>MTQE01000401.1:13689995-13710090 GCA_014337955.1 Aspidoscelis marmoratus | reverse complement strand
GGAAGGAAGGAAGGAAGGAAGGAAGGAAGGAAGGAAGGAAGGAATGATTAGTGTTTGCTAGTATGAAGTATATTTTGTTTTGGTTTTTCTCTTTTTAGTAAAATCCACTCTTGTCCTCTTCTCTCTTTCTTTGTACTTGCCAGCCTGCACAATCTGTTTCTGCAGAGTGTCTCAACAGCCATATGTAATTATAACAGCTTACATGTAGCAGTAAATCATTACTAAAACTAACCTATTATTTTCAAAACACATTTTATAAGCAATCAAAAAGAGCAGCAAGCATTTAAGGCAAAGCATTAAAAAGGTAAGTTTGAAATTGATGATCAAATAAACCAGCAAAAATGCAGCATGACTTCAAATGAAAAATATGTCCTTCATTTTACAATCTGTTCCTGTTCTTCCCTAACACTTTGTCCTGATGTTTGCTTGAACTAGAGTAAGAGTTGGACAGGATTTCTTTCAAACTACTTAATAAATTATATGGCTACCTGAGACTCTTTGGAATGACTGGGGCTTTCTGCCCTTGCTGGTGTCCCTTACCAGCATGTGCACTAAAGACTTCTCTTCCACACATTAGTGCAGAATATGGTACGCTCAATCAGCATAGAATGAAGTGTAATCCAGATCAAGAGGCTTTTCCCCTCAATCATTGGTAAACCTTATCATTGAGGACTAGTAGCAGAGCAGTGTGATTGAGTCTGGAATATAGAGGAGTGCAAAAGGTCTCCATGATTCATTTCAGTGGTGCGCCAATGTGCCACTAAAAATGATTCCTGGGACCCTGAGGTTAGCAACCTCCATTCCTAGCCCTTCAGAGCCTTCAGAGGTCATCCTCAAGGCTTGTGTGTAGTTAGGGGGCATTGTGAAGGCTACTCTAGACCAGCAGTATCATTCAGATGGCACTGATGGAGACCATGCCTTGCTGCTGTCTGAACCAAGTGCATCCAAGTGCAGAAAGGCCCAAAGAGTACATGGATCAAGACTACAGGGTAAACAAAAATGAGTGATGAAAGGTGGTGAAGTTTATTTTGCAGTAACTTCTTTCCTGGGTTTGCCAGAAAAGTACTGGTGGCCTTAATTAGTAGCATTTATGTTTATGTATTTGAACATTCAGGGCTTTTCCGTATTTGCTTTGGTGGGGCAGCCAGAGGCTGCTTCCACACAGAGCGTATAGACTGCATGGAACTGTTTCTGTTCCAGAAAGGTGCCAGAGCATGCCCTGGGTGTATAGCTGTAAAGCACTAAAAGATGCTATACTGCTATACTACCCACATGGCTGGTAATGCCATGTATGCTCCATTCCCAACTCTTCTGGGTGAAGTAGTGGGTAAATTTCAAATACATTAGGCATTACGATGCATCCTGGGGGGCAAGAATATTTGAAATATTCATTATCAAATTGAAATTGATCGAATTCAAATCAAATGTCCGACATTCATTTTTTAATATTCAAACAAATACACATATTTTGAATCGTTTGTTTTCTGCTTGGGTGCTTGTTTTCTGCCACACCCACCCTCCAAGCTACAAGACCAGGCTGAGGGGAGGAAGAAGAAGAATTGGCAAACTGCTGTTCCTGGACATTTGTCCTTGCCCCACCCATATGGTGGGAGCTTTTAAATTGTGAGGTAGGGTGGGTGTTTTTAGAATTGTGTGTGCTTTGGGCAGGGAAGCATGTACCAAAGCCAGGCAGGAGGGAGAGAAATGTATATTCTGTTTTTAATCTGTTGTTTTAATGGTTGTTACCTGCCCAGAGACCTTCGGGTATGGGGCAGGATAGAAATGTAAACAATAAATAAATAAGTTGTATCTGTAGGCATTATATACGTATCCAAGCACATCTTATTCTTATCCATATGCATCCATACACATCCGTATGGGATGAAAACTGGATGTGTACCAAATAAAAATGGGATGTGTACAGATGCTCCACCTTGACTGAACATTGCAGAGGAGGCACGGCTGCTCATCTGGAGCCAATTCGCATTTCATGTTCCACTAGCTTACTAACCCTTACCCCAACCTACCTGCAAGCATCCAGCCAGTGACCATCTGCACCTCTGCTGGACGGTGAGGTCAATCCTTTGGTTAAGGATTTATTTTCCCTCCCCAGCTATAATGGCATCATTTTAATGCACTACAGAGTGGACGGTTTTAAATTTGTTGAATCTTAAGATGTTTTTAAGTGTGCATCTTGTTTTATTTGTATTTTATTTTAATCTGTATTTGCTCTCAATTTGTATCTTGTTTTAATTTATTTTTACCTGTTGTAACCCGCCCAGAGACCTTCGGGTAGGGGCGGGATAGAAATGTAAATAAATAAATAAATAAATGGAGCTGCCGCAGAAGCACGCTGGCAGCTCTTGACCTCCTGACATGACTGCTAGTGTGCAGAGCATGAGCGTTGTCATGGCAATGGTGCTGATGCACATGCAGTTGCAGAGGGTGCTGCACTCAAGATCATGGAGCCCTGAAGAGGAATGGCCTCAGGATCGATTGCAGGTGAGTGACCGATTGCATGGGGCGTGGGATGTTAGGTGAGTGTGCTCCTTTCCCGCCCAGCGGACAGGAAGGGAAGTGTGAAAACGCCCCCTTGTCTTCACATCACCCATTTATAAGACTTCTTGAAAAACTTCTCAGCACTCCCTCAGAGAAAGTATTCTGAGTTAAGAACTGAAAAGATTACGAATGAAAATGCATCCCCTAAACTAGATTCATAGCTGTCATCCCATATATTCTGGAAGCAGTGCCCTCTCCAAGATGTGCACGTGAATGGCCTTAGCTCATTATAACTCATTTCTGAGAAAAGATGTCCACATTTCTGGCTGTTAATTTAGCATCAGAAATACATCTTCAAAATATTGCACATTGAAACAGACTGCATCTCCACTTCCATACGAAGACAGCTCAGACAAGGGAGGTGCCTGCAGGTCGGAGAGACAGACAAGTTCCTTTAAAGGCCCTTTTCAGGAAGTCAAGAGCAGGTGAAGGTTTAGCCTTTGCCTTCTGTTTAAGAATTCCCAGAAGCAATTGCGAGACACAATGCTGGACTAGATGGGTTGTGGAATAATCCAACAAGATTCCTCTTCTGTTCTTACATTCTAATAAACTGAAGTCATATCTCTACTTAACAGATGAAGTAACTGGTAAAGCATTTTCTGATGCCATTCTCCCTTTCTGGTGGTAGTGGGTGCCTTGTGGCAATCATGCTACTGGTCCCAGTAACCACCTGAGGCACCATTTCCTGCAGGTACAGTTTTGCTGCCCTCTCTGTTCAAAAACTGGAGATGAGAAGGGGCACATCCCCATTATAAGCTTAAACCAGTTTCCCTAAACTAAATAATAGAACCAGATGCAAATGCGAATTTGCCTGTTCCCATTACTTTCAGCTTAATCGCATTCGATCCGGATTCTGAGGATCATACGTGGCATATGTGACTCAAGGGGGGACTCAAGTGGCTACTTTTTAAGAGCCGCTTTTCGGGGCTGCCCTGTCCTCTTTCTCCTGCCATGAATGCACCATCCATAAGGGACCCCTTTAGGGAGCCTAGCTGGGTGGCTGGGTGGCTGCCTCTTGCCTGGAGGAAAAATGGCAGTGGGCAGCCAGCAATTCTTTCCCCTCCTCTCCCCATTTCCCAGGGCACCCAGCAGCAGCAGCAACTCAAGCCCCCTTCACAGCCACAGCCTTTAAAACAGAACCTCCAGCTGCTTTACTTTCTTTTCCCTTTCTAAAGGTCAGAACTTTCAAAGAGCTAGAATTGCGCAAAATTGCAACATTGTTATAAGGTGTGAAGTGGGTAGATCACTACAGTGTAGCGGCTGCTTTAAGAAATAGATTTTTATAGTGGCTGTTTTGAGGGGTGGATTTTTTCAGTGAAACCACTATCTTTGGAAGCAAGCTATTGGGGGAGGGAAACCCTAAACACGGATTCTCATCCCTTAACACCGTACGGTCCCCACTGTAAAAAATGTAAAATGTTTCAAGCGCACAGATCAGAGCGAGACCTGTTGAAATGAGGATTAACATTCACAACGCTTTGGGACGATTTAACATGCGGAAAGCGTGTTAAGCCAAACTGACGTGGGGTCTGCGAGGATTGAAAACAGTTCAAAACCGAATAAGGTTGTAATGGGGATGTTATTCTTAGTGGAGATCAAGTTGTCTCCCTCACACTACCAGAAAGAAGCCACTCTGTATTCAAATACAGACACAGCTTGAGACTAATCCAAAACGTTTTGTATAGGTTCCAGCCTTGTACATGTCACTAATGGCTACATGTGAAAAGCCATGTCACAATGGCTGCATAAAAGGAGAAATCAGTAATGCAGTTCAATGCCAGAGCCAGGCAGCTTTACTAAAAGAGAATCATGCAGGTAGCACAACTTTTAGGGGAAGCTCATTTTCTATAATGATTTTATCCTTTCTAGATTCCTGGGGGGAGTGTTTTGCTAATATATTTCTCACACAGAAGCCTCCACACAAAGACCTTTGAAAGCTGCAGTCTGACTACTCATTCAAATCATGATTCTAAATGTCAACATGCAGTAAAATAGCTTGAGTAAGAACAAGTCACTTAATTAGCTTTGGCTGTCTTTTGACTTAATGATTTGAAGAAAGAACTGAAACTATAATAAAATGCAATGTTATCATCTGAGCAGAGCCAGATAACAGGTAAAATTACTGTGTGAAAGAATTAATTTTCTGCCACTTTCTTTCTTAGTTACAATGTCAAGGAAATACTTAAAGACGAAGAATAGGAACATGCCTTGCAAGGCAATCAAGGGAAAAAGCATAAATTCTCCCACAAATTTCAACAAAAAAGGCATTTTGGAAGTCCTAAGAAGCCACCAAAAATTAATTGGAAAATACAGTGAAATTAGCACATCCAAATGCATTCTGATTCTGATATCCTTCTAGAAATAAAAAATGTCATGAGTGAGCAAAGCTTTTCCAACACTGGAATGGTCTCAAGAAGTATCTGTGACAAGTGTCATGGGGCCAGATTTTCAAATCTTGTCAGAAGCATTCATTTGATATGCATCCAGATGTATGCAAGTTGAGCAGTGAAGCTGCAATGCACAAAACATGTCTGAAATCCAGCCCATGAGAAGAGTGGAACATTTAAAAAGCTAATTCACCCAGCAATTGATTTTCCTTCCTTCCTTCCTTCCTTCCTTCCTTCCTTCCTTCCTTCCTTCCTTCCTTCCCCGTTCATTCCTTTTTTTGAAAAAGCTTTGAATAAACAAAGGTTTTATTTTTTGAAATCTTTTCATGCTGCTTTGCACCTGGGGATCCTGCAGTGGTTCATGAACAAAAAAGAAAAGCAAGAAAATAGAAAAGCAAGTGCCAACCCAAGGCCTTTCGCACCACAGTAAGACTAGGACACGTGGGAATGGATTCCTCATTCACACCTACGCAAGTAACAATCA
The DNA here is from genome assembly GCA_014337955.1 of Aspidoscelis marmoratus. Lineage (NCBI taxonomy): Eukaryota > Metazoa > Chordata > Lepidosauria > Squamata > Teiidae > Aspidoscelis > Aspidoscelis marmoratus. Next base: position 13,704,660 of record MTQE01000401.1, on the reverse strand, counting down.
CACAGGCACATGTTCCTCCCTGCCTGTGTGCAAAAGTGGAACCAGTCCCCATGTGTTCTAGTATGAAAAGGCTGGCACGGAGCGGGACGCCCCTCCCAGACCTCCCACCATTGGGTTGAATTCAACCCAGGGACGGTCAGGCCTGTCCAGTCCCTTCCCGATTCCCGTGGGCTCTAGGGGACAGGATCATGTCCCCTACAGCCCACAGGAACCCCCCTGGGCACCCCCCCTCGGGCACAGGCCTACACAGGGATGTGCACAAGCACAAGGCACTTATCTCGTGCTCGCCGGATTCTGAAGTGCCTGGTACGGCTGGCGGGACTGTATTCCTGAGCAGCCCGCCGGCTTTGATTGGGTGTGGGTAGCTGGCCAATCAGAGCCAGTGGAATGCGCAGCTGCACAGCACCAACAGCCGGGCTCGCCACTTCAGAACCTGACTGCAACAAGGCAAGTGTCTCGCTCTCTCATGCACGTGTCCCTGCATAGGCCCGTGCCCAGGCGATGCCCAGAGGGGGGGTCCTGTGGGCTGTAGGGGACGTGATCTGGTCCCCTAGAACCCACAGGAAAGGGACCAAATAGGCCTGCTGAATGGGGGCAGCCAGAGGCGGGGCCCACCGCTGTTAGGGAGGGAGTGTGAGAACACTCTCTCTCCTTAACAGCTGCGGGATGGCCAGGAACAGCTGGGAACACCCTGGCCTGGGTGCAAAACACAATTTCATGCTACACATTTGGAATGTGAGTGGGCACTCTTGGACATACTGGGTCAGATTGCTCTGTCCCAGGGCATCCTGCACATGTTCCATTTGCCCTCGTGCAATAAGGCCTCAGCTCACCATAGCCCTCATGTCAAAATCTTAAATTAACTACTTGCAACTAGTTACCACTATTGGAGCCTGCCATAGTCTGCACTAGCATGCAGATGGCAGGTCCCTATTCTGGGATATAATGCAGAATAAGGCCCAGTGCAGAAAGGACAAGACATAAAAACAAGCCCAAAAGCAGGTTAGAGGTGGTACCATGTGGCCACTAGCTCTGAGTTGAATTTTCTTGTATTTACTATACATTAGACATGGGATGGGGATCAGTTCATGACAAAGAGTTATCAGCAGCTACTAGAACTGATGTCTGTGTGAATTACCTGACTTGGGCAAATATTTATTCACTACACCATTTCCAGACGCAATCACTGATGGATTGTTTCAAGGCATGATTACATATCCCAAATCGAGGGCAATTCACAGCTGTAAGGCCTCCTCCATCCTTGGAAGTAGAGATAGAGAAGGCATCTTTTTCGCTGGCCATCACAAATGCCTCCCTTATGCATCTTGTAAGAAGTTGCATAGATGTGTAAGACCCAACCAAAGAAAGAGAAAAGGCAAAGCATAACTTTCTCAGGAAGACGTGGCTTCACTTTTCAAAAAAAAAAAAATTATAACCTGGGAGGCTGCAAGTTGTTCTGCTATTTGCCATATCATTAGGTTCAGTCCTAGGAACAAAATCTGCATACTTTTCAATGCAGCTTTCTAACTCTATTACTGATTATGTAAAACTGACCTTAAAGTAAACGGTTTCTTCCAAACAGTGGCAGAAACAGAAGTCTCCAGGGTTCTCCAAATATAATTACTTTCTTTTCTGAACTTCACAGAATTTTGCTTTCATTTGTCCTGTTCTTTCTTTTCTTCTTTCTTCTTTCTTTCCTTCTTTTTTGTTGCTGTATTAATTGAGAACCAATTGTCTGCATTACAAGAAATGTAAATGTCCTTTGATGGCATTTGGGGTCATTCCTATAACAGAATGCTAGCAAACACTGAGAGCTGCATGATAGAAGTGATTAGGAGTGCCTTTGAAAGTAATATTATCAAGGGAAATTTTTCTATTAAACAACACAAAGTTGATTTTTATGTGTGTGTTTGAATCAACTGACAGCTGCCCAATACTTTTCTGTAAGACATGAAAACCATTTGTACTCCCAAACATCTCAACAAAGACATAAATGGTTTTTGCACTTCCTGTTCATACCTTGGGACAGAATGAGCTGCTCCTTCCTGAGCTCAATGAGTTGTTGCTGGTGCAGGGCAGGCCTCTCCCATGCCAGTTCCTGCTGCCAGCCCTGAAGACTGTGCCACATTTGGAGCCAACACTGGAGCTTCTAAAGGCCAGAGTTCCCCTGGCCCTAGTTTTGGCAGTTGTGTGACCCACTGTATTCTGGAAGAGGTGGCTGAGTGCCTTCTGCACACAATCTACTGTTCTGGGACAAGTAGGTAGAAGACTGATGGAACTTGATGTCATGGTCTACCAGTAAAGCAGAATAGTGTGCCATTTGGGCTGTCTGTCTTGCTCTATTGTAGATGGGGCATTCCAGGAGGGAGAGGCCAGTGCCATCCCATAATAGCCTGTGGAAGCTATCCCTTATACTCCTTCCTGGGCCACACCAGAAATTGGGGTGGAAATGAACATAGATTGATCATTCATTTTACAGTCTCTTTGGCCATAATTGCTGCAAGTTTTAGTACCAACCTCAAAGAGCTGAGAGAAACAACATGCAGCTCATTTGAATTGTACTCTTTTCTAATAATTTGTTCAGCTATAGATAACTTTGATTTTACTATGGACTTAAAAACTGCTTTATTATTTAGGTTTCAAGCAACCTTGTATTGGATAAGATTCTTTAACTGTATGTAAATCAACATTGATTTTAATATTGATTTTCCTGACACAGTAAAACTTAATGGCAGATTTTACTTCAAGGGTTTTATAGAGCCTTGATAATCTGTACAGTGTTTGCAACTGACAAAGATTTGATGTTGGAATCTATGTGGCTATTTAGAAATTCCGTCGTGACTTTCCTATAATAAGACTGCTGAACAATGGATGTCTTTGATTTATAATGTTGGCTACACCTCTCACATTGGAATCTGGATGCTGTGAAACCTACTTTCCAGCATGATCAGAACATCAATTTTCAATGTGACATTTAAAGTCTTACTGGAGATACTGCTAAAAGACTCTTGATCTATATATAACAGAAGAATCTAAATGTCTCTCACTCTAAAGTACTGCAGGATTGGATTCCTTGATGAGCCATTTCAAGATACAAAAAAGACTCTTTGTGTTTTTAAATTCCACTGTTCTTTAGAAGGAGATCTGACTACTGCATGCATATAGTACTTTTAAGTACTAGATGTGTGCACAAATGTATTTTTTGCATCCAAATCTGAGTCAATTTGAATATTCAGAAATTCAATTTATTTTGAATTTTTAAAATTCGGATTTTCAAAAACCTGATTTGAATCCAGATTACTCAAATCTGGACATTTGAAAGTTCAATCCGTCTTCAAAAATATGAATGGCAATAACATTCATATCCATTTTTTGAATCTGCATGCAACTGCATTCATCTCATGTTGGATTTAATATCCATATTCAACGGATTGAATCGGAGTTCTGAATTTTTGTATATTGGTGCACATCCCTATTAAGTACTTGTCTTGGAATTATATTATTTGTTATTTACGCTATATTATTTATATCACTGTTTTAATTTTGATATGCTAGTGAAAGTAAATATAGGGGTTTTTTTAAAAAAAGAAAAAATTGTATTTGTTCAAACAAATCCCTTTGAATGTGGAAGGATTTGGATTTGATACAAGCGTTTCATACAAATTTGATGCAAATGTTAGATATGAATCCCATGCTAATCTGTGATGAGGCTTCATACTAATGTATTGAAATATTCAATTTGAATTTGCATGTCAATCTTTGAATGCGCCAACATTTAATTTGAATTTGAATGTCCAAATTTGGCCAAATTTGTACAAATTTCAAATGTTATGAATATTTGTGCACATGCCCACATCCAATCCATTGCCCACTCAGTGGTTTTTTGGGACTTGCTGGCAATATTAGTTAGAGCTTTAACTAATTATTCTTCCACTGCCTGTAAGACTTCTATTACAATTAGATTTGCATTGAAGTCTTTATCAGAATGCAAATCTAATTACAGATTCTATAGCCATTGGTTCCTGCACATAATCAGAATATTACTATCTTTTGTATACACTTTTTTCAGTATAATCCTTCTATCTTTGACTGATTTTATCACTACCGTTATCATCTTTACATCTTTAAGAAGACCAATTAAAAGGGTGACATGTTTTCTTCAGCACTCTAACACAGATTTAGTTCTTCATTTTCTAGCCTCTTCTTCCATTTCTTTGCAGCCATTAAGGGAGTGTCTTGTAGCACCTGTCATGCCCTGTTCGGCCTCATCAGAAGAGGAGGATATGCCTGCAATGCGACCACAGGCTGAGGAGCAGCCACAGCAGGGCATTGCAGGCATGGAAGAGCTAAGGCTGGGCCCAGGTGAGCAGCCAGACAGCTCTGGGGATGAACCTACTAGCAGTGAGCCTAATCAAAGGCTCTCTCATTGCCTGCTTAGGCAACAGAAGCAGGTGAGATGGAGGTCAGAGCGATTAGCCCAGCTGCACCATGGGCGTGGCTCTGACTCTTCTATTTAAGAACAAGCTCACCTTGCCTCAAGTTGCTGCAGACAATGTCTGAGCAGCCTCATGTTATCTGAGCTTGAAATCTTGGACTCCTTGTGACCTGCTGACTCTTGGACTGCCTGACCCTTGCTGACTTCTGGACTCCTAGACCCTGGACCGGAACTGACCACGAGTACACCTGGAACCCTTGGGACTGGGTAGCTGCGCAAGTGTTTGCCTGTTGCCTGACTGGCCTGCGACGTGACAGTACCTTAGACACTAATAAAGGAAAAGAACTTTCATAGACTAAGCCTAATTCATCAGACACATGATGAAGTAGGCTTAGGTCCTTTCTGCACTAACCTGTAGATTCAGACCAAAGAGCTTCTGGTCTGGATCCAGGGTCTCTCCATCCAAACATTAATGAGGATCAAGGAAGCCCCACCCCCATTATTCTAACTCTGTCTGCACCAGACAGTCATATCTGAATGAGGAGACCCTTAATCTGGATCCGTTTTAGATGGCACCAATCCAGCCCATACTTCCCCATGATCTGAATCAGTAGGTCCAGTGAATCTGGATCTGATGATCCAGATCTAAATCAGTTATGTGTAGAAACAACCTCATTCTATGAAAACTCATGCTACCAACCAGACTAACATGGCTACATCTTTGCAATGTTATTATAATACTGTTCCTTATTTCTTCTAATGGACCCCATAAATTCTCTGTTGAATCCCTTCATGTGTTTTCTACTAGCTTGACATTTTGCTGCCCTTCTTTTGATTGCTATTTCCTTTATAGCAGCTGACATCCATTCTGGCTTTCTTTTCCAGGACTCCTCCTTGATGATCTCTTTTGTTTCTAGTCACAGTTCATCTGGTTCCCTATCAGTTAGATTCAGTATGATGTTTCCTAAAACAACATTTAAAGCTAGTTGGAATATCTTCTGCATCAAATTTTGGCAGTCCTATGTTTTTACTATTATCTATGATCTTCATCAAGATCTTACACATGAGAAGTCCATGACCTATCCTACAGTCTTCTCCTAGTTGTGTTTTTACATTCAGAAAATATGTCTTCTATCAATCTGATTCCTGCAAAGTCCATCTGGTGATGTCCAGTTATACAGCCTCTGCCTTGTAAAAGGAATTTGTTATTTTAAAAAAGTTCTTGTGTAGTAACCATAAAAGCTGCACAGCTTTTCCCTGGCTTCCTCTTCTTCAGCCTTCTATTTTACAAACCTCAGAATAAAAAGCACCAGGAATTTTCCTCCTTCCTTTGCATGACCTCGGGGCCATCTGTTGATCCATGCTGAATGGGCTGCCGAGAAGCGGTGAGTGGAGGTGATCCAGACAGAAGGAGTAATCTGGGTTGCTTTGTGTGCAGCTGTCTTAGGCTATAGTGGAGTCTCTCAGCCACGTGGAGAGATAAAGGACAACTTCCTTTCTTTTCCTGTTTGAGGATTTTCCCCACCTCTGACCTCGAGGATGTGACAGCAGAAGGACCTCTGACCCGGAAGACAGCAGCTTTCCTCCAATCATCTCCCTTGATGTTGCTTTGATGTCATTTCCTCCACACCCTCTTCCTGTGCTGTATAAATAACCCTTGTACCATTAAATTGCTCTCCTTTTCCAGCTGATATCCTGCCTTGAAGACTCTTTATTTCCCCTCATCCCCATGTACTATTTGGATCAGCTACAGCCACTGTTGTGTCCCAGGCAGGTGAAGGCAGAGAGGCAAACACACGTGCATGCTTACAGCAGTCCTTTGAGGGCTCAGAAGTAGTCAGCATCGATTCAGTCCAAGGTCAGAGTTTCAGAGATACAGCAAAGTCACAGCAAGAGTCAGGCAGTCCAACATTGGGGTTCCAGAGGTACAGCAAAGTCACAAGGGGGTCCAAGAGTCAGAATACAGGCACGGCGGGAGTTGCATTAGAGTTATCTGCAACACCACCTCAGTGTGTGCTGCTCAACTAAGTAGGAGAATCATCACCATGCCCTTGCCAGTGCAGCTGGAGCAAATGCTGCAAACAGTGTTTCATCTACTTTTGTTGTCGAAGAAGCATAGGGGAGAGGTGCTCTTGGGGTTGACTATCCGAGCTCTCATCCCCAGAGCTGTCTGTGTGCTCCCCCACAAGTGGCCTCAGATCCTCAGTGTCTGCAGCACTGTGCCCTGGTTGCTGCCCAGGCTGTCTCACCATTGCAACCACACCCTCCTCCTCCAAGGAGAGTAGAGAGGCAGGACAGGGCATGACAGCCACGTGGTTGATTCCCAGGGATGGGGCAGGCAGATCCTGGAACAATATCTATTGCAATACCCAGAAATCTGGTGCAACAGCCCCAGCTTCTGCATATCTACCTCCCATGTCAATACAGGTCGCAAGAGCTTGACTGTGACATTCTTGGACTCACAGTAATCAATGAACTCCAGCCTCATCCCTGCTGCCAAGTCTATGTGGTCTGACTGCCTTTCTCTCTCAACTATTTCCCCCCCTTGGCATTCCAATATCCAATCACCAACAGATCCTATCCACTTCACCCTGGATTTATCATAGAACTTATCAAGTTCATCGCCCACTGCCTCCATTGTTGGGGTATAATTTGAATTATCATAATATTAAAAGGTTGCCTCCCAAAGTTGTGGAAATTACTAAGACTGCATACAGACTTACTTGTTCCACTATATTTGGGTATTCCAGAATGATGCACATTAAGACAAGTTTTATTCCGGAATATTCACATTTAGTGGAATAAGTAAGTGATGTCTAGTAGGTGTGCATGAATGCAAGTTTCGACATTGGATTTGATTAGGATTGAATATTCAAATGCCCAAATTTGTACAACTAGAGAAAAAAAATGAATGTATTACAATTTGAACTGATTTGAATACATTAGTATCCATTTGTGCAAATATTTGAATATAAGAATATCGACCTTTGTATGTATCCATGCACATTCCATTTTTATCCTGTATGTATCCATACAGATGTGTACAGGTCCGAATAAGAAACATATAGATACGTATGTAATGCATGCATATCAGTACACGTACAAATGCCTGAATTATTTGTACAAGTGATTTGAAATATTCGTATTTGTTCAATTACTAAAGAACAACATCTGGACATTTGATTTGAATTCGAATGTCCAAATTCGGCTGAATTCGATTGAATATTTTGAATATTCTTGCACATCCCTAATGTCTAGATGAAGTTTCAGTCACTTACTGTATTATCACCAATTACAGTCTTTGTAGTCTGCTTGTTGCTTTTTTACTATCAGGGCAACACACTGTTTCTCCTTAACTTTTTATTTCCTGAATAATATCTGGTTTGTTGTTCTGATTGGAAATGCCCAATGTCTATCCAGAACTAGATGTAGTAGGTCAGGAAAATTCATTAGAAAACAATGGGCTTTTTCAACTGCACTAGTGCTACCCAATTGCTGAAGCCATTCAGAAGCAGATTTTTAGCTTTGACTTCACATGTACTGCTGAAGCTCTTTTGTCTGGCAAATTTCAATGCTTCCTCTCTTCACCTCCAATGATCCCACTTCTTTCTTTGCTATATACAAGATTACCAGGTTTTTATTATTTTGTTTTTATTTATATTGTGGGTTATTTTTCCCATTTCCTTTTTTCAAGTTTTTTTATTGACCCTGGTTAGCTGTCTTGAGTCATTAGGAGGCAGGCAGAATATAAGAATGTAAATAAACAAATTTGCCTTGCCATTTAAATTAACCTTTTTGCTGAAGCCTGTTAAACACTGTTGCCTTGCCATTTTACTCAAGCAATTCCTGCAGACAGACACATTTTCCAGCTCAAGCTACAGTGTTGTTTTATATTCGCAGCAGCTTTTCCCTGATTGATAAAAGTTTCATTTTTATATTTGAGGCTATTGTCTTAATGTTTAATACATATGTGACTGGCTTAGGGGAGTCCCCATAACAGCTGTGCTTTAATGCCTATTAAAGGCACTAATTTCTTTTCAGACATTATGGCTCCACAGGACTGTTTTTTTCTTTCTCAAAACACTTCACATCCTGTTGACTCTTTTAGTGTAAATTAATTCTTTCTGACATTCTCAGGTTTTCTTTTTGGAATTAATTTATTTGTTGATTAGTTTATTAATATTTCTATCCTACCTAGGGCTGTGTACGAATACTTTTTTTTTTGCATTCAACTTCAAGTTGATTCAAATATTTGAATATTCCATTTGATTCAAAATTCAAAAATTTGAATTTTTGAAAATCTGATTCAAATCGGGATTATCCGGATCTGTATTTCTGAAAATCCAATTTGAATAGAATGATACAAATGTCAGCAGTATTCATATCTTATTTCCATATTCACACGCATCCCATTTTTGTCTCGTTTGCATCCTGCTTGCATCCCATTGCCACCCTGTGTTATATGTGCAAATAGACCCAATATTCAGATGCAATATAAATGGATCTATTCAGTCAAATTATTCAAAAATCCGTATTGGATTTCCAAAAATTCAAACTTTGTTCAAATTCAGACATTCGGATTTTCAAAAATCCAATTTGAATTCGAATGCCAATATTGGTCAAATTCGAATCAGATTTTCTAATTTTCAAATATCAGTGGACATCCCTAATCCTACCCTATACCTAAAGGTCTCAGGGCTTACAATAAATCAGTATAAAAACTGATAAGTTAGCTAAAAGAACAACAGTGCATCCATTGGGTGAAGGCATGTTATTCCCTCAGCCAAAGGCCAGGGTAAATGTAGTAATGAACTAACTATCAGGCAGGTCTGTCAAAAAGCATGTTCATCTTTATTGTTAAGAGTCAGGGCCCTTTATACCCTTTTACACAGAAGACAGTTACACAGTGGAAAAACACTACAAGATGTTCATAAATGGTAAGGGAGGGGGAAATCTGGACACAACCAGCTAAAGCAGCCTAATGCAAGGATTCTGCTTACAATAAGAATACACAGGAATTGCCATATATGGTGTCTCAGATTAGTGAACCAAGGAACCAACCGGAAGTCCATTGCTGGAGCAACTGTGTGTGTGGACAACTATCCTTGAATGCTGTATGTTGTTTATATTCTTGAGATATGACAAAGTTGCTGTGACCTAGGAATTTATCCTTTGGCCTAGTAGCTTCAGCTTTTGCTTCTTAATGGGCAAGATTGCACCCCCACATTTCCTCTCTCTATTATTATCTGATGTCTTACTGAGGAAGCTCATTTGGCCAGGGCAAAGAGTTTCCATGAATCAATTCATAAACAACTAACAGATGAGTCCTTGACTGTGATGCATGCTGAAGCTTAAGGAAAACTAGGGCAAAGAGCATGCACAAAAGCCTCCTCCTCTCGGGGTTTTCCTCTCCATGGGTCAGATGCCATTCTGCATCCCTACATTTAAATAAATGGAGCCTTCTCTGTTGGTAGCACCTTCTCTATAAGATGACCTCCCTTCTGCTATTCATAAGGTGTCTATTACAAATTTGTAGGCATGTGCATAGACAGTAAAAGGAGCTATATTATTTGAATTCCACCTGTGTATGCCTCAAAAGAAACAAAAGTCCTTTTTCTGAACTCACCACTGATGTGGCTTAAGAAGGGGTCCAGGGACTTCCCTTTCTGTGCACCTGTCTGGTACAGGGAAAGCCTCCCTCCTACAACACACAAAGCAAGAGAGTACGGACCATAATAGCACCCTACGTGGTTGACCTTGACAATGAGATATATAAAATTACTAGTGACTCTATGGTGGGACTCATTTTTGTGATGCTTTGGAAGCATGGCTGGAAGTTGTGCCAGATATGGCATGCCACTGAAAGTAAAATGCCAAAGGCCAGGAACTTTTGTTTCTATCCTTTGGAAGCTGGACATAAGTTCTGGAATGACACAGGTCATTCAAAATGCAGGTAGTCCTGCCTCACTCCAGCAACAACCAGTCCCAGTGTGGATTGCATATTACAAGCCTGAACACCCCACCCTGGCCTGGGATAATGAAATTAAGTGTAAGAAATGCCTGAAATTAAGGATTTGGAGGGGCCAGGTCAAACTCTTGATTTCAGTCCCATTGAGATATGGTAGCAGGACCTTAAATAGGCAGCAGATGCTTGAAAGTTCCCCCAGTGTGGCTGAATTAAAGCAATTTTGCAAGGAAGACTGTCCCAGAGTTCCTTCACAGCAATAGAAAGACTGATGTCCAGTTATCAAAAATGTTTGGTTGCCATTGCTGCTGACAAAGGTGGCACAAACAGGGATTAGGTTGGGGCAGTGGCAGTCACTTTTTCACATGAGCAATGTAGGTGTTGGATAACCTTTTTTCTTCAATAATTAAAATGCCCATTCGAAAGCTGTATTTTGTGTTTATTCAGGCTGTTTTTGTCTGTTATTTGGCTTTTGTTTCAACATCTCAAAACAAGCATGACAAATATTCAAGAGTAGAAGAAATCTGTAGGGGGCAAACATATTTTCATGGAACTTTAATGTAGATCATAAATTAAACATTCCATCTACTCTTGAGCACTTTGAAACTGTTACTGGTGGAATGTACTAGGTACTCCTCTAAAAAGTCTCATTCACAAATAGAAAATCTTTCCTCAGATTTCCACTAGGAATCTCTAAAGGTGGAATTAATCCCAGATTTCTCCATGCCAGTAGTTTAACAATACATCCTGACCCATCTGCATATGCTTCATTTGCGCCCAGTTATGCATTAGAATATTAATATGTGCCAAGAGGTATCTGCATACCTTCTTATTTCAATTTGGTTTATTATATTGCTGTCCAGCTATTCAGGTTCATTCTTAAATAATAAATTAGAGAATGTAATGCATTTTAAATGAAAAGTCGCCGCTGGGGTGAGGAGAACTGGATTAGGTGAAGAAGCACACTTTACAAGACATGGGCTTCACTCTTATCCTAAAAGGGTCTTAACTCAGGGAGAGAAATCTCAGAGAAGCAGTGGAAGTGTGCAGCTAAATTTTAATATAAAGGATTATAGCATTTCCTATGCAAATTGCTCTAATTCTACAGTTACCATTTTGCTCAGCACTGTGTTAATTGAACAGCTGTGTCAGAGCAGCAACCCGTGGGGAGATAAACCACAACAAGCACTGCCGTCCTGACTACCACACAGATCGACTACACAAAATGAACTCGGTTTCACTGTGGAAATGCTAGGCTAGGTGCCCACAGATGCTACAAGCACAGATTGCTCTGTGGTGGTGGTTGGTGGATGCAAGACTCCATTTCATATGGAAGCATCCTTAGGAGAAAGACATAGGAAGAAATTATTGCTCCATGGGTGGATGGAAGACAGCATGTTTTCTTTGTGTTTTCTCCTATTTTTTTAAATTAATTCCCTTCCTTACTGCTTTCTATGAATTGTAATTTGACTCTGTGCCCATTCCACTCCTTTCTTTTTTGTGAGTGATTTCCTGCATTTATAAAGGTAGCCCCTCCCCCCATCACAGCTAATGTAGGAAATACAGTATAGTAAAGAATAACGAACATTAATGGTGTCCACAGAGCCATTTTTCCACATTCTATCTGAGGTGAATAGAACGTGGAAAAATTTGGCTCCAGCTGATTACCACCGCCCACGGATGTGGGGGTATCTGGATCCAAGCATGGATATTCTATAGAATATCCATGCCCAGAACGAATCCTCCCACCCCTCCTTTCCCACCCTTTCCCTCACCCCTCATTTCCCATCCCTTTCCCCTCCTTTCCCACCCTCCCCACTTACCTTACCTCCGCAGCACCTTCTCCACGCTGCCAATGCTCCAGGCCCTACTGGAAGCATGAAAGGGTTCCAAGGGGTAAATGCAGTGAGTTCCCAGGGTAACGAATCTGTCTCTCCCATCACCACTATCTGAGAACGGCTCTGGAGATAGAAGCAGAACCAATGCCAAGCATTTCCTCCAACTCCTAAACTCTGTAGCCTCTCCAGAAGGATACCGTGGTCAATGGTATCAAAAGCCGCTGAGAGGTCCAGGAGAACCAGCAGGGTAGCATACCCCCTGTCTTTCTTCCAGAGGAGATCATCAACCAGGGTGACCAAGGTGGTTTCTGTGCCATGACTGGGCCTGAAGCCAGATTGAAATGGGTATAGATATTTCAAGGCTGCAGTCTTCTAGAGTGTCTTAAAATGCTCTACAAATTCCATTTCTGCACATTATCAATACAAATGTATGGAAATGTAAGGACAGTTTATTCAAATGCAGAGAACACTGATGTAGCCATTTAAGCAGACATATTCCCTTTTGTTCAGTAGTTTAATGCAGTCCTATATTTTCTGTGCATCTCAAACAGAACAGGGTTCTGTATGTAGCACTTGTAGGCCTATTTGACCAATCAGGTGGATTGGGACTGATCCAGTAATTAAGAATGTCCACAATTTTTTTTTCCTGTTCACTTTGCATAGAAGCAAATGGGATATAAATTCACATTCATGTGAATGGAGCCACTATAATAACATTTCAAAGGATTAATTCAAACTCATTAATATGCCTTTACTTTCTTTCCTGGAATATTGTTTTAAGCAAGATCATCTTTCTTTTCCTCACAGCAAGTTCAGTGCAGATTTATTCTTGCTCTCATACACACAAACACATATACACACACTTCATCTTTCCCCTCACTCTCCCCCTTCCCCTTGACCCTTTCAATGAATAAATAATAAGGACTGGAAATAGTAAGATGAACAGATAGTTGTTGGCCAAACTACTTCAAACCAAACTGCAGTGAACTTTAAAACCTAATCTGTCCCCACCTCTGTCTTCCCTCAAATCTCACACTTTCTTTACAAATATCCAGTCTCAGAAGGAGTTAAATCTCCTCTCCCTCACCCACCTTCAATAACCTTCTTCTGCATTTTTTCATCTGCAAAAGTTTGCATCTCTGGAGATAACTGCATTTCATGGGTGTGTTCAAGCCAACATTGAAATCAGATTCTGTTGTGCAGTAAGAGAAACTATACAAATGAGGTGTAACCAGATCCTTTGTGTTTTTTAAGAATTCCCATGCATGTCTAAATAATTGATGTGAAATTAAATTAGTTGCATCTAATTAAGTGATTGGAATTAACTGCAAGGCCTCCTTCTTGACTTAATTTTTGCTGCTGGTCAGAAACAAAACACTACCCAAATTGTGTCATAGCAATTCAGTTATATTTTGGTTATTAATGCTGCTTTACCAAAACTATTTTTGCTGCAGAGTTCATCCTAGGGTCCTGTTGTCATTTTGAAACAAAGGTTCTGGGCAGCACTGGCTTTGATACCAGAATTCTGGTGAACTCTATAAAGAACACCTTGCCTTGGGTATCTAGTGTTCTTCTGTGTAGCCAAGTTGGCTTTGGGCCACAATTACCATATGTCCTTTTTTCATTTTGAATTCAATAATTCAGTGTACTCTTTAGACCTGGCTACACAATAATTCAAACAGTTTCAAAAAATTGCCTTGAGCTACAGTGTTTTTTCCCCATGTTTATTTCTGTCTTTTCCCCAAATGTGACATTGCTGAACACACAGTGTTGGGGTAAAAGTATCTTTCCTCTAAGGCCCAGTGTCTGCAATGAGTCATTGTGCACATTTGATTCTGGTATACACAGAGATATTCAGGGTTGAACACATAGATCAGGTAACTGTTTACTATTGATTTCACTACATACATTTGTCACTCTTAGGGTGAGTTCCCACTTAAGGAATAAATACATCGAGATTTACATCGGGATTTGCATCAATATGTAAAGCATGTTAAAAGAAAACAAACAGTATCTGGCAATTGGATTCAACCCCAATTTTCTGTCCCCACTGTCCTACCATTTAAAACGCTTCCAAAAATGGATTGGGGAAACCATTCTTTCCCCTCCTGAGGTTTTCCCCACCCCTCTCTCCTCATTGGCTTTGATCCAAAGACATGGGGAATCCCAGCCACCTCCCCCCTCCTTTTCATGCCCATTTGAAAGGGGAAAGCTTGCTTGGCAAGGCAAGGCATGACAAGACAATGCAGCCCCTATTGCAGGAAATATTTTTTAAAACAAGCAACTCGGTCCCCTCGCTTTCCTTTCCATTTTAAAAAAGGCTATAGCAATGTAAGATCCTTCAAGCACACACACAGATAGAGAGAGCGAGAGCAGTCCTTTGTCCAAGGCAAAAGAGAAACTTGAAAGGCAGAATCTTCTGATCTC
>MTQE01000401.1:13679026-13689961 GCA_014337955.1 Aspidoscelis marmoratus | reverse complement strand
TGTCCAAGGCAAAAGAGAAACTTGAAAGGCAGAATCTTCTGATCTCCTTCACTCACTCTCTCTCTCACACACACATGCTGCTGCTGCTGCGGCTCCTTCCTCTTGCCTTTCAGGGAAGCCAGAACTGCTGGCAATGTGGCGACATTGTTATTCGTGTCTATGGGTGTGAAGGATTATTGCCTGAACTGTTACTTTGTGATCAGAGAGAGAAGGGAACTGCTGAAGAAGCCCTACACTTTAAAAATCTGGCCACGGGCTGTCCTGTCCTGCTGGGAGAAATCCCACCCATTTCATGACGAATTTGCCCCGATAATGCTGTAGCATTCCCACAGCAATAAGAAATGTTTTAAAAGCAAAACTGGGGAAACACCTGAAAAATCAGGTGTTTATTTAATTCCATTTTAAAGCCAAATAATCCTCAAGATAGCCCTAAAATTGATTGTGAATGGGAACAATGAGGATCCAAACCGTTTTTAAACCATTTTACTTGACTGGGGGTGGGAACAGCAAGGATCCAAACCATTTTGAAACTGTTTTTAAACAGCTTTAAGTGATAATGGGAACAGGCCCCTAGGCTTTTCTGCACTGACCTGCTGAAAACTGGATTAAGTAAATTTGTTTTTATGAAATGTGTCTCTAGCAAGATCCGTCTCAAATAGGTACAGATCTAATAAGGCCCCATGCTTCCGCAGTCACTTGGGAAGGATGGATTGCGAGGAACACATTATGCCTTTGTAGTGCGGACTCAGTAGCACAGATTTCCAGACAGCCGCCCCAGAAGCTGTGTGATTGGAGCATTCAGCTGTCAGTCACCACTTCTTTCCTGCCGTGCGCAGACCAATCAGCTGCGTGTCCGAGATCCCGTGCCCACCTGGCACTGAAGCCTGCTGTGATGGGTTCACTTTAAGCTCCCCACAGGTGTGGATGGTAAAGAGAAGAAATGCTGAGTCACTGGGGGTAAGGAGAAAAATTGGGTATTTAGCTAGAGAAGAGGAATCGGACGGGAGAGAAGTGTTTGGGAAGCAGGAGAAGGTGGAACCGGTAACAGAGAGCCCAGGAGGTCCAGAGAGGTGAAAGACGGAGGCCGAAAAGAGGAGCTAAAGTAGAGCATTCCGGAGGCAACCCTGTAGTCACCTTGTAATGGACAAATGGAGAATTGGTAACAGCCGGTTAACAAAGAGAAGTGACTTTGGGAAGGGAAGAAAGATATCTTCTGGAATTGTATATATGTAAATAGTTGGGGATCCCTAGAGCACTGAATATCGTTACACCTGCATGTCCTAGGCACAAGTAAAGACAAGAAAACCAAGCATCTGTGGTTGTTCTTTTTATTTTCCTGGGAGCCTCTCAATATTGTGTCTTGGGGGAAATTCAAGGACCCACGATGGCACTTAACATATGGTGCCATCACACCTGCTTTTTGTGTATGGAATCACTACATTCAGACTTCCTGTCCCTCTGCCACTGTAGCTGGGCACCTGCCCAATGCGAAGCCCATGTGAGAGGGACTTCGTGGCTGAACTGTACTTCTCCCGCCTCTCTCAATATGGCAGCTTGCTGCCGCCACCTCACTCAAAATGGTGACTTCCTGTTCTGCCCACATGTGTTCTCTCTCCCATCCATGTGTTGATGCATCTTCCGTTGATGCAGATTTAGGGTGTTTTTCCACTGTCACTAGAAGTACCCATTACGTACCCATTAATAGATACAAAAATGCCATTACGTACCCATTAATGGGTACTTAATGGGTACTTTTAGTGACAGTGGAAAAACACCCTTAGAGCACAAGGATGGATTAAGTACCCATTAAGACTACCTCCAATCAGGTCTTCCGGAAAACCAGTTTAAGGGCCGCCTCAGCACACATTAGAGACAGATCACGCACAAGCCAATGAGGAAGTAGACTCCCTGATGTGTCTCTAATGGGTGCTGCAGTGTGGATGGGATTTCGCAAGTGTTTTAAATGTGTGCTTAATGTGTGCTTAATGTGTATTAAGTAGCCAGTGCGGAAAGGCCCCTAGTAATTTGCACAGCTGTGAAGGAGTCATCAACAGTTGTAAAGTTAATATGAGGTGTTTGGGCTGAAGGTTTTTACTACCCTGAATGATTTAGTATCATCAGCAAATCTCCCTGTCTTATTACTTGCCTCTACTTCTAGATAATTTATGAATAAATGATAAAGCAGGGGTTCTAATACTGAATCTTGGGGGAACCTCACTTCTCAACTCTTTCCATTCTAAGAATTGGCCATTTATTATGACATTGTTTCCTGTCCTTTAGTCAGTAAGCAATCCAGGACTGGACATGTCCTTTTATCCCATGGCTGATGAGTTTATTCAGAAGCCTTTGATGGAGGATTTTGTCAAAAGCCTTCTGAAAGGCCAGGAAGACAGTGGGTCACCTATACCCAAATATTTATTAACACTCTCAGAGAATTCTAACTTGCAGTTTTATTGTACTGACACTCTAAAAAATTGTCAAAGACAAGTCTAATAGTCTTGCAATAACCAGAAAGCATTTATAAACAAGTTTTTTTGTTTAAATTAATTGAAAGTATACCATTTTTAATAACATTTGGGACCATACGAAAAGGGTCCACAAAAGAGATTTTATGAGCAATTCCTTGCTTTAACTGATATTGAAATGATATTAGTTCTTGTCTTGCCAGTTCCCAAAGATTATTCTACCAGTTTTCCTTAGTCAATCTTTTCAAATTTTTCCAAGATCCCACTATAACTTGTTTTGCCACGTACTGGCAGAAATTTATAAGTATTTTATTTTTAATTTTGGAGTTAGATCCTTTATATAGATCTAATAAGGCTATAGGCATTTATAATTTTGTTCCTAGTTTCATTAACTTCTATCCAGAAGCCACTAACCATATTATAGGACCACTAGATTTCCCTTTTAATACTAAAACAGCACCAGTTCCCTTTCAGTATCCCAACGCAACTTCATTGATCTAAGACATTTTGAAAAATTAGAGGCAGGAGTTCTGAGGTCACATTTGCAAGCTCTTTTAGACTTCTAGGATGCAGCTCATCTAACCCAAAAGACAGTTCAGCAGCTGTGTGTTTCCCCACCACACAAAAAACTCAAAAGCAATGTTTTTTTGTTCCCTGTGGATTGTTGGTTATACATAAAGTTATAGCACCACTGGGATGGGTTGTCTTGTGCTGGCTTTTATTTATCCATCTTGGGTACAAAAGGAAACTGAATAAATCAGTTTTCCCAATTTGCCTGAAGCTTGGAACACAACTACTAACCCATTTATAGATGCTTTCTTAGTATACATTTCAGTGTCCATGTGAAAAAAGTATGCAAAGACTAAATAAAGGTTGAAATAAAATATCTTTTCTGCATAAACTATGTGCCGTTCAGTAATAAACTCCTTTGTGCATTGTATATTCTTTTCTTTTATTCTTTTTAATGGAGGATCACACATTGGGCTGGAATTATGGAGTCAGCATGAACGATTTTGATACCTTTTACCATGGTATCCTTCTAGAAAGGCTACAGAGCATGGGATTTGGAAGCACTGCATTGTGATAGTTTTGCTCCTATTTCCAAAGTCAGTGCCAGAGAGTGACTATGGAAGAGTTTCACACAATGTCCTGGAAACTCACTTGTGGGGTTTCTTGGGGATCAATTTTATCTTCTTTGCTCTTTAACATCTATATGAAGCCACTAGAAGTGGTCATCAGGAATTTTGGAGTGAGGTGTTATCAATATGCAGATGATTCATAGCTCTATCTCTCCACGCGATGTGAATCAAGAGAGGTGGTTGAAGTGCTTGACAAATACCTGGAGGTGGTAATGGGGGGTGGGGTAATAAATTGAAACTGAATCCAGACAATACAGAGATGCTGTGTGTTACAAGATCTCATGACCACAAAGAATGGAGGCATCCAGTCCTTAATGGGGTTTCTTTGGTCTGAAAAGGACAGGTGCATAATTTGGGGGTGCTCTTAAACTCTCCACTGACCCTTGACACTGCCTTGCCAGCTGTGGCCCTTTTTGAACAAAGAGTCTGGCCACAGTGATCCATGTGCTGGTAATTTCCAGACTGGACTACTGTAACATGCTGTACATGCGGCTGCCATTGAAGATGATTCAGAAGCTGCAATTAGTGCAGAATGCACCTAGATTACTAGCTGGCACTGCTGGCTGGACACACTTCACACTAGTCCTAAAAGAACTGTACTACCTGCCTATTTTCTACCAAGGCCAGTTCAAGGTACTAATGTTAACTTATAAGGCCCTAAATTGTTTGGGTCCCAAATATTTAAAGAAAGACCTTCCCCTATATGCACCCACCCATGCCCTAAGATCTGCTGAGGAGGCCCTCTTGGTGATTCCATCTCCTGCAGTAGTTAGAGTAGTAAGTACACATGGAGGGCATTCTCAGTTATAGCCCCTAGGCTATGGAATAATCTCCCCTCTGAGGTACATCAGGAACTCCTACTGTATATGTTCCAAAGACACACGTCTTTACCCTGATTTTTGGCTGAGGGAACAACATATAGCCACTATTGTTGTTTTAGCCAAACTTTATCTGTTCATCTATTCTAACTGTTTTTATTGTGATGTTATTGTAATTTGCTCTGAGTCCTTTCAGTTTAAGATGGGATAGAAATATAAATAATAAAAAAATGAAGAACTGAATTGCAAAGGATGTAGAACAAAGGATGTGTTGATTCATCTTCAGATGAACAAATTTAATCAGTATCCTTTGTGATATCTTGATTTCACGATGACAACCATTTCAAGTTGTGGATCAAATAAACTTATCCATTAAAGAACCAGTATAATGACAGAACCTTGAAGCATTCATTCAGCTCTTTCCTTCATCTGCTAGAAAAGTTTGGCTTAAATCCTAAGTGTTTAAATTCTTTTAAACCTCTAGAGTGAAAAGAGTGAGTGCAAGGAAAAATTGCATTTTCTGTTTCACTGCATTTATTCTCACTGCACCTGTCTCTTTTTAAAAAATACAAAATGACTAATGTATTCATTTTCATTAAAAATAAAATATTATTCTTGCAAAGAAAATGGTAATAAATGGAAGCCTCAGCTGAATAGTAATAGAAGGTTTGTCTGCCCACAATGATCTGTCCTAACACCCATTCAGCAGACATATATTATGAACTGAGGTAAAATCCTTAAGAACTTTACCTGACCAAAATCATAAATTCCTGTCTTTATCACAGTTATGTCAATACCATTTTCATGCTAGCTGGTCATGGAGTTTTATTGCAATATATGTTTCACAAAGAGTGTTGGCAAGAATGTCAGAATGTGGTTTGGATACTCAGGGAAAATACACATTATTAGTATTTCATCTAAACAGTAGTTAAAAATAATTAAAAATAATTTATTTATTTATTTTTTGTATGGCAGCAACACATGGACTAACAATAATTAAAATAGGAAGTTAAAGTGAAGAAGTTAAAGTGAAGAAGTTAAAGGGACCCTATATAAAAATACTGATATCAGAAAAATAGCCGTGTTAGTCTAATTTGAAAAGTCAGGCAAGGTAGTTAGTAGCACTTGGAGACTAACAGAAGAAGGGTTGGTGGCATGAGCTTTTGTAGACACGTCTACTTCTTCAGATGCTACACATTGCGTCCCCTAGTATCTGAAGAAGTAAAAATATTGAGGACACTCATCCATTGAAGGACTGTTTCCGTAGTTTCATAAAAGTTTGACACCAGTCCTGAATAGGCCCTCAGTTTACAGCTGGTTATAAAATGGTCAACAGACTGATGTGCGGCTCCACAATCACAATGGAGGGAAGACATTTTACTCTATTTATACATTGACTCCTGGCAGATACCATGAGATGTATGGATTCTATTTAGTGTTTTCTAGAGCAGTGTTTTCATGATAAGGTTGTTTTGTGGGATCATCCATATATCTTCCCATATCGGGATGCCTGGCGGACTGTTCCTCTTTCCACTGAGAGTTAATGTTAAATCTGTTCTAAAACGTTAAAAGGAGAGGGGGGAAGCTATCAAAATATTCATTCCTTAGACTTCTCCAAGAACTGCCTAAAAAGACTTCTTCACCACTACTGAATAATATTGGTTATGTGCTTGCTTTATAATTAATGTGCTTGCTATATAATTATATCCATGGTCAAGATCATCATCCACCTCTCCTTTTTATCTTTTTTATCTGAATGTCCTTCCTGAAAGCATTCAAAAGGGCCACTTACATATGCTTCAACTGCCACTAAATATTTTCATGCATATTATGATACTGGTACAAAGTGAGGCCCTGGCCTTTGTGAAGTATCTGTGGATCCATGTGCTGATCTCTGCACACACATCTGTGGTATCACCACCACCATCACCATCATCATATTGAAAAACAATACACAAAATAGTATTAAGACAGTGGATGCTGTAAAAAAAAAAAAAAAGGAAAAAAAGGTCAATTGAGCTATTCACAGATACAAAGCTTGGTTGACAGGTCTGGTTCACGCACCAGAAGGTTATATTAGTAGACTTCTCCTGAATGTCAGAGAGGAGTGCATTTATGTACTATGGACAAATAAAACTGTCACTCCAAATTGTCTGATAACTGTCTCCAGTCAGTCTGAAGACTGTATCCAGTGTGTAGATGCAGAGGGAGAAATTTTCAGGATGGATGGACCTCTGACTCCTTAAAAGCCAGTGACAGCACAACCTTCCACAAACCTTACTGTTCACTACTCTCTGAAATCAGGTAAGACATGGGGTGTTTTTCCACGGTCACTTAGTACCCATTTTAGCACCCATTAAAGACCCATTTGGGTGAGAGCCGGATGACCCCATTTCCACCACGGCACCCATTACAGACACATTTGTTTCCACTGCACCTCAGGAAATCGGGATCATATACCGTATTTTCCGGCGTATAAGATGACTGGCCGTATAAGACGACCCCCAACTTTCCTGTTAAAATATAGAGTTTGGGATATACTTGCCGTATAAGAAGATGACACCCGGTGTATAAGACGACCCCCGACTTTTGAGAAGATTTTCCTGGGTTAAAAAGTAGTCTTATATGCCAGAAAATACAGTAGGTACTTTTTGGGCTTTAATCTGGATTTTCTCTAGATCCCATTAATGGGGTCTACAATGGGGTCTTCAGCCAGAAAATCCAGATTAAAGGGAGCCTGTTTCCACATTAGTTTGGCAATGGGGTCTAGAGGAGGCTAGGGGGAGGGGGTACCCTTGGGGGGAGCCCCAAAACCTAAGCTTCAAAGTCATTTCGAAGTCATTTCGAAGTCTGTGCAAAATAGTTCTGGGGCGTCTTTGAAGTCTGTGCTGATCTTCAGAGTGAACTTCGAAGTGACTCCGAGGTCACTTTGCAGTCACTTCAAAGTGACTCCGAAGTCACTTCAAAGTCACTTCAAAGTTTACTCCAAAGATCAGCACAGACTTCAAAGACACTGCGGAGCTATCTTGCACAGACTTCAAAGTGACTTCGAAGTGACTTTGGAGCCACTTTGGAGATTGGACCCCATGTTCCCCCAATACCTGGGGTGAGAGGCAGACCCCTCGTGGGTAGATTCGGATTTCCAAATGGGTTTCCATGGTAGGGAGGCTAGCACCTATTGCTATTGGGTGCTAGACCACCCATGGAAACACATTGGGTACTTCCCTTAATCCAGATCTACTAGATCCAGATTAAGGGAAGTATCCATTCCCTAGATCTGGATCTTCTTAGATCCGGATTAAAGGAATGTGGTGGAAAAACACCTATGGTAGCCAGCTCTAAAATGTTAAGATGTTGAAGGGTCTGAAGGATGTATATTAGATTAAATAACTGCAGGCATCTTATCTCATCAGTATTAATAGCCATTGGAATGGATGGTACTGCCTCCAGATGGGGAGACAGGCAGGAAGCCTCTAAAGGACATCTGCAGGGACTGAAGAACAGAGGTTTTGCCTACTGGGACTTTCACACTTACCATCTCAGTGAAGTAGTGGCCAGCTCCGAGACATGCCATATGGACATCACAGAGCTGCTTCTGCTCCAGTAACGGATCTGTACATCCCAAAGCATCCTATTGCTGATCATGTGCAGTGCAAGTGTGGAGTACAGCGCTAGTTAAGCTCCTTCTGCACTTCTTCCATGTAGAAGAAGTTCAGAAGGAGCAAGTGATGTTCTGCTCACATGCACTTACATGGCACATGATGTGCCATGTGCCCATGTGAGGCATGTGCATATGCTTGTTGATGTGGTGCATCAAGTAGTGGCCTTGATGACGATGGCACACATCTTCACTGGCACCACCACCAAGATCCAAAGATGGCTGACATCTGGGCAGCCATCTGCACTTCAGGTACATTTTGGGGAGGATTGTGAGAGGGTTGAAATGGACTAAGCATCCGCAGGTGCAGATGTTTAGTGTATTCTGGGCCATTTTGCCCAAAGCTTCCCATGTCCGGGAAGCCAAGTGCAAAAATGTCCTTTGTCTTCTGCTTGAAAATGCCCAGAAGCACTTCGTGGGCTACTGTGTGGAGTAGATGGATTGTGGCCCAATCCAGCAGGGCCCTTTTTATGTTCTTATGTTCATACGATCGGAAAAACTGAAAGCACCTTACATGTGACCAGAGAAAGCCTTCAGTGCTTCACTCATTACTTTAACAAAGCAGCATTCAGACAAACATGAGGACAAGTGGACTCAAATAGACTTCCAAGGGCTTTAATGGTTCTTTTTGTTCTTACCTGTCTTTAATCCAGAATATGTGGGTCTGGGATAGCCCAGTCTACTGATGAGGATCACAGGGAGGTGTGCACTGATGTCTGCATTTCTGACCTTGATTGGATTAGCTTATACCACGGGGGTGGTGGTGGTGGTAGAACTTGTCAGAACAGGTAAGTGCAAAAAGACTCATCATCTCTTTAAACTTGCCATCAGTATTGACCTTGGGAAAGGTATATTTGAGATTGCATTAGAGAGAGTTAAGTTGTGCTTCTACTGAAGGAATTCTGTAGAATTCCACATTCTACTTTGTATTGAACAATGACATGATGGGACAGCAATTAACCTGAAGGTATGACTATTTAGGAGTGCTTGCCAAGTTCTTTATCATCATTTGCCTTTTCTTTTGTGGTCCACATAGCCTTTTGAAGGACACAGGCAATTTTGAACTGCTTTTGTGATAGTTGGGTTTTATTATGCAAACTCCGGTTCTGTAAATGGCCAGTGGGAGGATTCGCATGCTGATACTTTTCTGAAATGAAAATCAGCACTTGCAAAATGTACAGCTCCTAAGTTATTCTCCTAAGTCAACAAATTTTGGGCGGGTGGGGGGAGTGAAAGGGAAAAATAGAAAATAATCCTATACCTCTTCTTTCAAACTTGCAAACAAAATACCAATTTCTAAACTTTCCTATCTATTTGTGCAAGCATTTTTCTCTGCTACAAAGATCAGTGCAGTTCCCTTATACATATTTCAGGAACTTCATAATTTAGATTTTATTTTAGGTATACAAAAGTTTTGAACTAAAAAAAAAATAGTCTCACAGATTTCATTTGAGAGACAACAACAAAAATATACTGTATAAGATTATTTGTCTTTCAGAAAAACACATTGGCTCCAGGGGACAATATCAGCCACCATACTTAGAACTACTATACTGGAAGATATGAATATGTACAATGGGCACTGGAAATATGGCTGCCACAATATAGCCTTGAAGCACTGCTGGAAGCGTTGCTTTAAGTGGTAACCCCAATAAAAGAGAGATGCAGATTATGGAGAGGTGGAAGATTTTAATGGATAATAGGTCACATCATTGACACATGTAATTTGGTTTTAGATAGGTGAGTCACTGTGAAAAATTGTTGTGAGGTATCATTGAGCCATGTCCTGTTAACTATCAATAAGCTCCCGCAATTATGAACTGTCTCTGGAAGTATCTCATAGCTCTCCTAAGGACATTTCGGTTTCTTTTTTTATACCATATACCCACCCACCCACTCATCAGTCCAAAATGTCTGTTAATTTACTCTTCTTCTGCTTTGTTCAATACTGCCAAACTTTGTTTGTGATCAGACACAGTAACAAACCATCTCTTTTTCACAGCCTATAAATAGTGAATGCCAGGGAGGGGGCTGGTGAGCACTAGAATGGTGGTGGTCAGAACATGCAAACACACTGGTGAGTGGGCTGCTGCTCACTGGAGAGTAAATGCTAACAGGGTGTATATTACATTTCTCTTGTAAAATCCCTTCTAAGGGCCTGTTAACACTTAGGCCGTGTTCCCATTATAAGTTTAATTCGGTTTCCCTAAACCGAAATAATAGAACCGGATGCAAACGCGAATTTGCCTGAACCCATTACTTTCAAGTCGATCCAGATTCTGAGGATCGTAGGTGGCTTATGTGACTCTAGGGGGGACTCAAGTGGCTACTTTTTAAAAGCTGCTTGTCAGGGCTGCCCTGCCCTCTTCCTCTTGGCGTGAACGCACCACCCATAACCAATCCCTTCACGGAGCCTAGCTGGGTGGCTGCTGCTTGCCTGCATGGAGGAAAAATGGCAGCGGGCAGCCAGCAATTCTTTCCCCTCCTCTCCCCATTGCCCAGGGCACACAGCAGCAGCAGCAACTCAAGCCCCCTTCGCCCACTCACATCCACATCCACAGCCTTAAAAACAGAACCTGCAGCTGCTTTCCTTTCCTTTCCCTTTTTTAAAGGTCAGATCTTTTGCAAAACTGCAACATTGTTACCAGGTGTGAAGTGGTTGGATTGCTATAGTGTAGCAGCTGTTTTAAGGGGTGGATTTTTACAGTAAAATCACTATCTTTGGAAGCAAGCTATTGGGGGAGGGAAACCCTATACACACATTCTCATCCCTTAACACGGTACCTTTCCCACAGAAAAAATTTGAAACATTTCAAGCGCACGAACTGGAGTGAGACCTGTTGAAATGAGGATTA
>MTQE01000401.1:13650108-13674056 GCA_014337955.1 Aspidoscelis marmoratus | reverse complement strand
CCTTATGATGCAATTCAAGGAGTCTCCTGACTAGATACTAAGTTAACTAAATTATCTATTCTACTTCCTGAAGTGTGCAATAATATATGCTGAGTGGCTGAAACGTTTTCCACAGTGCTTACATTCATATGGTTTCTCTCCAATGTGAGATCTGAACTGTGCAATAATATATGCTGAGTGGCTGAAACGTTTTCCACAGTGCTTGCATTCATATGGTTTCAATGTGAGATCTGATATGTAAAGTCAGATATGATGACTGGCTGAAATGTTTTCCACACTCCTTGCATTCATATGGTTTCTCTGATGATGCTATGGCCAGAGAAATCTGAAAGACATCTGTGATGTTGAGTCAGTTGTGATGACCTACTGAAGGTCTTTCCACACTCAACATTTATGGTTTCTCTCCAGTGTGAGATCTCCAGGGTCCCTTCGGGAACCTGATAGGTACTCGATTGGTTACATACAAGACCACTCTTGATCCATTACTACTATTTATATTTAAACTGCAGCACTGTTGCTTGTTGGCTCTTATGAAGAAGAGAGAGGCAAAAAAGGGAGGTGAAGCCTTAAAAAAGGAAAAGTGATTGAGTTTTGGTGCTGTAGGTTCTTGATGTATTAGCTGTGAGCATGAACACTAGAAAAAACTCTGGGCAATCTGGGTTGTTTGATCCTTTTATATTTGTTTGTTCAGAGTATAATCCCACTGTTTTGCCCTGTGATAGTGAACCTTTTGAGCTCAGTGTTTCAAAATTCGCAAAGAAAAAAAAAACCTAGCTTAACTCAGGTGCTGTGTCACATCTAGAAATATCCATAATTTTTTGATATTTGTAGCTCAAGTAAAAAAGTTATATTTTTGATATATGTATTTTATTAAAAGCAAAAACAAATAATTCTTTACATTTGCTGTCTTCAGTTGAAAGTTGCTATTTCATACACTTCAAGAACAAGCAAGCACTACACGCCCAAGTGCCAGGGTGACCATATGTGTCACCCAAAAGGGCTTGGCGTGTCACCTGTGACATGCGTGTCATAGGCTGGCCATCACTGGTTTAGGCTAAAATGCCTTTCAGGATAATGTGCAGCACATGGAGATAGGCATGAAAATACTAGTAAAATATTCAGTGCCTTTTGTGATTTTACTTTGAGCTGCACCTTTGATAAAAATGGTGATGTCTTCCTGGCCCAGGACAGAGCATTTATGAAACCTTCATCTGGTGAACTATTGGTTCATGCGATTCAAGTGCCCGCTTGGCAATTTATAATCATAATTATTTGATTTTGTGTTTGATTATCATCCAGTAATGTTTGATTAATAAAGTTATAAAGTTAATCTTGACATTAAGTCTTTGATCCTCTGCTTATATGGGAATGTAAAAAAAGTTTCTTCATGCCTATCAAAAGTACTAATTTTTCCATTCTGCAAAATTAAAAAAAATCTTTTTCCAAACTCATCTTTTAAAAATGAACTTTGTAAACCACACATGATTATGGGGGTTTTTGAAGAAGTTAATTCCCCTCTTCTCTCTGCCTCTGTATGGGTGGCAAGACATGTGTGTAGAGTAGCACACTTTTATGAGACTTGCAAATTAGATGTCACTGTTACCTTCTTCTGTACCCCTGCTTGTAAATCTCATGAGGTGCAAACAAATTGAGAAGTCCTGTCACTGTGGATTCCTCAGTGGCTCCACCCCCTGACCCGTAGCCCTGTCCAGTGGCCCCACCCCTGACCTGTGGCCCCACCCCCTGATCTGTGGCCCCGCCTAGTGGCCCCACCCCCTGACCCGTGGCCCCGCCCCATGGCTTGGGGTCCGTGCAGCATGGGGAGCTGCATTGTGGGGTCATGGCATTGGGAAGGTTGAGAACCACTGATCTAAATGTTTGGTAATTTTAACTGTGAATATAAGTACCTATAGCAGATGTGCAAACTATTTCAAATTAGAATGGAATGTTATAAGATGTCCCAACACAGAATAAAATGCACTTTTCAAATATGGCTTTTTCCCAGCTCCAAATATTTTGGAAGTCACTATTTGAAAAATAAAAAATAAAAAATTGGACACTATTTTTAGGCTGGAGAATGATAGGTATTGTGTGTGTTATGTGTCCCAAATTATATATACATTCCCAATTGACCACTTTTTCCAGACATCTTAATAGCATTTGGAATGCCCAAACACTCAACATTCTCTGTTGCCTTGGACACACCCATTCGACTCAGGAATAGACGACTAAGAACACAGAACACTCAGGAAGATTTGAATATTTCAAACTCAGAATAAAACACAAAGATTGTTCCATCCACCTTTCCTAATGCATAGCTATTCCATTACCAGTCCTAACTCCTCATCCCTCAAAAATGTAATCCAAACAAGGTTTTTCAAAGGATGCTGGTTGTATTCATACTGTAAATTGTTTGTAAAATGTACTTCAGACTTATTATCTGCATCAAGCACGATTGTATAATTTTAATTTTATTGAAATTAATTTTAATTTTATTTCATTGTCCCTTTAATTTGGGCAGGATTTGGACAAGAGTGTTACAAGCACAGTGCTCTTCTCCCTGAGCTTTAAGAATAATGATACAATAGTAACACTACTTTCAAAGTAGAGGCATGCTATTACCACACTGTCCCAGGCCATCAAGATCATTGGTGGCAGAAGAGTGTTAATCAAAAACAAGAAATAGCCTGATAGGTCTTTTCCTGAATTCAGTAACAGGTAGGACTCCTCAAGAGATGCTTATGGCAGCAGGATAGCAGAATGAGTGTGAGTCCTTATGGATACTACACTCATCCAGAGGAAGCAAGGTCATGTCAGTCCTCTGATGGTATACTCCAGATGTTGCTGAACCTGCATAATGCCTTGCATACAGTCTTGCTGACTAGGCTTTAGATCACAGAAAAGATACAGAGGACTTCTGACTTATTAAATCTGCTGAAGCTAATACTAGCCCCATTGTTGTAAGAAACTCATAGTTCAACTTTACAGTTATTACATCCCAGCCCCTCTCATCATGAACTGACTTGGGGCCTGTTTGGTCTTTACTCATTGGAATGGTATAATACTACCATTCCAGTGAAGCAAAGGTCAAGTGCAAAAGGAGCCATCCACACTTGAAGCACTGATATACTCCCCAACCAGACCACCAGCACTTGAGGTGTGGATGCCCCAGCCCAGTCTGGCCAGATAGCCATAGCTATCTGTGGCAACATCCACCTTATGCTGGGACATTGTCATGGTGATTGGTCCATGGCACAAGACTGTGCAGTCACAGCTGCCCCACCTTGCCCACTCGCAGCATTCACACTGAGAAGCGAATGCAAATGCTGTGCCTGGGACCTCCCCAGCTGCTCCTGATGAAGCTACAGACATGTTTTTGCTTGTCTACAGCTAATGGTGTTTGGGACACTTGGAGGGACCTCCTGGATGCTCCAGGATGGCAGTGGCAGGACAGCATGTGGATGCATTGCCCCAGGAGCAACCAGAGCTTCAGGGTAAGCATGAACAGGCCCCAAGGTGCCAGAAGCATTGACGTTCTGCATCATCTCTTGTGTTCCACTGATACCTCCTTCCTTCATCTTCAGGTGTCTTTCAGATTTCTCTGGCCATAGCAAAACTGACAGTTCACATGGCTGTTATCCCAGTCCAGGGAAACAAACAATTGGGACGAGGCATCAAATCATAAATCACAAACTAGGCTAATCAAAGTTATAGTTCAATAATACCCAGTTAGCAAGTATTGCTATGTAATATTAAACTTCAAAACGAAAATATTAACTTTGAAGCTGTTATTATTATAAGGGCTTCTTATTTAAATTTTAAAATTGCTCCTTTGTTTTAAATAAATCATTATAATGACTTTCAAGGTGTTATTTCTGCTACCACTTCTTACCACTGCCAGGCATGTTCCAAAGGCCACCAGATTAAAACTACAACCTTTTACCCCATTTCCAATTGCTATTCCCCATCTCTTTTGTCCTTGCTAGTTTCACTGAAGCCCCTTGGGGCTGGAATATGTTCTCTTTTTTGTAATATTTGATTTAAAAGGGATTTGACAGCACATGCTGTAAAATGCCAAGTGTCAAACCTTTCCAGATTTCTGTAAATAATATTTCAGATGTTCATAAACATTGAAGGCTTCTGTGCATATTTCTACCCTGCCTATTCAGTTAAAGCAACATGCTTAAACTCAGCATGAATTCAATAAAGGAACCATAAATTGAGAACATTACCAGGTACCCAGTATGAACTAGGGCAGTGGTTCTCAACCTGGGGGTCGGGACCGCTTTGGGGGTCGAACTACCCTTTCAGAGGGGTCGCGACGAGTCTCCTGCCACCCTTCCCTCCCACCTCCCAGGTGCTCTGTCCCCATGGTTGGGGGTCTCCACAACATGAGGAACTCCATTACGGGGTCGTGGCATTAGGAAGGTTGACACCGCTGATCTAGGGCTTTGTTCACAAGCATTACCTCTGATATGAAACCTTTAAACAGAGAGGGAGAGGGAAAACCTTTTGAACAGTTCTAGAAAACAGGAACAAATAGGGTGCATCCCACCGCACATTTGGTCCAGAACCAAAACCAGGCTAGGCATGGGGTGTCCCCATGTGTTTTTGATTTGGTCCAGTTTCTGCGGACCAAATCCCCCCAAATCATGCAAGACCAGGACTAAATTTGGTACCCAAAAAAACAAGTCTGAGCATGGTTTGGGGTCCCAGCACACATTGGTTAGTGAGCCAAGACTGCCCATGGGGAGTGGAAAAATCCCAATTGCAAAAGTAGGCAGGACAGTGGCTTGATTTTTGTTCCAATTCCAAAAATTTTCAATCTCCGCTTCCCAATCACCAAGACAATCATGAAAAAGGCTTGATTTTCTCACTTTTAAACTTGGTGGGTGTTTTCACAGTTCCCGGTGGAGCGGAGGTGCGCAAAACTGCTCAAGAGCCTAATTGCCGCTAAACCTCATAGCGGCTTTTGGTCTTTTAAAATTATTTATAAATTTATTATTAGTAGTAAGCTTTCTTTTAACTTTTTTCCCGTGCCTCCCAGCCCTGGCTTTCTATGCCACTAAGGGAGGGGGGATGTGGCATTTGCAGCTGGCGGCACAGGGGCATTTGCAGCTGGAAGGAACAGGGATGGCCTGACGTAAATCTGGCTTCCAATGAGGAAAGAGAGGGCAGAGAGAGGAGGTGGCACTCCTCCCCTGTGCCAGGGTTTGTTGCAGTTTACATGGGGACAGGTGCATCCGTGCCCAACCCACACCCAGCCCGCATCACCGGGAATGGCTTGGGGATGGGCTGGGATTGATCTCAGATCCGCTCCCAGTCGGATACGTGCCCATTCCATGCCAAATGGCGTGCATGGAGACACGGCCATACAGCTTTGCTCAAAAGCTTTCATTTGGGAACTGCTAGGCTGCCTTTAGAGGACCTTTGGGAAGGCATATACAGCCTCCTTGCACTTATATAGGTCACATTCAGATGTATCCCCTCTTATGTTGGCTAACAGAATAGATGCTTGTGTGCATACAACTTGTCGGGGACAGGTAGAAATGAAAACCATTCACAGCCTGATAAGATTACATAGATCCCACGGGCTAAGGCCACATTTGGAATATGGTGAACAATTCTGAACAATACAGAAAGGATACTGTGGAACTGGAGAAATAGAGAAAAGGGGAATGGAAGATCCCTTATGAGATCAACATCTAGGCCTATTCAGACTTGAAATACAACATTTGCAAAGGGAGCTGACTGAAAGGTACAAAAATAGGCATAGCATGAAAAAGGGCGATAGAGGGAGAAATGTCTGTTACATAACACTAGAACCACAGGTCATTCTACAAATCTGATAGGCAAGAAAGTCAGGGCTGACAAGGGGAAGTGTATTTTTAAACCCAGCAGGTCACTTATCTGCAGAGTTTACTACTAGAGGAGGTTATGACAGCTACTGGCCTGGATGAATTTAGGAATAAGTTGGACAAATTTATAGAAGACAATGGCAACTAGAATGGATGACTAGGTACCACTTCTGGGCTGGAAAGACATTCGCCCAGAAGCAAATGATAGACCATTGTGTGAGACAGGACTCTTCTTTCATGTTCTTATGTTCATGAGGGTGTAGTAACCAAAGATGAACCTCTGCCATTCCAGGGGTGGTGTGTCCAAGTGGATGTTCAAATATGGCCCTCATTCCAAAGGCTTCAGGGGAAAGACTACTGGCCCTTATTCCAACTATATCTCAAACTCCATCTGTGGACAAGCCTCCTGCAAGTCTAGGTACACCTGCCCAGATATTCACCGTTCACAAACTAAGCGGCCAAGTGTGAATTGGCCTCTGGTTTCCATGGCCCTGACTGTACAGCTGGCCGGGATTTGTGACAGGAGCTTCCATAGTTTCCTGCTGAATTTTACCCAAACAGTGGTCACCCCAAACATGACCAATTCCAATCTGGGAAAGGGGTGCTGAATCAGAGGCTTGGAGACACAGTAAGCCATTCTTTAAAAAATAAATTTTATGTTTGTCCCTTGAGCCTGGGAATGCCCCTATTACTATGTCTGATCACAGCCTTAGTAAAGAAAAAAAAGTTAATGCAGGAAGAAAGGAGACATTGCTGATGTCAGTGTTTTTCATTTCACCCCTCCCTTTTTTCTTCCTATTTGCATTTTGTTTGAATTGGACATAAACATGATTGTATATTTACAGTTCTTAGCTGTTTTTTCCCATCTTTTTCTTCTCCTTTGCTCTTTATTGAATGCTCTGGAAGTCAACACATGATTTATATTGCTGAAAATAATATTCTTGCTTTAAACTTGAATTCTATTGAAGAAAATATGATTTTATAATCCAGGTTTGGGCTCCCCCCCCCCATTTTTACTTCTCCTCTCTTGTTTATCAGACTGCTCTAGAAGTCAAAAAACGATTTATATTGTTAAAAACAGCATTGCATCACTGTGACATAGTAGTGAAGTCCCTACCTAAGGTCCTTTCTGTACTTGGCGGTTTCAGATCCAGATCAGTAAATCTGAGGCCTATTCACACTAATTATGTCTCTAGTGCATAATTAGTGAACTCATGGGGAGGATCATACACATGCAGAATAGGCTGTAATAGCCTCCAAGTGTGCCCACCCTCCCCAGAAGTTCACTAATTGTTGATTAGGTGTGGCATACAAAATTGGGCTCCACACCTTAAACAATGTTTACTAACACTTACCTGAAGCATCTGGGTAGTGATCATTCACTCTTCTTCCAGTGCCCTGGGGTCGTTTGAGGTGTCGCACCTTGGACAACCATATATGTGATTTCATGTGAGCAAAGTGTCCACATTTGTCAAGGCAACAGTGCTGATGCACATGCAGTCATGGACCCCTGGATGAGGACAGGGGCCCAGATTGAATAGGCTAAGGATTCAGTCCTGGGGTGAGGGGGGCAATGCTAATCAACATTGGTTAATTGTGCTCCTTTCCCACCCAGTGGACAGGAGGGGAAGTGTGAAAATGTCCCTGGTCCAAGCCTTCCTAAAGCTGCAAAGTTTTCACAAGCTTAGCCACCCCCATCCCTGATGGCTAGGAGTGAAAGTTCTTAGCCTTGGGGCTTGTGGAGCTGACTCTTGGCAGTGTGCTATATCATGCCACTGAATGACAGTTTCCCGTAATTCTGGATCATTGAGGCATGCCATCTGCATGCCTCCATGATCTGGAATGCAGCCCTTAGATTCTTGCATTCGTGCCTGTAACCTAAATCCGAGGGCTCAGGGAAGCCTAAGGAAGCAGCCTAAAGCTCCTTTGATCATGGCTGCTGTTCTAAAAACTGCAGTGTTGCATGTTACAGTCAGGAGACTGTAGCAATGTGGGTAACAGCTATTGCTGTTACGGTTGCTTGCTGGGTGTTGCAGAAGTAAAACATTTGATCCCTACCAGCTCAAGACCACGGACCAGCCACGTGCTTAATGGCAGATGTTAAAGATTAATGGCAGATGTTAAAGATGTTAAAGACAGGAGACAGGATCAGCTGGAACAGAGAACCTTTATTTCCTCTGCAGAGGTTTAAATAGCCCGCTCCAAGATGGGGCGTGGAGGAAGTGATGTTAAGACTAAGTAGTAGTAGTTTATTTATACGGTCTACAGACCCGATATATCAAATGCTAAAAATACAAGTATTTACAAAAGGGAGTAAATTGAATGTTAAGGCAATTCCTGAGAGGTGGTTGGTCGAGGCAGGGCTGGATTCCCCTGACATCACACCCTGTTTTTGCCAGAAGAGAAGAAGACTGCCGCCAAATGGTCTACATCCCACATGGCCAGAGGAGTCCACAGCATCATGGCAGTGGCTTCCAAGTCCGGCCTTTGCCACCACCAGATGAGAGAAGCTAGCAGCAGCAGCAGTGCCAGCAATCCATTCAACCTGCCTCACCTATGCTCCTGCTCTCACCCATCCATCCCTGCTGCCGTCTTTTGCCTCCATCGCTGCTTCTCCTCACTGCTGTCTGCCTCCACCACCATCTGTCCTCACTGCCATCTCCACTGCTGTCTGCCTCCATCAAGATAAGTACATCCGGGGGCGGGGGGAGGAACAGAGCTGGAGCAGCTGGGGTGGTGGTGTCCCCTATCAGCAGGAGCAGTGTAGGCGCTGGTGCTGCAGGCAATGGGTCCGTTTGAGAGGAGGTCAGCTCAGTGTTGCCCTGACGGGCCTGGCTGCGGCTGTGCCATGGCTGTGGGGAGGAGCCCGCTGGTAGGACCCAGATGAAGCAGGCCCCACCGCAGCTGAATTGCCCTCTGTCGCACCTTGCCCAGCCCGGCAAACTCTCGCGCTTGCCAGGAGCTGCGAGCTGGCAGCAAGAAAGAGAGGCAGCCCCCGATGCAGGCAGGGGCTTGGAGATGGGCTGGCAGATGAGGTAGGTGGGTGGAAGGAGGGAAGAGATTACTACATTAGATCTACAGTAGACCTGGATTAAGGGCCTCTTTATCCAGATTTAGCCAGTGAGTTTCTGGAATATCCGAGAATCGTTCACACACAGTGTGCAGGAATATTCCTGTTCCTGCCCACCTGCAGCAGGCATCTGAATGGCAACATTCCAAGCTTTCTGTAGACATCAAATGCCCTGCCCACCTCAGCCAAGACGGGGTGAGGAAACGGCATGTACACTGCGGGGGTGCAATATCCAGAAACATCACATTCACACTATTCGTGTACCATTCCCAAGGGTGTGGGACACTTTGTGGACAGCTGTTAAGCTGTTCATATCAGGTAAGCCTTTGGAACAGGGGGAACTCAGGGGCTCTTCCAGGCTGACTGTGGTGCAGATGATGCATTCCCACAATCCACCTGGAACTGTCCCTGGCCAAGTGTTAAGGCCAAGGATCTTACTTGGAGTTGGCTTTACTTGGAGAACTGGCTTTGCAAGTTATTTCAGTGAAAATGATTTGACTTGATAGAAAATAACAAAACAACTAGAAAACAGTGACTTTGTTATGAAATATTTTGGAACATCATGATTAAAAACAAGTATTAACACATTACTGCAGAACAGATGTATATTTGTAGCTGAAATATAAATAGTTTTGAAAACATTTGAATTGTGGATATAAGAAGGAAACTATGCATAAAGAACTAACAATTACTAAGACTATAAATATTAGGTAGAGAAGATAGAGGATGCCTCCAGACTGGGTTAAAAGCTGCAGTTCTTCTGGGAATGCCACAGTATCAGCAGTATCCAGAAACATCATTATTACAGGAAATCTGGCAGCAATATGAGCCAGTTTGGTCTTGTTAGGGAGCCGGACTCTTATCTGGGAATATCGGGTTTGGTTCCACTCTCCTCCATGAAGCTGGCTGGGTGACCTTGGGCTAGTCACAGCTCTCTTCTCACAGCCCCACCTCCCTAATAGGGTGTCTGCTGCAGGAAGAATAGAAAGCTTTGTCAGCCACTTTGAGTCCCCTTAAATGGGTGAAAAAAGCAGGGTAGAAAAGCCAACTCTTCTTCTTCAATATCAGATTTTCCATAATAGCAAATGCATTTCCCATGATTATTCTTCTTGTAAACTCCCAGATGCCAGTCAAACATGCAAGAAAAAAAAGAAAGGAAAGAGGCCAGGTGCTTGACTAACATATAATTATTTTTGAGGAACTACTATCATGGAAGCACCAGACAGATAGAGCCTGAAATTGCCTTCTGTATCTGGGTGGGGCGATGCACCAACATGCAGATAGGAGACCTATCTGTTCATAAACTAGCACAAGAGCAAGTACAGAAAAGTGCTATCTCTCTTTCCCATACACATAAACACTTTTAAGGTTTTCTGTGGTCTGGATTGCCAGCAGAATTGATTTAAGTGGCAAATGAATAAACACAGACTGCTGATGAAGGAAATCCAAAAAGTAAGCAAGCAAGCTGTGAAATAATGGAAGTAAACAAACTGTGAAATGATGAAATGGGATTAGAGTTGTAGAAGAAAATAGTATGGATTTGTAATCAAGAAACAATATGCCAGGTCACAATAAAGGGCTGAATGTAACATAAGCATAATAACAAAAAAGCTTACCAACTATGATTGTGTTCACATGTAGCAAAAGAAGCCGCTCGGAAGTGCCTTTGATAAGTAGGATGTGGCCCTTGTGTTTTCATCTAATCCCCTTTTTTCTAGCCTAGATTGCTCATGAGACAGGGGAGAGGCGGCCAAGTGTATGAGTGATCCCATCTGTGAAATATCAAACTTTCTCTAAGGGTCTTTTAGCACTTGGGTGGGATTGTAGTCCATGGAAGTTCAGTTCAGTGACAGTGGCCAGCATTCTCACTTCGAGTGCCAGAACTGTCCCCAACTTACCTGGGGGCTTTTGCAGTGCAGCCGGTCCATATGGGAGCATCCACATTGCCATAGCAATGGCCGCAGCAACTTCTGCCACCTGCTGCTGGGCTGTTGCTACGGAAATTGTAGCCACAAAAACAAGACTTGAAAAAATGCAAAAGAAAAAGGAAGTATACAAGCCAATGCAAGCAATGGTATCTAATCCATATAAGCCCCATAGTTTTGGTGAATACTGCCTGATATTGGTAGACCTCTAGACTTGCAATTTTCTCTTTAAAATTTATTTACACAGCAAACACCTCAAGACCTGTGGGAAAGATTTTCTTTTTTAAGTTAATAATGCCCTATTAACTATTATCATTTATGTAATAATTTCATTATTTTATTGTTACACTACATTGTTTTCTGTTTAATTTTCTTCTCCTTTTATAAAATGCCTGGAGAATAATGAGCACATTAACCTGCCCCGCCCATGCTGGTCTGGCTCCATCTGCATTAGGATGGGCCAGTGACTATCACATGAACATGCACTGTCAGGCAGTGCAGGGGATTTTAGCCTTCGAGCTAAAATAGGGGAGCTAGAAAGCTTACATATGGAAAATAGGATTGATATTATTGGCATAACTCAGACCTGGTGGACCAGTGAAAACCAATGGGATACATTCATTCCAGGTTACAGACTGTACAGGAAAGACAGGGAAGGGCAACATGGAGGTGGTGTAGCCTTGTATATAAAAGAAGAGATAGAATCTTACGAACTGGAATGTCTAGGTGAGTCTGACTCTTCCACAGAAGTAGTGTGGGTAGAAATACCAAGCCAAAAAGGAAGCTTAACAATAGGGACATGCTACCATCCTCCCAACCAAATGCCCGTAGGAGATCAACAACTGGAAAAGGAGGTAAAGGAGGTATCCCAAAAAGATAGGGTAGTTATAACGGAGGACTTAACTCATCCTCATATAGACTGGGTAAAGTCCTGTTCAACTCAGGAAAGAAAAAGAAAATTCCTAGACCTGCCCAATGACTGTTCCATGGAGCAAATGGTCATGGAACCACCCAGGGGAAAGGAAGTCCTGTACTTGATCCTAAGTAATGCTCAGGACCTGGTAAAGGACATCACTGTGGCTGATCCAATTGGGAACAGTAACCACAATGGAATAACCTTCAACTTAAATACAGGGAGTAAGTTCTTAATAAATTCTAACACAGAGACCTTGAACTTTCATAAGGGAAGCTTCCCCCAAATAAGGAAATTAGTAAAAAGGAAATTGAAAGGGAAAGTTAGAAGAGTTCAATCACTTCAAAATGCATGGAGACTACTTAAAAACACAATAATGGAAGTGCAACTAGAATGCATACCTAAAAGAAGAAAGGGGACTTCTAGGTCCAAGAAGAAACTTGTGGCTCACAAGTGCAATAGATGAAGTTATTAAAAACAAGAAGAGTTCATTTAGAAAATGAAAGGCTTGTCCAAATGAGGAGAACAGGAGAGAGTATAGACACAAATGGAAGATGACCATTAGGAAAGCTAAGAAATATTTTGATAATCACATTGCTAAAAACATTAAGAAATAACAAGAACTTCTATAAATATATCAGAAGTAGGAATCCAATCAGGAAAGCAGTTGGACCATTAGATGGTAAAGGACAGAAAGGGATAATTAAAGAAGACACAAAGATTGCAGAGAGACTAAATGAATTGTTTGCCTCCATATTCACGGAGGAAGACAGAGGATACATGCCAGTAGCTGAGGCTGTGTTTTCTGAAGAATTAAACTGGACAGAGATAACCAAGGAAGAGGTCCTTGCATGTCTTAATAAATTAAATGTCAACAAGTCACCGGGACCAGATGGTATTCATCCAAGAGTCCTTAAGGAACTCAAATGCAAAATTGCCGACCTTCTAGCAAAAATTTATAATCTTTCCCTAACATCAAACTCTGTACCTGAGGACTGGAGCATGATCACGGCTTGCCTGGAAAAGGGAGTAAACCCAAGCCTCTGCCCTGTCAGCCACGATCATGAGTAGGGTTGTGCAAGGGATATTTGAAAATTCAAAAAATCCAATTCAAATTTGATGAATGTTGACATTTGAATTCGAATTGGATTTTTGAATTTTTTTTCACATTTGGATTGAATTTGGATTTTTGAAAATCCATATCAGATTTTCAAATAATTTGAGTGAATTAGTCTCTGTATATCGCATTCAAATATTGGGTCTATTTGCGCTTATAATACAGGGTGCAAACGAAATGCAAACACGATAAAAACGGGATGCAAAAGCATTCGAAAATCGGATACGAATGTTCATTTGATTTGAATCAGATATTTGAAAATCCAGATCATGGAATTTCAATTCCAATCAAATATTCAAATATTCAATTCTAATTGAATTTGAATGCAAAAAATGCATTCATGCAGATCCCTAATCGTGAACAGGGAAAAGCAATCCACCCCCTGTTCACGGTCGCATCTGACAGGGCAGAGGCTTGGGTTTACTCCCTTTTCCAGGCAAGCAAGCACGATCGTGGAAAAGGGAGGAGATGGCACTGCTCCCCCATGGTGGGGTTTGATGCAGTTTGCATGGGGGTGGCTGTATCCGCATCCAGCCTGCTTTTCTGGGAATGGCATGGGGACAGGTAACATTCTATCTCCATCCCGCACCTGGTCAAATACGAACCTTGAGATACTCAGTGCCTTTCAGCTTAACTCATAAGGTGGGGATAAAATGAAAAGGAGGAGAGTATGGAAACTTCTTTTTGAAGGGAAGATGGAATTTAAATAGGAGTAAAGAAACAAATGTTCCAATCAATAATAAATAAAGCAGAACCTAATTCAAGTAGATGGGCATGCTGCCTGTGAACATATATTTGAGTTTTGAACACAAAACTCTGAAAGCTAACAGATATTTTGACGGACTCAGATATATTGCTTTCAGAACCTGAGAGTCCCCTGTCCCAATATGCACAGACTCCATTTCCTGCTCTAACAAACATCTAACATTATGAATTTAAATAAACTCACTTTCTCTCCCTCAATATCTGATGGAAGCTTAATTGGATTTTATTTTTATTTTTTTCAGAATAATAATGATAGCAATTTAATTACTATTCAGTCTCTTCCCTGCTGTATTTTATTTGGTGGGATTTCCCTGCCTCACTCTGCCCTGAAATCTCTCCCCTCCCCCACTCCCACTGTGCATGTTCTTGGCATGCAAACAGCTGTCAAACAGTGTCCAGGAGATGGCATCATTATCCTTGCTGTGAAGTAAGTGGCTGTCCTTTTGTCTTGCTCTCTTAGACCACCAACGGCACTTTGACAGGTTCAACTGACAAACGAGGAGACAGAAGCAGAACATCATGGGACTTGGTCAGTGTTTTTGCATGCAAAGGAAAGGATATTGAAAAGCAGTCTGGCAAGACTGTGCAATAAGTAATCACATTAAAATGGGATGTTATGTCCTCACGTTTCATCTCATTTCCCTTGATTTGAACAAGCTTGTTAAAGAAAGTCAAGCTTCTTGTTCCAATACTGAAAAAGAGGGAGGGAGGGAGGGAGGGAGGGAGGAAAGAAAGAAAGAAAGAAAGAAAGAGAAAGAAAGAAAAAGAAAGAAAGAAAGAAAGAAAGAAAGAAAGAAAGAAAGAAAGAAAGAAAGAAAGAAAGAAAGAAAGAAAGAAAGAAAAACTCCTCTACTTGAAATGATTGGGGTTAATCCAACTCAAAGCTTAAATCCATGTTAGTGGTTAATCCCGTTAGTATGGCTTTCATTTGGAGCTTTGATAAATCCTTTAACCTCTTGCTGTAAACTAGGAACAGCTTAAGAGCTCCATGTTTGTGGGAAAGCCTGTCAATAGCCTGCTAAGCAGGTATTTAGAGGGATTTAAAGAACAAGCATGTGAATCACATGATGTGACACCTTCTCTTTCCATATCGAATTAATGAATGCCATTCCCTACAGTAGTACAAAGAAGACATAATTCACAATTGGCTCAGATTGCCATCATGACAAAATGTCTCTCTCCCACTACATTTGAAACCTTTTCTTTCTTTCTTTCTTCCTTTCTATCTTTCTTTCTTGCTAGGGAAGGCATTCAAAACATTCCCAGAACAGTAATTTCCTACTGAAGCAGATTAATGAAATTAAAATTGAGCATTAATAGCATAACAGACTGGTATAGATCATTATGAAAATTGATGATAAATATCTCTCAGTGAAATATTTGAGATTGGAGGGAGGTGATAACATTCAACAATTTAGATTGATTTGGAACCCGTGCATAGAGGAACTGAGCAAGGGATCTTTCCTAGATTTGGCTGAAAAATATATATTTTTTAAACAGATGGTTAACATAAGGATGGTTAACATAAGGCCCTAATGACGTAACAATTTTTTTAAAAAAATAAAAAGTAGGTGTGCAAGTGCCCAAGTGGAAGGGGACATTGCGAGCAGGGTGCTTTTTCTTTCATTCTGTCTGTATATTCTGTATATTCTTTGTTGTTTAGTATTTGTATACATGCTAATAGAAAATATTTTTTTAAAAAAAAATAGCAACAGAACATGCTGGGCATCTTTTCCTTCTACTTGTTTCCTACATCAACTTTATTTCTGGTGGGATTCTAAGGTGGGATCTGCAAGGCATTATCACAGCACCATGTGATTAGGAGTAAGTAGTGGGAGCAGCAGAGCACTTACTTCTATGTTGACATATAAAGAAACATTCTAACAATGTTACTATCTGATCTAGGTCAGTAAAGATAATGACCATTAATATCCAGTGGTTTTCT
This sequence comes from Aspidoscelis marmoratus, assembly GCA_014337955.1. Classification (NCBI taxonomy): domain Eukaryota; kingdom Metazoa; phylum Chordata; class Lepidosauria; order Squamata; family Teiidae; genus Aspidoscelis; species Aspidoscelis marmoratus. The sequence goes on along the minus strand of MTQE01000401.1, from coordinate 13,658,463 downwards.
GGCTGGTAGTGATGGGAAATTCTCATTGGAAGCGTCAGTTTCATTCACTGGGGATCAAACTACAATCGGAGAGACAAATGGTGGCAACTGTCCCTGAGCTGAGTGGTGAGGTCAGACACTATCATTTTAAACATAATGTGTATTGTTTTAAAGTTGTTGAATTTTTAAAGTCTTTTAATGTACACTCTGTTTTAATCTGTTGCTTGAAGGTTGTAACCCGCCCAGAGACCTTTGGGTAAGGGGTGGGATATAAATGTAAATAATAAATAAATAAATATTGTTATACCATCCTGGAAAATTAAGTTCTTAGCTCCAGAGCCTCCGGAAGACCCATTTGGTGATGCAGTTCAGTGCTCCACTGTAGTAATAAATCAGACCCACTGGTGATCCAGATCAGGAACTTTCTGATTCAGATCACACTCTGTTTGATGAAGACAGAGCATATTAGCAGTAAGGGGGGGGGGGGCTCTTGTCTGCACCAGAGTGGGTCAGAACAGGTTCTGAAGAGGACTAAAGGGGAGCATAATCCACATTACAGGTAAGTACAGGGAGGCTCTTAGTCACGCTTTAGGCCATAATCTAGTATAATGTATACCTGGAGATGGCTGAATCTGCATGGTTTTGTTGGCAGAATCATTTCTGTGAAAATATATGACATATGATCAGCAAAAACAACATAATGTGGGTGGGGTTTCTTTTCATCAGCAAATAGACTTGCTGTATAATACTTCTTTTTAAAATAAATAATAAAACCTTATATATGAATATTTCTTTTCTGTCTATAGCAACTCGGGTGATTTTAGAGGTACTGTTATTATACTTTTGCAGGGATTTCCAACCTTTAGTAAAGGACTAATAATACTATCTTGGAAGAGAAGGGTGAGCAAGAGCAAGAACAGAGAAGTGAGAGACTAGTGACACATAAGTCACCCTAAGCAGGGTCTGTGCGTGTAGCAGTATCCTGCACTGGTCTGGGGTGGTCTTGGGCTGGATCACTGGAGTCTAATGGGTAAAGTGGCCCAGAATGCACTTAGCATTTGCACTTACCTTGAGCAGAGATGGTCTTTCCCGACTCTGGTAAAGCTCATCCGCACCTCTATGAGCACGCTGGCACTTCAGATGACCCCAAACAAGAATGCGTGTATGCATCACGTCAGCATCATACCAGTGATGACACTGGTGCATTCACAGTTCTGCCAGCCTCAGAGACAAAGATGGTGGTGCCCAGACACAAGGTTGCATGACAGGTAAGTCTGCAGATGCGTAGTGGGAGGGATGGCGTATGCTAGCAGTCGCCATTCCTATCCCCTGGATGAGATGGGAAGTACAAATATCTCTTAGGATTTTTTCACTGTCCTTCAAGACAGAATGATGATAAGAGATTATATTTATCATATCATATCATATCATATCATATCATATTATATCATATTATATTATATTATATTATATTATATTATATTATATTATATTATATTATATTATATTATATTATATTATATTATATTATATTATATTATATAGGTGGATTCACTACCAAGGCCAATTCAAGGTGTTAACTTATAAGGCCCTAAATGACTTGGGCCCCAAATATCTAAAGGAACACCTTCTTCTATATCGACCTGCGTGTTCCTTAATATCTGGAAGGGAGGCCCTCCTGGTTGTACCACCACTGTCCTTAGTAAAAGGCATGGGCACCCAGGAGAGGGCCTTCTCAGTGATGGCCCCTAGGCTATGGAATAGCCCCCCCCCCCTTGAGGTGTGTCAGGCACCTTCACCATACAAGTTAAGAAAGTAGTGAAGATGCACCTCTTTGCCCTGGCCTTTGGTTAAATGGGAATACACTTTCTCTTCTCACTTTCAGACACTGTTATTGCTTTGATATATGTTTGGTTTTTAATGTTGTTACCTGCCCTGAGACCTTAGGATATAGGGCCAGACAGAAATGTAAATAAGTAAATAAATAAGTAAAATAATTAATTAATTAAATTAATTTCATTCAATTATATTTATAACCCCCACTCTTCTACTTCATGGTTTTTAGGGAAGATCATACCAAAGAAAAACAACAAAGTCAAAATAAAACAGATAACAAATGTACTTCCTGTATAAAAATAATATCTGCTCTCCAGTGAAGTACAATCAGGGAAGACACTTTACAAGTATTGTTTTCAACCACTGCATTTACTTTTACTGGAAAAAGATAAGTTTGTGGTTCTCACGTCACAGTCATTTTCCCCCTGCTTCTTCAATCAAGGAGGAATATTTCATTTCCTTTGATGTTTGCTGTGTTCAGCTAGTGAACAAATGAAAGATGCATGGATCATTGGGCCAGTTCATATTAGAGCCACAGCAGATTCAGTATCAGCTACAGCTACATGGAGAAGAGGAATTCATCACAGTTGCCTGTAACAGAAATGCATCAAAATTTCTGTATTAAATCATATGTGCTAAAAACGGGTGCTGCAAAGGCTTATGGAACCATTACAAAAGAATGACCACAGGCCCCAGAAAAAAACTAAATACCCTACATGAGGTAAAGAGCAAAAAAGACACATTGGGGCCCTTTCTACACTGGGCCATATTCTGGCTAGAGATGCACATGAATATTTGTGCTATTAAGAATTCGTACGAATGTGTACACATTTCAAAATTTGAGGATGAATCAAAAGGGTTGACATTCGTAGGCTTTATTTGTCCGCAAATTGATCTGGCATTCGTTGAAGCTTCATCAGAGCTTCAGCTAAGGCTGGATCCCCTCTGCTACCTTCCCCCCTCTTACCTTTGGTCACACCACCACTGCCACCATACATTCCCCTCATAGGCCAAAGTAGGCCTTCTAGTTCTGTGCACGCAGCTCCCACCCTCATCACATGATCCTTGTATAGAGAACTGTGCACACAGAACCAGAAGTGCTGTTTTGGCTTACAAAGAATACCAAAATGATGTGGCTGCGACTCTCCCATTCCACTCTGTCGCCCTCCCTTACTGTGTGGAGGCTGCGGTCTCATCGTCCACCAGCATTTCGGTGATCTTCGGAAGCCAAAACAGCACTTCTGGATCAGAGCACACAGCTCTCCATCCTGGGACCACAATCTCCAGATGGGACACTGTGCCTGGAAGGGCTATTTCAGGCAGGCCCAGAGTGGCACGCAGTGCATGGCAATGGCGGCAAGTGAGTGGGGAAGAAGGGAGGGGGTACTGGGGGATCACTTTGTGTCATTCAGAAACATTTGAATGAAGATTCATTCACAAAGATGACGCTTACCCCACAGTCATGGGAGGGGGGAGGGGGGGATTGGCCAAAGTCAAATTTGCTGCAAATTGAATGTGGGAAATTGGCTTCATGCACATCCCTAATTCTGGGACATATCCCAAAATAGGTACTAGCATGCTTATGGTAGGCACCAATTCTGATTTATTACATGTCAGAATAAGGCCTCGTGTGGACAGGACAGGAATTGTCCATATCTTTTCTCTTGTATATCTGCTGGATTTAAGTTGATTTCCCAGAAATGTAATTGGCACTGTAAATATAACAAAAGATCTCTTAAGATTAAGAAGTCAAATATTAAAAGTAAATATTAAACAAAGGTTTCAATTTGATTAGTTACTTTTATTGGGTTTCCCTGGTGTAAATGAAGCAGAAACATAATAACTGACTTGAAGTTTAGCTAGGGGCAGAGACAGAAGAAAAATTTAAAAGTATTAAAAGAGAGGAAGTTTTAAACCCAAAAAGATGAGGAAGTGCATTCTCTGAAATCTCTCCTTTCTTGCTTCTGGACAAGACTTCTATACCTCTGGCTGCTTTCTTCATTTTATAAGCCTTCTGGAATATTAGGGGATTTTTCTGTTCTTTCATAGAATAGCAGGGTTAACTAGGCTTAATTAAAGGAAATCTAAGTTGCTTTGCTTATTATATAAAAGTAGGGCTTCTCTTCCATTTTGGTAACCCTGCTTTACCAGTTGTTTTCAGTATAGAAAAAATTTTTTTGAATAGAAAGCATCTTTGGCAGCTATTCCAAAAGGGCAAAGTGAACAGCAACTTGGAGCTTGAATCCACTTTCCCTCTTTCACCTTTTCATTTCTTTGCCAGTGAGCCAGTTTGGCCTTGTGGTTAGCATCTTGTAGTCATGGTGTCATCACACTGGTAGCCATCAACATCGAGGACTAATGGCATACCAGCTCAGCCCAGTCCAGATTGTGGAGGTATGCAGAAGGCTCACCTCCATTTCCCACACTACCAGGGGACCCATTTCAATGGTGCACCAAAGCAAGCACACTGCCCTTGGGGATCTGAAATTAGAAAATGGTCTGGGGGTCTGGTCCGGACCAGTATCACCATGCAAACAGCACTGTTCCAGATGACATCCTGCCATGGTCCATGAGTGGACCTCATGGTCCTGACCCACTTGGTTTGGATTAGTTAAGTGCAGAAAGAGCCTATGTCTGTCTATTCATTCCTCTGCAACCGCTTCCTTGCCCTTCACCCTACTATATATAAAGGTGATCCATTGCCACTATGCTTGAACACAAAAACGTGATATATTCAGAACAGGACACAAGAAGGCTATAATAAAACAGATCTACCACCATCACATGGGAATCTGCAGAATTTTCAAAAGGTGTTGTTTAAAAATAATCTATTTCACATTATCTTGAGCCATGGAACATAAGAATCACGGAGACTGTTGAAGCACTTGAAACCTGAGCCATTACATTTTTGTACTGAATACCTACAACATAGATCAAAATAAAAAACATATACAATATATCTGAGTCAATCCAAATGATACTTTTTCCCTACCCAAACCAGTACAAAAAGGCAAAGTAGCTTTTTAGTTTTCAAATAGAAGCTGTGCATGCAGCAATGCTTTCACTTTTTCTTTCACTCCTCAGTTCTCTTATTACTTGGGCTGCATCTCTAGGCCAATTTGCTAACTTTATTCATATAGAAGAATTAGGACCCCCGATTTTTAAGGCCTGTAGGTGCATAGAGAATTCTGTGGAATTTTTGAGAGCTGCAAGCCTCCAAAGAGCTTGCTCCCACCACAAGCCTAAAAGTAGGGATGTGCACATTTTTTCCCAGTCTCTTTGCCTTGTTAGTGGCCATGGTACTTCACATTCACTTCAAACTTTGACAAGGTTTTTCACAAAGGGAAGAGACTCAGGGCCTTTCTGCACTTAATGCAATTGATCTGGATCAGTAAGATCCAGATAACTGAAATCAGTGCTAGCAAGATCCAGGCTAACTAGGCACTGTGACAGCCTTCAGAGGCACAGCTGGTAGTGGTGGTGATCAAGTGGTGCCACCATGGAAGGAAGCAGTTGGTTGTCTTCAAAGCAAATGTGGAGGTGCCAATTGGCTAAAAATTGCTATAGTCGGGCTGTAAAATGAAGAATACAGGACCTGCAAATGTAAGAAAGCTTCAAACAAAGAGCCAATAAGTTTGTTTGTGTGTGAAGGCCATTGCTCAAAGGTAGGCTCATTCCCCTTAGGCAAAGTCAGAAATCATTGCAAATTGATTGAACTGTGGAAGTGACAAAAATATTTGGCACATCCCTACCTATGTGGTAGGTTGGGCTGGGTGTCATCTAACCAGCTGAAGGTCAACCACTCTTAACTCTTGTGTTTTAGCTGATGTTCTAGCTACTGAGCTACCCTGGTTCTCCATCCAAATGTAGGCACTCAGGCAATTTGGAACACAGCATCATTGGCACCCAGTTCTCTTCCTTAATGGAATGGGAATCAGAAGATTCAGAGCAAGTCCTGAACCAACACAGAAAGTGAATTATGATAAAATGTGCTTCTATGTTTCCTTTTGCCCCATCATATGTGTAATGAATGAATGAGGTATTGAACTAAATATAGCAAATCTAACATCCATAAACCAAGGACAACAGGCTGGAATAAAACAGATGGCAAATATTCATATTCATAGGGTATGATAAACTATACCTGAAAGGAATACATTGGAACACAACATGAGCACTGATTTATCAGGGACAGAAATCAGAAAACAAAGGTTATGCACGTCGTAAATTTAGACAGATGGGCTATACGAATAATGACTGGCATAGGCTTCGTGCAGCTGAAATTATGTCTTGTGTCTGGCAAGCAAATAATGTGCACTTGTATCAGAGAACAATGCAGTTAAGTATGCACAGAAAATATACCACTGAAAAATCCATAGGCAGCTCTAGAATTAGAGATTTCAAAAGACAAAAAAAAAAAAAACCACCCTAAAAAGATGATGAAACAGAACTTCCCATGTGGTTAATAAATCTAACTTTAATCATGCTTTTTCTCCAGTTTACACAGAATTTATATTAGGCAGGTAACACAAGGGAATCTCTTGCTATGCACGTTTGCTTCTGAGTAGATATAACTTCTATTGTACAGTAGCAATGGAATTTGTATTTATATTATGGTTATTTATTATAATAATTATATATAAATCTCTTTGGTTGTAAGCAAAGAGGTATTTTCTTTCATATGATTTGGGAATGTCCTATAGTATCTGAATTTTGGAAGAAGATCGAGAAAGAAATCAGTGATATGCTGAATATACAATGTACAATAACAGGGAGAATGGGAGTATTACATTTGGAGTTAAACAATATTCCGACTATCCAACGGAAGGAAATAGTAGAACAATTGTTAACATGTGCTCAAATAGTCTTAGTGAGTGGATGGAAGGATAGAACGAAATGGTCTATTAATAAATGGTATAATTATATAATTAATGTGATAGCAGTAGAAATATTGAATAGTCGTATGAATAATATAAGTAATTTGGATAGGGTTAGAATATGTAAACAAAAATGGATGATAGTTAAAATATATTTAGATAATAAGCTTAGGAGTGAAAGTGAGAAAATGAAGTTACGTTTAATTTTCTCAATGTAGTTTTATGAATTGTGTAGCCTTTTCAATGTATTGTATTAAAAATTTGGAATTATGTATTACCCGGGGGGAGGGGGGAGGGGGGTTTAAAGCAATTGTAATAAAAAACTAATAAAAAAATTAAAAATATATATATTATGGTTATTAATTAATTTATTTATTTATATGTCAAACCTAAAGCCAGATTTCTTCTAGATGGCTCTTAATTAAGAAAAAGAAACTAAATTATATCTATATATTTATAATTATCAGGGACAGAATAATTATCTACCATCCTTATTTTTATCTTTATAATTCTTTCTGTACGGAGTCTTATTCTGGATTATATCCCCACCCAGTAGTGCGCAGATGAGAAGTCCCTCTTCTAGGATATAATCCAGAATAAGGCACAGTGCAGAAAGGCCTTTAAAATGGTATTCATTTGAAATATCTGCTTCCTGTTGCAAAATCTTCCTTCGGATTGTATTCAAAACATACACAGCATTTGAGTATACGATCATAAAAAATTCACATTGCAAGCCACTTAGAAGGGGAATATTAAAAGCTGCTTTCAAACTAAAAAAGAAAAATAGCTTGTATAAATTCAGCTTCGGAGTACTCAGTTCAAAACGCTAAAATCTCCTACCATCACCTCATTCACTGCTTGCTATATATATATAAATCTGCAATGGCAGATATAGTCAAGCATTTTGGTAATGTCGTTAAGTTATTCATTCTACAGCAAATGGAACAAAAAAAAATGCTTACCTGGATTAATTAAAGGCCTTTCTGCACAGAAAAAGCTTCTGTTTGGAATCAGTGGGCCTGGAACAGCCAGGCCAGCTGATGCTGGTCACAGGAAGGCATGGGTGGGATCAGTGCTGTCTGCACAGCCAGCACACGCCGCAGTTCCAAAGCACATGTATGACCTGCACCTGCACTCTCACACCTTCAAGATCTAGGAAGAAAATTTCCTATCCCTGGAGCCTCTGGAGGATGCATTCTGTCAGGGCACTTTCGTACAACTGAAATATGCTTCCTGGTAATTCCAATCGTGGGTTTTGGATCAGGGCTGCTGGTCCTGCTAATAGAAGGTCTACAAGCGCTATCAAAGTTCCCTTATTCAACATCACACTCTATCTAATGCAGATGCAGCTGGCCACTGGGGATGGAGGGTGTGTAGCCTCATTGATCTGCATTAATGCACAGATCTATGGGGTCTTGATGCTTACCACATGTGCTGGTAATCCAAATTAAGGGCCCATGTAGAACATGGTTAATGGTGCTTTCAGACACAGGATAAAACCCACAGTTTCCCCAAGACTGTATTAACATCAGACATAATAGTGGCATTCCCAATACAGTCCTGAGTTAGTCCACTGAGAACATGTGATATTGCTATTGCAGGAACTCCATCAATGAGATGAAAGAAAGAAAGAAAGAAAGAAAGAAAGAAAGAAAGAAAGAAA
>MTQE01000401.1:13581367-13633622 GCA_014337955.1 Aspidoscelis marmoratus | reverse complement strand
GAACTTCTATAAGTATATCAGAAGTAGGAATTCAACCAGGAGAGCAGTTGAACCATTAGATGGTAAAGGACAGAAACGGATAATTAAAGAAGACATGGAGATTGCAGAGAATTGCCAATGGGAGGCCGCAGTGCACGTGGCCTGGCAGCGAGGAGGTAAGATGCCAATCACGAGTGCGCAACCTCGGGCAGAGTGGGCATGTGGGTGGGGGCTGCGGCTTCCCTCTCACCCGAGAAGGCACCATCGCGCCTTCTCAGGCAAAGGGGAACCCGGCAAAGCTGGCTGCCGGCCTCACCATGCTGGCTCTGATGGAGCCAGTGGAGGAGGCTGGTGGGTGGGGCCAGCTGTCAAACAGGGAGAGCATGAGCTCTCCCACTTTGACACGGCAGGCCCTTCGGAGGCTTGAATGGAGTGGGTGGTGGTTCGTCCGCATAGCACCCACCCCGAACTGTTTCGCCATCCAGCCCTGCCGCCGCCCCATGTGTGTGCGGACGTGTTGGGCCTCCGAGAATCTGTCCCTGTTTGGGACAGATTCTTTGAAAAAACATTTCACCAGAAAACTGATCTTTTAGATCCGCTTTCCGGCAGCATGTGTGGAAAGGCCCTTAGACATCATAAAGCAGGCCCCAAAAAGTTACATTAGAGTATATAAAATCACGATATCACAGCACTATGAAATGGTCTGAAGGGTAGAATGTGATAAGGAAATGTAAAATATACAGGGTAAAGATGGAGTGGCAGCACAATAAAAGATGTTGATTAATTTAAAAATATGGAATGTAATAAAATATATCTTGCTTGTTACAATTAAAATGATTGTTTTAAAATATATATACACTATATAAAGGAATAGTCCCTTTCTTACAGGACTGTGCATTGATAAAGATCCTCTTGTGGATCAGTGAAGGCTTTTTTTCATTATAGCCCCTGGCTTTGGAACTGCCTCTCTTTCATGATTCATCAGACACAGTCACGAGGGCTGCCTGTTGCCATCCCTGCCAGACAGCAAGGTGGGTTTCTGAGTATTCTAATGATGCAGAATGCCCAGAAATGTGCAAGCGCTTGCAGAGTTAACATTTTCAACCTGAAGAACTGCAGAAGCAAATGCTCAGAGAACATAGGCAATATCTGATATCTGATTTGGATCTCTTTCCCCCTGAATTAGTGATATTCCAGGATTTCAGCCCTATATCCTGGGCCTATGTTGGGGTTGCCACGGTTATGCTTAGCAATCTCACAATAGTGTCAGGATAATCCAGGCTTTCAGGCCTTATCTGGACGCAGCCTAAGTACTTTTTGGCATCTGTTAAAAAAAAATCATCTATTCACCTGGAGAAAGTAATCATCTGGTGATTACTTTCTCCTTTGCCATAGAACTTTTCCTTGTGGCTTTTATTTATTTTTTTCACACACACATTTTTATTTGTTGCTTTTAGATTTTCCATTCTTTTATCTGTCTGTAGGACCTGGGTGAAACAACTACTAAAAATAAATTCAATTTATTTGTTTGTATTTTTATCACACCCTATGTGCAAGGGTCTCAGAGCAGGCCACAGTAAAACTAATTTAAAAACACAATTAAAATCAGCTGACTGGAAGAACAATAAAAGTTCCTGGAAGGGGGGAGAGGCTGCTGCTTCAGCCAAAGACTAGGATTAAGAGGGTAAATATGTAATTCAATTCATCCTCATTTTTGAACAGTGTGTTTAGGCACCCACGCTGAATGGATTCCCATTTGTACAGATTCTGCATGCAGAGATTTCTAGTATCCTGTTTCCATACAAAATGTGGGCAAATGGGCCATTACTAGTTTGTGCACATCTCAGTGCATGCAGCTTGCATACTTATGTACCAATTTTATATAATGGATGTATAAGTATGCAAGCTGCATACTTACTCAGCTATATACATAGGTACTGGCCAAGAACAGGTAAAAAAAACCACCTCTGTGCCCACAATCTGCATTCATACCAAACTTGGAAGCAAAAAACTACATGACCAAAAATCTGTGCATATGGAAATCATGAGCACAAACCTGCTTCTTCTGTACTATCAGTATCTCTAGAAACAGCCCAACTGTTTAGCGTGACATGGAACTTACTAGGGTGTTCCTACAATGGTGGCAATGGCATCTACAGAACACTGCATTCCCCTTGACCCATGCCAGATGGCCTGAATGCTCAGGCAGCCACAACAGCAAATGCTTTAGAAAATCATCTGCTAGTAACATAAAGGAGCCCTAAAATGCTTATCTACTTACGAAAGGGGAAATGAGCAGCAGCCAGCAAGCAGGAATGGAAGCAATAGAGTGGCACAACTGCCTTTTCTAGTACTGCCCCAGAAATTATTCTGTGCAGCACAGTAAGGCCTGGAAGGCACAAGAAAATAGGGGGGGGGGAAGCATTCAAGTGTGAGCTTTTAATAGGAAGGGGTACCTGGAGTGATGAGTAATTTTGCAAGGATAGGGTGCACCTAATTCTTTTTTCCAGGCTCATTATACAAGAGCGCTCCCAAATGGGAGGTATCTCAGTTTAAAGACATGGTTAAATGCTATGCTGAAGTAATAATCCCACTGCTGAGTCTGGAATTCAAATGCCTCAAGGGCTTAAAAGGGCTGTCGCAGTCTGAAATTCATTTCCAGAGGTTTCATTTAGTTGCAATGTGATTGCACCTGAGGGTGACAGTAAATGCAAAGAAGGCAGAACTGATCATTTAGCAGGCTTACTCGTGCTGTCTTTCAAGGCACCACTTATTATTTTTATTATTTTTAATGGAATGCTATTTGAAGAGAAGTGCTGAGCACATTGTGTTGGCTAGGAGGACCTGAGTACAAATCATTAGTGGACAACATCAAATAAAAGGGATGTGTCGGGAGAAAAAAAAATCAATATTCCCTGCCTGAGTAAAAACAAGAACGGGCCTTACCTATAATGTAGGTTTGCACATCTGTTCAAACCTGCCTTACTTTTATAGACTGGGAATGCAATGTATTTTCAAGCTTTGGTTAAAGTGAATCACGTCTACAACAGAAGATTAATAGCCTGTGAGTATATATTTAAAAGGTCAGGAAGTGGAGGAAGGAAGGAAGGAAGGAAGGAAAAAATTCTGGTGAATCCTATCTTCTCATTATGTGGCTAAATTATTTCAGTTTATGCTTCAATATTAGTTCTGCCAGTGAACAGTCAGCAAGGTGTGATGCCCAGGTGTCTCCGAGGATTCACAGTGCTAGCTGGGATGGATGCAAATTTCAGTCCTACAGCTGAATTGCCTTAGGTTTTCCTTTCTTCACGGCATGGAAGGTTTTGAATAGTGTACTAAAAGGGAGATGCATTACAGAGATGGGCAGCTGCAGCCCCCCTGATGTTGTTCAGCTATAACTCTCAGCATTCATATCCCAGCATCCTGTGCTATCCCCCAGTGTGATTATGGAGATTGTAACTCAAGAACATCTGGAGTAACACAAGCCAGGAGGAGAAGAGCAAGGCTCTTTCTGTGTGAGGACATTGCTCCAAACTAGAGGGCCTCTGATCTGGATTTAGGGTCTCCACGTTCACACTCTGGGTGCTTCTAAAAAGATCCATTTTTCGGCCATCCATTCTTCCGAGGATCTGTCCAAAATAGGGAGAGATCCTTGGAGACCCCGCACGTCCACACATGTCTGGGGTAACCACAGCGAGGCCGGATCGGGTGGCTGGATCACCTGGGTGCTGCACAGAAGCCACAGCACCCAGGGCTGTAGGCAGCCAGATTCCTGCGCCGCCAACACTGCCCCTGGAGCCACAGAACTGGAACATGCAGCTGCCAGGCACCGAGTGTTTCTGGCTGCATGTGGAATGCCAGGGAGGGCAGAAGGACACAAACCAGCATGCTTCTGCCCTCCCCAAGATGGCGGCCGCTGGTACATTTGGCCTTCACCTCTCGATGTGCAGAAGCGTCCTGCTTCTGAAACGGATTGAGGCGAAGGGCCGGATAAAGACCTAATTTTTTAGGTCTTCATGGAGGCTGGATCTTTCGGCGGCAAGACCCGATTAAGAACAGGTCTTGCCTGCTGATGTGCAGAAGCGCCACCAAAAAGGGACCCGGATTCGGCCTTCAGTGTGGAAGGTAAGTTTATATGTTATCTGAATGTGTGTCTAATGCATGTTTATACGTGGTTTAAGGACCTGTGCGGAAACATCCTTTAATCCAGATCATGGAGACCCCATCCCCTGTTAGGCTAGATCCATCCACACAAGACAGAGCTAGATCTGGACCAAAGCACACCAATAAAAATCACCCCCAACACCCTGCAGCTAGGAACTCTCATTCCTAGCTGTGGGATGTGGGGGTAGCTGTGAAGCTCATGCTGTGTGAGCTTCACAGGAGGCTTAATTCAGATTGGCATTATCCATGCAAAACAATGCTTATCTGGCCCTTACCTCCCCATGATCTAGATCCATAGGTCCTGGAAAATCTTAATCTATAGACCCCGATTTAGTGCACCGCACCACAGAAAGGGCCTAAGGCATGTCAACCAGTCTTTAGATTAATCTTTAACATGAAAAGTCCCAAGTGGGTGACAAATTCTAATACTGGTTCTGCAACTCAGGCTGCTTTGTTTTTGGAAGCAACATTAACATAGGAAGAGATTTGTTGTGAGGTACATTTTTGTATACTGACGCCTCCTAGAAAATGTTGTGCAAAAATTGCATTAATATTTGTGACTTTAAGAAAATGTGAAAGAGAGCAAAACAATTGCTCAAGATAAGATTGCTTTGAAGAGTCAAGGTCTTTCAAGGAGTAGGAAAGCAAGGAGGCTATACAAAATATGTTTCTGCACATCCATCTCTTCATAATGACCATATCAAATTGATATGCCCATATGGCTTCCATCTGAGGAAGAGATAATAAATGGCTCAGCAGCACATTAATGTGTGGCCTCTCTTCGTCAGCAGTGAATAGCAATATCTTTTCAAACAAAACCAGCCTGTAAAAGATATCCTGTTTTATTGCAGCCATGCCTGCTTCAAGGCATGATTCTATTTCACCTCTTTCTCGGTATGCATGGGATTGCTTTTGTTGTGTTCTTTTAAAGACAAACCAGAACCTTAAAACCAGGTTGTTTCTACATAGAGAAAAGCACAGGGCCTGGGAAAGCATTAGCTGAAGATATGCATGTTACCAAAAAAAAAAAAAGGCAATGGAGCCATCCTTGGAAAGGCTATCTGCATGCATTTCAAAACTGCTGATTTCCTTTTCCCACATGTAACTGAAAAATACATTCTCTCTGTGTCTGTTTTGGATTCTCTTTCTCTCTTTTGCATTCATAATTGGTAGAGAACAGATGGAGAAGCCTTTGTTTAATGAAATATGTCCATTCAATTAACCCATGCCAAGGGGGATTTGGTACTTCAAAACGAATCAGCATCAGGAACAGACACCTCCTGTAGACATCTCAGCAATGATAAGGAAGGCTGGGGACATTAAGGGGTTGGCAACTCAATCTGAGCCTTTGTATCAAACATCCAAATGTGAAACAGCATTATTCTATCATTTGCACTGAGAGACGGTGTTGTTCTCCGTGTGATGGATTGCTCTTGGATTTCTGCCTAGATAAGATTATATTACATTTTATTTCTTGTACAACTTCAAACATAAGAAGGGCCAGAGTTTGGAAAACCGTTTGCTTGCTTGGATTTGTATTCCCGTGATCCTTACATGCTTTTCCAAAATTCTTAGAAGACCACAAGACTTGCTAAATTAGGCAAAAGCTTGGGCCATTTCTGCGCTGGGCCTTATTTTGGATCATACCTTAGAATAGAGACCTTCCATCCACATGCTCTTGCAGACTATGATGGCCTCAGGTAGGGCTTGCCATAGTCTGTACCAGCATGCAGATGACAGTTTCCAACTCCAGGAAATAAACTGAAATAAGGCCCAGTGGAGAAAGGTCCTTTTCATTTAGGCCAGCATCACGTTTCTGGGAAGATCTTTATAGGCATAGAGCAGTGCACCAAGGGGACTGTTTCTGCACTGAAACATTTGGGTTTGCCTTAAGAGCTAGCAGGGGGGCATACAAACTTCTAGACCAGGGAATGAGGTTCTGTAGGGCCAGAGTTTCCATATGGGTCCATGACACAAAGCATTTGTGGCATATAGATTCACAGAGATCATCATATTCCCAAGCCTCTTTAGGTGGACAACAATGTGCAGTCAGCCACTTTTTTGGTGTAGTCTTTCACTGTGGTTAATTAAATGGCAAAGCAACACTGCGGTGTTGACTGAGATTAATGAGAGCTGTAGTCTATACCATCAGAGTTGCACTAGGTTGACAAAGGCTGTCCTAGGTGAAAGCCAGAACTATGTGCCCTTTGCAGAGGGCAATTCATTTGAAAGTCCATTTGAGGGCAGTTTTGTGTTTAAAAGACTGTTCAGTGTTTGGATCTGAACAGACATGAAAAGCCCCCTGGCTTCCAGTTGTATGAGGGCTGGTGCTGGTGCACAGGCCTGATGCTATTTCAAGCCTTTGCTGGCATATCACCCCGAAAGATCAGTTTTCAGAAAATGCAGGAGACCATGCAGTCTAGGGATGTACATGAATGTGGTTTTTTATTTAGTTGTATTGAATCGAATGCAAGAAAATTTGTATTCATTTGAATAGATCCCCTTTGGATGTGGTAGGATTCGAATGTTCAATCCCATATGATTCCCAAGGAAATTCCATACGAATGCATACAAATCCCATATGAATTTCATACGAAGCTTCCTACGAATGTACCAAAATGTTCGTTTCGAATTCAAATGTCTGAAATTGGCCAAATTCATACAGATTGTGAATGTTATGTATACTTGTGCACATCCCTAGTGCAGACTTTTTAAAGGGCCCTTTCCTCTTCAGTGTGCTGGCATAAACAGTATCTGGCACTGCCCATTCCAGCAAAGTGCCAGATCAATCACCTGAGAATTATGTTGTGGGTGAGAGAAAAGCACAATTCCCCGCCTTTTCCATGGCACAATCTGATAGCTTCTTTTACACTAATATGAGATTTTTTTTCCATGTAGTCTTGAGAATCCCTTTGTAAACTGAAGCACTGTAAGGTGGAGAAGCAATGAAGTTCAGTCAGCCATAAACTCATTCTTTTCTTGCATTATGAAATGTACTACTTTTCTGGTTAGGTTACACTAATTAGGGGGCTTTTCCCACTTAACAGCACTGTTAACACCCACACTGTCCCAAAGTTTCCTGGCACTTAACTAAGTACTGTGAAGGTGAGTTTCTGTGGCAACTGGGCAAAGCAGCGGGCAACTGTGCAGAAGCAGCTGCCCTGCCCCACCCAAATACAGGCTTTGAATGGAAGTATGCGCAAAAGCATTGTGTGAGAGTTTACCAAAGGTATGGTAGACTACAAAATGCTCCACAGCCAACAGAGATCAAGGATGGCCTGCACCAGGGATGTGCACGAATATCTGAATGCATTCAAAATTCGATCGATCAACCGAATTTCCACATTCGAATTCACATTGAATGTCCTTAAATTCAAATTTAAAGATTTGATTCAAATTTCAAATTTCAGATCTATTTGTTTGAATTATTCAGTCATTCATATGTGTATGGGTTCGTACACAAAGCGTACTTGAAGATTCACATCTTTCCTGCATCCTTCCCACATCTGTATGCATTTGTATGGATCCATACAGGATGAAAATGGGTCACATATGGGATAACTATGGGATGCGTATGAATGTGTACAAATGCGTACAGATGTGTATGGACCCAGGAAAGAAGCATATGGGCATCTACGAATGTTGTCTACATTCGTAAATGCAAATTTGAATTAAGAAGTCAAATGAATAGATTCAAATCTGCTTAATACGAATCGAATTTGATTAAATTCAAATTTTAAACATTCACATCGAATCAAATTTTTGCGTATTTGATTTGAATTGAATTGAATCCTGAAAATTGCATTCATGCACATCTCTACCCTGCACACTTGGACCTTCTCTAAAACAGAAGAGGCTTTGTGCTCTGTGGATGCTCAATGGAACAGCATTTCTTGGCATCCTGATCCCTGGCGTGTGAAAAGGCCCTAAATCTGGGTCCATTTTGTCTTTCTTCATACACGGTTCAAATGTTAATCCCACTCAATCAAAAGACATCATTTCCAGACCAACCTGAATCTTACAAGAAATTATTCACTTATCCAATCAAGTGTTTGCTCTCAGCTTATTTATTGCTTACTACTGCAAGTAATCTTAAAAAGTGAACTTCCCTTTCCATTTTATTTTTCCTACTTTGGTATTTTATTTCTATGCTGATAGTGCAAAAAATATTCAACTGATTTAGCCAGCAGTGTATTTTGTGAGCAATAGGGTAATTAGGACTATGAAATGCTAGCAACCAAATTCCCATACAGGTGTAACTTCTGATATTGCAAAGAATATCAAGAATCTAGAATGGAATCTCAGGTGTCTTACAAATGGCTGAAATGGATAAAATACAAATTATGAAACAGCTGTGATTGCATTGGCAATAATAACTTAATAGTATGCCCAACATAATTGTTATTATTATCATCACATGGTTTGAAGCACATCCATTTAATACTTTAAAAATAAATTTGAGCAAATACTGTTTTTTTTAACCATATAAGACCCACATTTTCCCCAAAATTGTTCCTAAAATCACCCAGTATCACATTTTTAATTTACCTGCCCTAAATATTCCTTGCCAGTGCATCTTGTATGGCACGAAAGGTAATTTTTCAGTGGCACAGGCTGAGGGTGTCACGATATCATGCATTATTGCACAACAATATTGCTTTTCTATGCCTCTGGTTAGCTGCTCAAACCAGACTTTATTTTGTTACTCAGCTGTTCTGTAGTCATCCTTCGCTATTTAACATCCTTTTGGCTGTGTGGTATTTTCTTAGAACATAAGAACATAAGAGAAGGCCACAGCCCATCTAGTCCAGCATCCTGTCGCACACAGTGGCCCACCAAATGCTCATGGGCATCTCAAGCAGAGACAAGGAAAAACCTTCTCCTGCTCTCGAGTCCCAGCAGATGGCCTTAGAAGCGCCCCAGTTCCATGCTAGCGCCTAGGGTGTACCCCTACTCAGCTCAGAAGCAGAGCATCTGAACAGCTGGATGCTCTTGAGATGCTGTAGTGATAAACATGCACCTTCAACCAGCACCTAGGTCTCTCCACTCACCTCTGGACTTGACTTACTGGCCAGTGCTGGTTCCCACCTGTAGAGAGTGTTAGGCATAAAAGCACAATGGGTAATGCCATATTGTTTACTTGTCTCCTTCTTTATTTAGCTCTAAAATCTGCTAAGACCACTCAAATTCCCATTTGCATTCTATTTTGTTTTAAGCAAATCACTAAATTTCTTCCCCAAATACATAAGCTAGTATTTGAGAAAATTTAATTTTCATTCTCCCTAATCATACTAGTCATGGCTAAGAAATTCCACAGTTGGAAACCATTAAAAGGATCTATTGAAATGATTGTCTTAAACTACAGAAAATGACAAATAAGCATCCTTTTCCTATGAAATCTAGGTGAGCCATGGAAGCATAGATGCAGAAATAATCCCCATTGGCTTCCGCAGCACTTAACGCTAATTTCCAGCTATGTTTAAGCTTACAGCCGCATAGGGATGTGCAAGATTTTTATTTATTTATTTTGGATTTGATTTGTTTGAATACAGTCAAATTTGTATTCGTTCGAATAGGTCCCCTATTCTATTTCTATATGAATGTTCAATCCCATACAAATCCCCTATATATCCCATATGAATGCATACAAATCCCATACATATCCCATAGGAATCCCATACAAAGCTTCATACAATTGTATCAAAACATTTGATTCAAATTTGAATGTCCGAATTTGGTCAAACTCATACAAATTTTGTATGTTATGAATATGTGTGCACATCCTTACAGCCACATTATTAAAACCACCTATACTTTTAGATATGTACTTGCCCAGTTGTTCAAAGCAGGGTGAGACATCTTTTCAGCAGGACCTTCACCCTCTTAGAGGTAAAACAGAACTTAAGTATGGAATCTGGACTGGAATGTTCACTTTGCTATCCAAATTGAAATTCAAAAACAGTAGCAAAGGGCCTTTTCACAACTTCA
This sequence comes from Aspidoscelis marmoratus, assembly GCA_014337955.1. Classification (NCBI taxonomy): domain Eukaryota; kingdom Metazoa; phylum Chordata; class Lepidosauria; order Squamata; family Teiidae; genus Aspidoscelis; species Aspidoscelis marmoratus. Next base: position 13,623,491 of record MTQE01000401.1, on the reverse strand, counting down.
CTTCCCTGGGACATCAGGCATCCATGCTTTGGAAGCCCCGATCCATCCCAAACTTAGCTGGTAATTCACTATGTGCTGAATAAGTGTGATCTCATGGTACCAGCAGAAATCTCTTCACTGCAGCAACAGCTATGTGCACCAGCCGTTGCTGTAGTGACCAGGCAACATGGTGCACAACTGCAGCTGCCCTGCCCTGTCCCTTGCACCCTTCACCTGGAAGAGATGTCCCTGAGGTAGCTAGTATAGGCATGGAGTACTAAAATGTGCTTCACTGCTATCCAGCTATGGAACAGTCTGACACACACAAAGCTGTCCCAGTAGGCCTAGTGCAAAAAGGGCCGAAGAGCCTTTCTGTACTGAAAGGTCCATGCTCTGAACTGTTGGATCTGAACCAGCCAGGCCCACTGGTTCAGCCCATGGAAAAACATGGTCTGAAACAGTACCATCTGTGTGATGGCACGGTTCCATAGCAGCTCTGCCCCAGCCTTTAAGCTTGTTCAGGCTTTAGAGAACTCCAAGTTCTCCAAGAGATAGAAGAATTAGGCTCAGAACCTCTGAAGTCCCCTTTTTTGTGGTGCCCATTGGTATTCTTCCAAAATGGATCCTTTGGTGACTCCAAAAATATGAAGCATGTCTTCTGCATGCCTCCATGTTCTGGACAAGGGGCCATTGATCTGCCAATAGATCCATTTAAACAGGCCTAGTCTATTGACTTGCCTCCTACCCATTCTGTTCATTCACACTGGGCAAGGAGATTAATCTCCTGCTTAAAACAACCTCAGTGTTACTCAAACTGGATAAGTAATAGATTGTTTCTGTTGATGGTAGGTAGCTGGGGGACTGGAGAGTCTGAATGTCTAATCCCTTTGGTAATGAAGTGCTTGAATGCTCAAACTTTGGGCACTCCAAGGAGCACATCTGGCAGTCTTGTGAATGGTGCAAGTGACAGCTCACCCTCCTTTCAGTAGGCAATATTAAGGCTGCACTTTCACATAGCCAAAAATAAGCAGCTCAAAGAGGCTTGGTAGTATGCATCCCTTGTGTTCTCATCCCATCTCTAATCCACCTGTTCTACCTCTAGCCTAAAGTGTTCATGAGAGGTAGGCTGGTGTGTGAACAGTCCTATCTGGGAACCATTTCTAGGTTGTATGTTTGTTTTACTGCATGTGGTACCAAGAAGCCACACTCACCTGGTGGAGTCTGAGAAAAATCCATGACCTATTCTGCACTTACCTTTGATCAGAGGCCTTTTCGCACTTCAGCCTGTAGTCAAGAATTAGGCAACATCTAGGGAAGAAGACCTGCACCTAGAGGAGGCTGTTACAGCCTCCAGGTGCCCCCTGCCTTTCCAGATGTTGCCTAATTCTTGACTAAGTGTGGAGCACGAAATTGTGCTCCACACCTTTACCAACCCTTACCCCAACTTACCTGATCACGTTCAGCCGGGGGAGCATTCACTCTTCAGCTGGACAAGGAGGCCAACCCAGCTGCTGCACAAGCACACTGGCAGCTCTGTTGCCCTTCTGACATGACTGCAACTGCCCAGAGCATCAGCATCACTATGGCGCTGATGCACAGGCAGTCACAGAGGGTGCTGCACTCAAGATGGCATTGTGAATCTCTCAGATTCACAAGGTGGTTAGTTTGATATTAACAGGTGAGTGACTGACTGTATAGGGTGTGGGCTGTGACTAGTGCTCACAAGTGCAAGTGCTAGTTAAGGTTAGCTGATCGCACTCCTTACACATCCAGTGGAAGGAAGGGAAGTGCAAAACTGCCTCTGGTCTAAGGAGTTTTAGGCCAGATTCTGGGTCTCCTCACCTACATGTTAATGTAGATCAAAGCGGCTCTGTTCTCCAATTAGTCCTGCTCCATCTGCACAAGACAGAGCTAGATCCACATGGTCCGGATCAGTGAGTCTTGTTATGCTGGATCCACTGATGTGGATTAAAGAGAGGCAAAAAAAAAAAGGAGCTATATTATAAATTGAAAAAGTCCTTTGTGGATGTGATTGGACTAATATCAGAACAAAAAAGTTATCTAAGGTCAGTTTCAGGCAGGAACAAATGCAAGTAACAGACAGTGGATCTTTCATACATGTGTGTATGCATGTAGTGTGTGTGTGTTCTACATTCCATTTATATATTCCATTTATAACTACTGTGATTCAGAGTTAATCACATCTCCACACGCTGGTAGGATCTATTACTGCTTTGATTGGATTTGCCCCTCAGCTGGCCAGTTTGTTTACACCTTGCTGAAGCTGCATTCTGCTTCCTCTTTTGTATACAGTGACTAGCAATAAAATAAGACACCCTCCACAGAGTTATTTTTTTCTGGGGTCATGGAAAGACAAAATGGCCATAGGCAATTTCCACACAGGGGAAGGAAGGATGCTGCATGTGTAGTGCTTTTCTCTCTCCGTTAAGAAATGCAGTTGCTTCTCTTAAAGTTACAGTGTGCTCTCTGCCTGCTGTTGGATGTTGCCACCTGTAAAATCACACCAAGGGCATCCCCACCCATGAAGGGTGGGAGAGGGTTTCTCCCACCCCTCATCTCTGAATCAGGGCTAGCTGTAATTTTGAGGGTGAAAGGTCCTTATCTCTCACTGCCATCCTCAAGTTAAGACTTTTGACCCAGAGGAAGGTGGGAGAAGCAATCTTCCTATCTCAGGTCAAAACCACAAGTAATCCTGACACAGAGGGAGACGAAGCTTCCCCCACTCATCAGAATAATGGCTTAGGAATCCTTCTTTGCATATTTTACAGCCTGGGACAAGGGCTTCCCCCATCCACAGAATCTCAATGTGCAGATCAAATACAGGGACTGGTCCTGTGTTGAAATATGCAATCACAGTTGAGAGGACCACGTAAGCAGCCAGGGGCAGGAGCTATTTGAAGAACTCTAATTGATTTTGCAGAAGAAGCAGATGCCACACTCTACCTCTACCTTGAATCCAAATTAAGGTACAGTGCCTCGTAGATGTTCAGCCCTCACTGCACATTCAAGGTGCCATGAAGTTGCCATGTGAGTCCTAACATAGTTTTGTTCTTTTTACACTTGATGTTTCTTAGGATCATGAGATTTTCCCAATTTGTACACACAGGTAAAGCTTTCTCTGTGGTGGCTCCCAATTTGTCAAATAGATATGCCAGGAACCAATATTAAACATTTTTCTCTTTTAAAACATATATTTTTAGGGATGTGCATGAATGGGTGTTTTGTTTTGTTTTTTGCATTTGATTTATATTGAATCGCATGTAAGAAATTTTGTATTCATTTGAATAGATCCTCTACGAATGTTGTATCCGACACATATCCTGTAACATATCCACTCTGAAAACATCAAATCCCCCCTGAATCCACTTTGAATCTGCTCTCAGTTCATGTCAAATGCATTCTGCAAATATGACTGGCACAGCTGCTTTCCCACCCTCTCAGGTTCACGAATGTTCTGAAGCATTCATATGGATGTTCTGAAACATTTGTACAAATATGAATACGAATGTCATAACATTCTATTTGTATACAAATGTCTGAATTCATACAAATAAACAATATTAATATTGGTGCACATCCCTATTTCACTCAGACCTTTACTTGTTAATTACTTCTCTGTGTTGTAGCATTGTGCACTTTTAGGCACTGTTGAATCTATTTTCTTTTAAATTGCTGCATTTAAATTGTTATGGTTTTGTTGAATATTGTTGTTGCTGCCTTGCCTTTTGGTCTATCTTGATACCCTTCATTAAAGGATGGACTATACATTTAAATTAGTTAGAAGGGAATTAAACTATTTCACAAGATCTGAACTGCATGTCAGTAAAAGCTATCAGATATATTAAATCTTGAAGCTCTGTGAACTTTTAAGCCTTCTTCCACTTCTAGAGGGCTTTTATTGTTTAAATCTGGAATTTCAGCTCTGAGCTTTTTAGTGTGCTTGATATAAGGAGGGGGAAAAGGTGTGAAGAGCCCTGTCATCTCTCAGATTCACAAGGTGGTCGTTTTGATGTTAACAGAGTCCTGAGGCAGAGTTAGGAGTAAATCATAATCCAGATGAGCGGCAGGAGTCCAAAATGACTATGGAGAACTTAGGTTTTGGGTAACCGCTCCCTTAAATGAGGTTAAGCTGGTACATCTGACCACCTAAGCAGAAGATTCTTAAAAGAAACACCCTCGGGCACTTCAGGGCAAAGACAGTAATCTATGCACTGACATTTCACAAAATGCAAGACAGATCAGAAGAAACACTCGTCAAGACAGTTTTAATCAAATCTATTTTCCTACAGAAAATACAGATCAGTCTTAATCAGAATAACCCTAGGATATTTTTAATAAGAAGGCATCTCAAGATGTTTTCTTGAGAAGCAGTGTGTTAATAGTGTGGTTATTTCTCTCTTTTTTAAAAAAAATATCAAAATTCAGTTTTCTACACTTATTATACACTAAATGGATAAGCTTCAATGGAAAGGGCAACATTAGAGACCAGTAGTTCAACAATGATTTATTTTTTTTAAAAAAACTATTAGGTAATACAGGTAGCATTACTACAGGTGGTTTTCTAGTTATCATAGCCCCATTTACTCACATTGAACTCAGACTTGCTGCTTATTTTCTTCTGGAAATAGTAATGAAATTTTTAGCTAAAGATGTCTTCCCTTCCCTTCCAGTCTACTCATCATATTCATATATTCCTGCTTGTCACCATTCTGAAGTAGAGCAAAAGAGTTTGGTAATATAAGCTGCATCCACACACTGATGTAATACTCCTATGCGTGCAGCACTTGTCACTCAGTGAGCTAGCATCCAAACACACGTGTTAATAACAGTCAGGAAGAAGAAAGGCCTCTAATAGCATATGGGTTGGAGGAACTCTTGACAGGCTTTCCCATATTCATCTCCTGAAGCCTTTTCATACTACAGCCTGACAGGAATTTTGGGAAATTTTGGGGAAATAGGAATGGCTTGGAAGTTGGGGCCTTTATATTAACCAAAGCATATTTCTCTTCTCTTCTTCAAACTGTTATAAGCTTAAGTAAAATTTGCAATCAGATGTACTGCTTTTGTAACTAAGAAAATAGAAACTATAATAGAGGAAGTTAACTACTATATTTTCTGGCATATAAGACTACTTTTTAACCCAGGAAAGTCTTCTCAAAAGTCAGGGGTCGTCTTATACGCCGGGTGTTGTCTTCTTATACGGCGAGTATATCCCAAACTCTATATTTTAACTGGAAAGTTGGGGGTCGTCTTATACACCCAGTTGTCTTATACGCCGGAAAATACAGTATATGCACATAGTTATGTAGTCTGCTAGGAGTTTTCCAGTTTTCTATAACTATTTCTGACACATTCTTTGATGATTCACGGACTCATAGGTATTATTATAAAAAGCTTTGATCTTGTTTATTCTAGAAGGAGAATGTTCTCTCCTTCCATGCTAGCATGACTAATCAATCTGGAAATCTACATATGCTGTTCTCTGGTCAGTTTTTTTCTGTGACAAGCCGAACACGTCCCTTACCTGCCTAGGTGCAAATGGGGAATCCATCCCCGTGTGTCCTAGCTTGAAAAGGCTGACATGCAGGCTGGAGGCCCCGCCCTCCACTGCTGCCTTTGGGTCGCAATTGACCCACTGGCAGGCAGCTGGGGTCTGGCCAGTTATTGGCCTCTGCAGGATGCAGGCACCTCGATTGAGGTGGCTGTGTCCCACAGAGCCCCCCTGGCCCCTCACCAGGGCCCCACATGTCTCCCCCATACCCACATGCATGGGCTGTGAAGCATGCCTGCACAGAACACCGCACTCCGAACATCTCAAGCTTTGTCTACCCAGGGCTTGCCAGTTCAGAATGGGACCCCAAAAGGGTAAGACGTGCATGCGGTTATAGGGGGAGGTGCGCAGCCCTGGGTGGGAGGTCTCACCTTTTTCCCCCAAGAGAAGAATCCAGAGCTGTCTGGCAGGGAAAGTGCAAATGCTCTCCTGCTGGACAGCTCAGGGACAGCTGGGACAGGTTGGGCCGGGTGTAGAGCAAGATGTTGTACTCTACACTCTGGCTGTGATTAGGCCGCCCTGGGATGCGCCAGGACGGTTCCGGGCAGAACAGCTCTCCTGGCAGAGCAAATGCTCTGTCCCAGGGCTGGCCTAATTATACCACAGAGCATTTGTAACTTTAATGCTCAAGCCCATCAATAACTTCTCCATCCCATATTAGGTCACTGGCCCAGCTGCTATAATGCCAGTTTTTAAAATCTAATTTTTATTAATACTTTAGACCAAGATGCAACATGAACATACACAACAGTACATTCGTGAGTTATTACAATGATATACCTGGATTATCACTCTTTGGCATATCTAGGGAATCTCCATTCCCCTCTACTCCGATTGAATCCCTCCCTGCCTTCTTTTAAATGAACCAACAGTACTTGCTAGAGCAACAAAATTATATCCGTATCTTATTAGACATATTAATCAGAGTATGAGACTTATTGTATTTCATATTTCTTGTGTTCCCTTTCATTTCTGCTGAACATAATCTATTAATTTAGTCAATCTATTTATAGTTTTATGTAATACTTTTAGAAAATATTTCCATTCTGTTAAAATCAGTTTATGCCACCATATCTAATTGGTTAAACAAGTGTTTATCATTGTATTTAGCAATTTTCAATTGCTAAAATTCATATAGACAATTAATGCATGTTTCTTTGGTCCAGATTAAATCAATGCCCACTATATCATTAATATTTTGCCCATTGATCTTTTTGTAACTTCCTATGATCCCACCACATGTGTATTTATGTCCCTTTTATTCCACACCAGAACCACCAGTAGGAACAAACATTATTACACTCATTATTACACAATCACAACGGCTAGTTTTGAAGGTGGGGGTAGGCTGCTATTCAGTGGTGCACCATAGCAGGCCACTGAAAAACACCCCACCAAGCCCCAAGGCTGGGAACTTTCTCTCCTAGCTATTGGGGGTGCAGCTGCAAAGCTTGCATGAGCTTCACAGCTTCAGGGAGTCTTGGGCCAAATTAATATCATCAGTGTAGACAGCACTGATCTGGTCCACACCTCCAAAAGATCCAGATCCACTGATCCATATTTACTGCCGGTAAATCTGATTTAAAAAAAAAAAAAAGAAATAGACATCCGTGTGTGTAGAGCACACATCCAACTGTAAGGGCTAGACTACTTTCTTGCAACCAATCCAGCCCTGGTACAGCAAGAATTGCCATTGTGTCTCCTGAAATTAATGCTCATGTTCATTACGGTTCTTGAAAAGTGTAGGAGGGAGCATTAAACTGTTTTCATTCTTGTTTTTGTAACTTGTCCATCAACATCACGCAAGTTGAAAATGCAGAGCTAATTCTTATTAATTGAGCTTGAACAAGCTTTCCTCTACATGCATATTCCTCTGCTTTGCATTCTGACCATTGAATGAAGCTTTTAATCAAAAGTATCACATGATTAGTTTCCATTTCATCTTACACGTCTTCTGTTCTTTTTTTGGACATTTTATCCATGGGCTGTTCTAACATCAAACCATCTGCTGAAACAGTGGCAGCAATCACATGGCAGGGAGAAGATTTCTGCACTTACTTATTAACCCAGATTAAGAAGCTTCTTAGTACACATCGTCTGCATGGAATTAATGTTACCCTGGATTGGATCCATGCTAAGGGTTTAGTAATCCAGATTACTGTGGTCTACATCTGTGCCTGCGCTTTCTGATCTGGATCAAGGAAGGGGCATCTGCACATAGAACAGATCAAGGTTTCGAGTGACATGAACAGTTAAGATGCAGCTCTGAAGATGTGTTAATGTGCCAGGCAAAGAATGTCAATAAGTGATGGATTAAGGTCTCTGTCTATGTTAATCATGAGAAGGCAGTGGCAAGGCTGTTCTGTTCTATTTTCACAAAAGCAGCATGGAGATACATCGTATTCAAGGGCCTTGAGCTGCATCCATATAGGAAGAAGGAAGTGCCTGGTGAAGGCCTAAGGGCAACTTTCTGCTTTCCAGGTAGTTGCTCTGCTACTGAGCTACAGCCGCACTATTTTTATTTTATTTGCAATGTTCTGTATTTTTAGTTTTAGTTTTCTGCCTTGTTTCCCTTTTTATTGTTTACTACCCTATGACTATGATAATGCAATAGTATAAAAATCTAAACAAATGTATATCTAAATAAATCCAGAAGAGATCCAGAAATTTTTAAAATCCCGTGAAGTTCCCAACAGTGATCACTCTTGATAGTAGGTCTAGACACCTCTAAAAATCCAATCTTCCATCTAAGCTTATACGGAAATTGTTGAAGATTTAGTAGATTATAACAAACTGCCAAACTTTATTTTTCTAATAAAAGTAATAAAAAGGATTTGTGAAACAATCTTTTATCTGGATTCTAAAAGGTAAAATTATCCTTCTAAACATTCTTAAAGGTGTAAACTACCTACTCATTTATTTTCTACCAAGTGGGTACAAATGAATGTCTTCCCATACTAATCCAAGGAGAACTGATAAGTATCTTCCATTCTCTCTTGTTCCACAGTTCTAAAATCAAGAAGAGTTCACACAGACAGAAGCCTGTAATCACATAGCATGAAGTTGAAATTTTTACTTCATTTTCAAGGATGAGTATCTGAAAAACTGAGCCATTCACTGAGAATAATTCAAACAGGCTCAACTACTACTGACAAGAAGGAAATGAGAGAACAGAAAGAGAGGAAAGATGTGTGTGGTAACCTTTTCATTTGTCATAAATGTCAAAATAATTCCTAACGGCTCACTTTAGAATGAATTCTGTATCTCTGCTGATATCTGTTTTCCCACCTATCTAGCATTGTGGAGTGAGAAATTTATCCTGTTGATGGGCAATGAGGAAGGGATATGGAAACCATAGTATGAGGCCTAATCACCCCAATACATAAAATATAACTATTCTTATTCTTTATTTTAAACAGCAGTGCGTACATTGTTTTATTTTGAAAGAACTAGTCACTGAGGAGATAATGACAAGCTCAATAACCAAGGAATCTCTCCATTTGAAACCCATAGCATTACTCCATAGCACAGGGTATCCAGTGCCATATAGGTTTGAATCAGCTACTCCTACCGATGACCGTCTGTGCCAGGGTCCATCTGTATTGAAGATGAACCATTCTGGTCCAGCTATGGAAGCTGAAAATGAAACCTCCTCATCTCAGTGATTGCTAGTCAGGGTTGTTTTGGCTGGGTGCCCAAAAGTGCTTTACTTTCTGCACTGCTTTTGGAGACCCCATGGAATGGCACTGAGTATCATAGACATGGCACGTCAAACCACTTGCTTGTGTCCCAACTGCACATAGGCAGCTGGTCTGGCATATCACCTTCAGTCACTGGACTGACATGGACAAATGGTCCATGGACGAAGCAGGCCACAGTGCCATTTTTGCCCCACCTGTTCCAATAACTAGTGTGGTAGGGATGCAGCATTCTGCCAGGGGCACTGACCACACAGAAAGGTCCACAGTGTCCTATATGTTGACAAGTACACACATAAAACCTGAAGAGGAGGGGAGGGGAGGTAAAAATAGAAAGACTCACACAATCTCTGACCACTAAAGGAATGCCTTCTCCCATACCAACCTGCCTGTGCCTTAAGATCAAGCGGTGAGGCCCTCTTGGTCATCCCGCCACCTTCAGTAGTGACGCTGATGGGCACCCGGGAGACAACCTTTTTGGTGATGGCTCCCAGACTATGGAATAGTCTCCCCTTTGAGGTGAGTCATGCCCCTTCCTTACATATATTTAGGAAGGTGGTGAAGACACACCTCTTTACCCTGGCCTTTGGCTGAGATGATTATATTTCCCATCCCAGCATAGATACCATAATTTTAAACATGCTGTGTATTGTTTTAGATTTGTTGTATTTTAAAAAGTGCTCTTAGTGTATATTCTGTTTTTAATCTGTTGTTTTATGGGGTGGGAAATAAATAAATAAATAAATAAATAAATAAATAAATAAATAAATAAATAAATAAATAAATAAATAAATAAATAAATAAATAAATAAATAAATAAATAAATAAATAAATAAATAAATAATGGTCCAGGCTAAAGGGAAATGGTCCAGACTCACTTCAGTTGGTCAAAGTACCTCCCTGACTGCAATGCCATCAGACCAAGCCACGTTCAAAAACTAACAATGGCCACTGTAGAGCCTGTACACAAAAACTAACAATGGCCACTGTAGAGTCATATCATCTCTATGCAGTAGAGGCAAGATGCCTTAGCCAGGCCCCCAGGGCACTACCAACTCCCCCCCTCAACCCCAATAATGAAGTGTGGCCATTCTCAGTCCTGCTGATGGCACCTTTGACACATATTGGAGACATGACCTCTGTTTCTTTCATACCAATTAATAGAGAAGCAAGGCCCTAAATTTTAGTAGCTGTAAAGGGATACAGGTGAATTAAAGAAGGTTTCACTTAGGTCTTAACGGATATTGAAGTTCAATGTGCCATTACTTTAAGCTGTTCATACAACGTTCATTTCAGCAGTAAGTGAAAGGGGTAACAGTTCTTAAATTGGAGAATCAGAAAGTAAGGATTCAGGAAATATGTTGAGCTGCCTCAAGAAGATTTGGGAGAAAGAGATTGGGAAAAAGAGTATATGGGAGTATTCAATCCACATATATGTAGGATAATCTCTGAACTCTCTTTTCTTTTAAAAATGGCAATACCGGAATTACTTCAAAACAACGCATTTAGGATCAAATGTGGTTCTTCTTTCATTTTTGAACAAGTGTCCATGGACAAGAGCACCTTTCTCTCATTTTGCAGCCAGGTATGAATTCAGACAAATTTGGACATTCCTACATAAATCAAATGTAATGACATTCATACATTAACATTCATACAAATACAAATAGTTTGGACTTTTGTTAAACTGGGGATACGTATCGGGTATGCATCGGACACGTATGGGATGTATGTGTTTCTATCGGATACGTATCAGATATGTATGCATTCATGTCAGATATGTATTAGATATGTATTAGATATGTATTGGATACGTATTTGTTCGTATTGGATATTCATACAGATCTGTACGAATACATTTGTATCAAATAGAATCCTACCACATTCGAAAGGGGTCTATTTGAACGAATATGAATTTTCTAACATTTGATTTGTTATGAATTTTCTAACATTCAATTCATGCACATCCCTATTCTGCCTTTGTGTTCTGCTTAAGAATGCCCAGAAGCAAATTGTGAGCCACAGTGTGAGAAAGTCTATTGCTTTCCTGTACAACCTTTCTCTGGAGAAAAGGAGGGGAAAGAAGGGGGAAACAGTGATATATCACTCCATCTTTTTTCTTCCTCTCTCCCGCTTACAGCTGCATGGTTGCTCCATTGCAAATGGAATGAAGGTGAGAGCACAACTTGTAGGACCACAGCTTGGCCTTGAGGATACCAGCAAGACATCCTCCTTTGCATGCAGTCTTCATCTTGAACGTGTAAAATATTCTGTTTTGCTAGATGAATTTGCTTCACTAATCTCTCAGTACAAGACTGAGCTGTACAGAGTAGGGAGTAAACAGAGGCATTCTTAATTAAAATTCAGAACATTTTGCCTTCAAACCACTCCATTGCAATGGATTATTGTAAGGTATGGCACTAAAAGACCATCCTGGCTGATTTTTCCCTTCACTTTTCTAACCCACAGAATTAGCTCTGTGTCATTGTCTCCAGGTTGTTAGCATATGCATAAAATCTTAGTCATGAACAACCTCATGGCACTGACCCTGGGAAAAAGAATGTGTATATTCCCAGATGAAAATTGCTTCTAATGAGCTGAATGCCTTTCCCATGCATGACCGCCAAAGTATTAGTTAATGTTCCAGTCAGAGTTGATAAAGTCAAAGTTAACTGGAGCATCAAGGTTTCTTATCCAGGCCAAGAACCTGATTGGAGTTTTGAAGGTGTTAAGATTTATACTTTTTAATTTTTTTCCCTGCCCCATTAGATGTGCTGGAATAGAGGACATGGAAAAATGCATTCATGCTAGAAGGCTGGCAGATTCTTGTTAAATTTGCTGCCGGAAGAGGTGGCAACAGCTACCAGCCTGGCTTTAAGGTTGGGTTGGACAAATTTATGGATGACAGATGTATCCATGGCTACTAGAATGAATGGATACCTAAGAACATCGGCTGAGGGGACAAGCAGGATGTTTCTAAGGCCATATGCTGGGATTCAAGAGCAGGAAATGTTTTGTCTCTGCTTGAGATACCCATGAGCATTTGGTGGGCCACCGTGTGCAATGGGATACTGGACTAGATGGGCTATGGCCTGATCCAGTAGGGCTTCTCTTATATTCTTATGTTTTTATATATTAAAATTCTTTCTCTTAATAAGGAATTGGTAATTAAGGCCTTTTCTGCACTTACCTTTGGAACAGTCCAATGCGAAGCCCAGCTAATTTCTGGGCTTCTCTCTGCTGCAACTTGGGATGGATCATTGCATCCAAATTGGCTGAAAAATAACCTGGTCTAAGCAGCCAACTACACCAAGGAGGTGTGTGGAAGGGTATATGCCTCCATTGACCTATGCGGTAGGAGGACCAATTTCATCAGTGAACCAAGTTGCACCATCAAAATGGGTCCCCCTAGAACTGCAAGGCCAGGTGCCATGTGAGATGGCAAGGGGCCTGTCTCAGAACAGGCCACCAATAATGCAGATAATCTTGTTCAGTCTTGTGGTTAGAGTGCCAAACTCATATCTCATAGTCACTAGGTTTGCTTCTGCATTCCTCCATGAAGCCAACTGGGTAACCTTGGGCTAGTCACAGCTTTCTTTCTGAGCTCTCGCAGCCCTACCTACCTCGCAGGGTGACTGTTGCGTGAAAAAAAGAGAGCTTTGACAGCCACTTTGTCAGCAGGGTATAAAAGCCAGCTCTTCTTGTTGTTGTTGTTGTTGTTTTGGGTCAGAAGAGCCATCCCAGGGCCTTTCTGCATGTGCCACTGGAAAACAGATCTCAAACATCCATTTTCAGGCGGAACATTTTAAAAAAGAATCTGACCCACGCGGGGTAGCGGCGACAGGGTTGAATGGGAAAACGTATTGGGTGGGTGCTGTGCAGATGCACCAGCACCCATCCCAAACCGGCCCTGATGGCGCATGCCCAGCTCTGCGTCTCTCACAGGTGGGTGAGTCTGGCAGCCAGCTTCCCTGCCTTCCCTCTGGCAAGAGAACTGGTGATCAACTGTTCTCTGGCCAGGGGAAGGTGAGTCCTACTCCCACCCCCACCCCACCGAGAGTCCCGCGGCCATGCCCTCCACCTTATCTCATCATTGTTGGTGTGATTCTGGGGCCGGCAGGGCCAGTGCCAATCGTGCATGTGTGCGCCGCGGGACTGCTGGGAACTGTAATCCGTGGTGCATGCATACGCGATTGGCACTGGCCCTGCCAGCCCCAGAATTGCGCCAGCGACAACGAGGTAAGGTGGGGGGCATGGGTGCAGGACTCTCGGTGGGGTGGGGGTGGGAGTAGGATTCGCCTTCCCCTGACAGCTGGGCATGCGCCGGCAATCTGGCTTTTCCCCCACTGGCGTTCGCTTCCAAACTGGCTTAAGGGGAAAAGCCAGATGTAAGACCTGATTTTTTTTCAGGTCTTAACATCTGGGTAGGATTCGGCAGCAAAACCGGTTTAAGCAACCAGTTTTGCGCGCTGATGTGCAGACATGGTGTCCTCAAAGGGACCCTAATTGGTTTCCCTGTGTGGATGCCACGTTCAAATCCTTCCCACGTCTGACTCTAAATCCATTTTTAGAGCCTGTGCAGAAAGGTCCCCAGTCTGGGATCCTTCCAGTTGGAACAGCACCAGCTTGACTGTTCCACCCCTGCAAGTACAGAAGTGATCTAAGCATTGTAGTGGCCCCTTCTTCAATGAATGATTCAGGTAGAAGTTGCATGTTAGGCTAGACTTCATGGCCTAAAGATCCAAGTGCAGCTCTACAATTCTATGTTCTCCAAGCAATAGAACACGCTGACGTCTTCTCTGAAAAGTCCAAATATTTTCTGAAAGTCCTAAGATGCCATTCCATTATCAGGCAGACAGGATGACACTGAAAGACCTCTCCTTCTGCTGGATGAAATACTGGATTCCCTCCTACCTTGCCATTCAGGCACCAGTTTTTTCACCAGGTTGCAATAGGGAGACAGGATGGCTCATAGGGTCTCACATCTGCCCTAGAGTAGAGCAGGAATGCTATTAAATTTCCTGCCCCCTTTTCCTCATAGACCATGTTGTTTTAGACTGTAAATGTGAGGGCGAAGCATCCAATGAAGCAGCATTCCAGAAGTGGGCTCCGCCATAGAGAAGGGCTTGCTTCCAGACACTGCAAGATGATATTCAGTGATTGACTGTACTTTTATGAGTAGAAATGTACACGAATATTCATAACATTCAGAATTCAGACATTTGAACTCGAATCAAACATTACAATATTCATATGCTGATGTTTTACCACATTCAAATGTGATCTATTTGTATGGATTTTTGAACATTCAATTTGATTTGAATTGAATGCCAAAAAAATCTGTGCACATCCCCAGTTATGAGGTGTTCCTAAGCACATGTTTAAGCAGGGAAATTAGCCTGTTCCAGGAAAACAAACTCACACTGGGATTGGAGCATTAACTCGTTTAAAAAATAATAATAAATTGGAACACACTGTTAGCTATAGAGGCAACAGGTGGAACAGACTCCAAAAGGCACTTTCTTAATGAAAAAGCACAATTTTATTAATAATCAGTATAAAAATAATAAAAATAAAAGGCAAAACTGGAGAGACATTGTGCAGACTTTTCCTATGCTAATCTAATGCTAATGGTCAGTCAGAGAAGGGAATCCCACCAGTCCATGATGTGGAGAAGGCTGAAGAATTATGAGCAAGACAAGATGGAGTGATTTCAGGAAGGTAGGTAAGGTGGAAGTGACAAATCCTATTCTCTTGTGAGAAAGGACCATTTTCTACCAGTTTATCCTGGTGGGCAGGGAGACACATCCTGTTGTCCAGCCCAGTGAGGATGAAGGGAGCCAGTGAGATTTCAGGGCAGGAATTTCAAATTTGTCCAAAAGAGAGGAAGTAGAGAGGAGTGGTATGGGTGAGTGTGAGTTTAGGCAGACCCTTGGTGGAGTGACATCTGAACGTACGACCTGGCACAGTGCACAATAATCTGACTTTGGCATTATAATGTATGTTTGGCCAATCTGTTTAACATTCCCAATGGCACATCTCTGGTGATTAAAAGTAAACAAAAGCTGTTCTGGCTGCCAATGGCTCTATACTTGTGGTGCAAGATCTCTATGCAGATGCCAGAAGAAGCCATGGGTAAGTTGATATGCCTTGCTTTGCACATGCAAACTAAGAGAGAATTTTGTCAGGGTTCTTGCAGTCTTCTTTGCAGTTCTTAAGGTCAGACTGGGGTCTGAAACATTCTAGAAGCAGCATATACATATGCTATATTGTTCTTATATTTTTAGCAGACCTGGCACAGAATTATGGTTTTTAAAGCATAACAATCTTGTGCATCCAGTCTTATGCCATTTGCAAGACACCAATTATAACTTTGATACATAGTTCAGAGGTTGATGTGTCTGGCTACCTTTTCTTGAGCTTGACATGCCTGAGTAAATATCACTTCAGCACAAATTATCTCCCTTACTTTATACATTCCATGTCTTCTACTATTTTTCAACTTTCTATCAGTATATATTATGATGTTGTGGTCCTGAAACTTCCAGCTGATAAATATAGGGCTATTCTGTACTATACAGTTATGCCTTGTGTGTGTGTGTAATTAAAAACTAATATGACAAGCTTACACGGAGCCTTTCCATACCTATTTCTTCAGCAGATTCCTGGGGAACTGCAGCACCTGCATTTCCCCCTGCTAGGAGAAGTTTGAAGGGAGATGAGGGAGGGGATGACCCAAGCATGTTTAGCTCTGTGTTGCCTTGTCACCATGTCATGCACAAATGTGTTGGTGCCATTGGCATGGTTCTGTAAATTGTTGCCACTAGCAGCGATTCACAACTTGCCATCACTTAGAGCAGTGTTAGCATGATTTGGGGAAGAGCCAATATCTGAAAAGTGGACCCCGGAACTATCCCGTCTTCGTTTCCCGGTGAGGTTCTCCCCAGGAAATGAACTCGAGATATACAAGGTAATATATGCAAAATGTATTTAAGATTGCAAGTTTACAGATGTCCATGAACTGAAATTTAATGGTTTGGTTTGAATTAAGCAAACTACCCTTGTTTCAGGTTCAAGCTTTTTTCTTTTGAACTGCAGAGTCCTTCAGCTTGCATGCAACCATGTGAAGCATAGTGTAACTACCCTTGCTCTGCTTATTTTTCATTAGAACACCCTTTGGTTGTGTTCACTTTTGAACCATTTTTTTCATACTACAGGATGTTTCAGTTCTCATGCAAACCATGTGTACCATCCAGTTCTCTGCAAGTTAGCTGATTGATTGATTCCAGGACATACTAACTCAAAGATGAGGAATATTCTTATCTTATTCTCAGCCACATTTTTAAAGATAAACATTGACAAACCATTCAGGATAGTAACAATCTCAAAATGAAATCATATAAATTATTTATTGTATTTTTATCCCGCCTTTCTTCTAAAGTGCCAAAGTCCATGCACACCGTTGTACACCTTTCCATTTGTGAAAACTAACTCTTTCAAACCTTTGCTTTTGGCACAAGAATAGAAGAGATTGCTCAAAATGTAGTGCATGTCCGTTCTAGAAATAAAAAAGAACCAGAGTCAATTGTGATCCTATCACAGCTTTGCATTTCATGCTGTTCTAACCCAACAGTACCAAGCAGAGGTGGTGAAATGTGTTGTTGCTGGATTGTCTACATTGGCAGCCAAAGTATTCCACTGGAAAAAAACAACAAACCAGTGTCCTTCGTTATCCTTTGTAATTAACCTATGTAAATACAAGTTAATAACCACTTTGCCTCCTATTTATTATCTTTGTTCCTCAAGAGCCTTGAGCAGTACTGAATCACAGACGGTATTTGAATTTTTTTTTATGCATCTGGTGGCTTGTATTTAAACAGAAAATGGTATTGTTATTGGAGGATGGAGAAGCTTGAAAGCAGAGGGAGAGAAAGAAATTAAACTGTCAGCCATGATTTCTGTCCTTTATGATGATTCTTGAAAGGTGATCCAAGTATATTTGTTGATGCCACAAGCTTGGCATAATGCTGATGTGTTTTGTCCTTGTTCTTAAACGCAACCTTATTGCTCTAATCTGTTGTTTTTTATTTAGGTCAAATGAGGATTGATTGCTGCTAGAACCTTGCCAAGGATCAAGAGATGATGATACCACGACATGAGTCCTATCAACTTGGCAGGTGAGACTTAAGTTTATTAGCAGCAGCAAAGTGCAAATGAAATCTGAAGGGGAAGGGATGCTTCATAGAAATGGGAAGTATATAGCTACTTAAATGGGATGGCATGATAGCATGACTGTACTGTTAGCTTCTGATGCTTCTCTTTAGCTAAAAGATGGGATTATTTGGGAGCTATGTTGGGACTGATGCATGTATCTGGGGTGAAATCCAGTGATATCCGTATTCCAGGATAATTCAACTCTCACTGTAGATTTTCCCGGAAACAGAAATTGACCTCATCTATCTGGAAGCTTGCCCGTGGGAACCTTTTTGAAGAAAATGGCTCCTACACGTGCATAAGGCTGAAAAGAGTGTGAAAAGGGCAAGCATGCCTGCCTGCACACTTCCAGATATTTTGTGACATCAAAATACTTGGAAATAGCTGCCTCACCAT
The DNA here is from genome assembly GCA_014337955.1 of Aspidoscelis marmoratus. Classification (NCBI taxonomy): domain Eukaryota; kingdom Metazoa; phylum Chordata; class Lepidosauria; order Squamata; family Teiidae; genus Aspidoscelis; species Aspidoscelis marmoratus. The sequence continues at coordinate 13,605,632 of MTQE01000401.1, read as the reverse complement.
TGTGGGAACAAGGCTACGATTGCCCTGCCCTTGGCCAGGGACATCAAGAAGCAGTTGTGAGATGCAAATAAGATCTCATATTTTCTTAACAGTCACAATGTTCTTCTAGAATTGTCTTGGAGAACCGAGGGAGGGAGGGAGGGAGGGAAGGAGGGAGGGAACATAAGAACTTAAGAGAAGCTGCTGGATTAGGCCACAGCCCATCTAGTACAGCATCCTGTCATACACAGTGGCCCACCAAATGCTCATGGCCATCTCAAACAGAGACAAGGACAAACCTTTTCCTGCTCTTGAATCCTAGCAAATGGCCCTAGAACCCGCCCCGCTTCCCCACCCCCAGCCTGAAAGATGCACCTAGGCATTCATTCTAGTAGCCATGGATACATCTGTCATTGATAAATTTGTCTAACCCTACCTTAAAACCAGCTAGACTGGTAGCTGTCACCACCTCTTCCGGCAGCAAATTCCATAAACCGATGACTCTCCTACCCAGCAGCTTCATAGAGAGCCCCCTGGTTCTAGTGTTGTGCGATAGAGGAAAGAAATGTTCTCTACCAGCCTTTTCTATAGCATGCAAAATTTTATATACTTCAATCAGGTCCCCTCTTAAATGACGTCTCTCCAGATTGAAGTGGCCTAGACGTTGCAGCCTGGTTTCGTAAGGGAGGTGTTCCAGACCCTTAATCATTCCTGTTGCCCTTTTCTGCACCTTCTCTAGTTCTACAATATGCTTTTAGAGGTGTGGTGATCAGAACTGTACATAATATTCCAAATGTGGCCTCACCATAGATTTATAAAGAGGCAAAATTACACTTGCTGACTTGTTTTCTATTCCCTTCCTAATTATTCCCAGCATTGAGTTAGCTTTCTTCATTGCTGCTGCACACTTGGTTGACACCTTCATTGAACTGTACACCAAAATCCCGAGATCCCTTTCCTGGTGTGTTGCAGAAAGCTTAGACCTCATCAGTTTATAGACATAATTTGGATTCTTGGCTGTGATGTGCATTACTTTGCACTTGTTAAGATTAAAGCATATTTGGTTGCCCAGTTACCCAATGCTGAGGGATCCCTCTGGAGCTCTTGGCAATCTCTTTCGGTTTTTACTACCCTAAATAATTTAGTATCATCAGCAAACTTTGCTATTTTGCTATGTACCCCTTCTTCTAGATCATTGATGAATAAATTAAAAAGCATTGGTCCCAACACTGAGCCTTGAGGGACCTCTTTCCATCTTGAGAATTGGCCTTTTTTTACTACTCTTTGCTTCCTGCCCTTGAGCCAGTCACAAATCCAGGACAGAACCTGTCGTTTTATTCCATGGCTGATGAGTTTACTCAGTAGCCTTTGATGTGGGACTTTGTTAAAAGCCTTCTGAAAGTCCAGATAGAAAATGTCTACTGGTTCACCTTTATCCTTGTGTTTATTGACACTCTCAAAGAATTCCAACAAGTTTGTAAGGTATGATTTACCTTTGTAGAAGCCATGCTGGCTTTTGTTTAGCAATGCTTGCTCCTCCATGTGCACACTAATTTTGTCTTTAATGATGGTTTCCATCAGGTTACATGGAACCAACGTTAAGCTAATTGGTCTGTAATTGCCTGAATCACATTTGCTACCCTCCAGTCCTCAGGTACAGAGCCTGATTTTAGGAAAAGATTATATATTTTTGCTAGAATGTCAGCAATTTTGCATTTGAGTTCCTTAAGGACTCTTGGATGAATACCATCTGGTCCTGGTGACTTGTTAACATTTAGTTTGTTAAAACATGCAAGGACCTTTTCCTTGGTTATCTCTGTCCAGTTTAACTCTTCAGAAAATGGCTCAGCTACTGGCATGTGTCCTCTGTCTTCCTCCATGAATATGGAGGCAAGAATTTGTTTAGTTTCTCTGCAATCTCGGTGTCTAATTATCCCTTTCTGTCCTTTACCATCTAATAGTCCAACTGCTTTCCTGGTTGGATTCCTACTTCTGATATACTTATAGAAGTTCTTGTTATTTCTTTTGATGGTTTTAGCAATGTGCTCCTCAAAATCTTTCTTAGCTTTCCTAATGGTAATCTTGCGTTTGTGTTGCCAGTGTTTATGCTCTCCCTGTTCTTCTCATTCGGACAAGCCTTCCATTTTCTAAATGAACTCTTCTTGTTTTTAATGACTTCATCTACTGCACTTGTGAGCCACCTTAGTTTCTTCTTGGATCTAAAAGTCTCCTTTTTTCTTTTAGGTATGCATTCCAGTTGCACTTCCATGCATTTTGAAGGGACTGACCTCTTCTGACTTTCCCTTTCAATTTCCTTTTTACTAATCTCCTCATTTTGGGGAAGTTTCTCTTATGAAAGTTTGTCTCTGTGTTAGACTTTATTAAGAACCTACTCCCTGTGTTTAAGTTGAAGGTTATTGCATTGTGGTCACTGTTCCCAATTGGATCAGCTACAGTGATGTCCTTTACCAGGTCCTGTGCATTACTTAGGATCAAGTCCAGGACTGCCTTTCTCCTGGTTGGTTCCATGACCATTTGCTCCAAGGAACAGTCATTTAGCAGGTCTAGGAATTTTCTCTCACTTTCCTGAGTTGAACAGGAGTTTACCCAGTTTATGTGAGGATAATTGAAGTCCCCCATTATAACTACCTTGTCTTTATGGGACACCTCCTTTACCTCCTTTTCCAATTGTTGATCTCCTTTGGACATATGGTTGGGAGGACGGTAGCATGTCCCTATTGTTAGGCTTCCTTTTTGGCTTGGTATTTTTACCCACACTGCTTCTGTGGAAGGGTCAGACTCACCTAGACATTCCAGTTCATAAGATTCTATCTCTTTCTTAATATACAAGGCTACACCACCTCCATGTCGCCCTTCCCTATCTTTCCTGTACAGTCTGTAACCTGGGATGACTGTATCCCATTGGTTTTTCACTGATCCACCAGGTATCAGTTATGCCAATAATATGGATCCTATTTTCCATAACTAAGCTTTCTAGTTCCCCCTATTTTAGCTCAAAGGCTTCTGGTGTTTGCATATATACATTTGTATTCACTCCCCTGTTCCAAATTCTGCCATCGAGGTACATGTGAATCCTTATACTGCCCCTTGCATTGTTCTGAAAGGAAGAAAGAAATAAAGAAATGTATGTCTAGTTTTCCTGTCCTCTGAAGTGTGTCCTCTACACCAAGGAAGGTTCCTCTTATCGCAGTCATCTGGGTCACATACTGGGTCAGACAATCATCTCCCATACCAGATTTTGGACATTCCAAGGGCCAAGAATATGCAGGCTTTATTTCCTGCCAGTATGTGTGTATGTGTGTGTGGAATTGATAGATAAATTCCCCTTTGCCTCCTAAATTGAGGCAAGTTATCAAAATAAAGCTATCCTAGGGGACTCAGCTGAATATGCAGCTGCTAAAGCTTTCAGAGTTCATTATAGGACTCCTTTTACCTCCAGTTTTAGGGGGAGTCTAGGTTCAGTTTACTTAAGGCATCAATTCAGATTGCATTTATGGAGTTCCTAGTCCACATGGTGTTCTTCATTTTTACTGATGAGACCTGTAAATGATTATTTATATACTGCAAGGAAAATGGGAAATGCATTCATCTTCTTCTTTTGAAAAAGGAACAAGGATTAAAGAGATGCTTTTAGGCATGAATGATGAGTGGGAGCAATAACAAACATGTCACTAATATGAAGTAACAGTGCTATTGGGATTAAAACTCCAAGAATCAATTCAGGAACTTTACTCTCATTTGTATCCCTTTTGTTGCTCCACTGCATTACTACCGTTGCTTTTTGTTGTCTAACTTTATCGTAACAGTATAAAACGAAAAGCACTTTATGCAAATAAATTAGTTTCAAAACATCCACTGCTCCACAAGTCAGAGTACTTTAGTTCTTTTGTTTCTGCCGTTTTCCCAAACAATGCCCAGTATTGCTTTTGCCAAACATCACATAATAATAGCATACTACAAGAATCAACCTGATCCCAAATGCAGTAAATCAAATGAGATGGCAGAAATTGTTGCAGAGATTACTGCTACATCCAAACATGCTTCAGGTTTATATTATTATCAACATAAAACATCAGTAACACACAGCAAACAAGATATTTATGCTGGTTTTGGTAGTTATCACTAGTCGGGCCCTTCCCAAGTGCCTAGGACTGAGTGATGTATCAGCAAATGATACGAGCAGATCCCAGCAAAGTGGCTTTCTGTAGCTGGCAGATGGATATTTTGTTGATGCCAATGCTTTTCAAGTGCCCACTAAGATGATGATGATGATGGTTGGTGGTGGTGGTGGTAGTAGTAGTAGTAGTAGTAGTAGTAGTAGTAGTAATAGTAGTATTTTAATTAATTAGCTATGATTCTCATTTTCATTGCTTATTTCACCTATTTGCTAGCAGGACCTCTCAGCAGACTTGGGATGAAGGAGGAAAGTGGAGGTTGATCGACAGACTTTCTATGAGGTTTACTGTCCTTTCTCCTGAAGAAAAAATTTAGGCCCAGAAGGAACAGAACAGAAGGGAATGAAATTTTCTTCACCAAGAGATCTGCAGTAGGAGTGGGGTGATGATGCACGATCATCACCCCACCCCCCGCCACTCCGGACTGTGCCGGAGTCCTCTGACAACTGCGGAGGCCATGCAGGTCTCCGTAGTTGTCAGTGGCAGGGCAGAGCTTGCGCCACCTGCACGCACAGCTCTGCTCCTGCCAGGCCCTTCTGGAAGACCCCATCTGCACGGTAAGTGTGTGGATGCATGGATCTATAATCTGGTTTCAAGGCTGAAGACCGGATTGTAGACTCAATATTTTAGGTCTTCCAGAAATCCAGATTTAGGGCCCTGAATACCCCATTAGGGCCAGAACTGGGAGGCCATACTGCAGAAGAGGCCTTCCTCATCCGGTCCTAATGGGGTCTCCTGTAAGGAAGGAACTTTTAGGATCTGTCCCTTGTGGGTTTCTAATGGGTCGCTAATGTTGTCCAAAGAGCCAGTGCAGAAACACCCCATGTGTCCACATGGGCCCTCTACCACCCGATGGTTCGTATGTGATATTTGCCGATCTGTTCATTTGAATTATTCAAAAATCCATATCAGATTTCTGAAAATCCAAAATTTATTTGAATGCACAAATTCAGATTTTTGAAAATCCAATTCAAATTTGAATGTGATATTTGATGGTTTCGAATAGGATTTTTGAATATCTGTGCACATCCCTTTAAAAATGCCTTCAGAACCACTCCTCAGCTGTAAATGAAAGTAAGAGGACCTCTGTGTGTATGTTGTTTTATTCTACCAGTAACCTCTGAGCTGGGAGGTGTTTCCAAAGCCCACGGCTGCTCTACTGACGCATATTAGTCATCATTTATTTCTGTTCCACTGACGTCTCTTCCACCAATGTATGTCTGCCTGGATGTCCACACACAAGCAACAGCATCCCCGGTGATCGGCAGTCAAACTGATCCCTGGAATTGAATGTCAAAGCAAGCAATATTTGCATGTAGGCTAATGAAGGTTAATTAAACCTAAACTGCTCATGAGAGTGGGGAGCGTGGATAGTGAAGCCACAAGGTGCCCACTGCTCCAATCCCTCCTGTGGTTCAGTCATTAATGGTTTCTACACAAGCCGCAGGGCTCATTTGCTTGACAAGAGCAAAGCGGGTAATTTTTTACTGTAGAACGCTTGCAAAAACAATGCCCTGACTGTTATCAGAACTGACGGGCAAGTTATGTGAGCAGTTAACTGAAGGTTACTTTTTAGGGCCAAACCACTGAATAGATCAGATATTAGTTAGTTCATACATGAGCGGAAAAAGAAAGGGGGGGGAGAAGGAACAAAACACAGGATATCAGAAGAGATGGAGAAAACTGTGAGAAAGAAGGAAGAATTTGGGTGGCAAATCTGTGAGTGTTTTGCAGTTCATTGGCTAAGATTCCTGACTTCATATTATTTAACACAGCAGCAAAACGTTTCATTTAATGCTTCTCAATTATCCTGCTCAAAGCTATACAGTCTTCAATAATTACGCCTGCATCATTGTGTAGATGGACTGATTTTGTTCCAGTTCTGATTCTCACACTCCTGTTCCTAAGATCAGAATGCTTCATCTGCAAGGTTACATCTCGCAGCGGCAATCAAACTCTGGAAATCACTGAATTTGGATAATCTTAATTGTTTAATCCATTTTAGAAGCGTTACTAGTTTGGATCTTATTTTACTGGGATATGGGTTTTTTATGACATGTCTTTACAATTGTCTCTTTACTTATGTCTTTATAGTTTTATGACTTACGTCTTTACAATTGCTTTATTACAACATTTACATTGAGCTAGTAAAGGATTAAAGGTGGAATAAGAACACAAGAGACACTCTCTACTGCCCCTAAGGTGCTTTTGAGATGCTTCTTCTGCAATATGTGAATGTAGTCTCAAACCACTGAGACCTCACAGCACAACTCTGAACACTGCTGCTGTGGGTCTTCAGTTTGCAGAAGTGGACCCACTGCAGTGGACCTGAAATAAAATTGGAGTCAGCCTTCTTCTGACCATTCCAGAATGACTGGGTCAGAAGAAGGTCACATTTAATCCGGATTTACCTAGTAGAGGTGGAAACAAATGTGGATCTAATGGGGTCTGCAGTGGAAATTGGGTCTTCCTGCTCTGAGCCTAATGGGTACTTAATGGGTACTTAGTGCTAGTGGACCCCCCCATGTGTGACCAGACCAGTCTTCTAATTTGTACAAAGCAAAAGAAATGCACATGTATAACACAGAGCAGACAGATTCTTCACCCTGAAGTAGATGCATATAATCAATCAGATAAAACTACTTTTCTCCTTCTTCTGACAGAAATATGATACAATTCAAGCCTACAGGCATTTTTGTTTATATAAAACCATTTCTCCAATGAAAGGTGAAAAGATCTGGCTCAAGGGGCATCCTGGAAAGGGCTGGAAACAGATTATAATAATATTAGTTGATAATCTAATAAGTAGTTGTGTACTCTTACTACCCAATAATAGAAGTGCCAGTACTTCTAGCTGCCAGAATAATTACCATAATCTAACAAATGGAATATCTGTGCCTTACATGGCTCTCATTCAGATGAGATGAAGAATGAACATAAGTTAATATCATTCATCCTTTCTAAATAATCACATCAAATGTTAAAAACACAGTTTCAGAATTTAACATGGTGAATGTCCAAACACAGACATGATAATTCTGCAGAATACATTTCTTCTTCATGTCAAGGTCCTTGGTTATTGCAGGGTCACCTCTTCACATAATGCTTAAAAGTCCTTGGAGGAAGACTGAAGTCTTCTGTCTCTGGCTATGCTCTAAAGCTAGTTCCCTCACACTAAGCTATGCCCTCAAGATCCAGCAAAGCATGTTGTATGTCTGTGCAGGTCTTCTGCATCTACATATGGAAAGCAAACATACCGTCCAAGGACAGGCATGAGGACTTCCAAATAGGAGCCTCGAGAATGGCAGCAGAGCCATCAACCCCCTTCCAAAGGCTGCCTGAAGCCTTGAGAGGCCTAGATAGGGATGGAGTTCAATCCAGCACTAAAGTCAGCACAGGAAAGATATGCCCACAGTTAGAATCCACTGCTTGAAATGCCCATGGGCAGTTGGTGGGGCACTGTGTGCAACAGGATGCTGAACTAGATGGGCTGTGGCCTGATCCAACAGGGCTCCTCATATGTTCTTATGTTCCAGTGCTGCTCAGAAATGAAACTTCCCTACCTATTTCTAAAAGGCTTCAGATAGTTTCTTTCTTTGTCTTACAGCCGTCTGTTTTTACAAGGTGACTCTCAGTATCCAATGGCCTTAAAAAAGGGAGAAGAAGCTGTAGCTTTAAATTAACTCATATAATGGCTCAGTTACTCAATTCACTTCCCCCAGTGATGACAACAGTACACGTGCAATGTGAAAATGTTCTTTATGTCCAAGGTCCTGCCTGGATGAAAATCTTGGGAATCAAGACTTAATGGTCTCATTTTTAAAAAAATAAAGCATCCCACAAGATTCTTATGAAAGGAGAACGTAATTATTTATTGTCCGACAGATTCAATTCTGGACCCGTCAGCCTTGACGAACATTGCTTTTGCAAGTGTAATAAACTCTTGCAGGTTTGGACGTTGGCTGATTTGGTCCCTTGGGTTTCAAAAAGGAATGTTGTGATTGCTTTTTTCCTTCTTAATTTTCTCCAATTGCATCAAGACCTCTCCCCGCCTTTTCCTATTTCCAGCACCCTCAGTAAGAAGGTCACCGTGTTCTGAGATATCCGCAGGCTTGTGGGGCACACCTTGGCCTGACTGATATGAGGAGACTTGATGCAGCAAATACTAAACCTTAAAAAGAACATTGTTGGTTTTCTGATCACATCCAGGACTGGCTGTCAGGCTGCAAAGGCGCCAGGATTTATAACATTAAAATGAAAGCAGCAGCAGAACACAACCATAAGGAGTCAGACTGCTGAGAGGTACAAAAATAGCGCAGAAAAAAAAATTCAGACGCAATTGCAGAAATGAAATATTTCTTAATTTCCATTTTGCCTCAGATTTAGATTCTTTGTGGGTTTTCTTCCTCATTCTGGAAATAGACATTGGTTTTAAAATGTGTAAATGCTCAGCATGATCTAATCTAGCTTTAACATTGCTTTTCATAAAGGTTACTCTGATTGCATTACCCAAATATAAGACACCTGACTAAAATCCTGGCACACTGAATAGGAAAGTCTGAGGCTCTTTCTGCACTCACAGGTAATTTAGATTAAAAAGCCCCTTAATCTGGATCACAGGCCTCCTGGTTCACCTGTTCATGCAGATCAAGGACTTCTCCACCCCCAACTGATCTGGGTCCACCTGCATTGGACTGAGCCAGATCTATTGTAGACCCATATAACTGGGTCTACAACTGAATCAAGGGTCTTGCTCCGGATCACAAGAAACATGCAGACAGCATACGTCCATGATCTAGAATCATAGAGAGGATGGTTTTCAGTAGCACACCATAGGCTTCCCAGGCTCCAAGGCTAGAAACCACTCTACACAGCTACAAGGCCAGATTGGCATTGTCAGTGCAGATGGGGCTGATCAGGCCTATGCCTCCGTGTGATCCAGTTCAATGGACCTGGTTATTCTGGACCCACTGATCCAGATCTAATGTAGGTAAGCACAGAACAGGTCCAAGTTACAATCTGCATGGAGAGTTCTTCAAAGCCACTATCTCCGCTGACATTGTCACTAGAAGGTATTTAACATTAAAAATTCGACCAAATTTGATTGAATTTTGATATTTGTATTCAAGTCAAATGTCTATACATTGAAATTTAACATTCGAATGAATTTTCAAAACTTTTGAATAATTTGTATGAATTATTCAGATATTTGGATGTGTACAGATACACATACGCATCTTATTCGTATCGGTATGCATTTGTACGGATATGTATGGGACAAAAACGGGATGCATACGGGATAAAAACAGGATGCGTATGAATGCATTGACATTTGTGTCTTCAAGTAGATATGAATTTGAATACATTCAAATTTTAAGCATTCGAATCGATTTGAATCTTTGGATATTCAATTTGAATTGAATCCCAAAAATTGCATTCATGCGCACCCCTGCTAATAGCTGCAATGCTCCTTGTCAGTCATCACTGCAGAAATATGTATGGAACCAATGAATGAACGAAGCTTATTATAGCCATGGACCAGTGCATCATTTGAGAGGAAAACAATGAACAGTCAAAAATAAAATTATACGGTCATAAAAAAAGCAAACCAATGATTGGGAAGTCCCTGTTGAGTTTTTAAAAAATTCTGCAACATCTGAGGCCCTTTCTGCATTGAACCTTTCAGATTTTGTCTCAGAATAGGAACCTCCCATTTGCATGCCAATGCAGATTACAGCAGGCCCCATCCAGGATTCACATAGTCTGCATCAACATACACAGCAGGCTCCTATTCCAAGATATAGTCCAAGGGCCAGTGCAAAAAGGGCCTGAAAAATATTTCAGGAATTGTTCTCTAAGAGTAATGTTACCTAAAATACATCTGGACAGCCTTGGAGGTCTTCCAATATTGAAAAAATGAACTTGGCCCCGTGGTCAGCATGTAAATGACCATCTGAGCAATATATGAGCACTATAGAATCAATAAGTCATTGTGCGCTGATATATCTCCCTTGTTAACCCCACACTTCTTTTTATCTTCTGCTGGAGATGAACCATAATCTAACCAATGGTCTAATGTATTATAAATGTATTATAGGAGATGGTCCTTTGCTTTCCGTAGTTATCATGCTAAGGGTGAGAGAAGGAATCTGCTACCAGCGCTTTGCAGACTGAATTAACTGCAGTGGGGCACTAGCCTTTTATATGCCATTTTTGCTTGTGATTCCCCACCAACACACACACACACACACACAAGAATATATATGGCATAGATGAAAAATGTGACTGTAAAATATCAATGTGCAGTAGTAAAATAAGTGGGCCTTTCCACACTTGGCCCACTAGTCACCATGGGAGGCGCTCTGAGATGGAGCATCTGCACTTAAAGGAGCCATTTCTGAACTTCCCTCCACAGCAAGAATGTCTAGTACATGTTACGCCTACCTTTACCTATGCGAAACCCAGAACTGGTAAGGCTCCAGGCAGGGCCATTCACACCTCTTCCGGGTGCTGGAGGGGCTCTGTACACATTTTTCCATGTCTTGTGACATGTACGGCCACCAGGAATATCTTCCTGTCTTCTGGCCAAGTGCAGAGTTTTTAAAAATCCAAAGTGTCATGCTGCCTTGTCATTAACACTTTGCTTCTCAACATCTCTGTCACATGTACATTTCTCCCTTTTAGTGATACCCCTTGTTGCAGTATTATTTCTTTGTAGTTTGTTTGAAACCAAAGCGCTTTCTCCAACTTACTGGCTCTAAATCCAGATCAGTGTGTCTGGAAAAACCAGGTCCATTGATCCGCCCACTGAGGAGACTTGGTGGGATCAGCACTGTCTGCATTGATGATGCTGATTCACATTAAGCCATGCCATGGTGACCAGGCTCATGTGAGCCTCTAAAGGCTAAGAATAGGAGCTCCTAATTTCAGGACCTGGGGGGAGGGCTTTTGGGAGGTGCAAGATGCATTGCCACTGAAAGGCAACCCTCCAGTACTCCTGGAACATGGAGGCATGCTATTTGCATATCTCCTGTGTTCTAGAACAGGGCCCTGGTCCCTCTGGTGGGCCTGATTAAACAGGTGCATCAGAGATCTGGATTAAAGACCAGACCAGTAGATTAGAGGTGTGCATGAATGCAATTGTTGTCATTCTATTTGTAACAAATCAAAAATTCAAATTTGTCCAAATAAGGAGAAATGAATGTCTGGACGTTCAATTCAATACAAATACATTCATATGTTTTTGTTCAAATATTCAATACGTATCCAACAATACACATCTGTACACATCCCATGTGCATCCCATTTTTATCCCATATGTTTTTTGTATGAATGTGTGCAAATGTGTACGGATACGTGCATGATGTGTACAGATACAAATATCTGAATTATTCATACAAATAACTTGGGATATTTGTATTTGTTCGAATTTGGAATTTTGAATGTCGATATTTCATATATTTGTGCACGTCCCAATGGGAGATGGCCCTGCTTGATCCACATTACCATGTACATGAGAGGCCCGGAATGGGGCCTATAGAACTCCTTATCCCAGATCTAAGGTAAATTCAGAAAGGGTTCAAAAATGTTTGCTGAATGCTTCCTCCATACTTTCTTTGAGTGAGGGAGATATGGGGTGTTTTTCCACGGTCACTTAGTACCCATTTTAGCACCCATTAAGCACCCATTTCGGTGAGAGCCAGATGACTCCATTTCTACCATGGCACCCATTAGGGACACATTTGTTTCCACCGCGCCTTGGGAAATCTGGATCATATGGGACTTTTTGGCCTTTAATCTGGATTTTCTGTAGACCCCATTAATGGGCTCTACAATGGGGTCTTCAGCCAGAAAATCCAGATTAAAGAGAGCCTATTTCCATGCTTGTGTGGCAATGGGGTCTAGAGAAGGCTAGGGGGAGCGAGCATCCATTGGGGGGGGGAGCCCCAAAACCTAAGCTTCGAAGTCCTTTCAAAGTCCTTTCGAAGTCCTTTTGAAGTCACTTCGAAGTCTGTGCAAAATAGCTCTGGAGCATCTTTGAAGTCTTTGCTGATCTTCAGAGTGAACTTCGAAGTGACTCCAAAGTGACTTCGAAAGGACTTTGAAGCTGTTTCGGAGATTGCACCCCCTGTCCCCCCAAACACCTGGGTTGACAGGCAGACCCCTCATGGGTAGATCCGGATTTCCAAATGGATGCTCCGGTGTTTCCACGGCAGGGAGGCTAGCACCCATTGCTATTGGGTGGTAGACCACCCATGGAAACACATTGGGTACTTCCCTTAATCCGGATCTACTACACCAGGATTAAGGAATGTACCCATTCCTTAGATCCGGATCTTCTTAGATCCTGATTAAAGGAGTGCGGTGGAAAGACACCCATGGATTGGGGCTAGGAGCTTTCTTTCTTTCTTTCCTTCCTTTCTTTCTCTGAATATCACTACTCCTAGGCCCACTCTGTGTTTATTACCTCTTCCCATTTGCTCTAAAGCTGTGGGAGGTGTGACAATTATCAGCTAGAAAGTTTTTACTCCCAGCAATCTATTTCTATTCAAAATTAAAGCAGTAAAACTTTAAGTCCTCTATATCTGTTTAGCTCTGAGCTTATGGTGGATCTTAAGTGCCTCCAGATTACAAAGGTCCCAATGTGGATTCTAGTTCCATTTCCATCTCCAGTTTTCTTTAGCCTTTGTATTTATTTATTTATTCTTCATAATTATTGACGGTGCATGTTTATTATGTCTTTTTGCACAATTAACTATGCAATGTAGGAGCATGATGGTAGGATCTGTACTACATCTTTCAACTTTACACTGTTGGAATGAAGTATGTATATTTCCTCATTTGTAAACAAAAGATCTGAACACTTAAGACTATTTATTCTTTTTTCTTTGGTCTCTGGAAAAATGCTCTCAACTAGGGATACACACTAGTCACCCTTGCCCCTTAATCCCTCATAGGTAATAATGATTTGCAAAAGTATAAAATGTACAGGTTCTTATGTGTTTCTCTCTCTCTCTCTCTCTCTCTCTCTCTCTGTGTGTGTGTGTGTGTGTGTGTGTGTGTGTGTGCAAGCACACATCCACCAAATAATCAAGTAACATCTGGCCCACACTCCACTTTTCTTGACAAGAACAAGGCATTCACTGGAATTACTAAGAAGCCAGTGTGTGACAAGACTAGAAGAGATCTGAAGAGTTGGGTTTTATACTCCACTTTTTTCACCCATTTAAGGGGACTTAGAACAGCAAACAGAGCTTTCTGTGCTTCTCCCCACAAGAGACACCCTGTGGGGCTGTGAGAGCTCAGAGGGAGAGATGTGACTAGCCCAAGGTCACCAAGCTGGCTTCATCGAGGGGTGTGGAATCAAACCTGGTGACTACAAAATATGAGTCTGGCACTCTAACCACAAGACCAAACAGAAGTGTGAAAGACCAGTGATCTGGAAAGTGTCCCAACTTGGTATCCAAGAGTAGCATCAGATACTATAGATATCTCCAATAGTACATCTGCTGGGCTAAACCAAGTTATCATACATAGGTTCATTCTCCCTGCTGCTTCTCAGTTCAAATGATGCAATCCCTACAACTTGGGGGATTAAATATAACCCAATGTTATCTCAAGTCTTGGACTGGCATAAGTAGACAGATATCTGTGGACCAGGGGGCAAGTCATTTTGGGGACAGTAATTTTTCATTTGAGCCCATATTTTTGACCTATTGACCTGAATGTCTAGAGATTTCAACCCTGACCTCCTTGCTTCTGAAACCACTGTCACATAGAGTCATTAGTGCACTACCCTACCTTGAAAGGACTTGCTTTCATTTTACATTAATCCAGGGATGCTATCCTGTATCACTTCACAGTGTCCCTATGCCAAGAAAGCTGACGTTTTGTAGTGTCAAACAACTCCCAATGGGTTCCTTGATGTCTACATAGTATCTTGCTTGTTGCTGTAAAATAAACAAAGTGTTTCCTTGTTACTCTTCTCGCTTCTCTCGTATTGCAGTTTTATCCATGAGCCTGCAGTTGGATTGTAGCTGCATGCTGCAGCTTTGTTCTTGACATAACAGATGGAAGCAGGACTGCCCTTGGGCCTGGCTTGCCTGCCTCCAACTGGAATGATAGATGATGGGACCACATGGTTGCCTGCAGCTAGTTCAGCCTCAGCATTCTCTCCTGGAAAGCTGATGCTTCCGCCACTGCTGCTGCAACCAGACTTAATGGCACAAGTCAGGCTCTGGGCCAAGAAATGGATTTAGTGAGTCATGCCTGAATAAATACCTTTCCAGACAAAAGGAGCTGTGATGAAAGCAACCATTCTGGATTACAATAGGGGATTCTGATTCTGTAGGATTTCCACAGCCTGGAGTTTCATTCTAAAAAAAAAAGACAAGCCAGTATGAGTGACAGCAGACATTTCCCTTCAAATAACAAAAATAATCTCACAGCATTTTCACCCATCTAAAAGGGAAGAGAATGCCAGGCACCGCCACCACCACAACAAAAAGAGTAACAAAATCTGACCTCATGAAAGATAAACCTTTACAATCCTGCCACAGACCGAAGGAATGGAATCACAGAAGAAATAATGCAAGACAATATTGAGAAACATTTCAGATGCTCTCCCAGTGAAGTATGATCCAAGCTTAGGTTTAGTAAGGTACCTCCTCAGATAATCCCAAGGAATGAGTAACTCTCAGATTTTCAAATGTTACAGCATTCCACCTCCCAGTTTTGTCTAGGGGTTAGTGAGCCAGACTCTTATCTGGGAATACTGGGTTTGATTCTGCCCTCCCCCACAAAACCAGCTGGGTGACCTTGAACTAGTCATAGCTCTATTCTGAGCTCTCATGGACCCACCTACCTCACAGGGTGTCTGTTGTGGGAAGAAGAATAGAAAGCTTTGACAGCCACTTTGAGTCCCCTTGTTTGGTTGAGAAAAGTGGGGTAGAAATGCCAACTCTTCTTCTTCGATAGTCCCTCCTAGCATAGTTAATGATTAGAGGAACTGGGATTTTTAATTACCAGTAGATGTAAGATCACAGGCTTATCACATCTGTTGTAAGAAAATAGAGACAATTAGAAACAGTATTTGGGAGCTGATGTGCAGATGCATCTCTCTCTGGCTGTGTGTCAATATGCCTTTGATGGACAACCAAACTTTTCAGTCAGTCTCCGTGGTCCCCCTTGTTGAAGAGAATTGAGAGACTTACAAGTGACTTGGGTGTTCATCATAGATGCTGAAACCTCAGAATACAAAGATTGACTCTCAGATCACCGCTTTGCACGCTGGCATGGGCTAGGCCTCAGCAAAATGAGCCACAATCGTGTGATGGGCTGCTGTACATATGCACGGGGAAAGAAAATGCTTCCATGCAGGGACCTGGGGGCTCATACGGAACAGAGAAGCTGCTTAGGAAAAGGCCAAGAAGATGGTTATGGCACAGATTGCTATCCCACTTTGGATCCATTGCAGATGTGACTGGGCAGTCACTTCCCCACCTCACCAGGTACACAAATGCAATGAAGCTTCATATGAATGTACAGAAATATTCAATGTCTATTTAAATGTCAAACTTCTAATGTACCAACATTCAATCAGAATTCAAATGTCCAAATTCAGACAAATCCGTATGAATTTTGAATGTGATGAATATTCGTGCACAGCCTTAATCACAGGGCATTTCTTGTGTCTGGACCCCACCAGTAGATCTGAAGCAAAAATTCACCCCTTTGATTCTAGTGTCAGGGGCAGCCATCCCCACCTTTCCAAATCATAGTGAGAGAATCTCCAGGTGTGATTTTGATGGCTGGAGGCTTCTTCCCCACCCTATGAATCAAGATCAGCTGTGACTTTGATATGGGAAGTGAAGACTGCCTTTCCTCCCTCCCTTCTTGTCATAAACCCATCCCATGTCAAAATCACAGCTACTCCTGGTGGTATAGAGAGATGTCTCCCTTGCCCTTTCAAAATTGTGCTTGAGGACACTCTTGTGATTTTGACAGGATTTTGACAGATTCTGGTTTTGCTGCCAGAATCAAATGGGGAATTTCAACAAGCGTATCAGGCAGTGTACAGAAAACACAGTGTTGCTTTAAGAGAAAACTGCCATTTTTGTGGTACCTCTTGGTACCCTCTAACATTACTGTGGGGCCAAATTATTGGACCATTTGGAATGCCCATATGTCCCAGTCCAATATTAAGGGTTGGAGTTCTTCAGTCCCAAGTCATACTCTTGTGTTTGTCAAGTTGTAGTGTCTTTCTTCTCCTTTAGAGATTAGATAGCTTTATTATCATATTTAAATAACTTATTTTTTCTTGCCTAGCCACATTTTTTTTCTGGGAAGAAAGGAGAGAGGGAAGAAATCCTTTGGAACTGCTGCAGTTTCCCTGCACCAATGTTTGAGCACCCTTTATAGACTGGTCCCTCAGCTGCTCAGCTACCCTGTTTCCAGGTCCAGCTCTGGTATCACCACAATAGGTTGAAAGGAGTTTTCATCCTTCTAATAACAATCCTAATTCAGTGATATAGTGTGTGTGTGTGTGTGTGTAAGAGAGCAAGAGCAAAAGCATTCAATCATATGTTTTCCCACTTGTAAGCCTGAAGTTGTAGAGCTCAGACATGACAACTAAGACATTTTCTCAGAAAAAAACACCTTTGCTATGAGAAAGCTAGTGATGAAATGTCACCTTCATCTTTTATATGATCTTGAATGTCTTCCTTTGACAAGGATGATGCTATGTGGAGATTCCATTAATTAATATTATATAATTGATAGTCTGAATGAAGGGACTTACATGAAAACACACACCATAAATGCCAAGTATGTACTATGCCTGTATGGGTCTATTTGTACTTAATTTTGTTGGATGGTATTACAGTACATCCCACTGAAGTTAAGTTCATAGTTAATGGATGGCATTCACACCATGAGCACTAGTACTATCCCAACTTACCTAACGACATTCGCAATGTGGACAATCCATCCTAGATATCCGAATTGCCATAGGAGTGGCTGTGACAACTTATGCTGTGCATCTGGCTATGGCCAAGGTGATCACAATGTGGCATGTGTCACAGCTGTCCTGCCTTGCCCTCACATAACATTTGCACTTGAAAGTGGATACAAACACAGTGTGCAGGAGATGCTCCAGGTGAAGTTGTGAATAAGCTTTTACTTCTCCATATCTATAGAGAGTCAGTGGGCTCCAGGATACCCCTGCATGCTCTAGAACAGAGGCTGAATTGTTGTGTGCATATGGAATGTCCCAGAATGCTCCAATCTACACCATATGCATAAGTGCAAAGAGGGCCTATGATAATGGGCTTGCTATATACGAAGGAGTCTCCCTTTTGTAGTTTCCAATGCAGAACAAATATATGGGCATGAGTTATTCAAGCAGCCATATGATCTGTACAGTATGTTTACAAAAGGCTATTCCACTTGCATTTAGTGTAGTCTGAGATGCTAAGATATCAGGTGTGCATCCAAAATAGGGATGTGCACACACAAAATCACATTTGTTTCGCTATAGAATTGAAAATCTTTAAAGTCATTTCATTGTCACAGTGTTAAATCAAAAACTAAATTTTCACATTTGATTTTGGACTTCTTTTGCAAACTTCTTGTGACTTTTTCTCATTGAAAAGTCCTTCATTACAAAACAAAGCAAAATATGAATATTCAAGGAAATTGTTCATTTTCACGAACAGGAAACAAATTTCCTTCAAATGAATTTTTTGATATTTTTTTTTCTGTAGTCAACCTTTCCTTTCATGCTTTTTGAATATTGATTATCCAGTTGCTTTCCCTTCCTTCTCCAATTTAATGTTTCATTGATTCCTTCCCACAATAATTTTTAGTTTCCTTAATCCTTGTTTCCTTATTTAAATACATATTTCTTAGGACTTTGTGTGTGTTTTTGCTGTGCTTGGTGTGTTCATCTAATTTTCTCTCTTTCAAGTCTACATATGTCCAGATTAAAGGCCTCTTAATCCAGATTTAGCTCCATCTTGGGTGGATGGAGTTGGAATAATGGAAGTCAGAACCTCCTTGATCTGGATTAATGTGTGGATCGGGAGGCCCAGGATCCAGACCAGAGGCCCTTAGATCTGGATCTAGATGTTAGTGCAGAAAGGGCCAATAACTTAAATGTTTCTTCCCCTCACACACTTTTTTTTTGCTAAATTATTATTTTCATATTTTTTTAAAAAAATGTTCCAAGCAGATACTCAGCATCTATACAAAGAATATCACAGAGGTGCCTGAATAATATTCCTCAAGCATTACGAGTTCAAATTGGGACTGGAGCACCTTCATCAATTGAGCAGTATTCCTTTTTCCTCTAGCTTTCTGTACACAGCCTATGGGCATGCTCTTGGTCCTTTTCTAATTTGAGTTCATATCATTGGTTCAGTTCCTTACTTGCTTCAAGGGAAGAAAGAAATGAATGAAAAAATAATTCCTTTCTCAGTAGAGAAATTTAAGAGTAGATAGGAAAAGTACGGCATCAGATTCATGTCCAACAATAAATGAGAAGAAGTTGAGCTGTTTTGACACTGGATTTAAGGCAGGGTCCTGACAAAGGGTCCTGACATTGACATCCTAGTGGTGCCCCTGAGAACACTGCACTTCTCCAAAGATCTTTTGAGCTCTCTCAAGCATCCTCAGATGTGTCCTTCCCACAGAGTGGGAAAAAATGACTCTGAAGGGACTCATGATTTCACTATTTTGATTTATGGTGTCAATGCAAGAAACCTACCTGGCCCACACTTTACCCAGAAGCAGGCCTTTGATCAGGGCAGCAGAGGGAGGGCAGTCCCCCACAAACTTTCTTTCCCCCTTAAAAGTTTTAGTCCACCAATGTTATTAACTCTAGTCCTCCACAGGCAAGATCAGATGTAACATATTCCTCATTTACCCCCAAATTTGTGATCCCCCCTGTTATATATGGAGTTGGCTATGGGCCTGTCCAGAAGTCTTTTTAGTCCCCACCACCACCACCAATGGCTAACTTTCCAGCAAAATATAAAAAGCCACCTTGCTGTATTTTCAATGATGGGGGATGATTGTTCTGAAAATAAGAAGAGGTAATGGATGTGAAAGGCACCATATACATTGCCGCTGGAGAAAGACGAAGAACTCCTGCCCCTAAGGCACTGCAATAAGAGAAGAACATAAGAGAAGTCCCTTTGGATCAGGCCCAGCACATCTAGTCCAGCACCGCATCTCACATAGTGGCCCACCAGTTGCTCCTGGACATTTTGAAGCAAAAAGCAAAAGAAGGCAAAACCTTCACCTGCCCTCAAGTCCCTGAAAATGGCTTTTAAAGTAATCCTTCCTGTTTCTCCAACCTGGAGTCAGTATCTAGACATTTGTCGTGTCTCAGGTAGGCTGGGTCAGCGATGCAAATGCACACACTTGCTCACGGCACTCCATAGGGGCCCAAGAGACGTCAACCTTGAACAGTCCAAGGTCAGAGGAATCCAGAAGTTCAGCAGGGGCGAATAACAAAGTCCAGGAATCAGGTTTCATAGGCAATACACAGATAGGAGTTGCATGGGTAAACTGTTATTGTTTGCAACACAGAGGCCAGTGGGGGTGGAACTTAAGTAGGTGACTCAGCCCCATACCCTTTTTGGTTCAGGAGTGTGAGACACCGAGATCTTTTCAGCTGCTTCTTCTCTTGCCTGCGCAGACAGGGGGAAGGCCATATCTGAGGCTCAGCATCCAAGCTCCCCTCCTCAGAGCTTCCTGACTGTGCCCCCAGATCTGGTCCTTGGTCCTCAATGTCTGAGCCGCTGTGCTTGTCTTGCTGCTAGGTTTGCTGGCCAGCTAGCACCTCTCTTTTGTCCTCAGAGGAGGAGACTGGGCTGACAGGATAGGGCATGACAACATCTACTCTGGATAAGAACATAGGATGCACCCATAATAGTTCCTTGTTCAGTGAGCCACTCAAAGGCAAATGGACATCTTGTTCCTCTCTACGTAATAAATTCAGTCCACCAAATGTGGTCCAACCATACACTCAAGATTGCTTCAGAACTGAGTGGAAGTCTGATGAGCTACCTTAATGTGTCCGTCTATGTATAAGAAATACACACAAGTGTCTTTAGCCAAGGACAGAGCATGACAGTAGAGTAAAACTCAAGCTCCATTACTGAAAAGGACAGCCAGTCTCTGTTATTATAATGGAATTTGGGTATCCTGAGGTTCTGGTTACGGTGATTTTTTCTCTATGATATTTCTTTTAAAAAACAACCACTCTCAATTTGTGACAATTTAAATCTCTAGAATTTTTACTAAAAACCACCTATATCCTGTGATTAATAATCTAGATAAACTACACATTTAGGTAAGTTTAATCGAGTGATTAGTTATATTATGTCATTTTTAAAATGACTATATATCTTTGGGTGAATCCCCACAGCAAGCTTATTTCGCTTTCCCTAAACCGAAATAATAGAACCAGATGCAAACGCAAATTTGCCTGTTCCCATTACTTTTAACTTAATTGCGTTCAATCCAGATTCTGAGGATCGTACGTGGCGTACATGACTCAAGGGGCGACTCAAGTGGCTACTTTGTAAAAGCCGCTTTTGGGGGCTGCCCTGCCCTCTTCCTCCTGGCATGGACGTGCCACCCATAAGGGACCCCTTCACGGAGCCTAGCTGTGTGGCTGTGTGGCTGCCGCTTCCATGGATGGAGGAAAAATGGCAGCGGGCAGCCAGCAATTCTTTCCCCTCCTCTTCCCATTGCTCAGGGCTCACAACAACAGCGGCAACTCAAGCCCCTTTGCTTTAAACATTCACACAGAACCTCAGCTGCTTTCCTTTCCCTTTCTAAAGGTCAGAACTTTTAGAATTGCTCAAAATTGCAACATTGTTATCAGGTGTGTGAAGTGGTTCCATCGCTACAGTGTAGCGCTGCTGTTAAGGTTGGATTTTTACACTGAAAACACTGTCTTTGGAAGCAAGCTATTGGGAGACGGAAACCCTAAACATGGATTCTCATCCCTTAAAATGGTACTGTCCACACAGTAAAAAATGTAACACGTATCAAGCGCACGATCCGGAGTGAGACCTGTTGAAATCAGGATTGAGATTCACTACGCTTTGGGGTGGTTTAACATGGGGAAAGTGTGTTAAGCAAAACTGCCGTGCGGACTCCGAGGACTGAAAACATTTTGAATCTGAGATAAGGTTGCCGTGAAGACACGGCCTTTGTTATATTTGCTTATGTTTGTTTCTGTTACAACTTGCCAATTTTTGTGCCGGCTTTTCCCAAGTACAGAGTCCTGACTCTTTTCTGGCACTTACAGATGTGTCTAAAGGTTGTCCTTATTTCAAAGCAACAGCAAATTAGAGTAGCATAGCCATCCCCTTAGGCAGCTATTGTTTGAAAAGTCAGAGATTTTGCTGTTGAGAATCTGGCATTTGGGCCTCCCATAGACAGGCATTTATAGTACTCTCATGCTTCCTCTGGCTTATTTGGATATCCCTGCAGAATGACGTACTAAGTTTGGATGGAAGACTAAATGGAAGAGTTGCAACTATTCTAATCTGATAAGGTTGCTACAACCTCAGGAAAAATGAGATTTGTCAAAGATCAGGCAGTCTGCTGTTAGACACTGGCAAAGCAAGCACTTTCATCTTACTGCTCACCATTTGCATACATATCAGTGTAAAGGGAGACAAGGAATAACTTTTTGATGCTTCAGATACACGCTGATGGTTAGAGAATGAAGATCTTGTGAATGACAAGATCCTTTTGGTAGTACTGCTAGTTCTGCAGAATCTATCACCAGATGGCGCTATTGCATGGTTACATTATGGAGCCTTCTTATGTTCTCCCGGAAGGTGTAAGCATTACTTTAGTTATACCTACAGATGCCAGTTTTGTTATGGCCAAAGCAACATGCCTTTTGATGAATGTGCAACTTTCACAAAATCAATTCAAACAAGCTTACTGGATACTTCTCAGGGATTTATGAAGCAATGAGTTATGTTTAATAACATGAACGTACACTGGGTACATAGGCTGCTTTTTAAAATGTGTGCTTTGTGTGTGTGTGTAAGTAGTGTTAATGAGGGTATCCTGAAACATTCTGTATTAGAAATCAAGAAAGGTATGTAGCTGGGCAGCTACCACAGTAAATGGTATTCCATTTTGTGTTCCATTCTGAACACAGAAAAAAGTCGAAAGAAGGAATAGACCGTGTATCAATCCTGAATGAAAAGAGAAGCTGCTGATAGTGAAATCATCTGAAAAACTGGGTCTATGCTTATATTTATTTCCATTATGTTATTGCTATTTTCTATTATCATTGTAGATTGGTATGTATGTATGCAATAGGTATGCATTGACACTAGTTGCTTTTGAGCCAAATCCCTAATGTGTGGATCAGTGAGGCCTAGAAGATGACTTCAAAGCCTTTAATTCCAGATTAAGGGTTATTATAGAAAAAGGGACAATGAAATGGATGGCATTCTTAACACCTCTGCAAAAGACACAGCATTTAAAGGAATATCTTAAAAGACAGAACCAAAATTCTAAAGAATCTTGATAAAGTCTGGACAGCTGCTTTGAAAACTAAAAATAATTGATCTCAAAGATAGACAATATTTGGCTTGACTCCAATATGTATGCAAAAGATCTTACATTTTGTCTGCCTGAGACATTTTGTTTCTTTAGGGTACATATGCTAAATAGACTGGCAGCTGAACTTCAGTTCAGCTTCAGTTACTAAACATTACCTTACCTTTTCTCCATGCAATGTGATAGATCCACTTTGGGATTTCACTGGCACTTGAAATGTAGATGGTTCCCTCTGCATTTGTTCTTCACTATTCCTGGTAAGGTAAGTGAGAATAAGCCCTAATGTTTAGAATCAGTACAATGAAGATTTGGGGATCAGGAAATTCCTTTAATGAAAGTAATTGCAGAATAACTTGGGAAATAATGAATTAAATAAAACATCCTCTAGCAGATAGAACATTGCAATGAAAAAACAGCATGCATCCGCATGCCCCTGCATCCGCTGCCCCTGATGCACTGTGGCTTCAGGGCAGCCTTAATGCGAATTAGGATTCACATTAAGGATTCCCTGTGGCAATGGAGGACAGCGTGGGTTCAAGGCGAACCCACCTATCCCCATGAAAACTGCGGCAAATCCCTGCATTTGGATGCCGCTGTTTTCTCCTCCACCACCCCCTTACCTGAGCACTTAATCGCCCTGGTAAGCGCAAACACTCGCCTGACAGCTTCCCTGTAATCAGCTGAGCAACTGTCAGGGGGTTATAGCAGCTCTCATGCACACAAGCAGAGCTCCATTAAGAGGGGTCCTGATTGAAGTATATAAAATTATGCATGGTATAGAAAGGGTGGATAGAGAACATTTCTTTTCTCTATTGCACAACACTAGAACCAGGGGGCACTGTATGAAGCTGATGGGTAGGAGAGCCGGATCCAACAAGGGGAAGTATTTCTTCACCCAGAGGATCATTGGTTTATGGAATGTGCTGCCAGAAGAGGTGGTGACAGCTATCAGTCTAGAAGGCTTTAAGGCAGGGTTAGACAAATTTATGGATGACAGATGTATCAATGGCTACTAGGGTGAGTGCCTAGGTGCATCTTTCAGGCTGGGGGGGGGGGAAGTGGGGTGCTTCTAAGGCCATTTGCTAGGATTCGAGAGGAGGAATTGTCCTTGTCTCTGCTTGAGATGCCCATGTATATTTGGTGGACCGCTGTATGTGACGGGATGCTGGTTTGTGGCCTGATCCAGCACGGCTTCTCTTATGTTCTTATGTTCTTATGCCCCCAGTGTCTCCCTGTCTGCCTCACTTGCAAAAATCCTCTGTCACCTTTTTTTGTAGAAAAGTACAGCCTGTTGACATCACTGCAGGGATGTAATCCATGGTGAATCCTCATCAATTTCCTTGCTCACTCACCCCTTACTACTGAATTAGGGATGTGCCAAGATATTTTTGTATTCAATTCATATCAAATCAAATGCAAGAAAATACGTATTCATTTGACTAGATCCCCTTTGAATGTGGTAGGATTCGTATTCAATACAAATGTTCAAT
>MTQE01000401.1:13568765-13581307 GCA_014337955.1 Aspidoscelis marmoratus | reverse complement strand
AATGTGGTAGGATTCGTATTCAATACAAATGTTCAATCCCATACGAATCCTATACAAATGCAAACAAATAGCATACAAATCCCATACAAAGCTTTAAACAAATGTATTAAAACATTCAATTCAAATTTGATTGTCAATCTTCTCATTTGAATTTGAATGTCTGAATTTGGCAAAATTTGTACAAATTTTGAATGTTACAAGTATCCATGCACATCCCTATACTGAATAGATTGCTGCAATGCACTGTATGGTGGACTGCCCATGTACCTAGTCTGAAAGCTACAACTAGTGCAAAAGGCAGTGACCAGAGTGTTCAGTGGGGCACCTCAGTATGTCCACATCACACCTATGCTTAAGCACCTGCATTGGTTGCTATTTAAGGCACTTAACAACTTAGGACCAGCTTATCTAGCAGACCACTTCTCTCATTATAGATCTGGGAGATCATTAAGACTACCCACAGTCAGTCCTCCTCTGTGGTGGCACCTACCCACTGGAATAGTCTCCTCTCTGATATCTCTAAGGTGCCTACACTTCTTTTTAGGCACCAGTTGAAGAATTGTCTTTTCACCCAGGCCTTTCTTGAGTGAATGGGTGTTTGGTTTCCCCCATTCTTGATTTTAATTATGTTTTTACATAACTGGTATGATTTTAGCTGTTTTATTCTTTGCATACTGCTTTGGGATTATATTTTAATGTTATATATTCAAAATTAAAAAAACCCTATAATTCAGTTGTGTTTTAAGTGGCATGACTGTGGTTTATTAAATCATGCATTATTTAGTGAAGACTGAGGGTTTTTCTCCTCTCAAGCTCATAAACCTGTTTTTCATGATAAATTCAATTAGTGTCTATATTGCTAAAATTAAATTCATTAAAACACATAGAAGAGCAAGTCATACTGGGGAAGAATCAGACTAGAAAAGAGCTCCTGACTTGTAAGAGATGCCATGCTGAGACGAAATTGATCAGCTATAGATTAGCAACAAATGAAAATAGTTTTTCACCCAAGGCAGAAGCAAATTATGGAATTTGTACCACAATTCATGGTGATAATTAAGTTCATAGGATATTGTTTTATCAATGGGTATTAATAGATTTTTAAAAACTTAACAAAATGGCTGTGTTAAGTGCTGAGCATGGAAAGGAAGTTTTCTTCCAAGCCAGTTTGGTTTAGTGGTTAGAGTACTGGATTCTCATCTGGTAGTCTCCCAATTTGAGTCCGCACTCCTACACAAAGCCAAGTGGGTGACCTTGGACTAGTCACAGCTTTCTTTCTGAACTTTCATTTGTGGAGAGAAGAACAGAAGGTTTGTCAGTCACTCTGAGTCCCTTTTAGAGTGAGAAAAGTGGAGTATAAAAGCCAACTCTTCTCCATCTCCTTCTCCCATATTTAATGGACTATATTGGAACTGAAAACTGTTTTGCACTACATCAGTTGATAGACCCAAGTAGCTCAGTAGTAAATGATGTTCAGAAGCTCACCAGAATTTCAGGTAGGGATCCCCACCCCACCATGTACCGTAATCAGGGGATGCTAAACTCTGGAATAGAGAACCTTCGGGATATGCTCTGTTATTGAACTGTAACCACATGTCAGAGGAAATGTTAAACAGCAAAAGAACGTGAAAGAAGCTGCCTTCATCATATATGTATCTGACCAACAAAGGAAAAAAGAAAGCCTACACAATATGGCCCAGTAAATGCATGTTAATAAAGCCTTGAGAAATTGAATGATGTTGTATCACTCACAAGGGCAGGAAATGCACAACAAATGAATAGGCAGTGCTGTAATAAGCAGTGCAGAATTGGGAAGGTGAAAAACCACTAGATATCAGGGATCATGAACATAAAGAAGCTGTATGTCCTTTTTGGCACTCATACATACACTGTCAAGGCATTGCTGCCATCTTCTCCATTTCTTCATAAACCCTCCAAACCTCACACAAAAATTTGCAAGTGCTTTTATGGTATGGTACGAATGAATGGTGCTTATTTGATTGATTTTGTGCCAAGGTGAGCAAATAGGTTCTAGAATGGCTGTACCAACTGCTACAGTGGCAAATATCAAGGTTGACTGGTCAGGCTATTCAGAAAACACATTGGGTGCTTTGTTCGACTGCCTCTAGAAAGGTCTCTCTTTCCATTCCACACAGTGTGCTGTGACTTCCTCCCGGAGTGATTCCCCTCCCCCACTGCCACGGCATCTGAGAATCCATACATCTCCAAAAGTCAGAGCAAATTAAAAATAGTAATCGGCACTAAAGACTGTACACTGCTGGGGGGGGGGGACTGAAAGTTGGCAGACATAAGGGCATGAGAGAGAAAAGCAAAATGCACCACGTTGCCTCGACTTCATCTTCTTCCCTCAACGCTACTGGCTGTCATGCTTGCGGGAAGAAGCCGAACCACCAGAACGAGGAGTGGAAGTCACCCATTCCCACATCCTTTGACATTCTATTTTTCTTCTCCATTAAAAAGCTACCGTATCAGAGGCATGCCTTCCGAAATGCTGCACTGAAATGGCTGATATGAAACCAAACACGCCGCAGCGTGGCACTCAATCTCCAACCGACAGCCAGCGGCTGGCCAAGCGTGACGCCATGGCTCGTTTTTCACTCTGACACTACCGCAAGCTCCACGAGTCTTCTTGACTTGCAAGGTGATTGGAATATTGAATACAATGCTGCAGTGGGGAGCCTGGTGCCTGCCTACCATGACAACAACAGCCGCCCCCTCACTTACCCCCACCCCTTCTATGTACAAGAAAAATGAAAAGGGAGCAGGAAGGGCTTTGGGTTTTTTGTTTTTGTTTTATCTTCCAAAGGGCCAAATGCCTTCAGAGAAGATCTGGCTTTCATTGTTTCTCAGTTCTGCCAAATGCTGATCCACCCCCACATGTTTTTCAGTATGTTTGCCTTTGCTATGGAAATGCAACGCCAGACGTGCATTGTCAGGATGGCAGGGCTACCAGGCTGCTGTGGCCTACCCACCCCCAACTCATTACAATGCAAGTAAAGTTTCTGGAGAGACTAGTAACTTATCATCTGCCCTCTTGCTACAGCCCAGAGCTCAGGAAGGAACAGCATGTTAAAAGTCAAGTCTCCAGCACACGAGTGATTTACGTATATACATATCCCTTTCCTTCATCAGACCCTAAAATCCCCATGGACATGCATGGTTACGAGCTCAGATGACATTGTAAAATGCATTTGTCAAACGTGAATCAGCCTCCAATGCTGATCTGAAAAGAAATCCTTGCAGCTGGGCACAAGGTCATTAAAATTTGCTAGGATAGAATCTTGGGGAAAGTAATTTGGTTGATAACTGCTAATTGCATTGCAGACATGCGCCTTCCCTAGACAGATGTCAGAGCTGGGTTGTGGAACTGGCTAATGCTTTGGGCCTTTTCTTTGTCCCAAAGAAGCTGGGGTTGTAGCTGTTACAGCTGCCGTGCTTCACAAGAGTACTCAGACAAATGTCTTCTCAGTGCATTATGTTCATTGGATCATTTTGTGACCGGGTCCACTCATAGCAAAAAAAGAAAAAAAGAAGTTCGAAAGTTCCATGCAGTTTCATATGCGGCCATCATGTTCTCATCCTTTCGCCAATTTCCTTTTCTAGCCTAGAAAGTTCATGAGAGGAGAAAAGGGCAGATGGGCAGATGAACTGCCCCACCTGCAAATTATCACTGAAACACTCAATAAGGTCTTTATTTTTTACTACATATGAACACAGCTTGTGTCTCTTTTTGATGTCTGTTCGCTACCAATCCAATTGTTGTACGCTGCCACTTTTTTGCCTGCTGGGCAAGCTTTGGACCAGCCCAGTAATCTGCATCTCTGCCTGCATGGTTGCTGCAGTGTTGTGGTGAGTCATCAAATAGGCCTATCAAAAAGACCCATCAAAACTTTAGAGGCAATATTAACATTGCAAAGCCTGTCTCAGCCATCACCACTTCAGGCCACTTGGAACATTCTCCTAAATGAAATTTCTACTGCAGTGAAATTCTGTGACGCTTAGGAGTAGAGGAATGCAGATATAACCAAGCCAATTCTTTAAAGAGCATTCTCACTGCAAACCCATTATGTGGTTAAAGTATCTTTGAATGGTATAATTTAAAACCAAAGGTGGGGAAGGCTGTATTTACAGGATGGGGAGATCTAATAGGCTTGCCATTAAGAAAATCTATGCTTCAGTTGATTGATTAAATTTGTCCATGGGTCAAGCCCAATGGTTATATGAATAGCAATGCAAAATTAATGCAACAAATATTAGTACACCCAGCACAACTAATATTTGCACACAATGTTTATTACAAATGAATATCTGCAAGTGTATTTTTTTATTTGAGTCAATACACAGTGTCCTTGTTTCACACTGTTCAGCTGTGAACAACTAAGACTGCAATTGCACATAGCAAAGAAGGTGTCTCAAAAATGCCTTAGAGATGATAGTATGTGCATTTCAATGAATGAATAGCCAAATGATCATATCAGTTACCACCCTTGCAAGTCACTCTGATCTGTTCCATTGCTGTGAAGTTTTAACATAAAATAAGGCGACCTTCCTAATAATGTGTACATTAGTTCCCTGAAGCAAATAAGCTAATTTGTTGTGAACCTCCCAGAATGCCATGTGGTTCAGGAACAGCTCCAAGCGATGCTGTCTTTCTTTGTTCTAGAGCTGGCAATCAAACAATATGAAGCTTAAATTCTTGATAGCTGCTAAGCTACAAATTCATAGTATTTCAGGGTAAGGAATTTGATTACAGAGTAAGGGACTTTTTACCATAGGGTGCTTCCGCACAGGCCCTTTAACACCCATTAAGCACACATTCAAATGTGCGCCTCCACACACGGGTCGTTAATTAGGACACTTCCGGCGAGGGGTGTCCGCACAGCGAGCCCGTTTTTAATGCGGATTTCGGCTGCAAAACCGGTTTGCTGCTGGAGCGTCTGCATTAGTGGGGGCAAAGAAGCACACTTCCGGTGGGTGTGTCCGCCCCTATCTGGACTTAATGTGTGCTTAAAGGGTGTTTCTAGCATACCACATAGCAAGTGGTTTTGCGCTGTGAATCCGCATTCGTTTTGAATGCGGCCTCACAGCGCAAGTGTGCTAGCCGATGGCCCTCCCCCGGCTCACCATGATTGGCTCCCCGAAGCCAAGCATGGTGAGCCGGGGGGCTCCTACCTTTTGGCTCGCCCTCGCCCCAGAAGTGGCGGATCGCCGCTTCTGGAGCCAGGGCGAGCTTGCCTAAAGCCCACCATAGCCCACCCTGGGGGGAGCGTGGCGGATCCCCTCCTTACCTCTTCGGCGTCTCCCTAAAACTGAAACCAGGTGCCCTGGGAGCCGGTTTTAATAAATCCGGGTGCAACGGATCCGATTTAATTAGCCCCTGTGCGGAAGCACCCATAGAGTCATGTTGTTCAAAGAAGACCCAAATATTTGGTCTTCTTAAATGGTAAGGAATATAGTACACGTTTCTCTCCATTTGAAAAGTAGTCTTATGGTGGCCAGTCATTTCAATGATCTAGAAATATAGCCATGTCATCTTGGATAGACAGTAAAACCTTCTTTGCCTGTGTGGCACTTCTGTTCTCATGCCATCTTTAATCCATCCTTCCTAGCCTAAAATGTTCATGAAATTGAGGAGGGACAGACTGGCTTGTGAGCAATCCCACCTGAAACCATCTCGAAGATGCCTCAGATATGTTTTATTTAACTGCATAAACTATTTAACTATGTTCTGGACTATGTTCAGTTCATCCATTAGCAGACTTTGGTTTACCAGTGATCCATAACAAGATCTGGATAATGATCTGGATAATGCTCCCAACTTTTGCAGACGTATCTCACCAGCCATGGGACCCCTCCCAATCTACATTAGTATGTTGAAGGGAAGCATGTAATCCACCTTCTGATATTACCTAAACATCAGTGTCAAAAGGTCCTATGTTCTCTCCAAATGGACCAAAGAGACTAAGAATTGCAGGTAACCATAGATGTCCCAAAAGGAACACTGCATATATGAGTAATTAACAAGCACAAATTATTGCCTTATTCTACAACAAATAATATATTTTAAATAACAGGTGTTTTTGAAGGAGATATGATGTTTATAAGCTATTTAAGAAGCATTTTAGAAGGCGGTTTTGCACTTTCTGAGGCTAATAGTGCTAAAAAAAAATTCAGTAGGAGATGCTGAGGAGAAGATGGCGAAGCAGATATAGGCCTGAAATATAGGAAGAAATCTAAGAGATGGTTGGGCATATTCTCCTCATAAAATGGGTAGAGTACAAAGCATTGCTTGGCAGGAATCTCAAGTCTCTACTACTCTTTAACCTTTTACTTGAGCACTATAAGTCTTCTGTCTTTTCCTTCCTGTTCAATTTTGTCCTCCTCTTTGAAGAAAGGCAGCTGTAGTAATAGTGGACATTAATTTACCAACCAATGAATGTACATCATTTAATGATTGAGATAATTTCATCCATTGTATTGGTTCTGTATTTCATCTGTAATTGGCTTCATTTTGATTTATTACAGGTCTCTCTAGAGAGGCCGAGAGGGAAAAAGTGGGATGTAAGTTTAAATATCGATCATAATGTTGTAAATAGGTTTGCTTTAAATTTTTTATTTGATTTTCTTCATTTTTCTTTTATGGTGTGCTTCAGTTCCTTCAGGAAGAAACTGAACAAATAACCTCAGGCCATGGTCACCCTAAAACAAAATAGTTTGGTTTCGAGTGCAAGGAAGACCAAGCACACTTTTCACCACTGAAACAATCTTTCTTCCACCACACGTTTCAGTCTCCCAATGAAAGAATGCATTTTTTTCTCTCATCCTTTTCCTCTTCTTCCCTTTCCTCCTTTCCCCTCTGTGACTGGATACAGTTCAGGGAGGGTCCTCCCACCAATTTCTGACAGCCCCTCCCCCTCCCTGGAAACCTATTTGTTGAAAGTAACCAGTCAAGTTTTGCATCCATCTTTCTTTTCTTTTTTTAAAAAGCACAAGTGCACTATTTTGCAGATTTGTCATTTTAGACACTAGGGGACTCCCCAACTTGCAGTGGTGATGCCTTGGTTACATCTTTACAACCTCAGGGTTGTGCTATGCCACATGACCAGGCCACTGGAGAAAGATGAAACAGGGTTGCTAATGAGCCTGAGATGCTTCATCCCCTTCATGTGGATGCATGGAGGGAAAGAAGCAATTTATTTGCTACCATTTCTGTACCGGTCAGTTCCCTGGTGCATGAGAAACAGGCTAAAAAGTCAGGCATTTTCAGTGCATTAAAGGATCAAACAGCACTGTGTTCACAGCTGCACTCCGGGTTCTACACTGGAACAAAAAGCATTTGGATAGGACAACATTCTCTCTGGTAGTAAGATCAGCCCCCCCCCCCGCCCCTTGTCCCAGATACTTTCCTTTTAAGGTTCAACTTTAGAACAGTCTATAAGATTTGCATTTTACACAGGGTGATTTCATCAATTTTCAACCAATTAACATGCTTGATATAAAATGATTTATATACAAATAAATAAATTTTCTCCCATTTATTAAAAACAAGATAATCAATGAGAGAAAAGAAATCTGCTTTTCTGTCTGCATCCCACCACTGCTACTGGCTGTCAAGACTGCAGCCACAGTTTCCCTGATGGCAATATTAGTAGTGGAGGGCAGCCCCTGCTGTCAAGATCAAAGCTAGAGATTTCCCAGCTGTGTTTTCAATGATATCAAACTTCAAGGAGGCCACTGAGGAGACCAATATGCATGAGAGCTTTTTATCACTCTTTATCCCACTCTCCCATTGAAGTACATGGTCGAATGGCAGAGGGGAACAAGCAGAGGGTGACCATAACAGGGATGTGCACAAATGTTTATTATTATTGTTATTCAATTCATATCAAATTGAATGCAAGAATATTTGTATTCATTCAAATAAGTCCCCTTTGATTGTGATAGGATTCAAATTCAATACAAATGTTCAGTCCCATACGAATCCCATACCAATGCACACAAATCCCACACAAAGCTTCATACGAATGTATCAAAACATTTGATTCAAATTCAAATGTCCAAATTTGGCTGAATTCGTACAAATTTTGAATGTTACAAATATTTGTCCACATTGCTAGTCCACACTCATCCTGTGCACCAAATGTGCCATAAGGAAGCAGGGTTGTGCAGAACCTGCCCCAATAAAGATCATTCACAGCACTGTAAAAGCACTAGGGGTGCGCACAAAAGCAATTTTTGAGATTAGATTCAATTCAAATAGAAGATTTGAAGATTTGAATCAATTCAAAAGTTTAAAATTTGAATGTATTCACATTCAATTAGAATTGAATACATTTGTATTTATTCATATAAATATTCAATTTGTATTTGAAGATATGTGTCATAGTCTAGCTCTACGACCTAAATACAAGGGCTCCGGGAAGCAAGGGGAAGCAGCCTGGAAGCTACTTTCATCGTGGCTGCAGCTCTATAGCTGTAGTGATGCAGGCCACAGCTGGGAGGTTGTGGTGATGTGGGCAGCAGCTGTAGCTGCTACAATTCCTTGCTGGGTGTTGCAAGAGTTAATCCCTAGATTCTCGACCGGCCCAAGATCTAGGGGTCCACCACGTGCTTAATGGTGGACCTGAAAGACTAGAGGAGCAGGGAAGGAAAGAAAGAGTCGGGAGCAAGAATCAGAGTGAAAAGATGTTGCTTATTCCTTACAGCTTTTTAAATAGCCTGCCAAAAGGGGGCGTAGAGGAAGTGACATCAGAGCAGAGCTGGGAAGATTATTGGTGGAGCTGGTCCTGGGATCCCCTGACATCATTTCCTGTTGTTGTCAGAAGAAGGAGGAAGCCTTCCCAAGTGGGAGAGAGCACCCAGTTCCACATGGCTAAAGCAAAATGGAGGATCTGCCATTGTCCTCACTCTCACCCTCACCCTCTGGAGAATATCAGCAGGAGTCCAGCAGCAGCAGCAGCAGGGCAGGAAGAGGAGCACCATCACTAACAAGCCAGTAGCCGTAACAACAGGAGCAGTCCAAGAGCTGCCGCAGGAGAGCCGTCTGAGCGCTGGGGCCAAGGCGCTCTAGCTGTAAGGTTAACACTGTCCTGCAAAGCTGTGACCTAATTTTATGTCCCTATGTTTCTTGTTCCTTCATGAGTGCTGGTTATTTCTTAAAAGCCTCATGTTCAATGCTTGCTGTTCTCTGAGAAATCTGTTAGCTGCCAACACCAAGTAATGTGGAGTGATGGAGGTTCCCTAATTGCTGGAGAAAGGTGTCTTTTGAATACATGTATGTGTAACATTGTGCTAAGCAAATTCTGTCAGTTGCCTTGTTAATAATTAACCTAACTTCTCAAATATTATCCTAAGGTATCATTTGTCCTTTCTCTGCATGTTGAATAGAAACAAAATGCAAGCATATATCTAGGTATTGGAACAAGTGTATAAATGAGTCATTTTAGTGTATAAACCTGTCATGATTAAAGTGCAGTGCACCTTCCATTGGGCAAACCTGAGATACCATACATCTGCCAGAGCCTCTTGGCTCTCTGCAGAGGGCCTTAATCCCAATTGGGAGCCTTTGTGGTTGCTAACTTGGCTTCACTGCTCTGCACATTAGTGCAGATCAGTGACTCCACACCTCCCAGTGTTCTGTTCCACCTGTTTTAGGGCCTGTTCGCACATAAATTCAGTAGGATGGTATCCCACTGAAATTAAGTTCAGGGATGGTGGCCAGCATTCACACTGCAAGTGCCGGCACCATCCCCAGCTTACCTTCAGGTGCTTACAGTGCTGACTGTCTATCCCAGATCATCCAGACCACCACAGCAATGACTGTGGCAATTTCTGCCACGCATAAAGGTGTTGCCACAGTGATCATGACATGGTGTATGACTGCCCATTTACAACCACACCTGCTTCCCCCATGCAGTGTTTGCACCTGGAAGTGAGTGCCAACACTTCATGCAGAGTGATCAAGAGCTTACCAGAGACTCCCAGTCAGCCTGTTGAGAAGTTTTACTTATCCACCGCTATGTGGGATTGGGGGCCTGCACTCAGATGCTCTGGGACAGAAGAGGCAGCCTGGCATAAGCCTGGAACACCCTGGGGCACCCCGATCCATGCCCCGAATGTAAGTGCAAACAAGTCCTTAAATGGACTGTTATCCCAACTCTATCAGCAAATCAGCAGGCCCTAATCACAAATAAGAAGGGTGTGCAGAACAGACAACATGTGTCCATATTCAAGATTACTGGGGGATGTATTTTAGGAGATTGTGTCCAAACTCATTGGTTAGGACCAGAAAGGCACTAAGTGAGCTGCATACAGGAAGAATCTCTTCTGGTAGTGTTCAGATAGAATAGCAACATGCCAGTTGCTGTTACTTGTCACCGTGCTTTACGTGTCTGTTTGCATCCAGATTCAAGTTTTAAAAAGGCTGCAAGATATCTGTCTGTATTAATTCTCAGAAAAGCCCCATATTCCCATGTGGGTTTCTGCTTGCTGTGATTCACAACATGATCCTACTTTTGTCTGGTGTTCCAGTCCAGATGCTCATTTCCAAAGAAACAGAGGATGTGGAAACAGGGAAACAGGGAAAATGATGCATAGAGCCAAATGGCTTGCCTTCATGTCCTCATGTGATAGCCTCTTTTCATCTTTTTACTGGACTGTGGAGAAACACAATCATGTATCTGTGTTGCAGCTGAGCTTGGCAGTTGAACTGTCTACTCACAGCAGCCTTCAAAGTATCATTCCATTGGGGTTTTGTTTGTTTGTTGTGTTTGTGTTAGGGCCTTTTCACACTAAGAAGATCAGGACAAACCTGCACACTCTGCATCTGCACATCACAGTGCCACCTCTGTCCCAGAGTGGCCCAGAACACATAGCACTGTCCCAGTCTTCTGTAGCTGGAGAATGGCATGAACTACTCCAAAGTTTAACTGAGAGCACCTAGAGCACTCCCAGATGCAGCATTTCACACTACTTCCTTGTGCCAACCCTGCATAGCAGCAGGACATCATGGCTGTGGTGTGCAGGCATGCACTATATCACAATCACCATAGCAATGGCCCATTATGTTGTGGAAGACGCCGCTGCCTTTGCTATGGCAAGGTGGAAGGTTCTGGATGAACTGTCGGCACTGCAATGGCCCCCAGGTAAGTTAGGGATGGTGCCAGCACTCACAGTGTGAACACTGGTTACCATCCCTGAGCATAACTTTAGTGGTATACTATTCCACAGAAGTTAAGTGTGAAAAAGTCCTCTCTTTGACCAGGAATGATGATGATGATGACATTCAATTGGACAGCCTCCAGACAGCAAGAGGTAATGCAGTGTCTAAAGAAGAGGCTGGAGAAGCAATCACAGTTTCTAAAATCACCTTAGCAGAAGCCTCCAAGCACCCACCACCTTTCTTTTCTTATTTTCTGTGCACTCAGCTGGTTTCCTGCAGGTCCAAGGAAGGTGATTTCAAAACAGACTCAGAGATAACTATCACTATTACAGGAAACCAGGCATTGTTGCCAGATCTCCTATAATAGAGATATAATGGATTGTCGGTTTACAGGCTAGGGCTATATTACGCCTGTGATTCCCAATATAGTGCCAGAAGAATCACAGGTTTTAGCCTTGTTCACTTTTGATAGCAAAATATCCTATCATAATGCTTACAGACTTGCTTTTGGATTGGAATGCAACACTAGTTCACTATCTGCATATTTTACTCACCATATGTCACTGCTTACGGAAAATAAATGTTATATAATTTTATGTAACATAGTACATCAAAGGCATATTTTACAAGAAACATCATGCATTTTGCATAAGGAGTGTGTACATAAATCTAAATACAGACTTCCACTTTTAAGTAGCACAAGACAGATGGAAGAAACCTATTAATGAACACCAGAAAAAAAATAATTAACCTACTTTTGTCCATCACTATCCCACACAAGTGTGTTTCCTTCTTAAATAAACAAATGTGCTATTTAGAGCCAAGCGCCTCAATCAACAGCATGGTTGTTAGATATTAAACAAGTTTCTTTTATTTCTTTTTCAAAAACAGACTATAAAAAAACTTGGTCTGTTTACTTACTTCAAACAAATACACAGAATGAAAGTATATCACACAATATCCTTTCTGTGGTTTACAAGAGGTCATAAAGTCAGCAGTAATCTACATTTCAAGATTACAAGGGGATGAATGAGAAATGAAGTTTTTCAGTCAAACAAAAAGTGGTTAAGAGTGATCAAATTAAGACCTCTAGGTGGAGACTGATTTTTACCACATCTTCCTGAAGTCTATATTGCAAGATTGCTGCTGCCTATGGGCAAAATCCAGATTTTAAGGTCATTCAAAAATCCAGGCTGGGAACCATCCAAGCCTCAATTGCATCTTTTGGCAAAGTTAAGAAATGAATTAACATAGAACTCCTATATATTAGTGATGTCTGCAACTAGATATCCTTTAAAGAAGAACAGTAAATACTGTATTTTCTGACGTATAAGACAACTGAGCATATAAGATGACCCCC
>MTQE01000401.1:13538176-13555403 GCA_014337955.1 Aspidoscelis marmoratus | reverse complement strand
GTGCGAATAGGCCCCAGATCTCACCCAGCTGCCTTTTCGGGAACGATGCTAGTGTGGCTAACTTCATTAGCCACATTTTTTTTGCCCTCTCAACTTTTTCTTCTAATCCTACAAAGAAGTAGAGGTATGCATGGATATTTGAAGGTATTTGAAATTTGATCGAATCTGCCCCAATTTTGACCTTTGAATTTGAACCAAATGTCTATAAATTTGAATTTAAAGATTTGAATGAATTTTGAATTTTGGATCTATTTGTTCGAATTATCCAGACACTAATGGGTTCATACATGATGATCTGCACTTGCAGATCCACATCTGTCCCCCATCCATACGCATTTGTATGGATTCATATGGTTTGCATATAGGAAAACTATGGGATGTATACGGTCGTGTATGGATGCGTAAGGAAGCATATGTTATGTGTAACGATGCATACGGGCACATATGAATGTTGTCAATGTTTGTAAGTGCAAATTCAAATAGGAAATTCAAAAGAATAGAATTTGCTTAATTTGAAACAAATTTGGCTAAATTCGAATTTTAAAGATTTGAATCAAATCAAATTTTGAGGTCTTCGATTCAAATAAAATCAAATCCTGAAAACTGCATTCATGCACACTCCTACAAAGAAGCCTTCAGGAATTCTATTATCTCTGTACATTCTGCCGTCAAGCATCTTAGTCTTTGTGTTTCCAGAACCTTCTCTATTCTATAAAATAATATCATGATCAGAAGTATGAGAACAATATTTGGATCAAATCAGACCCACTATGTAAGCAAACAATGGTCATTTCCACACTTACCTTGCCTGGAGTAGTCCAAGTATTTCCGTCCAATCTGTTCCAGAATAAGATATG
This sequence comes from Aspidoscelis marmoratus, assembly GCA_014337955.1. Taxonomy (NCBI): domain Eukaryota; kingdom Metazoa; phylum Chordata; class Lepidosauria; order Squamata; family Teiidae; genus Aspidoscelis; species Aspidoscelis marmoratus. The sequence continues at coordinate 13,554,546 of MTQE01000401.1, read as the reverse complement.
AGGCACTGCCTGCATTAGGAGGTTGGGGGTGGCCATTGGTTCCAGTCTAACCCCAATAGCAATGTGGACACACCTACATGTATCTCCATCTCAAGCACCACTCATCCCTACCAGTGACTGTCCCAGGCCCTTGTCACTCTTATGTCTCATTCAGTGCACAAGAGAGTGGCTGAACAATGGGTGTTTTTCCACTGTCAGAAAGTACCCATTTTTGCACCCATTAAGGACCCATTTGGGTGTGAGCCGGATGACCCCATTTCCACCATGGCACCCATTTGGGACCTGATTGTTTCCACTGCCGCTGGGGAAATCCAGATCATATGGGTACTTTTTGGGCTTTAATCCAGATTTTCTGTAGACCCCATTAATGGGGTCTACAATGGGGTCTTCAGCCAGAAAATCTGGATTAAAGGGAGCCTGTTTCCACTAGTGACAGGCAATGGGGTCTAGAGGAGGCTAGGGGGAAGGGATGCACCCATGGGGGGGAGCCCCAAAATCCCAGCTTTGAAGTGATTTCAGAGTCATTTCAGAATTACTCCGAAGTCACTTTGAAGAGACTGGCAAAGACATCAGAGAGGCTCCAGAGCTGTCAGCCCTGTCCATTTGATGGGCAGACCCTTGGGGGATGATCCGGATTCCCCACATGAGCGCAAAAGTGTTTCCATGGCAGGGGGGTTTCCACGGCAGGGGGGTTTCCTCCCGTGGAAACACTTTGGTTGCTTCCCTTAATCCAGATCTACTGGATGAAGGAATGTACTCATTCTTTAGATCTGGATCTTCTTAGATCCGGATCTAAGGAGGGTGGTGGAAAAACACCCAAAGTGTCTGAAGAAAACATGGCTACCTCTGTGCTAGGGTTCTGATAATGATCTTTGGAGGAGGTACTTAGGCTTCAAAGATCTTTTTTCTAGATCAGAGGCCAATTCACCCTTGGCCTCATAGTTTATAATTAGTCAACAACTGGGCCAGTGCACCCGCACTTGCAGGAGGCACTTACAGCCTACAAACACCCTCTGTTCTCCTCAAATCGTGCACCACACGCAAACTAATGTTAACCAAATCCTTACCTGATGCATCCAGTAGCAACCATCTGCACCTTTTCCAGTGCAATGGAGGCCATCAAAGGTGCCTTGCAAAGGTGCCTTTGTACTGTGCTTGTACAAAGCATCAGCATTGCCACAGCAATGGTGCTGGTGCATACACAGTTGTGCAGGATGCCAGATCCAAGATGGCAGCACCCTGTGGAGGATAGGACATGCGATTGAATACAGATAAGTCTCTGATTGCGTGTGGGCTAGGCTATTGTCAACTAGCACTCACAAGTCTCTTCTGCAGCTCTACTGTCCAACGGCTGGGAAAGCAAGTGCAGAAATGCCCCAGATGCAGAAACACTAATTCCTAGAAAGGAACAAACAGTGTGGGATGGTTGTAGACCTCCTTCAATGATGTCAGGGACCCCTTGGGAAAGTTCTGGGCCTGGACTGTGCTAATCCAGTGTAAACTAAGTGTACTGGGAAGTCAGTTGGTTCAGTCTACTGACCAAGCGCAGAAAAGAGTCAATGATATTATTCTGGTTTAATGTATATGCTTGCTTGCTTTCTCTTGCCTCCAGATAGCACCTAAATATAGTGCTATTTAGCAATACTCTGGAAGAAAGTGCTTCCAGAACAATTGGTAGTTGTGCAAACAACTGTGCAGGACAAGTGAAAGAACTTACTTGGTCTGGACACTTCCTCTGGCGAAGCGTACAAATAAAATATCTGGAAGTGAATGATTGCCACCCCACATGCACACTCTGCTACCATTTGAAGTCTATTTTGTCCCTGCATGTGCACAAAGGCCATTTCCAAAGTGACAGATCCTGGGAGCAAGTGTCCAGATAGGCAAGTCCTTTTGCTATATTCGTAAAATCCAGGTTAGTTTTTCTGCAATAATATTATTATGGGATATCACTCCAATATTCTGGGGTTATGCTGGGATTGCTTGCAAACACCTGTGGCAATTTCAACATAAACTCCAGGAAAACCCTGAGCTTTACACCCAGTCTGGATGCAGATTTAGAATGTTGCTTATCAATGCAACAGAGGTCCAGTTTTTGGCATGAAAAATTTTTGTCTGGTAAAAGAAGAACACACATACACACACACACACATAAAGATTTAGCTAACCAGAGGTAAATGTTGTTTATATTTAAAAAGCTAACATGATTTTGAAAATATTATTCAGACAAATTGGTGGCCCACTACAAAAAGTCAAGGATCACATACAGACCTCCTGAAAAACTTAAATATTTCCATTCATTTTGAATTTTCAGGAAAAAATAATAAATCATCTATTGTCTGGGGCAGTGTATATTTGTAGCCACATAAATGTGGAAATCCACACATCAAGTGATCTACGCCTCTGAGTAATCCATAGTCTATCATAACAAAAAACCACAACATGTAGGTAACGTGCTACCTATTTAAAATCCTACACTTTTGTGTGTCCTATAATGGGAAAGGAGTGAAAGATATTTGTAATGGACAAAGCTAATGGTGAATGCATTCTTCCTCTCATTGTGCTACTTACTACCTTCTGTTCTTATATTAAGTATTTGTGTTCCTAATAATATACCCTAAGGTTTTTATTTCCTTTTTTTCTCAGCTTCTTCTTCTTGCATGAAATAAAAGGATATAAATGCTTCATAAGGCAGCTTAATTCACCTTGAAATATTGCACCCCCAGAAATAGCAAAGGGAATATGAAGAAATAAATGTCATTTGAAACTTGGGAGTGAAGTGTATGATAATAATGTAAAAAGACAATTTCATCAAGCTATCTACAAGGGAATACAGAAGTAACAGGTATAGATCAAATATCTGACTGAAGCCCAGGACCTGTCTTCTTGAGTCTATCACACCTGTCTTCTTGTCCTTGATGATCTCCATGCTCTCCTAATTTTACCACAAGCATTTTGAGTCATGAACACTGTTCACACAATGCCCTTATTTGACCCTGAAGAGTTCAAGGTTTGCATGAATTCCATACTCTTCCTTCTTCCATGTTGACAGGAGCATCAATATAGTGCTCTAAGCTCTTTCTCCAGCTTGGCCACCAAGACCTTACCTGACAAAGCTCGCTGATCACCTCATCAATCCATCTTATCTCTGTTTGATGGACTTGGTTAATATTGGTTGCAATCTTGATATCAGGGAAACCTGCCTTCCTCCCTGTGTCAAGACAGTGGCCAATCTTGATAGTAGGGCAAGACATCCCGCCTCCCCCAGCAACAGGATAACCATTGATCTTGACTAGGGATATGCACAAATATTTGAAACATTCAAAATTTGATCAAATTCATCTGAATTCAAACATTGGAATTAGAATTGAATGTCTATACGTTCAAATTTAAACATTTGAACCAATTTTGAATCTTTTGAATCATTTGTATGAATTATTCGGACATCTGTATGTGTACGGATATGTATGCATTACATATGTATCTGTACGCATCTTATTCGTATTGGTACACATTTGTACAGATACGTAAGGGACAAAAACAGGATGTATATGGGATAAAAACAGGATGCGTACGGATGGGTATGGACATACTCAAATCTTCAAATACAAATTGAATATTCATCTGAATAGATACAAATATATTTGATTCAAATTGAATGTGAATACATTCGAATTTTAAACATATTAATAGATTCGAATCTTCGGATATTCAATTTGAATTGAATCAAATGCCAAAAATTGCTTTTGTGTACATACCTAATCTTGACAACAGAGGGTAGATAGCCCCCTCTCCCGCTGGGAAGATGACAGAAGGACCCCTAGGTTTGCTACATATATTTGTGGAGGGCAATCTCTCTCATCTGCCAAGATCACAGCTTGGGAATCCCCACTAGCAATCTTAATGAGCATTCAGCATAGTGCCACATTAAAAATAGCACTATTAACATAGCACTATTATTAATGTCCATAAAGGAGGGGAACTGCACTTGTAGCATTCTTTCCCCTGCTGTGCAGATATTGCAATAGTCATTGGTAGATGCTCCAGTTCATCTATATTAATTTTCATAAAAGAAAGAGCTTGGGGTTGTTGTTTTAATTTTTTTAAATATGTATCTGCATTCTGCAGTGAAATGCATATTAAAGCATAACATGAAATGTTTGCTAAATCTTAGAAATTGGCTTTGTTTTCCAAGATCTCTCATACTCAGTTCCAATTCTCCTACTCAATTCTATACTCATTAGCAAACAAACAAGCAAACAAACCCTTGACAAGTTTCATTCTCTTTCTTCTTAAATATAACTTTGCTTTCTGTTTTTATTCAAATTGTTGAAGAAGGCAAAGCAGTTAATGACCACCAGTCATAGTTGACTGATCGATGGAATTTATGTCCCCTCTTCATCCTAAACTCCCAGGGTAGGCAACAGATAATAATGGATAAAAACAAATTAAAACCATTAAAATGTAATAAGAAACAATAAAGCAATCTAAACAATAAATTTGATCAAGGACTAGGGATAAGCAGAAAGAGTACAGGATAGTAAAGACTAAAAGAGATTACCAAAAGAGATCTCTTGCCATGGGGCTGAATATATAGTAAAGTGGCATTTGCACTTTACTCTTAAGTTGTGTTCAGTCATAACAAAAGAGATACCTCAGAGGCACCTTAATGAGACAAAACCCCAACCCCTGTGGCCTCACAATATTGGAAACTGTGCAGAAGCATCATTCTTGGGGCTTTTCTACACTGGACATTATTCTGGGATATATACTGGAATAGAGGCCTCTGCTGTCTGCATGTTACTGCACACTACAGAAGGCCACTGACAGGGTATGCTATAGTCTGTAGCAGCATGCAGACAGCATATATCCTGGAATAAGGTCCAGGGCAGAAAGGGCCTTGGACTCTTTCTGCTGCCATAGGTACACTTTTTAACTAGTCTACAGCACTTTTAACTAGTCTATAGTGGGGCCCTTTCAGCACTTGGCCTTATTCTGGAATGTATCTTGGGATAACGGTCTTCTGACCAGAAGCTAATGCAGACCAGAGGCCTTTTTGCACTTAGGCCTCCAGTATGCAATCAGGACAGCTCTTAGTAAAGAGCATACACATGCTCACTAGACATCCTACACCCTAGAAGCGTGCCTGCCCTCACCTGAGCTGTTCTGATTAGGGATTAGGTGTGGTGCATGAAATCGTGCCCCACCCCAATCCCACACTATCCCCTGGACTTACCTGGAGTGTCTGGTGGTGAGAGCATTTGCTCTTCTTCCAGGGCTGCTGCAGGAGTCCCTCCTCCCAGCTGGCGTGATTGGCCACTGCTGCCTGTGTCACAGGTTCCATGATGGGCTGGCTGCTGGCAGATGGCTGATGGGGGGGGGAGAGATCAATCTGACCTGATGGCATGCCTACACACCCCTGGGTTCCCTCCCCCATGCCACCTTCTCACCACAGCATCACCCAGGAGGTTGCTTGGATGCCCCCTGCCATTCTTCCTCTCCTTGATCGTGGGCCACTGCATCATGGAATGCATGATGTGGGCGGCAGCGGTCAATCATGCCAGCCAGGGCCCCATGCGGCAAGGTAAGGTGATTGTGTGGTCCTGCCAGCCCTTGGGCCGATTTCGGCCCAATAACGGCAGGGGGGGGCGAGGCCTGCAGCTGTTCAGGAGGGAGACTGCAAATGCTCTCCCTCCCGTACAGCTGTGGGATGGCTGGGAATGCCCTGGGCTGGGTGTAAAGTGTGATTTTGTGTTCTACACCCTGGTCGCCCTGGGATGGGATGGGGTGGTTCTGAATGGAACAACCGGCAGAGCAGAGTGAATGCTCTGTCCTGGGGTGTCCTACTGGCATTCGAGAGGCCCTAGTGTGAATAGGCCTCTTGTCCCTATTCTGAGATATATTCCAGAATAAAGCCAAGTGCAGAAAGGCCTCTGTAGAGGGAACAATTTGGATGTTTCTGGAACACTTCAGCAGATCACATGTGTGTACAAAGTAGTTCAGCAATCCACTTGGTCCAGTATATCAGGTAGTTGCAAAGAACTGCAATGTATTTGCAGTGAACTGGAATCAGATTCAAAAACATAAACAGAAATGTGCTTTTCTCACAGCCTCTTCAATGCTTATCAATGTCTCATCAAATGATTTTTTGTAGAATATCACTTATAATCTTATAAAACAATACAATTTGCTTTATTTTGGGCTTGTTTGCATTAACACTTCTTAGTGCACAAATCACAAGAGATTTCGTTGTCCTGATTTGTTGATCTGCAACTAGTGCCACCTGCAAGCAAGGTCCTCACTGCATCATATGCATTTAGTACAATCCCTATTTGTCTGCAAAATATTTCTGCATTGGTGCCACTTGTACAATGCTCCCTCTTACCTGTATAGGAATGCATTCTAAGAATCTCTCCTACATGATGTCGGTGTGAATGTAGTGTTTGCACATCAAATCAAATACAACCTCATTGCACAAAATCCAAAATTCTATTCTTCTGTCTACCATCTAGCTGTTAATGCTGCCTTCTGAGCACTCCTTCCTGCCCCATGGCTTCTTCCCAAATGTTAATTCAGTGTTGTATGAGCAATGTTAAATACCAATGAAGCTGTATTTCCTACCTTTCTCCCTTTGTAGGTCAGAAAATCCTTTCTACTTTGCTTTCTAACAGATGTAGGAAGGGCAGACAGTAATCAATCATCATCTCAAAGATCATCTTCCTAATGGTCAATCAAGCTTCCTTGAATATAAAGGAATAAAATATCTGAGCTACCCAGTGATCTGAAAAATTCTGACTCTCTTCCGTGGCTATCATACAACAGTGTTTTATAACTGGCACATGACAGTGGGTGCTTCCACACCTGCCTCCGAGAAATGGATTTAAGAAAATAGGGACAGATCCTCGGTGGCCCCGCGCATCTGCACACATCTGCTGGTGAAGACTATGGCAGGCCCTGCTGTAGCCAGCTCTAGCATGCGGATGGCAGGCCTCTATTCCAGGATATAATCCAGAATAAGGCCCAGTGTCGAAAGGCTCCTTGTCTCCTTGGAGCCCTCACTCAATCATAAATGCTCACTAAAATGCTATGCTGGCAAAGGAAAAGAGCTCTCATTGCACATCTTATCACCTCCTTTTCTTCTCAAATCATGCAGGCCTACTGCCATATAGCTGCTCCATTGCATGGACCCAGGGACCAATTCCTTTGTTCATGTACGCATCCCCAGGAGGGATTTTTCAAAGCCAGGATAGAGAGAAAAAAATCTCCTTGGCTTTGATGTTTGCACTCCAGAACAGCAGAAGGCATGCAGACAGGAGTGATCTTCCCTCACTATGCTTTGACAACTTCCATACAAAAGTTGCCTATGTCAGCATCATTAACAGTGATCAGTCAAATTCCACATCATTTCCCTCTGTTAGTGACATCTATAAACAAACACTGGGCCGTTTCAGGTTCAGAGAAAGAGCATCTAGTACGTGTGATGGCCATGTCCTGTATTTACCATAATTCTTAGAATTGGCTGACATGAGATGTTTGCTTCCCATTTAAAATGGGGAAAAGTGCCACTTTGAAGGTCAGCCATACAGCACAAAGATGTTCTGTTCTAGTAAAAGTGAGTCAATGCCAAGTGAAACTAGGGCAGTATTCACACCACAGCATGGTGAATGCACCATGATGGGGCAGGGTCTGCACAACCCTGTACCCTTGTGGCGCTTTGAGTGACATGGACAAGCAGTGCCCAGCTGCCATGATGCCATAAGGACCTGTTAGAGCATTTGACCATCAGAGCAGGAATAAGTGCTATATGGTACTCCCAGCGGCCCCACCACCACGTGGTGCAGGCTGTAAATTCAACAGGAAAGCTCCCTGGCTATGATGTTTATTAGGGATGTGCACAAATGTTTTTTAAAAAAATTATTGATTTGTATTGAATCGAATGCAAGAAATTTCATATTCATTTTAGATCCCCTTCGAATGTGGTAGGATTCGTATTTGATGTGAATGTTCAATCCCATACAAATCTCATACAAATCCTATATGAATCCCATATGAAGCTTCATACAAATGTATCAAAATATTCAATTCAAATTTGAATGTCAGTCTTCCAATGTGCCAACATTCCATTTGAATTCAAAAGTCCAAATTCGAGCAAATTTGTATGAATTTCAAGTGTTACAAATTTTCGTGCACATCCCTAAATGGCCGTAGAGAGACAGGCATGTCAATAGCAAGCTTTAGTTTCAAGAAGAGCGTGATTCGCATAGCTTAAAAGATACAAGAACAGCACTATACTAACAATACTGATCCCTCTGTTGTGTGACTCCTACCTGTCTATGTGTGTTTGCATGTGTGAGTGCCTGCATGCACAAACATATTCCTATCAGCTTTCTAATCCATATTTAACAGCCTGGATTGTAACTGAATAATTTTGCAGATATTTGTGTTTTCCAAAACCAGCAATGGTGAAGGTTTTTATTATTATTATTATTATTAGGCATGGACTATATTTATTATCATAAAGTTTTAAAAATCTTAAAATCACAATGTTCCCAGATATTGTTTAATTTTTTTTATGAAAATAAGAATATCTACTATACTTTTAAAAATAGAAAACAGGGCGCTTCTAAGGCCATTTGCTGGGATTTGAGAGCAGGCAAAGGTTTGTCCTTGTCTCTGCTTGAGATGCCCATGAGCATTTGGTGGGCCACTGTGTGCGATGGGCTGCGGGACTAGATGGGCTGTGGCCTGATCCAGCGGGGCTTCTCTTATGTTCTTATGGAACAACAATAGATACGCCATGATCATACCTTTAACCTCTTCAGTCCATCTTCAGGTCTGACTGCTTTCCATTTCTATCCATTTTATTTGTGGACTTTCCATTCAGGAAACTCCTAATGGAAGAAAGTTCTCAAAGAAAATGGACAGAAATGAAAAGGTGTGAGCAGTGAGACATGAAGATGGACTCAAGAAGTTTTAAAGTGATGGTATGACCGTGACCAATCATTGGATTTCAGATTTGAGACATAGGATGTTTTTCCACTGTCACTAAAAGTACCCATTAAGTACCCATTAATGGGTACAAAATGGCATTTTTGTACCCGTTAAGGGATACTTAATGGGTACTTCTAGTGACAGTGGAAAAACACCCATAATTATGAATGAGTCCTTCTTGAAAAGTTCAAGAATAGAGTAATTTCTTGTTTTTCATTCTCATACAGAGCAGGCTTTTTGAAATTTCAAGTACACATGTAGCTAAAATTTGAGTTGTTTGATGGGGGATTGCAGTGCCTGTTGGGATACGGTATTTGCTTCAACCATAAAAAAAGGTTCCCTGGTGTCTTCATATCATGAGCCTCAAACTCTCACAAATTTCAAATCCAGGGAACAACAGGTCCTCTGTTTCAAAAAGACAACACAATTCTATTAAGGAATGCATTAGAAATGGTCCCAGCGTTGGCCATTTTCAGCACACCTCAAAATATGGCCACAAAGACTGTGACACAGATAGGTCATGCATGTGTCCACCATTCAACTTAACAGCAGTGGTGCCAGTACCAGTCCAATGTCTTAATACCTGCAGCCCTCCAGGCAGCACACCTATGAGGCTTGGCAAACACCTTTGCGGGCATCCTTCTTGCAGAGTGGGAAGCATAACTCTGCCTTTATACTTCCTTGCAAGACAGCTGGGGAAATTGCACAAAAAAATCAATGAGCCATTAGGATCCATGTGGCTTAATAAGACTAGAATACATTTGGTCACAGTAAAACGAGAGTCACGTGCACCTCATATACAGTACTCTGTCTTTCCAACTGCCCATGGGTGAAACTGCAGACAGGTGACTGTAACATCTGAGCAAAGTCTGTTTATCCAGAATGAACTCCCGAGAATTGACTCTGAGAAGTTCAAATATGAAATTCTGGGCCAGACTCCTGTTGGGAATTGGTGCTGTGAACTGTTATTTTTCTGCATCCTAAAGGGGAAAGCTTGGGGCACAACTGACTTTTAAAAAAAATCCCTGGAGACCATTGATCACATGGAAAAGGTTTTCTATTAGAGCTTTCGTGAACCTTGTCCATCATTCTAGATGTAAAATCAGGAAGCTTGAAAAGTATAGAATATGTATAGTTACTAAATTCAAGCGTGAATATATTCGTCCTTCCATGTGGATAAGATGTAGTCACCTTAAGTGATGCTCGCATGGCCTTTCATTTTTCGACATACTTCAGGAAACTCTTGTAGTTTTCTGCTGCAGAGAAATTTAAGTAAATGAATTGTGACAAGGTTCTGGAAGTCAAAAATACGTAATAAATAATGTACACACTTTGCAAATGACTGGTTTATTAACTCCTTCCTTTTCTACTGGCTTTTCTGTTTCTTCTTCAAGCACTGAAAAAAAATAATTTCTTGGTAACTTGTAGAGACGTGCATAAATATTTTTTTGTTTGGTTCCATTCAGACTTAACAGTAGCTGGTACAGTTCAATTCTAACTTTTTCAAAACATTTTCTAATGTGTTTGAACATATTTGGGGAAAAAACACTTTTTTTACATAGAAAGACCCTTTTAAATGACAAAATAATGTTGAACATGATTCATTCAAAATGAACCATTCATGTTCATGAATGGACCCCTGGTTTGTTTTTTATAATATACAAGTGCTTTTCAAACAGCTGGTTGGGTTCAGCTCAGATCACTTCAAACAGTTTGGTTTGGTTCAAAGGGCCTGTTCATACTTACATGTGTGTCAAGAATCAGAGCATCCAAAATGCTCTGTCTGGGTGCCAGGCTGCCATCTCTGTCCTGGAGAGTACCAGAGTGTCCCAGAGCATCTTTATCCTCCCCAGCTATGGATAAATTAAAACTTCTCCATAGCTTGACTGGGATTATTATTATTATAGTTTATTTCTAAAGCGCTGTACATAAAAACTAAATATACTCCAGTTCACTCCTGCATGCAGCATTTGCACCCAGTTCTCTTCTACTTTGTCTAACTTCTTGAAATCTGCAATTAATATATCATTTTCTTGTCTCTTTAAACAATCAACTGGCAACCTTTTATTGATCATTTACAGAGACAAGAAAATGATATATTAATGGCAAGGTTTTAGGAATAAGAAAGAAATTAGTTGAAGCTTGCCTCCAGACTAAGATGTCAAATCTCATTTAAATGAAAAACCGCAGTATACTCACTCCACAGGGAAAACTGATTGTCCCTACTAAAAGCCAGTTCTGTACTTTCATCTATAGAACTACAGTAGTTTAGGCATCATGTGGGTTCAGGCAGCCAATGAGGTTTTGAGCTGCATTTCCTTGTTAGGCAGTGCCTCATGGGCGCTTCTAGTCCTGCTGCCTGCATTAGATGATACTCAGATTTAACTAGATACTGTGCAGCAAGAGCTCTTTCTCCCACACTAAGGTAAGGGTACAGTAACAGTCATATATGGCAGTGGGACAACAGAAGGTCAGTTGTCCTGTCTGACGGGATGATCGGGACTTTGCATTCCCTCCACAGTATAGAAAGTGTCTGGATGCAGCTGTAGTGGTAGAAGAGAAAAATATTGGGAGACAGAACGTTACAGGTAGAAGGAAACATCAAGGAGGAGACAGGAAGTCAACAATTGTACATTCTTCACCTCCTTTACCTCCCCTTCCATCCAGCTCAATCTCCTTAGCATTTGCATTCTGGGAGAAGGTGGGGAGACACTGTGACCAGGAAGAAAGCAAGGAAGAACATCATTGCATGCAACCAGAGGGCCTTCCACTTCTGCGTCATGTGATCCCTGGATAGGGAGCTGTGCACGCAAACCCAGAAGTGCTTTTTCAGCCCCTGAAGAGTGCCAAAATGGGATCAGGGATGCCACCACAGTCTCCTGTTCCCCTCTGGTGCACCCCCTTACCTTTGAGGAGGGCACGGTGGCATCCCTGGGCCTATTCTGGCACTCTTTAGAGGCTGAAAAAGCACTTCCAGGTCTGCGCAAGCAGCTCCTTATCCAGAAATCATACAGTGTGGTGGGAGTTGCATGTGCAGACCCAAAAGTGCTTAGGGGGAAAGCGCACAGCTGTGTTAATGGCAGCAGGACCATGGTAAGAGGGGTGAGGGGCCTGAGGCCATCTGAAGTTTCAACCGAAGCTTCAATGGATACCGGATAATCTGATTTGTGGACAAATAGGATGTAGGCCCTATTTGATTCATCCATGAATTTAAGAAGTTGTACATATTTGTACAAATTACGAATAGCATGAATATCCATGCACATACCTAGTGTGGTGTATAACTTTTGCATTAAATAATTATCATTATTTATCTGCATTTTTATCCTGCCTTATGCCCAAAGCTCTCAGGGTGGGTTACAACAATAAAAACCAAATATAAAAATGAATATGCAAAAAGAACATGCCTTGTGCCTCATCTGCTTGAGAGAGGATAGAGAGTCCTCTTTCATCAGAGATAGCCCTGGAGATGGACCATTTTGGGCACTAAAGAAAATATTTCCATGTGCAAAGAAGCCAAGATAAGTAATCCATGTGGCCATGTGTGCCTACACTGTAGCAGCATGGGCACCTGAGGGCAATGGTTGCCATCATAAGAACGAAAAAGGAACCTGGTTCAGTCAGGCCACACCCCATCTAGTCCAACAACCTGTCTTATCAATTGCTTCTGGACACAGGGCACCACCATCATGAGTGCGGCACCCTGCACAATGGTGCTTACGTCACACTGTAACTACGGCGATGCTGACATTCTGCACAGTCACAGCTGTATCATGGGGTCATGTGAGCTGCCAGCACACTTGCATGGCAGCTCACATGACCTCCTCAGTTGGCAGAAGTGTAGATAGTAACTGGCTGGATGCTAAAGGTAAGCCATAGGTTAGAGTTAGTGTGCTTATGATTTTGTGCTCTACAGCTAGTATGCAATTAGGCAACTTCTGGGCAGGTAGAGGGCATCAGGTGATGCAATACATAATTGTGCCTGCACTGCAACATACAATGCTCCTCCTGCACATCTTTGAACAGGATGTGCCAGCTCTGCCACTAATATAAGTGTGGTGCAGTTTTAATTGCACCACACTAATACGGGTCAGGGGATGCTCCAGCATGCACAAAGCCATTTCTGGTGAAGAAAGGGCTCCATTCTATGTGGACACTCTACAATGGAGCATCCACTGCACTTACCACCAAGGTAAGTGCAAAAAGGCTCAATATCTAAGCCATAGGGACCAAATCCCTCATTCATAAAACTGTGAGTAATGAGTATGGATTATATTCCCTCTAGAAGTGGTAATTTCCCTCACTGGAATGAGGCAAATTACCTTAGAAAACTGCATTAACCATGGTGCTTGGATTCTGACTTCAATGTTTTCAGAAAATTAAATCAAGTGAGTAGCGTGCAAGAAATGATCTGCAATATTAATCATTTCCCCTTCTGCACCCAGCCTCCATAGATTTTTGAGCAGAGGATTATGGTGTGGCAGTGGCGCCTTAGAACATCTTCTCATTCAGGTTGCAGAGAGTGGTGAACAATGGTGGATGTATCTTGCAATTTGCATTTCAGAACTAACAAGCTCTTGTAGTGTTGAACAGATCGACTATGATGTGGATTGCAAGCTGCTGCTTACTGAATATGTACATGTTTATTAAAAGCTGCATTCTGACAGCAAAGCTCCTCCAGCTTACAGCAGAGCATGGCTTAACTGCCTGAGATTTTCAGTTCTTCTGAAATGTAACTTGCACATCAGTATAACCACTCTCTTTCTTTTTGACAAGGTGCCCTTGTAAATGGTAATTTTCTATGTGGAGGATGGGAAAGGCACTTACAGCTCATCTCAGGCTGAATGTCCTATGGGAAATGTTTTTCATGGAATACAGTGGGTCCCTATAGCTACAGATAAAGGGATAGCCCCATACATCTCACAAGTGTAATCTAGGAGTAACATCGTTGACATCAATGTCCTTTATGTTGGCGGAAGGGTAGCAGAGCTAAGAAAGATACAAGTAGACAGATGTAAATAGGATCTACTTGCATTGAGCAATAAGGTGATTGTGCTAGGAAAAGCACTGTTGTATAACCAGTATAATCACTATCTCCCAGAATGCACCCTATGTTTTAAGGCCAGGATAAATAACTGAAGCAACACAAATCAAATCAAACACAACCATACTTTACAATTGCAGAGCAATAACATCTTGCAAAACTGTTTGTATTCATCAACCGGGGTACATTTGGGGGGGTAGGGATGACAGCTATCGTCCATCTCAGTTCTGAACCTAATAGAAAATGCTGAAATAACACCATAAAAGGAAGCAAGTTTTCTTCCAGGACTCTTTCCAGAGCTTTAGGATCTTTTGATACTTACCTTAGGGAACGTTGCATGCAGATCGATGGAACACATTGTCTACACCTCATTCTGCTTTTGCAGTTCTGGGAGTTTCCCATACCATTTCTGAGCCTTTTACTTGCTATGGTCAGATTAAAAGTTATCCACAAGCATTCCTTCAAAATAAGGAACGACTCAGGAACAGTGCATATGCAACACTTCCTGGTGCTATGACTTGCCCCATCTCTGCACACCATAATCAATATCCCATCACCCTATTGTCTTGAAGCGTGTGTGAGGCATCTGGTGTCAGGATGTGATACCAAAAAACACAACACGAAGACTCACCATTCACATTGCTAGAGGCACTGGACAGGAACACAACTGAACCACAGCTCAGCAGGCAAAGGGTCCTGAACATTCCTGTTGAAGGCCAGCCTGGGATGGCCTTCAGAGACCATTCCCAAAAGGTAAGTGTAATTTTTGGGCTAAACTCTTCTGAGCACACTACACCACTTGCAATGATCTCTTTGCTCCCCTCTATGCAAAAGGCCTTTAATGCACTAGGCCTTATTCTGGATCACAGCTCAGAACAGGAACCTGCCATCCACATTTCCTAATGCCCTTCCAACACTCCTTCACTTGGGCAGCTCCCTGCTCTGTGCAGGACCTAGGATTTTAAGAGCTGGTGTGTAACATAATCCAGAATAAGGGCCAGTGCAGAAAGGGCCAAAACATCGGCTCAATATCAAAAAAAGTCTGAACACTGTAATTGTAAAGGAAAATCCCATTTAATATGAATATTCAAAGTAAATTGGCTTGACCCCTGAAAAAGAATTCCTACAAAAATCAATGGAAGTATAGAAGATAACTAAAAGACAGAACTTTAAAATCTCTGGAAGGGATTGGGGAGAGAGGGGGGGAAAAGGAAATATCAGTAACATGTAATATAACAGTTGATGTAATAAAGAAAGGAAAGTAAATTGGCTCAAGTAGAACATTTATCTGAGGTCATCTAGGTTAGGTTGTATTTTCATTTCATTTCATTTTGTCTAGCCAGAGTATAATCATCATACAGTTTTGAAAGTATTTTGATACTCATGCTGCAAAGTATTTGTAAAGTTAGAAAATGCCTCAAATTCATTTCACACAGTGCTGTATAGGAGTAGCAGGGTTTCTCCCAAATCCATAATTGTCCCTGTGGTAGAACTAAATGTATCTAAAATTCATATGTCTAAATTTTCAAATGATTAAATAGATCAATTGCAGTGTCCATCCATTTAAAAGTGGGATACTACTTTTCACTAGATAGCATTATGTGATCTACCCATGTAGTAAACAAGTCAAAAGGATACATTATTTATTAATAGCACCATATTAACTAAGAAAGAAGTTAGAACTGCCTCCAGCAACCATGTAAACCCATCCTGAAAATATACATGGGAAATAACAGTAGATTTTGGTTTTGAATCAGACTCGGAAGTATCTCAATGTACCTCATCAACCTCTGTATGAATTTTCATGTCTTTTTATCAATAACATGTTCCCATGTAGTATATTAAAATAATGTGACAGCATTCACATAGAACAAGTTATTTGTTTGTTTGTATTTTTATCCCACCTTATACCCAAAGGTCTCAGGGTGGGTAACATCTAGATATATATATATTAAAAAACTAACAGTTTTTACTAAAACAATAGCAGTGTCTGAAAAGTGGGAAGTTATATGGTTATATGCAGTGAAAATGCCTCAGTTCAAAAGACTCCCTTCCTAAGGGTATGAATTCAGGATTGGGGTAAAGAGTTCATTCAGTTTCCCAGCATTTCCTTTTCCATTCCTGTTTTTATCTCTACATTCTATCCCTCCCTATACAATAAAATTAGCATAAAAATAGATTTGGTAAAACAGAAACTGTGTCTGCATCAGAAGGGGATACTGTTCTCTCAGGAAAGATCAAGGTAAAGAGGTGTGTCTTCACCTGACACTGGACGGCGCGCCTGTGCAGAACGCCTCCTGAGGGCAAGGGCTGCCAGTGGCAGCCCCGGCCACTC
>MTQE01000401.1:13502506-13529500 GCA_014337955.1 Aspidoscelis marmoratus | reverse complement strand
AATAAATAAATAAATAAATAAATAAATAAATAAATAAATAAATACCAGTGAAATCTGTGTCTTTAGAAGAAAAACAATTGCTAGGAAAGGCAGTGTAATACAAGAGAACTGTTCTCAGAAACATATTGCTATGAAGAAAGGTGAGCAAAACAGAGGGTTGGATCATGTATGCATGCATTTTTCAATATGCAAGTGCATTATTATCATCACCACCACCACCATCATTATTATCTTCTTCTTCTTCATTGAAGGCTGACATTTCTGGGAACTAGCTCAGATATGAGCGATTCAAAATGTATGCAGGCCAACACGACTCACCAGAGTGCTATATCCCTAGTCAGCGGCCATTCCATAAATCTGCCAAATACCTGCAATGTGCCCCAGGCCTGTGAGTGTCCTTGTTAAAGCAATATCAGAATCTCAGTGAACTCTGCTAATGTATCATCGGTAGTTCTATCCCGCCTTTCCTGAACAGAACATGGCTCTGAAGCAAAAGAGCATCTCCCCTTTTCAAGGTAGCTTGAAAAGCTTATGAAGCAAATCTAGGACCTGGAAGAATACAAGACAGTCTCTGTGTATGCTAATGAAGGCTCCATTACCAACAGAGTGCTGTTTCCACCACTCTGTGCAGTTACATGAACATAAAGGAATACTGATCTGAACTGAGTACATGCATTTCCTCTTGGCTTCAAGTTCAACAAGGATAGGAACATCTTCCACATGAGTGGGGAATGACTTTTAATGTTTGCACTGGAGAATAGTGTAATTTAAAAAGTCAGCTTATTGACACCAGAGGAGAATAAGATTCTATACAGAATGTGCAAGTCCTGTGCAAGCAGAGCAAGGACCACGCAACAGATTTCAGTTATCCAGAATAGGCATAATAAGAGTTATTTTGATGTTATTCATGTATTTAGAATACAAAGAATGCCAGTGTCCCAAAACATGTCTTAATGTAAAGCAGCAAGGGTCAGATTGTGCAGGAATGAAACATCCTTGGTTATTCAGATGTTGATGGACTCCTGTTCACAAGAGCCCCACCCAATACTGACATGTTAGGGATGGCGAGGGTTATCATTCAATATAAGGAACGCGATAGTTTGGTAGTTTTGTCTAGTGGTTAGGGAGCTGGATTCTTATTGGGAATACCAGGTTTGATTCCGCACTCCTGCACAACGCCAGTTGGGTGACCTTGGGCTAGTCACAGCTCTCTTCTGAGGTCACACAGTCCCACCTACCTCACAGGGTGTCTCCTGCAGGAAGAAGGAAAATGTTGTAAGCTGATTTTATGCTATGGGAGGAGGAGGGAAAGGAAAGGAGCAGGAGGAGGCATACCCCACTTTTTTCACCCTTAAGGAGACTCAAAGGAGCTGGCAAAACTTCTGTTCTCCCCGCAAAAAGTCATCCTGTGAGGTGGGGGGGGGGCTTGTGACTAGCCAAGGTCACCCAGCTGGCTTTGTGTAGGAGTGCAGAATCAAACTGGAAGACCACCAGATAGGAGTCTGAGACTTTAACCACAAGATCAAACTGGCTTACTAGGAAGGCAGTAGGAGTGGATAATGTATAAGATGCTGGATCGAACAATGGGGACGAAAGCAGAAATAGAATGGTTTATGGGAGGAAAGGTTGTGGGATAAATGAATGGAGGAAGAAGGTGCTGGAGCAGGCATCTAGGAGCAGAAAAGTCCTGGGGTGAAAATCAGAGAGAAGAGAAGGAGCTGTAAAAAGCAATGGGAAAAAAACAATTGAGAGAAGGAAGTCCCTAGAGCATGTCCTGGTGGAAAGAAGGTGTACAGGATCAACCCAAGACACCCAAGTCCATGCCTCATCCAGATCCCTGCTGCTTCCACCTATCTGGAAATGAATATGGGTACTAAAATGGAGAAAGCCAATACAGTATAGTCAAACTTCTCTTTTAAGGAGTTCTGAGCACTTACAAAAACTTCAGAGGGTGAGCAGGATAACAAAAAATACATTTCCTTCTCACACATGAATGCATGGCACTTCTGAGGTAGCAGCTGGTACTACGTAATTTCTACAACTAGAGCTGTTCAGATGCATTGGGCTAAAAGTGCTACTGGCCAGACTGGCTGAAGCTGATTGGAAGTGGAGTCTAAAATTGGGGATGGTGGCAGGTTAGGAAAGAGTATTAAAAAGAAGAACTCATTCATTCAAGCTAGTCTATTAGTCAATAAAATTCACTCATCATCTAAGGTTTATTTAATTGGACATCAGGTCTTGCTATTTATAGGTCTACAACAGAATGGAACAAAATCTTAAAGGCTTCATTTCATTTACTGAGACAACATAATGGTCTCAAAGTGACTCAGAATAACTACTGGGACAAAATTGCAACCACAGGGAAACCACAGCTGCAGAGAAAACAAACTTAACTGAAAGCTCAATGATCAATTCCAGAGCCAATCACCTCACAATTTCTAAGTACATTTCCAGTGTTCATATTGCTTTCCTTAAAACTTTCAACTGAAAAACAGAAAATGAACAAATGAACTGAGTGTTGTGTGAAAAGCTTGGATGAGAAAAGTTTGTTCTTTGCTACAGATAACAGGAAACACAGAAGTCAGACCCAAGTTTCTTTCCGGAGTTTCATCCTCCTCCTCCTGCTACTGTTGCTGCTGCTGCTTGAAAAGAGAATGCTTTATTTAAACTGAGTGAAACTCGTGCTTGAAATTTTTAGAGGCAAGAAGATAAAGCCCTATAGAAGGAAAAGTTGGAGGTTTCCTGGAAGCTTGGCCATAAGACCACCACAGCACTTATAGTGAGTAGATAAGATGACCCATGCAAGCAAAGAGTATAGCAAGTACTCCCCAACTTAGTAAAAGACAGTCCACAAAAACAAAAAGGCAACATGGTCTCCCTAATGGTGCTAGCTGATCTGGGAAAAGAAGAAATGGGGCGGGGGGATGACCCAGTGCTCTTGGGAAGCTCTTCAGGTTCATGTAAAAGGCAAGGGCAAAATCTGCTTCCTGCCCTAAGACTGTATAAGCTGCTTGTGCCTGTGTGTGGGCAGCACGCATTATATATTTACATCTCATCTGGAGATCTCTACTCAGAAGGGTTCAGTAAAATTCACCTGACCTTCTTCCACCTTCCCTGCCATCATAATGACAGACATTTTGCTAGTGATGCTATAAAAGCTGTGATAGATGACAGCACTGTCGTTAATGCAAATTTAGCGCTTAGAAAGTATGAGTTATGTTTCCCTCTACGTCTGATCTTCAAAGGTTAGATTAATCTGTTATAGGATGGCTCCCAAGTCAGACTGCAAGTTATCTCCGATTACAGAATGCTGATTGGTAATTAACATAATTATCATCATTATTTATTTTAAGCAGGTGCTATCTTTTCAAATGAGATGAAACTGGAAGATCAAGAGCATTGGGCATTCACACTGAGGCCATGTCTCCAATTATAGACCAGAGTTGTCATCCAAAGAAGGTGCTCAGTGCCACCCCATTTCCATTTCTAGTGGCAGAAGACACCCTGCAGTAAAACACTGGCCGCTTTGCTGATGTCATTGCTGTTACAGGGCATTTTAGCCTTGTCTGAACTTCCAAAGGAGGCAGCTCCATTCTGAGTGGATGGAGAGGTGCACCATTCCATAATGACCTCCAAATCTCTATTTTTGAGCACACAGTTGCCATTTTGAGTGGCATCTCCATGCAGAGCAAGATGCAACACCCTGCATACAAGGTTATTTGAATGACATTGATGCCAGCAAAGGGGCTGACATGATTGCTTCAAAGCACTCCGTTCCACCAAGAGCAGAAATGCAGTGGGAGCAAGCCTCTCTTTTAGATAATAAAGACTCCTTTGTAAGGTTAAGCAGGCATGTGGCTTTTTGTGAGCCTTTCACGAAGGTACTATGGAATATGGTGCCTCTGCAGTACAAAAAGGAGACGTAGAGCACCCTTTTCTGCAGCACCTTCCCAGGTTGGCCACTGCAGAAGCGCTTTCAGGTGGAAATGGAGAAGCAGCTTGAAACAGAGACAGGAGAAATCTCTAAAATCACATTTCCCATCACAGGTCCTGTTGCAAGCTTCTGTGATTGCCTCCAAAGAGCCAGTTAAGAGACATGCAACAGATGGAGAACTGCTGAGGGAGGAAGGGATCTACTAAAGCCTGCCTTGTCATTTCCAATGAGGAAGCATCTGCTCGGCTTTAGCTTCTTGTATCTTTAGCCCAAATTAATAAATTGTAGAGGTTCGCATGAATGCAATTTTCAACATTCGATTTGTAACAAATTGAATATTCAAAAATCCAAATTCGTAAAAATAACAAAAACTTACTGTCCAGACACTTGATTCAATACAAATACCTTCATATGTATTCGTATGAGTAATTCGGACATCCGCATCTCTGTGGGTACATACGCATCTCGTACATATCTGTATGCATCCTGTATGGATGCGTATGGATGTGCACAGATGCGTACAAGATATGTGCAGGTATGTACAAGATGTGTATGTACCTGTACAGATACAAATGTCTGAATTATTCATACAAATAACTCACAATATTTTTATCCGTTCTAATTCAGAAATCCAAATGTCTGGACATTCAGTTTGTATACGAATGTCCAAATTTGTCTGAATTTGTATGGATAACTAATACCTCAAATATCCATGCACATCCATGCACTTGCAAGTAAGTGCTGCTTATTTGAATGTGGCCCCACAAGAGATAGGATAAAGGTCTCCTCTATAAACAGAAAACCAGTGTGGAAAGCAGGCATGGTTCTTTTTGACAGCCTACTTTAAATTAATGGGATGTCACCATAACAGAACACATAAAAATCTCTGTCTTTTCCCAGGCTGCTTCAAAAAAGTGCTGCTGTTCTAGCTCTTTTTTCTTCTACTGAGGCCCTGTACTTTAGTCAATAGTAGAGTCTCAAATATGTAACATGAGAAAGTATCCTTTAAAACCTCCTGTGCAAACTTGAGAGTCAATATTAGAGAGCCTTTTGCTGACCCCTTGATATTTTTCCATTCCAAGACAATGTCCCAATACACAAGAAGTGCAATAAGAAGCAAGAGGTCTTAAGCATCATGTTCTAAATCAAGGGAACATCAGAAGGCACCCCGAAGTGCCTTAATTCCTATGCCTTCTCAAGAAACTGCTCCAGTACTGACAGTTCATTTTCATTTTGTATAATGCATTTTGATTCATTGTCACTGTTCAGCCACAGACTGGAAAGCATTCAATCAGAATCATGGTGTAATAGCAAGTTTTAATTGATTTTCAGTGTTGCGGTTATGAGCCAGTGTGGTACAGTAGTTAGAGACTGAGTGCAGGGTTCAAATCTCCACTTTGCTATGAAGCTTTGGAGGAGATTTGGGGCTAGTTTTTGTCCTTTTGCCTAATCTCATTACAGGATACAGTGGATACAGTGCCTTGAACTTCTTGGGGAAAAGGTGGGTCATGGTTGGCCCAGGATAGCAGAGGCATTCATAGGGGCAGCGACCACTGTCTACCCCAGAGCTGATGGCAGTGGGCTGGTTGTGGTTTTCAGTGCCAAATACCATGGCAGCAGTGATGGCCACAGCTATCAAAACAGTCAACTTTGAGAGGGGGTGATGAGGGTCTGTCTTTCCACATTGGTAGCCACACTGGTAGTTGGATCTTTGGCTTTAAGTTAGGTAAGGGACTGGTTTGGGACTTCTCTGGGGTTCTAGGTAGCTGGTGCTTCAGGGAATGGAGTCAGTTACATCTTGCAGTTAGGACCACTTTCCTTCCACCTCCTGGCTGAGGTATTATTTTAGAAAAGATAACAGCCTGCAGACCAAGCTAATGATGAAGAGTGTGGTCTCAGCTGTCTGATCACTACCCCTTTTGAGGCAGGGTGGGAATCATCTGGAGGAAAGAACATCCAGAGAAAGTGGTGCTGCTGCGTATCTTCAAACTTACCCCTAAATGTGGAGGCTCCTTCTAAGCATACCTAACTGGAAACAGAGTCCAGAAAGAATGATTAGCATGTCCAGGGGGGATATTTTAG
Source organism: Aspidoscelis marmoratus (assembly GCA_014337955.1). Taxonomy (NCBI): domain Eukaryota; kingdom Metazoa; phylum Chordata; class Lepidosauria; order Squamata; family Teiidae; genus Aspidoscelis; species Aspidoscelis marmoratus. The sequence goes on along the minus strand of MTQE01000401.1, from coordinate 13,523,484 downwards.
GCTATTTAGTAAAATTCTGTTTTGCTGTGGGAAACTACTGAAGCAAAGTTTGTTAACAGATAGCTGTCTAGCTTCTGTTTGAAGACCTCTAACGTCCATAAATAAATGTCTTTGCTTTATGATGTGGTCTGGATGGGGTGGATGAAATATTGATTTGCTTCTGGTTTAGGTAATTTTGTGGTTACATATCTTAAACCTCTAAATGCACATATTTATGCTTTTTAAAGGCTTTTAATCTTTGCTAATGTCATTTCATGTTGAACGGAATGTATTTAGTCATAAATTTTATTAATTGCTTTTCTTTAACAAAAAGACTTATGGGATTTTCAATCAATAATTAATTTTAAAAGAAACCAAACAACCTTCTGTTACAAATATTACAACCATATCGATCACAGTTACTAAAGTAAGTGTTTATAATTAGACACTGAAAGCTCCAATCTAAAGTGCCCACATCTTCTGGAGAAGGTGCCCACTTCTGCCACATCTTCATTCATAAGGGCAACAGATCTCTCTCTGTGACAGCACTGCCCTCATCACCAGCAGGATTGCCTGCAGAGGGACCTTGTTGGAACCATGTAATTTCACACCTTGCACAAAAATGAACATAAGAGGAATCTTGCTGGATCAGGCCACAGCCCATCCAGTCTAGTATCCTGTCTCTTTCAGTGGCCACCAATTGTGCCTCAAGCAGAAAATGAAGGCAAAACCTTCACCTGCTCTCAGTTACCTGCAAATGGCCTTTGAGCTGATATTAAGTTCAAGACAAGCAAAGGATTAGGAGGCCACTGTGATACATGCCATGTCTTCAAGTCAAATGGAGGTGGCTTCTTGAGGGGTACATGAGGGAGATACCTTAATTGCTGTTCAAAATGATGCTGTTTTGTTTCCAAAAATATGGGATTATGCTGAGTAATAGGATGACCCGGATGCCATGAGTCACCATGTCAACAGCCCAGCACAAGACCGTCTACATTTCACCAAGAACCAAGTAGGGCTGGATGAAGTTTGGGATGGACACTTCTCCCAGTGCAACCACCAGCCATGGGATACATTCCCAGGGCTGGTAAGTGTGAAAATGACCACAGTGGGAGAAAAACCATTACTTGGCAAAGGTTAGTGGAAATGTAGCCTCAACCTGTGGTGGTAAGGAGACCACCTTGATTAACTGAGGTTCCCTTTATTTAAAACTTTTGTTCTAGCAGTTCAAGTTGAGTCACAGAGTTCATACTTCAAATGTAACTGTGGTGTGATACCAAAACTTTAAAAGAAACCCATTAAACATGCCCAGAAGGTGGGAAAACATCCTGCTCTGGGTGCAATTATTCTTCCCTGAAATGACCAAACATGAAGCTTGGAACTACTCCTGAATACAAAGCTATCCCTTGAATCTCAGGTGGCCTTAATTGCAAGCAGTGTTTATCTTTACTTCCAGCTGCTTCACCAATTTTGGTCCTTTCTGGGCAGAGATAACTTTACTAAAGTAATACATGATCTGGTAACCCCTAGGCTAGATTACTGTAATGCATTCTGCATGGGGCCTCCCCGAAAAATGGCTTGGAAACTGGATGTAGCACAAAATGCAGTGGATTTCCTTAACAACATTGGTGGTCAATCATTAATGGTTGTTGCATTTTTACATGAGTAGCTGGGGGGCAGAGAAAGTTCCTCATAATAGTTTTGATTAGGGAATAAGATACCTTTGACTTAAACTGTCAGTGTCTACCAACTTTTCAATTTTACAAGTAGATGCATTCAACAATATTTTTTATCATTCAATTGTCATTCAGAATCATAAATCCACTTTCACATCTCCCTGCTGCCTCTTTCTTAGACCTCTTTACACTAGAGTATAAATGTTCTTTATGGCCCACTTTATCCATTAGCTTGGACTGAATTCCTTCCCTATCAGCATTTCTTAAAATGGTTTTGATTGTGCTGTTTATAGCTTCACTTAGGCACCAAGGCGCACAGCTTTCTCAAGTTTTTGTAGGGAAAAGGAAAGCAGCCAACCCTTTGAAGTCATTGAATTGTATATGGTAGTTTATTAAACCAAAAATCATCAATTTTACAGCATTTTAAATGTTACGCCACCTCCACCCCAGTACAGGGTAATGAGGCGGCACGAATTATAAAAACAGCTGAGATTCATTTGCTGATTTCCTATTTCCTATTAAAATCTATAGAATCAAAGAGCTGGAAAAGACCTTGAAGGTCATACCATCTATCTCTCTATAATGCAGAAAGCAACTAAAGGGGGTGTAATGGATGGTTCAGAGCTTCTACTCTAGAACCCATATCCTTCCCATCATACTAACATGTTTTCAAGTCTGTGTAACACTTAAGTCAAGCTCAGAACCATGTGCTTCTAATTTAGTTGGTAGGTTCTTTAGATGCTTAACAAGAGTTCTCAGGATGGCAAAAGGTACTTAAGCAGCCAACTGATTCAGTACATTAACTGAAAGAAAACTTAAGTATGTCCTTGTTCTCCATTTTACTCTTCCACTGCTTGCAGCTGAATTTTTCTTGATATGTGATGGGACTTGGGAAACCTGACTCTGAAATGCTATTTCACCAAACTACCTCCTGAAAATGCTTCTTGAATTGGAGGACCCCACTGAAATAGGTGAGCAGTCATATCAAGGGATGTTTGGGGTCACTCAAGCACAGGCAGAAGCAAAACTTCATCTCTGGAAGGTGTTTCCAGCCAAAGTTAATTGCATCATCTCTTCTGCTTCAGCCCCTTATACCATAATAATTTCCTATATTAAGAAAGGTCTCTCAGGCTTCACTGCAGTGTTTGGGAAAACTGCCATAGGAAACAAAGAGCTTCTCTTTCACAGAAGCCAGTGAAAGTGACTGTAACGGCTTGCTTTCTGCCTCACAAAACAGCTTCCTATCTCCACCGCCATTGGCAAAGCCACATATTTAAGTCTCCACTCCTGTGCTTAAAAGGCACCCTAACCCTCTATGTGCAGACACAGCAGACCCTAAATTCACCACAGCCCATTATACCAAGGTGAGGGACCATATCAGTCCATGAGGCAGCCACCTCACAGTCACTCCACATGAACTGACATTTAGGCTATTTTGACAGGCCTACAATGCACTAGAGTCTCCGTCAAATCCCTTTGACAGGAGGATTATCAAAAACAGCTTGACCAACTAATGGAGATGCAGCCCATTTGTATGTATTTAAACTCTCGACACAAACTTACTGGACATTATGGTATCTAGTTGCTGTTGCTCCTTCTGCTGCCTATATTTCTTTGGAATATCATGATGTATCATTTCATAGCAAGATAATGCTATGTCATTAATTAACTGGGAAGAAAATGTTTAGACCACCTCTTGAGATGATCTACCATGACTCACAGCAAGTCTTCATTGGCACACTGAAGCTTATACATTTTCAGAGACTTGGACAACACAGCAAGACATCTAATAGAGGCGTCTTGTAACCCACCTCTACAATGGATTCTTGGAAGCCTACTAATTATGACTGGAAACTTCTGAGATCTAGGAACCAAGCTGTAGTTTCTTTTATTAAAACATATAAATCTAACGCACAACCCAAGCTCTGCTGTGAACTTACTATGTTGTTCCTCTCCGGACCTTGTCACTTCACCTTATTTTCTTCCCTACTTTCAGCAGGGGCTTTATAAGCCAATTAATTGGCATATCAGATAAATAAACACTCAGTTGGCAAACCACACTGACTTGTCACCTTGAGGCCTAATTAGGCAAAAGCAGGGACAGGTGGTTGGGGGTGGGGTACTTTTTAATGTGCTTTTAAACACAAATTTTCAAATGTTAAAATTTCATTCTTGTATATTTCCATTAGGGATGTGTATTTTCCCCCCATTCGCTTTGTCTTGAAGCAAATGGGACAGAAATTTGCATTCATTCTAGAGCCACTTTAAACTCAAACTCACTTCAAATCCTTACCACCACCAATTTCGCCTTTGAATCAAATCCAGATCTGATCATATCTGTTCCATAGCCAATCTGAATGTCCTCTGCAGATGATTGGGTAGCCACTTTGAATGTAACAAAGCTTTGAATGAAGGTGCTTCGAATGAGTTTTCGCTTTGCATGAGAAGGTCAGTCTTTAAATAGAGCCAATATTCAATTTGAATGCAAAGTTTTGAATATTCACAATTTGTACAAATTGCAAATGTGATAAACATTTTCTGCCCACCCCTAGTTTCCATGTCAGGCTTCTGTCATTTGTGGCCAGGACTCCACTTCGATGCAGCAATCCAAGACACCTGCAGCCATGATGAGAAATTGTGACCTACCAAAAAGGCATCTCAGATGGCAAGTGTGACAAAAAAAAAGGGGGCAGTACATTTGCTATGGGGTGCCTATTACAGCCACATATGAAAGCACAGCAACTTAGACATGTTTGAAAGGTACTCTCAAAGGTAAGTGGAAATATGGCCTTAAATTTCCTACCCATAAAATACTGCATTGATTAAAAATAAGTTTACTCATCACAGACACATATGGGTATTAGTATGCTTAGTGGCAATTACAATTAAATTCCATAGGCTTATAGGCAAAACAAGAAGTAACTTCCAGTGATGATACATTGTAGAAAAGCCTCAGATAGTACTTCAGTATCTAGCAATTCACCATAAACAGTTTTGTGCACTAGAGGCCTATTTGCATGAAGGTCTCTCAAACGCGGGTAGGATGCCCTGGGACAGAGCATTTGGAATTATCCCAGCCCATCCCAGGGTGTCCTACAGGCATTCCGGGTGCTACACACATTCCTTACCTACCTAGGTGTGAATCAGGAATGCGCCCCCGCGTGGCCTAGCCTTCGTGACCTACAGCTGTTTGGCTGTAGTGTGGAAAGGCCTTAGATATACAAATTACTGTACATTCACATACTTGACCATAAACATAGCAGATATCCTTCAAGTAAGCAGAAGTGTGCCTGGATATCAAGCCAAAAATCTTGTTTTTTTTAAAAAAAATCCTCCACTATTATTCATTTATGTTCTTTATGAAACTCATAATTTTAATCCAGTTCACGGTAACAATTTTTCAAATCTTTTAAACATTCAAAGCACTTTACAATCCTTTGTCATGTTAGTTTCTAAGAAACCCATTTCTATTTTGGAAACAAAAAGAGGAGCTTCAGAAGAAAAACCTGAGGTGTTGACTTAACCAAGACTCTTTCTGCACTGGGCCTAATTCTGAATTATATTCTGCAATAGGACCCTGCTATAGTCTGCACCAGCATGCAGATGAATAAGGCCCATTGCAGAAATTGTCCAAAGGTGCTTTGCAAAATCATTGGTGTGAGGAATATTTTCAAGGACAGTGTGTTTGCCAAGAGACATGATAAGAGTAACCGGTCTAAACCAGTCAGCTATGGACTTAGTTTTTACTGCGCATGTCAGAGAAATCTGATATGTATGTCTTTTTTCTATTTAGAAGGTGTTACGGGAAATTGTAATCACTGGCCGTGGTTTTAGGTATAAATTGTGTTCTGGAATGTGGGAGGTTCGAAGTTTGTCTTGATGGGGTTATGGAAAGTGAACTTCCTATGCTGCAGCATACAAAATTAAAATGAATCTTTTTCTCACTGACCCATCTGCTTACTAAGAAACTAATATGAATAGCATTTGCTGATAGAGCGGCTACTTGTTTTCATAGTGGTCTGGAATTTTCCTAACAATTGGTAAGGAAGGATCATGGTAACATTTGCTTAGTTACTTATCTGTATTTGGCAGTTAGAGTGTTTCCACACAGGCCGTTAGAAGGCATTTAGAAACACATTAAAGACACATTGGAACTTACCTTCTGCATTGGAAGCCAGATCCAGAACACTCTGAGGATGCCACTTCCGCACACGCTCGCACGAGATCTGTCTCTAATGTGGTCTTGGTGCTGCTAAAACCGGTTCCCAGAAAGAACTGAAAAATTAGGTCTTAATCCATTCTTGCATGCAAAAGCCGCACACAAACAGGAGAGGGAATGGATGTCCCTCCAGCCGCCATGTTGGGAAGGGCAGAAGCAGGACTGACTGCTTCCAAAGCCCCTCCCCTGCATGCCAGGTGCTGCTGGAATCACAGAGTGACTGGCAGCTCACCGCTCCAGTCCTGCAGCTCCGGGGGCAGTGATGCGTGAGACGGAGGTTTTTTGAAGTGGGTGCTGATGGAATGGGTCCGCACAGCACCCACTCCATCCATTCTCCAGAATCTAGCCTTCCCACATGAGTGCGGAAACATGGGGCCTTATTTGGATCTGTCCCTATTTCAGATGGATCTTCCCAGAGACAGATTTGAGAAAAAAGGTTTCCCTTAATCCAGCTTTCAGGAGGTATGTGCGGAAACACCCTTAATTTCTTAGCACAATTTGTGTTATATCTCCCCCAAATACAAAAGAAAGAGATTGAAAGATTCAAAAGGATAGGGTTCACTTTGCCACTTTTAAATACAACCAGGCTATTACTCAGCAAACAGTCAATCCAATAAAGACAGCATTTATGCCATAATCAGTACTAATAAAACTCTCCTTTCCAGAATTTATTTTGAAAGTTCAGGCCCTTTAGGCAAGACTGAGATAGCATTGCAGTCCTGTTATGGGTCATGGTCTAGACACGTGTATTATATGAGCAAATTAACTTCTCTAATTGCTGGCCCAAAGGGATCAAACTGTTTAGGCTTTAATAATGATGAATTGACAAGTACTCCCTAAAAGCATGCAAGCCACAAGATATATATATAAAATTCCAAGTCAGTTTCTGCTGTGTGTTGAGCCAATGGAGCATCCGTACTTAATTGGGGAAATGGTGTCTGGGGGAGTTGTATATATAGAGAGAGCATTTGTATGAGTTGGGCTCTGCTGCTAGTGGAGTGAAGCTGTATACTTGCAAGTGTATCTGAATAAAGAGGACTGTGAGTTATTATCTTCAGCTTGTTCGTTGTGTTTGCAAGTACACATTAGTTTCTTCAATGAAAAATAAAAAGTTTTATTAAGACTCAGCAAATAGCTTAAAGAAACAGGAAAAGTGGCAGCAACCAGTCAGATTTATAAATGTTTGGGGCAAAGCTCCCTTTCTACCCTAAATCCTGGCACTAAAGAGAAAATAAATTAAAACCTAAAATACAAAAACATGAACTATTCATCTCACCACTATGAGCTTTCTCCAGACAACTCCAACTGAACATGGAAAATATGGAGGAAAGGGTCTTCAAAAAGTAACACAAAAATTGAATGTTCTACCCTTCTTTTGCGGAAACAGCTCTTTACCAGATCGTAAGGCAGACTTTTCTTCTCAATTGAAATCAACTCAGAAGGAAAATGCAAAACTTAAAATTATATCTTCTTTGAAAAGCAGGTTTCTTCTCTTCAATTCAGCAACAAGAAACAATTACCAACAAGAAAAATGGGGTGGGATGGATAATCTTAAGTGGCTTTCGTCTGATATGATATGGGAGGAAGGAAATTTCATATGGGATGGCAAAAAACTTAGACTTTTTATATATACCATATATTTTCTAAATGGAGAAAGGAGAAAAGCTATCTCATTGTGTAAAAGATGGATTGAAATCCTCGCTTTTTCTTGGGTCCATTTGAACCCAGGGTTTGGGGTGATTGGTCCTCCCCAGAGAAATGAGGGACAGGTGAGTTCACACTTGTGTAAATATGGTTTTCCCTTCCTCTTGGACAGACATGATCTGGAGTCTTCTCTCTTAGAATGTTGTTGATGGGAGGTCTCTGGTAATACAGAGACCTAAGGGTGTCATGAACTTCAGATAAATACCCAAATCAAGTCAAACAATGGTTTTGTCCAGCATTCCTGATAAAGATCTCTCTGATATTTACTGTAAATAAAAGGTTTGTCTCTTTTATTCTATCCCTTTGGTGTTGACCAGAATACTATTGACATTATCAGTCCAAAATTGAAGAGATTATCTTTCTGAACTAATCCTTTCTTTTATGAAGATCTTGATTGAAGCATAGTAGACAATTTTGCAGCCGGCTTTATTCTTCCATGTTTTTAGTGGAATAGAGGTCTGTGTTTAAAATGATATATTTTGGATCTTATTTATGTATCCCACCCTATACCTGAAGGTCTCGGGGGGGGGGGTAACAACCTTTAAAAGAACTAATTAAAACTAATTTTAAAACCAATAATATACCTAAAAACATTTAAAAGATTCAGCATATTAAAATACTAAAATAATAGTATCTGCCATGGGGAGAAAGTATATCACATCAGCCAAAGGCCAGGGCAAAGGGGTGTGTCTTCACTGCTTTCCTGAATATATACAGAGAAGGGACATGACACACATCAAGGGGGAGACTGTTCCATAACCTGGGGGCCATTGCCGAGAAGGCCCTTTCCCGGGTGATCTTGGTTCTAGGGATGTGCACAAATATTTGAAACAAAATTCGATTGAGTTTGAGTCTGATCAAATTTGGACATTCTACTTTACATTCTACTTTAACATTGGAATGAATTTTTGAATTTTTCAAATCATTTGTACAAATTATTCGAACATTCGTATGTGTATGGATATGTGCACATTATATATGTATCCATACACATTTGTACATATATGTACAGGACAAAAATGGGATGCATATGGGATAAGAACGGGATGCATACGAATGTGTACAGATGTGTGCAGACACATGTGAATGTTGTCGGCATTTGTATCTTCAAATGTGAATTGAATATTCATATGAATAGATTTGGATGTATTCAATTCAAATTGAATTTGAATTCATTCAAATTTTAAACATTTGAATCAATTTGAATTATTGGATATTCAATTCAAATGGAATCAAATCCTGAAATTTACATTCTTGCACAACCCTACTTGGTTCTAATGTAATACAGAGAATTTCAGGTTTCCTGATCTTTCCTAGTATTTCCAACCTGTATGTCAATAGAATGTGAATCGTGTAGTCCAGAATCATAATGCAGAAGTGTCTGATTCTTGGCAAAACCTTGCCATTGCTGGCACAACACTCTCAAACCATGGAATTCTGGGAAGCCCATGGCTGCAGTCTTTTATGCCACCAAGTGACAATATGGGACAACTTGTGTACACACCAAAACTAGAAAAGTAACAAACTGGTTGAATCAAACGGGAGTGTCCAAAAAGTTCACATTTGAACTGAATACCCCCACCTATTAAAAAACAGAGTTTGAATTTGTATTGAACAAAGGGATGTTCTAACAAACCTAGTGAATATGCCCTTTTCAACTGTAGTCCAAAGGTTTCCAAAGGTATTCAGGCTGAAACATACACCCTGCACTTTGGAAATAAAAAAAAAAAACCAAAAGGAAAAAACTTAGCCTAAACCAGGTTTTGTTTGGTTTAATTCAAACTGAACACAAAAAGAGTCTGTGCACATCCCTAACCAAACCTAGAAGTGTGCATGAAAGGGCTTGCACACATGCTGTCCAGATTTTGCACAGATGGCATGCAGCGAGATGGAAGCACCATTTGTAAAATGAAGGGTGGCTCATGATGTGTGGATTTCACATTCCATTGCCTTCTCACCCCATCAGAAGTGTCAGATTGCCTTGATGCATATATAACTGGGAAAGGCAAATGGTTTTGAAGTAAAGCCACAGAAAAATCTCAGTACTACAGTTACAGAAATGAGAAATGACAAGAGTTTGTCAAGAAAACTACTGACTCTTTGGAGTTTTACTATGCTTGTGGTTGTAAGCTGCCATTGGCCGACTCCTCATAACCTTCATGGATACCTTATGTGCAGTTTTCTTGGCAGCCACAGCAGTGGTTTGTTATTACTTTCTCCTGACGTGCCAAACAACAAAATGTCTACTGTCTGCTTTTCAGGCAGTTGCTTCCAACTCTGTGCTGAGGTCCCTTTAGTGAAATAATAATTAATTTGCTTTCTGATATTGTTTTTCTGACTCAAATTTGTTCCTGGGCTTAGTGCCAACAGTATACTTTTATTTATGTACTAACTCTATTTGTATAGCTTCCCAAGAATCAAAATTTGTCAAGTGGCTTATAAACCTTACATAAATTAGAACAAACTCAACAGTTAAAATGTAGGTTAAAATAGTTTGCTAGTTAAAAAGTTTAAAAGTTATGAATAGAATAAAAACATACACTTAGACTACATTTCTTAAACCATCTGGATGAATAAAAAAGAAGAGAAGCCCTGCTGGATCAGGCCGCAGCCCATCTATTCCAGCGTGACGTCACACACAGTGGCCCACCAAATGCTCATGGGCATCTCAAGCAGAGACAAGGACAAACCTTTTCCTGCTCTTGAATCCCAGAAAATGGCCTTAGAAGTGTCCTGTTTCCCTCCACCAATCTAGTAGCCATTGATACAACTGTCATCTATAAAGTTGTCTAGCCCTACCTTAAAGCCATCTAGACTGGTAGCTGTTACCACCTCTTCCAGCAGCAAATTCCATAAATCAATGACCCTCTGAGTGAAGAAATACTTCCCATTGTTGGATCCAACTCTCCTACCTATCACCTTCATAGAGTGCCTCCTAGTTCTGGTGTTGTGTGACAGAGAAAAGAAATTTTCGCTATCCGCCTTTTCTATACCATGCATAATTTTATATACTTCAATCAGGTCCCCTCTTAAATGCTGTCTCTTCAGACTGAAGAGGGCTAGACGTTGCAGCCTGATTTCGTAAGAGAGGTGTTCCAGACCCTTAATCATTCTGGTTGCCCTTTTCTGCACCTTCTCTAGTTCCACAATATCCTTTTTGAGACATGGTGACCAGAATTGTACACAATATTCCAAATTTGGCCTCACCATATTTTATAAAGAGGCAAAATGACACTTGCTGACTTATTTTCTTTTCCCTTCCTAATTATTTCCAGCATTGAATAAGCTTTTTCGCTGCTGCTGCGCACTGGGTTAACACCTTCATTGAACTGTCCACCAAAACCCCGAGATCCCTTTCCTGGTGTGTTGCAGAAAGCTCAGACCCAATCAGTTTATAGACATTATTTGGGTTTTTGGCACCGAAGTGCATTACTTTGCACTTGTTAAGATTAAAGCACATTTGCCACTTGGTTGCCCACTCACCCAATGCTAAGAGATCCCTCTGGAGCCCTTGGCAATCTCTTTCGGTTTTTACTACCCCAGATAATTCAGTAGCATCAGCAAACTTTTCTATTTTACTATGTGCCCCTTCTTCTAGATCATTGATGAATTAATTAAAAAGCATTGGTCCCAACACTGAGCCTTGAGGGACCCCACTTTTTACCTCTCTCCACCCTGAGAATTGGCCATTTATTACTACTCTCTGCTTCCTGCCCTTAAGCCAGTCACAAATCCAGGACAGAACCTATCCTTTTATTCCATGGCTGATGAGTTTACTCAGTAGCCTTTGATGTGGGACTTTGTCAAAAGCCTTCTGAATGTCCAGATAGATAATGTCTACTGATTTGTCTTTATCTACATGTTACTGACATTCTCAAAGAATTCCAAGAAGTTTGTAAGGCATGATTTATCTTTGCAGAAGCCTTGCTGTATTGTTACCTATTTCAAAACATAGGTGACACCAAGAAAGCTCTTGCAGTGAGAGGCTCCCTGCATCACACCCTAGCCAGGAACTGGGAAGAAAGTCACTTCAGCATGTCCTCTAACTTTATTGAGCTAACAGAATGCTAGGAGACATCTAACATATGTTAGGCAGGTATCTAGCATATGAAGCCCCTCAGTACAGCCTCAGTTCAAAAAAACAACGAGTTCTCAGGCTCACCTCATCAGCATTAGGGATGCACAAAAAACATCTGAACATACAAATTATAAAGGTTGAAAACTTCACATTCAAATTAAATATTGGCTATATTCAAAGACTGATCTTTGCTTACAAAGCAAAAGCTTTTGTGCCTTCATTGGAAGCTTTGGAGCAGATTCAGAAATGTGACTACTGGCAGCAGGAATTCAAAACAAATTTGAAACGTAGCATTTTTGAAGTGGCTCTCTTCACACGAAAGTGAAGTTCCACCCCATTTGCTTCAAAGTGAAGATAACAGGGGGGGAAATCATGCCACATCACTCATCAACATACCAGGCTAACCAATAAGAAGGGAAGACATGGGGTCCATGTGAAACTCATGCAGACAGGGCTGGGTCTGAGAAATGGACAAAAAATAGCAGTACGGTGGCTGTAGTTCTTACATTATACCCCCTCCCAAGGACGTTTCTCATTCCCTGGATTGAGAGTGCAGCAGGGGAGGCCACACAGGTATGTCAGGATTTGTGGAATGAAAAGTGTGCAATGAATTGTCATCAACATCTTCAGCATTAATCTATTAGAGTTCAGAAGTAAGGCAGCCAACCAACATACCAAGGATTGAAGTTTACCATTGGATAAACAGGGATCATGTTCACTAACCATGATGTTAGGAGGAGGTGGTTTTGAGTCATGAAGAGGAATGGCGGGAGGTTTATGTGTAGGATGCTGTGATGAAATACAGGGTGGATTTTCATTTGTTTTCAAAATTCCTAATGTAACTTCACATCATTAATTTTTGCAGTGATCTTAAAAGGACCGTATAATGATAATCTAATTACTTAGAAGGGTGTGGGAACTTGAGATGGTATGTGGAGAGGTAAACCATGTCACCCACTTTAATCTTGGTTCTAGGTAAACTGGATATATCAGCTGCAACTTTTTGGGGAAGGAACTAGCCAGCTCTAGAGTGGGCTGCAGCTCAGCCCAAACAGATTTGGAAGAATTAGCCCACTATGAAACTGAGGAGGGACTATGGGGATCAGGGATCCAGGTTTGCAATAGATTTAAGTCAGTTCCATGCACAGCTTTAAAAGGAGATACCTGTAGTAGGGAATGTACTGAGTTGTAAGCAAACTCAGCTAAAGACAAATATGAACTTCAGGCACCTTAGTGAAAATCTGTAAAACAATGAATATACTGCTTTAAAGTTGGTATAACCATTCTGTCACCCCTTCGGTTTCTGGATGATAGATTGAGGAGAAAGACAGTTCAGTGTTCAGCAGTTATGTAAAGGCATTCCAAAATGTGGCTGTCATTTTGAGTTCTTCTGTCAGACATAATCTGCTTGGGTACTCCGTGCAATTTTAAAAAGTTTTCCATGAAGAGCTTAGTCAAAACAAGGGCAGAAGGGATACTCTTCAGAGAAATAAAATGAGCCACTTTGGAGAAAACTGTTTTTCTGACTGAGATTTGTTCCTGGGCTTGGAGTAATCCACAAAATGGAGGGAAACTGAGCACAAAACTAATCTGTTCCCAGGGGTATGCAAGAACTGTAATCGGTTGAAGAAATCCCTCTGGTTTGATTGATTGGGATTTGGCAGCATTGCAGATGAGGCAATATACCTTTGCACATACCAGGTCAGTAGTACCTTCATTTGATTGTAAAGAATGTTGGATTTGTTGTGATGTAGTTCTAAAATGTTGGGTCTTTGTCCCAATGGAATACAGACTTTGCCAGTCATAGTAGACAGTAGGGATATGCACAAATGTTCTACACATTCAAAATTCAATCAAATTTGATCAAATATAGACATTCGAATTCAAATAGAATTTCTTCACATTCGAATTTAAACATTTGAACAAATTTTGAATGTCCCAAAACATTCATTCGAATCATTCAAATGTACAGATACTTATGTATTATCAAGCATAGCTGTACGCATTGGGCTTATAATACAGAGTGAAAACGGGATGCATACAGGATACAACAGGATGCATACGGAATGTGTACAGATGCGTATAACACATACAAATATTGTTGACATTCATATCTTTAAATACAAATGTCAACATTCGTATCTTCAAATTCGTATATAACTTTCAAACAAATAGATTTGAATCTATTTTTGTTGCATTCGGATTTTAAACATTCAAATGGAATGTTTTGACATTCGATTCAACTGGAATTGGCATGCAAAAAAAAAATTGTTCACAGCCCTAGTGAGGAGGGGCTGACCAGTGTCTAATTTAGTGGAGTTTGGAAGGTACCAGGTGTCTGGGTTTAAGCAGGAATTAATTTCAGCATGTAGTAGGCTACTTATACCCAGCTGAAAAACTGTAGACTTGGTATTGAAGTCAGCAGCTTGGTGTTTTACTTAGCAGCCTTGTGACTCTATTCCAGACCAGTTGCATTTTCCAGAATGTTTTCAAAGGCAACTCCATAGGTATTGCCTATGAACATAGGTATCAATGGCCAAGGTATCCTCATCCAGGTAAGGATGCAGCAAGTATATCAGCCACAGCTAAGAAAAAAAAGTCATGGAAGCTTCTCTAATGACAGAGCTGGATGGAAGAGTTACAAGAAGCTGAGAACCTGATCCACATAGAAAGAAGAAACATCAGTCACATGACCAGATGAACCTCTTAGGATGGCTAGATGTCCTACTTTATATGGAGCATTTTTCTGTTTTGTAGAGATGTTGGAAAATTATTAGAAGGCAATTTAAAGTCAGTAAGCACTAAGCGACTTCTCATTTATTACAATTTGTTATTTGCTATGTCCCCTGCACTATTTGTTAAGTCCATTAAAAGAAGAACCCTCAAACTGTGACAAGGGAGATGAAAACCAGCTATGGAAACCTACATTCTTCCATTAAAGGACTGATAGTGCAGGGAAACACCTCATCTTTACAGCTGCTAGCATTTCCCTGAAAAATATGCTACTGGACACTTGTGAGTTCTTTTGACACCATGTATGATACAACTTCCAGGAGCTCACTGCAGCCAGTCTTTCTTTCTTTCTTTTTTTCTCCCCCCTCCCCAACACATGCCAAAGTCCTGGAGGTTGCTTCCAATGTGATATCAAAGAAGCTCTACAAGATGGTGATTTATTAGGCAACATGCCGGAACAGCAGAGATGGCACAGAATTTCCTACACTATTTTTACTTTGGATTACATGGGGGATAGACTGGCAATGTCCCAAACTGGCATCAGGACTGTCAGTCTCACTTCCAGTATTATGTCTCTGGAAACAGTCAAAGTTGACCAGTAAGGACTTTCGGAGCACTTAGACATAAGACACAAGTTATCATATCACATTATTTACTACTATACTGATTTTTTATTTAAATTGTAGTTACTGGCCCTAAGTTATTGCATATATATTTTAAGTAAACTTGTGCCTCTTTAGCAGAGGAGGCATGCATTTCTTCTTCCTGGAGATATGCTAAGTTACCAACCTAACCATATCCCCATAATCATACAGGAAAGTCAGGAATTGAATCTGGGAATACGAGTCTCCATTTGCCTTATATTCAACAATCTCTCAGTGTGAGTAGATTAAATAAAGCCTAACAATACAAAATCCCTTTATACCTGCTTCTTACTGTCCACATTTGATCAGTGGTTCTAGGTGATGGCTTACTACTAAAGAAAGCAAAGTCCAAATGAAAAAGCTCAGAATTCACTCAGTTTTAAGAGGATTCCTGATGAGGGCATAGAAGATGACAAACATTTTCCCACATGCTCTCTACTGGCTCATAATGTCAGCTTACATGCACAAATATTTCTATATATGTGCACACTACAATGCATTGTCTCAGCAAACTCACTGATTACTTTTACTTTATACTTTAGTAATCTCTTTTCAAAACATCCTTCAGACCTTTCCACCAAGAAGTAACTAAACAGAGGATGCCTGAACCTACAATAGTACAAAACCAAGCTGCCTATTCTCCTAAAACAAAGACAGAAGTATTATCCTTGGCTTTAATTTTAGATCTGAGGTCAAATTGCACTTGGCCTCTTAGGTGAATATCTGTACAGGTGCATCTGCACTTGCAGGATACATTTACATCCTAGAAATGCCGCCTGCCTGCCCAGATGCTCACTTATCACAAGCTAGCTGTAGTGCACAGAATTGTGCACCACAAGCAACCTAACCCTCCCCAATCACGTCCATAGCCTTATCTGTAGCATCCATAGCACAACCATTCACACCATTTCCAGTGTGAAAGGTCATCTTCGGTACTGTGAAAGTGCACCAGTACCACACATGATCCCTGATGTGACTGCACATGCACAGAGCATCATGGGTACAGAGCAGTCATGTAGGGTACCACAGTTAAAATGGTGGCACCCTGGCGGGGATCAGACACACATCCAGAGCAAGGTAAGTTTCTGGACACGAGGGGAGTAGGCTATCATTTACTAGCGTTCCCTAGTGCAAACGCTAGTACACGTTAGTCTCTTCCCATCCAGCAGACGGGAAGGCAAGTGCACAAATGCCCTCGATCAACACAATGCATCCAATCCAAAATCTTATGTCATCCAGAAGGTATCAATGAATAACGGGAAGGTGCATTGCAGGGCAGCTCTCTTTCATCCTGCCCTGCCCCATTTCTGCTAATGTATCTTGCATCTTCCTACCTCCTAATGCAGCAGTATTCCTTGGTATTATTCTACCTGATATGACAGATGGTAAGGAACCTGTGCTGAGAACCTTTGTTTGAATGTTTCGTAGCTGTTTGCCACCTGTTCTCTCCGCTTATTGAGGTGGTGGGAAATTGGTTCTGAAATTGAAACACAAGTCTAGTGCATGTCTGTATGTGTAAGTGTGGGTGGTTGATTAGATTGATAGATAAAGGCACCATGACATTCTGGCAGTTGGCATATAAAAGATTAAATAAATCACCTGCTATATTTTATTTCATTAGATTGCATTCAATGATAGTGAGCATGCAGGCAATCACATCCACTGTTTATTTCCCACTTTAGTTTTCCTTCTCATTGCTATTGAGAAATTGCTTTTTATTTTTTCTCTCTCTCTGCTCAAGAAATTAATGTTACCCGGGCAGCAGCAACAGCAGTGGCGGAAAAATATATTTTTAAAAAATTCTGTTCTTCATTTTCTCATAAATCTGGGAGCCTCCTAATTAAGCATGATCTCGTGAACAACCATGTTACATGACATCCCGCAAGAACCATTATTAGTCCAAGAATCTCCTCTTACCAGTTGATAATTGGAGGAACTGTCTTTGCTCACCAAGTAATGGACTTGTTGAGAAGATCAATCTTTATAGAAAAGTCAGTAATCACAGGCCACTTTATCTTTGCAATGCAGCACTAACCAACTGCTGCAGGTGTTCTGGGAAGGAAATGGCTACAAAGAATGTCACGTCGCAGGCCGGTCAGGCAGCAGGCAAACACTTGCGCAGCTACTCAGTCCCAAGGTTTCCAGGCACACTCATGGTCAGTTCCGGTCCGGGGTCTAGGAGTCCAGAAGTCAGCAAGGGTCAGGCAGTCCAAGGGTCAGCAGGTCAAAAGGAGTCCAGGATTTCAAGGTCAGGTAACATGAGGCTGCTAAGACGTTGTCTGCAGCAACTTGAGGCAAGGTGAGCTTGTTCTTAAATAGAGGAGTCAGAGCCACGCCCACGGTGCAGCTGGGCTAATCGCTCTGATCTCCGTCTCACCTGCTTCTGCTGCCTAACCAGGCAATGAGAGAGCCTTTGGTTAGGCTCACTGCTAGTGGATTCATCACCAGAGCTGTCTGGCTGCTCACCTGGGCCCAACCTTAGCTCTTCCATGCCTGCAATGCCCTGCTGTGGCTGCTCCTCAGCCTGTGGTCACATTGCAGGCATATCCTCCTCTTCTGATGAGGCTGAACAGGGCATGAATGACCCTATCTAAGCCACCCATGAAGCCAGCAGCAAAAGCACAGGCTACAGAGGGAAGCACATCACTGTATAACAAAACATGTTACATTATGGAATTGTGACCTATATTGTTCACAACTAAGCCTTTGCCAGTTTTAACTACAGCAGCTGGGAAGTCAGTGACAGTCTAAACATCTGCAATGTAACTGCATGATACTAGGCTGGCAGGAAGTGGAAACAGAGGGTCATAAAATGCAAATCTCTTATGGCCAATGCACTGGTGTGATTATAGAAAGGAGTAGGGCTATTGTCAACCAAAATTAAGGGAAACATCTAGTCTTTTAGAGACATGGAGCTGAAACTTCACCATGCTGAGGAATGCTTGAAGCTGATTCCACTTACATCAGGTGTACTGCTTCAGCTGGTTTGTTGTGCAATCCATCTGCAGAACTGATCTGTTGGACAGGAAAGGTGAAGAAAAAACTAACATTGACTAGCGCTTGCACATGCAAGAGCTAGTCCATGTGCAATTGATCACTTACCTGGGATTGGTTGTGCATATGATCCTCACAGGGTGCTGCCATCTTGATCCTGGCATCCTGCACAACATCACTGTGCCAGTGCAATTGCTATGGTGACACTGATGCTTTGCACAGCCACATCAGGAGGTTATCTGAGGTCTTGGCACACTTGCCCAGCACCTCAAATGACTCTCTTGGTTGGAAAAAGAACAGATGGTCACCACTGGATGCTAAAGGTAAGGGATTAACAACAACAGCAATAACAATAATAATAAACATTTATTTATATCGCCCTTTCCACCAAAGGGCAGTACAGAGGTACAATTTAAAATTACAGAGCACAAAATCCAAACTAATACTATAAAAACCAGGTTACAAAATAAAATGACCTCCCAATTGGTCAGGATTGGCGAGGGTTGGTATACTTGTGATGAACAATTTCATGCACCACAGCTAGTCTGCAGAAAGGAGACTTTGGACCCTTTGCTGAAATGATGCAATAGTAAATGTAGAAATGCCCTGATAAGCAGCATTAGCCTTCATGTTTTGCAGACCAAGGCAAAAAGAAAAAAGAAGCTATTTTCAAAAGCAAAACACAGTGAGCATGATCTGTTCAATCACATTCTTCATGTTCACAAGCAGCAGGCTGGTTTCGTTTGATCAAATTTCCAAATATCCAAACAACTGCATGTTCTGCTGGATGTGAGCATTCATGAACAGTGAACTGTTCAACTGAATTTTCAAATGGGTACTGAAATTTACACATCTCTACATTAATATTAGAATTACCTCAGAGACTGTGATCACAGAGAAGAGAACGGTGAATCTCCAGGGGGAGCCCTCTTTTTCACCTCCATGAACCTCACTTTGATTCCTGAAGTGACAGCTGGCAAAGGGAAGCCCAAGTGGAAGGCCTTTGTGGTCATGCCATGGTTGGTTCCCTTTTTTGAAGTTCTTGTGATTCCAACAAATTGTGTTTTTTCTGAAGTTCCCACAGTGCTGGAAAATAAAATATTTTTGAGTACTATGAATTTTCCATGACTGGAAGAATGTCAAAAGAAATCTGTGAACCAGTATACAGGAGGAGAAGGGCTGCTAAATGTGCTGCCTCTCACAAGTCCTGTTAAATCAAAGCACAGTTTTGGAGCTAAAAGCAAGGCCTTCTATCAGAGTCTGCACTGTCCTACCAACTTCACAATGTGCTTGCCACCACTATTAAAACTATATTGACACTGCTTCCAAATAAGAGAACTAGGAATTTGGAGAAGTTCCAAAGAGATTATCTTCAGTCTGTTGATCAAAGGCACAGAGCATCTTATACCATTTCCTTTTATACCATGTGAAATTGTCCTTATTTTTAAAATTTCTATCCTGTCCTGTGATCATCAAAGAAGATGATTTATACAGAGAAACGTTTTTAAAATGTCTTTTAAAATAGGAGGAATATCAGTTCAAAATTTTGGAGAAGGCTCTTATCGTCTTTCATTACTATTGATAAAAATGGAATGAGATGTTCAGATCACTATTTTTGAGATTCACTGGATGTCTCCAAGATGTTTAGGGTTTCAGTAGATAGTTAAAATCAATCTTAGGGTGCAATCACACAAGGGTTTTTGTGGGGAACCCATTTTCAAAGGATCACCCATCTGTGGATGCTGGAAAAAAGGAACGTCACACAGTTTTAAAAATAAGTGTTTAAAAAACTTCATACCTCACTTCTTGTCTTCGTCTTCATCTCTGTCTTCTATGTTTGTCATTCACTGGCCAGGTTTCCATGTTTCTGATTGGTCTGCTGGCCATAGCAGCAATTTCCAGGTTGGGATTTGCTACTGAAGCATCCATAGTTTCCCATCCAATCAACACAAACAGCAAGTCATCCCAAGAGTGACAAATTCCCATCTAGGAAAGAAGTGCAGAATCAGAAGTTTGGGGGTGTCATTTTTTCTCTACTTTATGTCTGTCCCTTGAGCCTCAAATTTGCCTGAGGGGTGTGGTGGTGGTTGTTTTTACTTTGCATTGAATAAAGCAGATGAAAGTTTGGTTGTACAATTCACAACCAGCTGAATTATCAGAACTGTCTTCAAAGGCAGCCCCAAATGGAGTGAATTTCAGTCTGAAAATTACAAAATCTTGTTCAGCTGAAGATAGGCTTGATTTCTCCAGCTTCAAACTAAACAGATAAAGGACAATGTCAGAACTTCATGTGGGGAGTAGCTGTTCTTTGAGACTGCAGTAGAGTGGAAGATACCATAATCACAGGAACAACATCAAATATCTGAAATTAAGGGCCTTTCTACACTTCCCCTTATTCCAGATGATATTCCAGAATAAAAGTTTGTTGTAGTCTACACCAGAATGTGGATGACAGGGCCCTATTTCAGGATATCATCTGGAATAAGACACAGTGCAGAAAGGGCCTAAGGCAGATTGATATGACTGTATGATTTTTATATGATTGTATGATTTGTATCTCCTTTTCACATTTATCTGTGCTATCCTCATACATGACAGGCCACTTCAAACAATCTGCAATGGATTGCTTCCGGCATGACACAAAGCTATCCAGCACTGGCTCTGAAGTTCATGCTGGTCTCCGAGCCAAAATTTCAGGAGGCCTAGTGTGAGCTCCTAGGAAGCCCATTTGGGCAGTATTTCTTGTTATATCACCAAATAGACCCCCTATGGTTTACCAGACCACTCAGATGTTCTTCTACCTGCTTTCCTCCATACCACCACCTTATAGTTTAGTTGACTTCAACATACAAGGTCTACCAATAAACTGAACTAGGATGCAATTTTGTGTGTCTTAGCTTGGTCTAAACCAGGCATGTCAAACTTACGGCCCGCGGGCCGGACCCGGCCCG
>MTQE01000401.1:13477542-13501931 GCA_014337955.1 Aspidoscelis marmoratus | reverse complement strand
TTTTTTAAATCCGGCCCTCGGCCGGATTGAGTTTGACACCTCTGGTCTAAACTTTGTCCTGTGCACATGGAACATATTTTACCACATCAGCATGCAGAAGGAAGGCCCACAGAGACCTTCTTGTTCTGGACTTAATATAAGTGCAGAAAAGCCGTTGGCTTCACAACTCTGTTCTAACATCCATATCAGATCTGTCAGTTGGCCTGGTGTGGGAAGTGGTCTTCTAAATATTGCTCCATAGTCAAATTGCAGTTCTACAAAAATTTACATATTATGGTTGACATGCTATTAAATAATATCAATTGCTCAATAGCCTGTAACACACAATGTAGAATGGAGAAACATTATTGCTGCGTAATGATGATGTTCATGGTTTTGGAAAGCAATGAGATTTTTAGTATAAATCTCTGTTACCTGTCCCTTTAAGTTGAAGGAGCAAATGGCCTTGGGAGCGTCAGAAATATCACTGTTCCCCAACCACTTATTTCTGTAAGTGGCTGAAATCATCAATTTAAGGCTCTAAAAACTTGAGTTACTGTAGTGCGCCTGAAATAATAAATGTTTCAGAATTTCAGTTAAACTAAATGTTGACGTGCTGGATCATTTCCCCCTCCCCAAGTATCTAATGCGTCACACGGAACCATTACTCCACTTTTCATTAATTAAAACAGGGTCAGTACATTTGCTGACATCTTTCCAAACCTGAAAAATGCACAAGCACTACCTTAGGGAGGATCATAGGTAAAGCACAAGGGACACAAATGGATAGACTTAAAAAAAAAAAAAAGAAACAGGTCACTTAAGCAAAAGAAAATGTCATTGGCTGCCAGGGAACCAGGGAGAGAGAACAGAAGACAAGCTAATGTGAAGCAGAACAACCAAGAAGAACCACCATCTCTGCTACCAAAAACATCTTCTTAAGCATGGAAGGCATGGGAGAGGGGAAGAATCCACAGATTTTTTTTTCTCCTAGATTTCATTCATTCAAACAGTCCCTTATGCATGCAGTTAAATAGAATTTGCTGCTTATTCAAGTCCCCAGTATAAGAATACCAAAACATATGATGGGAGGAGAAACAATAACTCAATCAGAGTTTAGCAGAAGGACCATCTCCTCTTGAATACCCTTATGTATTCAAGATTCACCAAGATTTGGTTTCATTTATCTAATCTATATTTATGGTGATTTTATTCTGAGATCTTCAGGTACAGGCAGAGTAGGAAATTAATATTTAAATTAGTCATATGCAAGTTCCCACTTCCGTTTCCAGATGGGACTTCAAGGTCACCATAGGTCTGCACTGGAGGCATTCTGGTCACCCACCTGTGTGGTCAAAGAGTAATGCTAGGGTGCAGGACACACGCAGTCCTGAGCACAAGGAGCGTTCTCTCTGACCTTAGCGCTCATCAGAACACTGTAACAGAAAACCGCTGGGGAAGGACCTTGACAGTGTTTCCCCCAGTAGTTTATCCAGAGGCCAATTTGCACTTGGCCTCTTAGTCTGCAATCAGTTAGCATTTGGCCAGGTGCATCTGCACTTGCAGGAGGCCTACAAAAAACCCCTGCCCACCCAGATGTTAACTAATTGCAAAGTAGCTGCGGTGCATGAAACTGTGCACCGCAAGCAACCTAACCCTCCCCAATCCTGACTCAAAGCTTACCTGGTGTATCCAGGTGGCAAGCACTCACACCTTTTCCAGCGTGAGGGGCCATCTGAGCTACTGCGGAACTGTGCTGGTACCTCAGATAACCCATGATGTGAGTGCATTTGCACAGAGCATCATTGTCATCATAGCAACGACAATGGTGCTTGTGCAGTTTTGCAGGGTACCCCAATCAAAATGTCAGGACCTGCAGAGGATCAAATGTATGACCAGATCCAGGCAAGTTTATGCACGGGAACTAGGCTATCATTCACTAACATTCCCTAGTATGAATGCTAGTACACGTTAGTTTCTTTGAAGTACCTGATCCAGCATTAATCTTTAGAGAGTGTCAGAAAATGACTGACTTCTGCGGCCACTTCTTGAGCTTTCTGAAGAAGACCTTGAGTAGAGAAACACTGAGCTGGGAAATGAAAGTTCCTAGGATCAGGGTTCCCCTCACCCAAAGCAGTGCCCAACACCACTTCTAGTGCCCCAAACAGCCTTTCAAGCTCCATATATTTTTGGACAAGATACATTTTATTTTCAAAATTATACATCGATATACATGAATGCTGCAGCTGGAAGACTTACAATATATATCATAGTAATGGAATATTATTTCTATTATACTAGATCACAATCTGTCAAATGCAGACGGAATATATGAGCCATGGGCAGTACACACAGAAGAATCCCAGAAGACTATTACAAAGGGTCATATTCAAGAATAAAGGCAATTCTAGAAAGGCCCTAAGTTGGATACAGAATCTATCATAACCATATATGTCTTCAGGCTATATTACTATGCCTACTATTCATAAGTAGGGAAAAAGTATTTAAGATCAGATTGCCAACATTTTTCTCAGAGTATAATATGAATTTTAGACTACCTCTTAGGTATAGAAATTATTTTGTAGGCAAAACTAAGTAAATGCTTTGCGTTCAAGAGAGTTCTAAACACACAATGTTATGGAAACTCAGCCTCTCACTGGTGTGATACAAAGAGTGAAAATAGGACATTTTATTGTTTTCTTTTACACTTAGAAAACTATACTAGTAGCAAAGAGTATGTTGAAGAACAGACTTGAAGCATACAACTTCTTGGTTTGTTCAATCTAATTTTACTTATCTAACTTATTTACATCAGATATACATGTCTAGAGATGCTAGAGTCTATCTTTCTACTAGCTTGAAGAGAGAGGGCATGTGACATACAAACTATTACAGCAGAGTTAACCAATCAGCAGTTCCCATACTGGAACTCTAATATACATGAAAATTAACCCCTTTCACACTGAAGTGATGTACACTTGCAATAATATACCAACACATTTGGCAGCAGGTTGGCTGCAGAAGCCGCCAAAAAGATGGCATGTCATTCATTCAATTGCCTCAGCAGCTCCATTCTGGATATTCTGTCAGGGTTTTTGTATCCCTTAGTCTTTGGCCCTTTAGGCATTTCCTTGTAATCTGGTTTAAGGAGCCTCCTACTCCAAATCTTGAGCGTCCTCATCTCCATGTTAACATAGATCAAGAAGACCCCATCCCCCAGGGAACAACAGATAGTGCTCATCCAACTCACACCTCCACACAATCTGGATTTAAGGGAGGTAAGTGGAGAAAGGGCTTTTCCCTTCCCAAGGTACTCACAAGGCACTGTGGTTATTTTACCTAAAGCTGAGAAAATCAAGCGTCATTAAGCCAGTTCCACATAAATGAATAAAAAGCTGCCATTTTCTAACTTCAATTTAAGTAGGGCTTCACACTTCCTTTTCCACTTCTTTCCCAATTACTTTCCTTTTAGAATGAAAAAAATTACTACTTTTCATTTCTTGCAAATTCCTCAAATGTAAGAGGTTCTTCTCCCTATCAATGCCCATTTCCTCAATCATTTTCATTCAGTTTTTTCCCCTTTCAATACAATTTCAAAAGCTTTTTTTGTTGTTTCATTTCTACCTGTAGAAACAAAGTGTCAGCAAATAACAAGCAGGAGGAAAGATCCCTGCAGGCAAACCGAGTAGATATATATTATCCCTAATAAAGGCAGAGAAATGATAAATGTTTCTCAGAAAAAAGAAAAACCTTAGGCACCTGCTTCAGTATCAAGAATGGGGGCAAGATAGTTTCATAGTGGGTTGACAAAAGATGAAAGCTAACAAGAGGGATTTACTATATATGGGTGGGTTTGGATGATTGGTTGGGTGATTTTGTTTTTTGGGAATATCAATTCTTGTTTGTTATGGAACTAGAAGTGTTTACATTGGCAAGATGAGATGAAAATTGTTTAAGTTTGTAATGCTGTAGGCTTTCCCTGTATCCTATCTAGTGGTTAGGGAGCTGGACTCTTATCTGGGAATACTGGGTTTGATTTTGCCAACCCCCACAAAGCCAGCTGGGTGACCTTGGGCTAGTCACAGCTCTCTTCTGAGTTCTCACAGTCCCACCTACCTCACTGGATGTTCTATTGTGGGGAGAACAGTAGAAAGCTTTCTCAGCCACTTTGAATCCCCTTAAATGGGTGAGAAAAGTGGGGTATAAAAGCCAACCCTTCTTTTTCCTTCACATCTGCTTCTCAGAGGACATTTCAGGTTTTGTTTTCATATAAAGAATAGCACTAGAGACCAATGGCTTTTTCTAATACATAAAATTTATTTATATACACTATATACAAGTAAAGTTGATAACTCTGTGGTCTCAGTGATAATTATTTTCTGCTTATATATATTTTAGCAAAAGTGGCAGGAGCTGCCATCTCATTTGTTTGTGCTTACACACAAAGCTTGCCTTCACAGGAAGGGCATGAGAAAGCTGTCATTAGGGAGCGGCTCAGCCTCCCTCATGTGCACTTCCCAGGTGACTTTGAGATGGTAGCCCTCAGCAGCATTACTGTTTTGCAGCTTTATAGTGGTCATGGGCCATATCAAGTGGCCCAAACTTCAACTGCTTGAAGTAGCAGGAGGCATCTAAATGACTATTTGTGGTCTATGGGACAGTGTCTGTGTCAGGGAAGGATCTGTGGTTTCAGGGTGGAAAGCACCTACAGCAGGGACATGACCATTTTTCTTTGCCCTGACCTGGGGATAACCTTGAGGTGCTCCCAACCAACGCTGCATGAAGAGGAAACCATAGTTCACTTGTCTCAGATCACATTGGGCTGACCATGAAAAAGAAGGGGGAAATGCACAGGGAGTTATTAGAACTACCATTATCTAAATCTTAGGGCCAGAAAAGTTAAAATTGCATGAACTCACAGTGTGTTTTCCAAGTAGAGATATTGCATAAGCCGCAGTCACACCAGTAGAACCTTCAGGCTGACAGAAAACTTTGAATAGTGGCCAATATGTTTGGATGAACATGACCATATGCTGGAAGTACAGTATTCAACAAATTGGAAAAGACATCAGGTTGTTGCTCCATCTGTTTTTAGTGAAATATCTGTTTAAAAAGAGCCAGTTGAGTCAATTACTTCTGGATTAAGTACTCAACAAATATAGTGCCATTTATTTTTACCTTGGATCAGTTTCATAAGAAATTATTAAAATGTTTTACATGTCTGTTGTCGTACTATCTCTCTGGAGGGCACTGGATAGCATTTCCAGAATTGTTAAAGGATTTCTGCTCTTTACAACACCATTGAATATAGAGGGATTAGTTTCACTGCATGGGGTTCTTACAATCAGCCCTGGGGACATTGTAAGTAGGGTTTAGTGGAAAAGGAAAGCAATGTCTCTGCAATTTACCAGGAAAATCTGTTTCTTCACAAAGACATATAGCTAGGCACTGCAGGGAGTCACAGACTATAACAAAAGAGCACATTAAAGAGGAACCTAAATCCCATTATCTAGGAAATTCTCAGGGATTTCCAGGTTCATTCCCACTTAATGTAATCTTCCACCAAGGATTTCTACTTGTCAACATAAATCCAGCTGAGAAAATTCTGTTTAAGACAACCTCACATTTTCTTTCAAGTCAATTAATACAATTTCTCATTTTTCTTTTGGTGGGTACATGTGAACATGGCTTCTATTTTAGGCCCTTTCTGCACTGAGGACCCAGAAGATCCAAATCAGTAGATCTGGATTCACCAGATCTACTGATCCAGATCAGGAGGAGGCAAGAGCTGGATGAGCACCATCTTCATGGACAGCATTAATCCAAATCAAACCCCCTGCGGCTGCAAAGGCCACGTGACACAGCACAAGCTTTGCAGCCACCCTCCACAATCACTGACAGCTAAGACTGACAGTCCATAGCAATGGGGCATATGGGGGTGATTTTTGGCAGTGCACTATGGTGCACTGCACTGAAAACCACTTCCTGTAATTCCAGATTACGGAGGCATGCTATCTGCATACCTCCGTGATCCAGATTAAGGCCATGAGACTCTGGAGCTAGCCCCATCCTATGCCGATGGATCTGGCCTAACAGGGGGCAAGGTCTCCACAATCCAGAATAAGGTACTGATGCAAAGGTCCTGGATCCAGATCAAAGGTCCTCTCATCCAGATGAACACCCTAGTACTGAAAATACCTAGAAGAACTGTGTGATCTTTTAAGGCATTTGTAGATGAATAATTAATACAATCAGATGAGGAAACCTAAATAGGCTCAGTGATCTGAAGCTTGATTAATCATTAGTCAGGGTGGTACAGCTCAAGACACATTTACTCATGTGCTTCCTGAGTCAATGGCATGACACAAACCAATGGTTGTCCTTTTACTGAAACAAGAGTTTAACTATCAGAACTCCAAAGGAAGTCAATATTCAGCTTGCCCAAAGGCCAGCTTTGTGGAGAGGCTTACAGATTGTATAGCCAGGCATCTCTAGTGTACACTCCTATAGCTGACATGCCTCATTCCTGAAATTTCTAGGAAATTTATATGTCCTCCTCAAGCAGAAGGCTGGATCATTTTATTTCTGAGAAACCTTCTTATCAGTGATCATTGATCACCCCTGTTTGAGCAGAAGTTCTAGCCGTTGTGAGCTAGTTCTGGTAAGATGTATTCTTGTTGCCCTAGGCAGCTGGATGCAATATTTGGTTTTTGCTGATAT
Source organism: Aspidoscelis marmoratus (assembly GCA_014337955.1). Lineage (NCBI taxonomy): Eukaryota > Metazoa > Chordata > Lepidosauria > Squamata > Teiidae > Aspidoscelis > Aspidoscelis marmoratus. The sequence goes on along the minus strand of MTQE01000401.1, from coordinate 13,495,232 downwards.
AATTCTTAGCATGGGGATGCCACCATCAAACAATTTACACAGCATGAGAAACTATCACATAGATTCATCCTCTGTTATACACTGCCAGTTCCACTCTTTTTGTACACTTCCAAGAACGAAATCCCAGAAGGATTTGACAGTGATAAGAGATACTACAGAAAGAAATTTTGCCTTGGCTGGTATTCTTCAGGTTCTCCCTGATACAACCCTATCGGTCTCATGCAAGGTAAATGCAAGACAAAAAAAAATGTTATTCTGGAATAGACGTATCTTGTGAGCATATCATAGCTATGTGCTCCTGGAGATGTTCTAATTTTCCATCTAAGGCAGGATCTGCAATGTAGCTACCATCACCTGGGCGACACTCTAAGAGGACTATGCATGTAATATGTATTTAATTTCCTTGAACCACCTTTGATACAAATAAGATCAAAATACAGGTCTGGGAGGAGTTCAAAGGCAGGTTTTCAAGATAAAATTCACACCTCCCTTCATTCATGCAGGAGTTCCGAAAATCCCATTGTAATTAAAATCTCTTAATAGAAAACAGAAGGAGAGGAAATAGATATTTTTCACAATGGAGAGATGCACAAGTCAAACCCTAGAAGAACAGAGGGCTTTCATGGCCAGTTTTCCTCTCACTCATCATACTTTTTTTGGGGGGGGGGGTGGAGCTGTACCATGTTCCATGGTTATCCTTTGAACCTAAGTTTTTGAATATGGCTGACATTGTAGCCCTTCAAAAAATATGACTATTAGAAGAGTCACTTAGGTAAATGTGCAGTCACATTTTGTGTGCCGCCTCCCTCCTCCTTCCCATGCACCGCTGGCCTGGCTATTATAGCCAAAACTGGAAGCTTAGGTTAAAAGAACCAGTTTTTATGGGGTGTTTTTCCACTGTCACTAGAAGTACCCCATTAGTGACAGTGGAAAAACACCCATGCATTAGAACCTGCAAACCATCCCAAGAGTTGTCAAATTATCTATGCAGGTAAGTTGGCTCCTGGACATGTGAAATGGCCCAGTAGCTGATCTGAGGTGGGGTCATGTAAATGGACTTCCCCATGGACATCCAGATGTTTGTACACCCCATTACTGGCTTTGTTGATAGGCTGCAGTGGGAAAAGCCGATCATGTAAGAATAAACTCATTCCTGTCTCACAGCCTCATAACTTAAATGCCCATGAAAAGATGAACTGGCACTTTTGTAAGGGTGTCTAGACTGGTATGGGTAATCTAATTTAAACTTAGAAGTGTAATCTATAATAGGTTACTGGAAGACTTAGAAAAAAATTATGGCTAAATAAATATGTAAGATAAAAATTAAAGGGACTACTTATGGTTCAGCTTATTCACAATGCTCCTACTCCTCCTATAAGGTGTATTTTAGGTTAAACTGATGTCACTTTTGCTGCTGCATTTGATATTTGAAGAATTATATTATTCTGGGGCATTTTCAGAATTTTAATTGGGCCAAGTATCTCAGGAACACTTTTGAGTTTCCTGTATTGCATCTGCAAAATATTATAGGGCTGAATTCCCACTCATGGAATAAAGTGGTTTAAAAATGGTTTGGATGCTCTTCGTCCCCACTCTAAATCAGTTTCAGGGGTATTTTGAGGATTATTTGGCTAAAATGTGGAATAAATAAACACCTGTTTTTCAGGGGTTTTTTTTCTGTTTTTGCTTTTAAAATACTTCTTCCTTATTGCTGTGGGAACGCTACAGCAGTATTGGGACAGATGCATCATGAAATGGGTGGGATTTCACCCTGCAGGACAGCCCCTTGTCAGTTAAAATGCCAGGTTTCCCCTCTACAGCAGATGGTTTCATTGTAACCATTCACCCACTTCACACCTTATAACAATGTTTCCTTTCCCGCCCATGCTTCCCCTCCCACCCGCGCATGCCTAAAGATCAAGGAATCTTGACCTTCACAAGTGGTCATGTGCAATTCTGCCTGTTTCCCTCCCAGCCTCCTTCCGTGATCTTTAAAAGGGGAAAGGGGGTAAGCTGCAGGAACTGGGAGAAGCAAGGAACTGGCAGCCCTGAGTCCATCCCACCCTCTCACCCACCTGCCACAGCAGCAGCACTGCTTACTCACTCGCTCACTTGCCCAGCTCCTGTGGGCGAGTGTGCAAGTGTGTGCATGTGTGTGTGCAGGAGCACTTGGCATCCCCAGCAGCTCCCATCATGCCTGCCAATGCCTCTACCCTCTGACAAGTCTCTCAGCTGGACCAGGCAGTGTGTGTGTATGTGTGTGTGTCACCAGCTTTTTGATCTCCTAGGTCAGTGTTTCCCAAAGTGTGATACGCGTACCCCCAGGGGTACGGGAAGAGTTTGGTGGGGGTACGCGGTGCACCGGAGTTTGGTGAAGATCACGTGGGAATATCCACTGCACCGTGCTTAGCTGCGCCCACAGAACAAGTAAAGAAATAGGTGCGTATCGCAGTTTTTACACGGGAACTGTGTAGGTTCCAAAAATATATATATATATATAAATATATTTTGATTTTTATTAAAGCATATGTTTTTTATGAGGGGTACTCAGTGTTACAAAAATTATAGAAGGGGTACACATAGGTGTTTGTGTCTTTGGACCCTTTTGAAGAAAGGAAGCAGGCTCAGGAGGGAGGGGCAGTTGGGATTTCCCACCATTGGCTACATCATCAGATCAAACCCAATGTGGAGAGAGGGTGGGCAAAGGGTGGGGAGCAAAAAGATTCACTTTCCCCAATGGGTATTTTGGAAGTGGTTTTAATCCTTTTCCTGGGGTTGACTGTGATTGCCAGGTGCTCTTTTGCTTCGTTTTAAAGCACTTTAAATAGCGTTGTAAATAGCATCGTAAATAGTGTTTTATTCCATGAGTGAGAACAAGGCTTAGGAGTACAAGAGATTTATGGACTGAGATTTATGAAATAACAATAGTAAACTGAGCAGATCAAACGTGATAAGAAGAATTAGTAACTAGGAAGACTGATAAAAACTGTTTTAAAAAAACCCCTTCATATTCATCTTAAGCTCAAGATCTTTAGTAGTCACTGTGTTCAAGTTTCAGCATCTCTGCAACTTGTCACTGCTCAATCACCTGCAAAGTCCTAAGACTATTGCTTATACAAAATAGTTCGGGGAAGCAGTATAGGCTGCCCCAAACCTCTGTGAGCATGTAGGCTAACTCAAGAAAACCTTCTTCTGAAACTATAAAAACTCCTCAGATGTTGATGTTAAGACTGTCTCTACTTGCCTTACAAGAGTCCCTCTCGGTGTCCAAGTGGTAATTTACTGTTGCCCCATTTCAATGTCAGCAGATGCCTTGAAGTGATCACATACTATACTTGGACACAATTGTTCATAGAGGCATCTCTGAAACAGGGCAGTTTCTTTCTGCCCTGCAAAGGCACCAAGGAAAACAGTGACTCCTCACTATGAAATGGAGGTGAGGAAGGTGCCATGGATGGGGTACTACCCCCATCCACACCAAACACAACTGCCTTTCAGGAAAGTGGAGACATATCAGTAGCCACTCTTGTAAACTGAAGCATATTCTGTTTCTGTCCATTAGTCAGAATTATTTGTCAGGCATTTAAGAGTTAAATGCAAGTCAGACACAAAAAAATCACATTATATTAAGCACCATGGCAACTAGCTAACAACCAACAGGTGGGGTAATTTGCTACACCTGTGTTACCTAGAAGCTGAACCAATGCTTCTTGCCTCTTACCTATACCCCTTACTTCATGCTTCTGTATTATGATTTCTGTATATAAGCTCTATCTGTAAATAAAGCAAATAAATAAATCTGCTGGATGACAACCAGGATCATATTTACACTTGACTATATTTTGAAATATATCCCAGGACAAGGATCTGTTGTCTGCATGCTTATGCGGACTCCAGCAGGCCTCACTTGGGACATCCTATAGGCTGCACTAGCATGTGGACAGCAGGCCCCTATTCCAGGCTATATTCCAGAATAAAGCCGAGTGCGAATAAGCCTCCAGTCTCTTAGCTGGCTATATCCAAGGAATAGCTGTGCTAATTCCAATCCTGAAGCTACGCTCAGATATTATTAGCATTCCACTCTTGTTTAGTTCCAGTTCTTGAATGCTGCTTTCTGCAACCTTAACACCAAGTTTGGGGACTCCATGTCTTCTTTCCTAAAGGACCAGCCCAAATACAGTACATAAATTTCTAATGTAGTGGATCCTGATAATGAGTCAGTTTTCAGGTGGCATGAACAGATGTAGTTGGGACAGAGGGCATTTCTGCACTTGTCTTCCCATCTGTCGGAAAGGAAAGGTGCCGAACAAACTAATAAGTACTAGCATTCACACGAGGGAATGCTAGTTCGCAATAGCCTACCCATGACACACCCAGACACTTATCTTTGTCTTGGTCACACAGCTGAACCTCCACAAGTTGCCGCCATTTTGATTGTGGCACCTCCCATGACTGTGCATGTGTCGATGCTCCTGTGGCACCACCAATGCTCTGTACACATGCAGTTGTGTCAGGAGTCATCTGAGGTACCAGGGTGCTTGTGTGGTAATTTAGATTAACACTCACTAGAAAAGGTGTAAATGCTCACTGCCTGGATGGAAAGGTAAGTTTTGAGTCAGGATTAGTTAAAGTTAGTTTGCTTGTGGTATACGATTTTGTTGACTTGAGAAGGGCGGTAGCAGCAGCCTCCTTCCTCCCTGGTAGCACACCTCTTCTGAATGCCCAGCCAAAACAGCCCTGGTAAGCAACTTTAGAGGCCAAAACATTCAATCACAATCCCTGAAGCTAGACCAGAATGGACAGCTCACAATGAAGATGGCCTTTGGTATGTACCAACAACATCCCAGTGCATCATGGGTTGGATTGCCTGTTTCTGGCCACTGCAGCGCATGATAGCATATGCCATGAAGAAAGCCTGTTTGCCTTTTTTAGAAAACTCAGAACCATTTGCACTGAATATCTGAGCCAGTTATTTTTATCACCCTCTGTTCTGCATATTAATAGGTAGCAAAGCATCTGTGCACACCAAAGACTGAAAGGACAAACTATATACTTTGTTTCTAGTGGACTATGTTAATAAAAGGGTACTTTTAGTTAGCTTTTTTTTTTTGCAACTCATTTCCCCCTCCTTTACCTCGTAGTTAGGTTTCCTAGTTAGGACTGTTGTCTAGTCATTTTGCCACATGGAAATACAGTTTTTATTGACCAGGAGCAGCTGGCTCTAACAAATGTACCCAGAAGGGCCCAGAACAGCTGCATAGAGATTCACTGAACTTTAAAGAAATCCTAATTGCTGCACATTAGCTCAGAGACAGATTTACTGTGCAATTTGGGCTTCTCTGAAGCTTGATGGCTCTGCACAACTGTGTGAGATATTACTCTACTTACCTCTGTCCCTTTTCAACTTTTAAACAAAAAGGAAAAAGTCCACTGAACGATAAAAAGTGTGTTTTTCCTCAGTTTTTTTGGTCCATTTTAAAACCTTCAATTGAAAGATCGTCTGCAATAGTTAAAGCTGTCTCTGAGCAAGTGCAAAGTGCTATAGATTATTTGTAACAATTTGTGAATGCCCAACCCATGAGTGGCACATTTGGATTAACTTAGGGGTGATATAAAGGCTTTTCTACATTCACTGAAGCTTAGTTATAGAACATCGCATACGGCAGGTGGTAGTGAATTCCACCAGATGTAAGTCTTGGGCTGCGGTCATACTCTCACCAGGGATGGACAGGGAATTCAGGCCACTTTTGACCTGAAACAAACTGCTCATGCCTATTGTGCCACCAGTGCACACACCACCACTACTGCTGCTGCCACACCATGCTGAGCTTTCACGGATTCCCTCACCTTAGCAAAAAGTAGGCTTCAGTGTGTTGGGGTGGGGATCCGGAGGGCAGTGTTCTGAGGAGGGCTGGTGAGTGGGTGAGCAGACATGGCAGGGTAACTCTCCACCACCACATTGACCTTTTACCAGGCAAAGGGAGTCCACAAACGCTCAACATAATGTGGTAAGGCAGTGGCAGGGGGGGCATCAAGAGAGCAGTGGTGTGTGTGTGGGGGTTATCTGGGTTGCAGCACCAGCAGTGGAACCGGATTGGTGGGGTTGGATGCAGGATCTTCCCTGCTGGCTGCCCTCAATGCTGCAGAGCTGGATGGCAGCCCCGTGCCTGGGTCCATTACTGGCTGAAATGGATTCATTGCTGGGATTATGTGATTGCAGGATGGTCTTATTGAAAGCAGGAATGTCCTTGGAATAACCAGAAACTCACATCTGGTCTCCAAGGACAGACAACAGCCTTCTAGGGATGGTCAAAAAATGTTCATCACCTTCACTATTCATACATCTATTTGGATATGAAGTTTCAAACATTCACAATTCATACGAATTGTGAATGTTTGAAACCTCACATCTAAATTGAATATTGGCTATATTCAAAAACTGACCTTTGTAGGCAAAGGAAAAGCTTTGGTGCCTTCATTTGAAGTTTTGTCACATTCACAGTGACTGCCCGTTGCATCCAGAGCAGATGCAAAACAGATGCAAAACAGATTCAATGGGGTTTGGATTGGATTCAGTGGAATGCCTGGTGGTGGCAGAGATTCAAAGATAATTCTAAGTAAATTTGAAGCCTAGCACATTTGAAATGGCTCCATTCACATGGATGGGAATTTCCATCTCATCTGCTTTGCTGCAAAGTGAACAGGAAAAAAATGTGCATATCCCTAGGTCCTCTGTCATTCTTAAATATAAGACCAAGGTGTTGAAGTCCTGCATCCTGCCAGCGTAAGTAAAATTGAGCTGAATGGGCAAATCACCAGATTCAGTATAAGCAGCTCTATAAACTTCATGTTCTCCTGAATTTTTTGTGCCACTCTCCATATTCAGAAGAAAATAATTTTAATATTTCTTTTCCTCTTCTCGGTGAACGTGGGCTTAGCTTTTCTCAACATTTAATCATATTTAAATTATGATTCACTTTTGTAAGTAGATTTGTTTGTTTGTCTTACAGTTTCAAATTATTCTGTATTTTATTGTTTCTTGGAAAGTTGAGTGAATAGTAGCGAAAAATAAAGTCTTCACACGCATGTTCATCACTTCTGCCCTAGGAGCATTCTGTTATCTATGCTCTACAAATGTCATATAAATTCCCCTTAATTGTTCAGATAGTCACAGGTCCTGATGCTTGGGAGACGAGGGGCCGGGTGATTTATACATTTAATCATTCATCCTTGTTTCTATCCTACCCTATAGATTAAAGCCTCAGGACTGGTTACAGAAGTTTTTTAAAAAACAAAAACAAAAACATAGATGAAGCTTAAAAAATGTTAAAAGCTCTGAATGTATATGGAAAGGAAATTGCACCAGGAATTAGAATAACAGTAGTTAGGTTAATAGATACTATAGCAACACCTATGCAGTCTCTCAGGATTGCACCAGGTGTGATTCAGTTGTGTGGTATCTGTTCAGCACTGCATGCATCCTTTGGTGCCCAGTATCCACCCAGACACTGCTTCTGGGCCACTCTGAGGTGCAGAAACCACACCTGGGAATGCTATAGCAGGAGACAAATTTAAAGCGGTCCGCATTTAGGCTCCGCTTGGCTCCTGTTTCTGCCACTCCTATGTGACAAGCAGCAGTGTCACATGGGAGCCATATTTTAGAGCCCAACAACATTAAACTACCCAATTTCTAGGGCTGATTCCAGGGAAATGTGCATGACCTAAAACCTCAGAGGCGAGGGACCTTTGGTTACCCAAGTGCAAATGCAGGCCAGGAGGGGATGACCATCATTTGGATGGTCTCTGGTGCACCCTGACCCACCTCATTCCTGACCTATATGGTGTGTACATGGCATGGTGTGGATGTTACCCGTAAGACTGCCATTCTGTACAAACCGTGATGGAAACTGGCCCAAATGAACCCAGTGAATTATGTGCACATTCTCCAACACTAATGTGAAACATATATGAAGGGAAAAAGAAGAAAGGACTCAGTTTTATGCTGCTGGGGGTACTGGTGCCCTGCCAACTTTGCCTTTGCGCCCCCCCTGCTTTGTGCCATGAAAAGACAAAGCTAAAATGGGTAGCCCATCAAGCACTGAAGAAACTTCATTAAAAAAAAATACTTTCCTTTTCATGTTTAAAGTTGTGCTCAGTGGGTTTTGCTAGGATTAATGTTACAGTGCTGCATTTTGCCCCTTGAAGACACATGTGAAGATTCCGGGAAGCTACATACAGAAGTCACTCATGCAGAGATCATGTATTGAGTCTGATTCCATCCTTTCCTCAGAAATAGGAAAGTTTTGCCAAAAATAAAGCAGTTGCTGCATGTGTTCCAGTCAAAGGAAGTAAAAAGATGATAAACACGGCAAGATCGCACAGATTAGTAATGCTGCTTAGGGCAACGGTGAGGAAAAGAAAATGGGTTTTAACGCCTTTGCCCCTTTACACTTCTAAGAATTTAATATTTGGTTAACCCAATATTTTTAAGGTGTCAAGCACCAAACATAAATGATTCAGGAAAGATAATATTGCAATCAGAAAAGACAACAATAAGGAAAACAATGAGGGTAATGAAATTGTTATTGGAAAATGAACAGTCTAAAAAGAAAAAGCTCAAAAGATGGAAAGAATTATTAGAAGAAATCAAACATTTCCCAGATGGTTTTTACAGAGACAGATTTGTTTGCAATTATTAGATATACAGTATATACTCCAAACTACCGCAGCAGGAAAATGGAAAAACTTGATGGACTAGAAATTGATTTTCCTCTACTTTGCCAGTTTCAGGTTCTCACTGAATTAAAGATAACAACAACACATTAGAGATGTGAACAAAAACAATTAAACAAAAATCGAACAGAATGCACAGCTGTTCTGTACATGTCTTCAGTATCATATGCTCTGTAATGGCTTTTAACTGGACACTTGCTGTCTTGGACTTGTAAGAATTTTATATAGTTAGACAGACAGATAAACAGACAGACAGACAATGGCCCCTTCAGCACTTAGAAGCTCCCATAGATTCAGAATAACATGACTCACTGATTCAGATTGTAGGAAGGTGTAGGTCGTATCGGTGCCATCCTCACCAATAGTGCTGATATATTGTGCCACAGCCGTGCTCACAAAAGCTTCAGGGCTGCAGCCCCTATGATTCTGAAGGGCTGTGTTTTTTAGGGTTGAGTTTGTTCATAGTCCTTCGGAGCATTTAGGTCTAGTATCAGGGCTGGTCTGGACCAGCATCATCATGCAAATAGCACTATTCCAGAACATGACATTTTGTAATCTGAACTAGCAGGCTTGGCTGGTCCTGACCCACTGGTTCAGACCACATAAAGGTGAGTGCAGAAAGCCTCCCAGAGCACATCTTTGTTGAGAACAGTTCCTCTTGAACTGAACATACCTTGTAGATCAGATAAGGCAGCAGTAGTAAACACAGTGTGCGTGGTTTCTCCTCTGGAAGCACACTCGAAATAATGAAGACAAACTGTAGTCCATGTAAGATTCTTTATTAGGAATGAATGCAAGTAAGAAAACTACAGACTTGTATGAATATATTGGTTGCATGAATATATGAAAATAAAGATAGGTATACAACTTAACTATCCTGGAATGCATGATGCAGAACAAACACACATGATTTAAGTAACCATTGTGCATCCTCTAGAAAGCATTCTGCTACTAGCAACCTGGTAACCTTAACAAGAAACAATCGGGTACAACCAAAATGAAGGGAATGGAATCATCTTATGTCTGTGTGCAGTAGGAAATAAGCTGCACTCTGACATGACCAAATATGGTTGCCCAGACATACAATAGAAAACAGTGGAGGATTCTCATGACTAAAGAGTTAGTGGTTTCTCACAATAACATCCTGTTGAGTCCACACTGCAAGGTTTCTGATTATGCAGGTGCTGTTTACTTATTCTCACTATATTGCAAACTAAGCAAATATACCATAGCTTTAGACAGGGAAATTTATTGTTTAAGACAGGTAACACCTGATTTTTAAACAAAGCAAACTTCTAGAACTTTCTACCTTTGACAATCTTTGATATGAAAAGATGTTGCCTACCATGCTTGCCACTGATTTACAACGTGCATCAGGTCTGGATTTATAGAACAACATCAGGTGCACAAGTCAAGGGCCTTTTGGATACAAGCTGGCACTAAAATCACTTCAAGCTGGCTGAGTGAAGAAGACAAAGCTGCTCAACACTGTGTCACATCAAGATCTATTTATTTATTTACATTTTTATCCTGCCCTATACCTGGAGGTCTCTGGGTGGGTAACAACATCTAAAATCAAATGTCATTAAAACAATAACAGCATCTGCCAGTGGGAAGAGGAAAGTGTATCCCCATTTAACAGAAAGCCAGGGCAAAGAGGTGCATCTTCACTGCCTTCCTAAACGTATACAATGAAGGTGATAGATGCACCTCAAAGGTGCATTGCATAGCTTAGGGTTCATCACTGAGACGGCCTTCTCCCAGGTGCCCATCCCTTTTGCTGCTGAGGGTGGTGGGACAACCACCAGATGGCACAAGCTAAAATCTTTTGAAAGGCTGCATCTTAAAAGGGATGAACTATGAGCAAGAAAGACAGAAGAAAAGTAAGAAGCATAGGAAATATAACCATGGAAGTATAGTAAGAAATTATTATATAGTATCGATCCAAGAAGTAATGAACAAACATTACAAAATTGTATTTGGATATATCTTTACTCTGTAAATGTCTTGTTGAATTTTATCATATTATACATGTTATTTTGATGTGAAAGTTTACATTGTCTTCCTGTTCTTTTTGTAGTTATCTTTACATTTAAATTATTTTGTTTTGCTTCAGAAAGGCCCATTTGCTAATCAAGTAGTTAGAGGGAGACCAGAAAGTTTCTATCAGTGTTGTCAAAATTCAGTACGTGGAGGAACAGGGAAAGGATTGGTACCTCCATGCATCTTTGGCTGTCATGAGACACAGCCAGAAAAGTATCTCGGAGGCAGCTTAGAGAAGGCTTTGAGGTGGGGTTGTTAACCCACCAGTCTGCCCCTCTCCTATCTCATGAACATTCTGTGCTAGGAAAGGAGGATTAACGAAGGCTTGGAAACATGAATGCACAGCTTAAATTAGAGCTTTTAACTATGTACCTTGTTTTAACCTGTATCTTGTTTTCAATATGTTTTTTAAATGTTGGTTGATTCGCTGTCACCCGCCCAGAGACCTTCGGGTATGGGGTGGGATAGAAATGGAAACAAATAAATAAATAAAGGCAATGCACTGTCCCTCAGTCACCCCCTTTTGTTATGTCTGAAGATAGCCTTTGATTGTGCCAAAACCAAGCTTCGATCTGTTACAGATCAAAGCCTACTGTTTCATTGCGATTTACTGCCTAAACTGTGATGAATCCAAACATCAAGGGAAGGAGAGAGGCATGATGAGAGACTGAATAAGCTCCATTTTGATTTCCTGTGAGCAAAAACTGGACACTTAGCCTTGAAGAAGTATCTGAACACAACTGCTTAAGGCTGTGCATTGCAGTCATCCTGGTTAAACTGATATGAAGGAAGTGGTCTGCACTGATACAATATCCCTGCAATACAAAAACCAAAGAAGTTAAGATCAGGGACCCAGGAAAGGTTCCCCAAACCTACCTGAAACTAACTCTGCAAAAGGGTAAGTAAGAAGGTTGCCATCTGGCAGTGTCCATCTCACTGTAGCAACAGCAATGCGCATGAGGCTGTTGCTACAACAACTGGGTGATAAAGCACACAACTGCACATGCATAGCTGCCCCAACTCCATGCAGTAGATGTGAAGGCTGCATTTGGGGATACTCCTCCACAGCTATCAAACATGGGGTCACTGAGCATGCTGGAAGTGGCTTCATACTGTGTGGATGATCTATGCCTGAGCATCCCTGAGGGCCAAGTGCAAAAAGTCCCCAAGAATCAGATTGCAGTATTCTGAGGAGGGGGGGGGGCTTTGTTTTATGTCTTAGGTTTTTCCCCATCATACAATACGGTCGATGTGTGGCCTGAAAAATGTGATAAATAAACAAATAAAGCCTGGGTAAGAATACAATCATGGACTGTCCCCAAAAAATAAGAACTGCCAAGCAGAGAACTTTTTTGTAGAAGGTGCACATGAACTATATTGACTTCTACAGCTATGAATTAGTGTAGAAGTAACCATGGAAGGAGCGACTTCAGCAAGAAAAAAGAAATGTTTGAGACTGCATCCCGCAATTTGCTGCCCTTGAAATTCTGCTAGGCAACAGTTCCATCAGCTCCATTCAGCATCACAAAAATTAGGAACAGTGGAAACTGTTACTAAGAAGTGTCTAGAGGACACCAGGGTGAGTGTGGCTGGTGACGAATACTGTACGTGAGTACAATTGGTAAGGAATATGCCTGTTTGTTTTTTAAAAAACTCTGATGAAGTCCAAGCACTGGCTGTTCATCCTATCAGGAAAATATATATGCATTCCTCTCAGTAATGGAGATGACCTTCTCATTTGTTCACCCAGAACATTTCATTAGGCCTCAATCACTCCCAGAGGGACTGCTGTTAGCTGTACTTGAAAGCAATCGACAAAAAACTTAATCAATTTCCCTTTCCATCCGTACTCAGGGATAACATCCAAAATTCAGGCTGATTTATAGCCAAGAAGTGATTTGTAAATATAATGTACTGACCGACCAGAAGTAAGACAGAGAGAAGCAGCTATGGCCTGGCCACCTTTCTGAAAGTAAAAAAGATGTGTTGACTTAAGCCATGGAACTGGTGAAGTAGTGGCAGATGCAAATGTGGTCTCACTGAACCACATTTAGGTCCACAAGAGTTTTAAACACAGACAAGGCTTTGTTATGAAACATATCAGATAAAAAGTATATTAAAATCTTATACATGTACAGCTAAGGCATAGGAAATTGTGCTGGAGGGATAAATGACCATTGGATCAATGATCTTAGGCCCAAGAGAGTAGCCTAGCTTTACAAGGAAAACCAAACAAAATAAAAACCAGAGACTGATCATTAGGCCCAATTAAAAGCCCTTTTGGGACATAAATATATAATAAAGTTTATCACCTGTCTCCAACTTCCACAATTATGTTTAAACTAGGGTTCTTTCTGCATTTAGCCTTATTCTGGATTATATTCTGGATTATATTCCAGAATAAGGGCCTGTTGTCCACATGATCATGCAGTCTATGGCAGCACCGAGCAAGGCTTGCATGCGAACAACAGACCCCTATCCCAAGATACACAGAATAAGGCCAAGTGCAGAAAGGGCCCAGATTTCAAAAGTATTAGCTGCCAATGCCCAGCAGGGAGTCACTGCTGGTCTAAGGGCAAGAGAACCTGGCTCAGCCACCCTAGGTTCAGAAACAGCTAGACCCATCTGTGTGTGGAGTAACGGAAGGAGCCAAAAATGGTGCTAAATTTGATTGAGGTCAGCATTTCACAACCAATGCTGACCAGCAACTTCCTCTGTGGAGAGGGGTGCCCTAAGAGTTGTTATTCCTACTCTTTTTGTAAATGTGCCCATACCAGGGCTTGTGTTGGGAAACGACCACCCTGGACTGCAGCTGCCTGTCTGTCCACCCCCCTGGACAACTGGTCAAGCCTTCAATATGCCTGTAAATGAAACCTTATTTTTAATGGCTACTGTTTAATTAATCTCACTCTGTATCCATCCATGCTTTTATTTAAAAAAGAAAAGAAAGGAAACAGCCACTCAAAAAGGGGATGGGGAGTTGTCATGAGAAGCAATAGTGAGCAAACTACAGGAGCTGAGAGTCTGTAAGTATGAACAACCCACTCAGGTAAAATGTAGCCACATAAAAAGTGTACAGAAGCTCTTGGCTCAGACAAAAATCTTACCTATACTACAATGCCTGGCCACATCCCCATGCAAGCCATTTGGGTCTGATGGGCTGGGTGCGGATTCAGTTGTCCCCATGTGTACTGTGCCAAACCCCAGCACAGGGGAGCAGCACCATCTCCTCTCCGACCCCTCTCTCTTCATTGGAAGCCGGATTGACGTGACCCCACCCCTGTGCAGCCTGCTGAAAATGTTGCATCCCCCTGCTTAGCAGGAAAGAACAGAAAAAATAATTTTTAAAAGCCAAAGCCGCTATGAGGTTTGGCAGCAGTTGAGCGGTTGAGCAATTTTGTACACCTCCGCTCCTCCCGGGAACTGCAAGAACACCCGGCAAGCTTAAAACAGAGAACAATCAAGCCATTATCATGTCCACCTCGGCGATCGGGAAATGGGGGTACAATATTTGCAGTGGGAAAGGGGAGAAAAATCAAGCCATTATCCTGCGATTGGGAAATGGAGGGTGAAATACTTGTATAAAAGAGTCTCGTGGGGCAGCAAAGGCCATTTGACCCCCTCATAATTATGGCTCTAACACCATTTATTCCCAAAAAATCTCCGCAGTCTCCAATGCACTGGGCATTCCAGTGTGATCTCCAATGCACTGGACAGGAACAGCAAGCACAGGACATGAAACCCCACCTCCCACTGAGGTGAGTGCCAATCTCCACCCCAAATAGCCTGGTACCATCCCCATGCACAAGCTCAGCCCACAAAGCAATGAGTGCCAAACCCCCAAACCATGTCCAGACCTGTTTTTTTCCAGTACCAAATTTGGCACAGATTTGGTTCTGGTTTGGGTGATTTGGTCAGTGGAAATCGGACCAAATCTAAAGTGCCAAACCCAATTTTGATTCGGACCAAAATGTGCATGGGGGCTTGCCCCCTGTGTGTCAATCATAACTATGGCCCTTTATTCTTTTATTTGGTAATACAGATCAAGAAGCCTCTTAGTCCACATCATCCACACAGAACTAGTGGTAATCAGAATCAGATCCGTACTAAGGGTACAGTGAACCTGATAAATTCCTACCACATCCAGATTAGCACCATCCACATGTAGAACAGCATTGAGGAATAGGCACTGTGATGGCAAGACTGCAAAGATACCTTGATGGCTATGATGCCTTCACACTTAGCATCCACAGCAAAGTTGTCTTCACAGTGCTTGCAAGAACGTCTTGCCCCTATTATCTAGATGTAGCATTTGATTGATGGAGTCATGGGCCAATTACACTGGGTATGGAAGGTGCTGTCACCGGTACTTCACATCCATTGATATGGAACAAGGCTTAGTCATCTCCTTAGAAGGCGCTTGCTGCTTCCCAGCTTACTTAACACAGATCCATCTGCCTGCAATTGATCCGGATCATATGAATCCAGATTTACTAATCTGGGTTAAGGGCAAGAAATTAAGAAAGGAACTATGGGTGTTTCTGAATTGGTTGTGGAAACCGGTTTAATGCCACATTTAAGACCCATTTTAAACCTTTAGGTACTCACCTTCCACATTGGAGACCTCTTTAGGGACCCTTCCAGGTGGCTGTTTATGCATTTTGGTGTGTGAGATCCATTTCTAAATTGAGTCTCGCCACTGAAAACTGGCTCAATGGGAAGACCTCAGAAACGAGGTCTTCAATCCGTCCCTTTGCCTTGATCCATGTGGAAGCAGGACACTTCCACACATGGGCAGGTGAAGGGATGTATGTTCCTGTGGCCACCATCTTGGGGAGGGCAGAAGCAGGGCAGTTTGCCTCCTTCTGCCCTCCCCCATGCGCCGCGCACCACCAGAAAGGCGCAATGACGGGCAGCTGCATGCTCCAGTCCTGCAGCTCTGGGGGCAGCGTGGGAATCTGGCTAACTTTTGGCATGGGTGCTGTGGCTTCTGCACAGCACCCAGACCATCCATCCTGCCGGATCTGGCCTCCCCGCATGTGTGCTGATGCGCGAGGGCCCTTTGGATCTGTCCCTACTTGGGACAGATCTTCTTTCATCTGGTTTTTGGCAGCAAATGCAGAAGCACCCTATGATTTTTTTCCTTAAAGAAGCTTGTAGACCACTATGCCCAAAGTTGTTAATTTCACCACCTTGTTTATTTTGCCCTCTCACTTGGCATTGACTTCCAACAATCTTTTGTTTTCCAAACATCTGGTACTTGAACTAGAAACATCCTCATTTAGAGAAAAGTGGAAAATGCTGTGTCTATTCTAATTTCAGTCCTCTCTTGAAGTGCAAAGGTGAATAGAAGGAGCAGTGATGGATCAGATTGATAACTCTGTCTTTGTTCAGGTAATTTTAAAAAGAAAAAAATGAAAGAGCTACTCAGTTAGGGGATGGGGATCAATGTCCTCCAGTTAAGCTACTGGCCTCAAATGCCAATGGTGGTAGTCTGATAGAGTTGGTCACTGCTGCTACCAAAAACATTAATGCTGTACAGAAAATTATTTTTTGAAAACAAAATTTAAAAAGAAAGAAACCAAGGGTGCCTCTAGAGAGCAGGAGGCAATTGCAGGATCTTCTGTACGTTCCACAGTTGACTCTCACCATCCCTGCCGCACGGACTCTTAGCTCCATCTGCAAGCTTCTTGTATTATTGTTCCTGTTGCAAGTATCTCTATGCTAGCCAAGCACGCACTTACTTCCCTTTGGCTCCCCCACCCCCACTTGGCTAACATCCAGGAACAATGAGCTGGCAGGCAGAGATAAGCAGTTGCTATTAGAGGAACCCATCATCACTGCTGGATTTCCCATAACAGTTACACAGATACATATGGCATTCTCAGTACAGACCCAGGACTATCACTGGTTTTAACCCACATGTGGAGGGACTCTAAAAATCAAGATATAGGAACAGAAACAAAGAATTGGACTTTCCATTCAGTTCCCAGAAACACTGGGTAAATTTGTACTTTGCCTCCCATCACTAGAATGCTTGATGCATCCGCACCAGGTGTTGGTTAAACGTGAATTGGCCATTGTTGAGGCGGCCATCAGAGAGCTCTAGTGATGGTACCAGCATGCTTCTGTGACACCACCAGTCACCACATGCTTCCCAGCACCCAGAATAGTTGTGTATGTAGCATGCAGCCATCTCCTCTCCGCCCCCTCATTGGAAACAAGATTGATGTCACCCCACCCATATGCCCACTACAAATGCCACATTCCCCCCCCCCCTTAGTGGCCCAGAGAAGCCAGGACTGAAGAGCAAAAATAATTTTTAAAAACCAGCTGTTTGAGCAAAGTTGCTATGAGGTTTGGTGGCAGTTGAGTGTTTGAGTAGTTCTGCACACCTTCGCTCCACCTGGGAACTACAAGAACACCCAGCATGTGGAAGGGAGAAAAATCAAGCCATTATCATGCCAGCCATGGCAATTGGGAAATGGGGGTGGAATACTTGCCATGGAAAAGGGAGAAGAATCAAGCCATTATCCTGCCTGCCTTGGCAATCAGGGAAGTGGGGTGGAATACTTGTGGGTTAGCTAAGGCCATTTGACCCCCTCATCATTTCAGCTTTATCACAATTTACTCCCCCCAAAATCTCAGCAGTTGCAATCTCCAATGCACAGGGCAGGAACAGCAAGCACAGGACATGAAACCCCACCTCCCAATGATGTGAGCATCAATCTCCTCCCCAAATAGCCCCAGACCATCCCCATGCACAGGCTCAGCTCACAAAGCAATGCATGTTGAGACACCAAACTGTGCTGAGAACAGTTTTTTTCTAGGACCAGATTTGTTCCTGGTTTGGAGCTGGTCCACGGAAATTATTATTATTATTATTATTATTATTATTATTATTATTATTATTA
>MTQE01000401.1:13449935-13461529 GCA_014337955.1 Aspidoscelis marmoratus | reverse complement strand
CTATCACTGACCTGCGGCATTGCTACCCCGACCTGCGCACTCTGAGAGTAAACTCTTTAAATGTGACTCAGGACTTTAATGAGGAAGAACCACACTGCAGTGGCTCCCAGGCTGAAAAAAATGCAGCTTTGCCAACAGTGATTTGACTGCCTTATTTTTATTACTGTTCAGGTGTTCTCAATAATTGTTACTACCCTTCTTTACTACTATTCTTTTTTTAGTGTATGCAATTGCAAGACGTTTTAATTACAAATTAATTTCACTGCAGACAAGTTCTCAGCTTCCTCGGCTTATAAAAAAAAATGTCCCAAACACCTCATCAGATGTTCTCCAAACTACCCTTGTGAAACATCAGATATCATTCTTTGAAAGACAGTGGGGTCATGTTTCCATAAAGAGAAGATAAAAGTGGTGGCATCTTACCAGCATCCTGGCAAGGCCTTAGCCCTTTCTGCACTTGGCCTTTTTCTGGAGCTTATTGCAGAACGGGGCCTGTTGAGATCATGGCAGGCCTCATCGGGGGTCTGCCATAGTCTGCATTAGCATGCAGATAGCAATCCTCTGATCTGAGATATATTCCAGAATAAGGCCAAGTGCAGAAAGGCCCCAGCAAACATCCTCAGTGCCATTCCAGGATAATAATAGCATGTCACCCCAAAATTGAAATGAAAGATAATGCAGGAGTTCCTGCATTACCCTACTATGCTGGCATCTTGCTAGAGCAGTGGTTCTCAACCTGGGGGTCGGGACCACTTTGGGGGTCAAATTTCCCTTTCAGAGGGGTCGCAACAAGTCTCCCGTTGTCCTTCACTCCCACCTCCCAGCTGCTCTGCTCCTGTGGTTGGGGGTCTCCACAACATGAGGAACTCCATTAAGGGGTCACAGCATTAGGAAGGTTGAGAACCGCTGTGCTAGAGGATCTGGCGTCTGGTGCCCACATCAGATAGAACATCCAGGAAATTGTTGCACACACAGAAAGAAAGGAAGGAAGGAAGGAGGGAAGGAAGGAAGGAAGGAAAAGGAAGAAGGAAGGAAGGAAAAGGAAGGAAGGAAGGAGGGAGGGAAGGAGGGAAGGAAGGAAAAGGAAGAAAGGAAGAAAGAAAAAGAAAGAAAGAAAGAAAGAAAAGTCCTGGAGGTCTTTTCTAACATTGCACCAATGCAGCTAACTCATAAATTGGCAGCCTCTTCTGTGGATTGATGCTGGTTTCTTGAAAGATCTGACATTTCTCTGCATGAGGGATGTGCAAAATTCGTGTTGAATTGACAATTTGTTTTTTTCAAAAATCCAAAAATTTGATTGAAATTGAACCAGTCTCTCCTGTTTGCAAAATTTTGAACAATTTGCTCAAGCATTTGTATTTTGCTATGTTTGGGGACATGGAAAAAACTTTTTCAATGTACAAAAGGTCATTTTCTTTGCAAAAAAAAAGTTCAAAAATGAATGCGAAAATCTGATTTTTCAATTTGACAAAGAAATGAATTATTGGATTTTTGATTTGGCAGGAAAACGAATGTGATTTTTTTCATGCGCATCCCTCCTCTGCACCATCTGTATACACAAAGCTTTATCTGCAATACATTTCAGAGTAGTGCAGGTGTTTTGAACAGGAAGGTAAGATTTATGGCAGGGTCTTTGGTTCTGATAACTGTGTTGCGGAGCCCGTGGAGAATTTCATTTTCACAACTGATAAACATGCTTATGTGATCTAACAGCTATGGCCCACATAGTGAACATGAAGAATGATAAATAAGTATTCTGTAGATTTTAACCATAGAAGGCAAAGATAATTTAGGACCTTGTTGAATAACTGTACAGGTCCTCCGCTTTATACAGGAACATGCCTTACAACTTAACTATGTTGTGATGCAAAATCCCCCCAAGTTTAAGTTTTATACCTGCTGTTTTACAGTGTTTGAATGTAATAACTCAGATAGTACATCTGGCATATTATTTTTAGAAAGACTAAGCTATGTAATGAGCATCTGTACAAGCATATACACATCTCAACATGGAAAGTATGACTGGTTCAGAAATTCTAGCAGTGATGGGGGAAAACTGAAAAGTGATAAGTACTTTTTTTTTAAAAAAAAAGTATTCATATTTTTGACTTCATGCAAAACACAAAATATTTGGCCACAGTGAGATAAACCGGCAGTAGTACTGCTTGGCAAAAGAAGTCTTATGATTTCCCTTTTACTACAGTAGCATATGAAACCTTGGTGTACCCTCCCTAGTGCTCCTGTGTCTTCCAAATGGAACAGTACAGGGTGATTTTTTCCCATTCTGTTCCTCCATCTTCAAAGATAAATGCCAAATTTTCTCAGGTTTAAGCTCCAGTGATTTAACCAGCGTTCCTATCAAATTGTGCACAAGGGTACTTCCATCCAGACTGAGCAAATAAATTGGAATCTGCGTGCCATGATGCAGTGAAACAAATAAAGCAAACAGGGTGTGGAATGTAGCTGAAGAACTGGTGGTCTTTACTTTTGGTTTCCTTCCCCCACTGCTTGATTGAGAAGAGGATATGGATCTTTCTGCATTTTCCTTAGGTCTGGAGTACTGCACCATGAAGACCATTTCAGGACCTCTCTTGTACAAACACTGGTGTAGACTAGAGAAGCTCCACCCAACATTGGCACACTCCAATTTGCACTTAATTCAGATCAGGAAGCCCCCCCCCCCAATCTGGATTAGCAGCTTCTTCTGGACTCTATTCGCACAGATGTGAAGGACAGCCCATTTGCTTCAATGCAAATATATACCTTCCCCATTCGCTTTGCATTAAAACAAATGGGGGTTGTACTTCATATTTCTGCAAATGGAATCTCCGTGAATGTAGGAGAGTCCAAATTCTCTTTGAACCTAAATAAATACCTCCATCCATACAGAACCTAAATAAATACCTCCATCCATGCCCTACGATATGATGGTGAGGACCTCTGAAAAGTCCCACTACCTTCAGTAGTTAGGGAGTGGGAATGCATAGGAGGGCATATCAACATTCAAATGTGAATTGGATTTTAAAACATTTGAATTTACACATTTGGATGAATTTTGGATTTTTGAAAATCTGATACAGATATTCAAATAATTCAAATGAACGGATTCATATATATCATATACAAATTTGCACAAAAATTATACAAATTTGCACTTATAATGCGGGATGAAAATGGGGTGCATACAGGATAAAAATGGGATTGCAAAAATTCATATAACGGATATGATATACAATTTTCAGATATTCAATTTGACTCGAATTTGAATGCAAAAAATACATTCGTGCACAACCCTAAGTTCTTGCCCCCAGGTTATGAATAATCTCCCCTCTGATGCATTATTATATGTGTTTAGATTACTGGTGAAGACTCACCTTTTAACCTTTGGCTGAGCAAACAATATCCCTTCCCTCTGCAGGCATTGTTACTGGACTCTATTCGCACAGATGTGAAGGACAGCCCATTTGCTTCAATGCAAATATATACCTTCCCCATTCGCTTTGCATTAAAACAAATGGGGGTTGTACTTCATATTTCTGCAAATGGAATCTCCGTGAATGTAGGAGAGTCCAAATTCTCTTTGAACCTAAATAAATACCTCCATCCATACAGAACCTAAATAAATACCTCCGTCCATGCCCTACGATATGATGGTGAGGACCTCTGAAAAGTCCCACTACCTTCAGTAGTTAGGGAGTGGGAATGCATAGGAGGGCATATCAACATTCAAATGTGAATTGGATTTTAAAACATTTGAATTTACACATTTGGATGAATTTTGGATTTTTGAAAATCTGATACAGATATTCAAATAATTCAAATGAACGGATTCATATATATCATATACAACGGATTCATATATATCATATTTAATCAATGCATTTTATCTGTCTTCATAATGATATTGTGAGCTGCCCTGAGACCTTCAGGTACAGGAAGGAAGGAAATACTTTTGCTTCCTTATGTATTTCACTCACGATACTTAGAAGCTATTGCTGGGTGTCTATATTTGATGCTAATATTTAAAATCAATACCAGTTGGAAGTGCCAAATGTTTCCTGTTAATTCTTTGCATATCTGGAACAAGTTTGTTTTATATCAGTACTTCAGACGATGTGCCATCTTCCTCCAGCCTTTCTGCACTTATCTTTGGGCAAAGTCAGCAAGGGCTTTTTTCCACTAGCACTAAGTACTCACTAAGTGCCCATTAGGGACCCATTAAGGCTCAGAGCAGGAAGACCCCATTTCCACTGCAGACCCCATTAGAGCCACATTTGTTTCCACCAGTTCTAGGGAAACCTGGATTAAATGGGTCATTCAGGACCTATAATCTGGATTTCCTGGGGTCTCCAATGGGGTCTTCAGGCATCAGATCCAGATTATATGGAGTGCATTTCCACAGCGATCGGGCAATAGGGTCTGGGGGGGATCTGGCGGGGGGTGTACCCATGGGAGGGTGCCCCAAACCCCAAAGCTCCAAAGCCTGTGCACAGTCTCTGAAGCCGGCTCTGAAGAATAGCACAGGCTCCGAAGAGGACCCCACGCGAGACAAATGCCAGTCCTACGGACCTTTCTCAAAGGCTTCAGAGAATCTTCGAAGTTTGCAGCAGATTGCTCCAGAGAATCTCCGGAGCTTATGACAAAGCTGTGGAGATTATCCTGGCCTGCTCTGAAGAATCTTTGAAGAATCTCTGGAGTGTCTGAAGAATCTCTGGGCTGCAACCCCTGTCCCCCCCCCAAAAAAAACCCTGGGGTGATGGGCAGACCCCACGTGGGTCAATCTGGATTCACCCCACAGGTGCTCCAGAGTTTCCACTGTGGGCAAGCTAGCACCCATTGCTATTGAGTTCTGTGCCACCCATGAGGACACACCAGGTACCTCCCTTAATCCAGATCTACTAGATCCAGATTAGTTGAAGGATTCATTCCTTAGATCCGGATCATCTTAGATCTGGAGGGAGGTCAGTGGGGGTAAAAAAAAACCCATAGAGCGTTTCCACATGGGCCCTGAAGATCCCATTAGGAACCCAACAGGAATACTTGTGTAACAGATCCTCCACCACCCTTCTACATGGAGAACACCATTAGGATTGCATGAGGGATGTGTCTTCCACACTATGGCTTCCCGATTCCAGTCCTAATGGGGTGTTTGGGGCCCTAGATCCAGATTTCCCAGAGACCCCATTAATGGCGTCCACAATCCAGTCATCATTCTTGATGACTGTATTAGAGGATGTGCTTCCACATGGCTAACCATGCAGATGGAGTCCAGGGGCAGACCTCACAGGAGTATAGCTCCACGTGCAGCTGGAACCGGCTCTGCCCTGTCACTGCACAGCCTCTGTAGCTGTCAGTGGAGTCCAGCACAGTCTTTGTAGCAGCAACTATGAAGCCGTGCATCTCCTGGAGGGTGGTGCTGGCAGATCATGGCTGCCCCATCACTGGAACAGCCCCATGGGGGGGGGCAGGGCCTTCCTGCCTCCTCTGTCTCCGCTCCCCACATGATCGTCACCTCCTCCCCCCCCCCGCCTCCACCACTCCAGGTGATGGCAGAACGATCACGGAACAAATTTCAAGTCCAGATTGGCCCAGTCCTGCTGAACTGGGTCAACAAGGAAAGTGCACAGCACCCACTCCAATCTGTCCTCAGAATCCATCCCCCCCCCCCGTGACAAATCTTTGGGAGGATGGACTGTCGAATACCAGTTCTATTAGATCCACTTTTCAGCGGCATAATGTGGAAACACCCACAGTGCTAATCATAAGCAGGAATTCAGGAATCAGACCCTCTGTAGTGCATGAAAGAAGAAGGCCTCTGCAGCATCCTAATTAATTATATGACTTGCAACTCAAATATACATTTGTAGCAATATTACGTAGATGATGAAGCTGGTTGTTAAACACAGGAACCATCCTAATTTGGACTCTTTTGCAACAAGAAATTTTGGAAACTGCGACATCATTTTGAGTTCCACACATTTATAGACATAAAATAGAACATCCAATGGAGTAGAACAACATAGCGAAATGCATTTACAGATAATAACATCAAGTATGTCAGAATTTTTCCCCCCAAATGTGAGTGTCTGTGTCTGTGTGTGTGTGTGTGCTAAGGAACCTTGCGATCTTTCCTAAACATTTCTAAACTTTTTGTTTCTCATTTTGCCACTGAGGTTATTTAAGTCTTTTAATTTTTTTTAATTTTTTTTTTTTTAGAAAGTGCTGACGAGGCTGGGCATCCTTTGCCGCTGTCATAATGTCATTCAGTCTTCCTTCCTTGATTGCTTTTTAAAATCATCAAGCTTAATACGTTTGGACCCCAAGGAACGGCTCCTGCCTGCTGCATTTGTCCATCTGATTCACAATGCAGCAGTTAAAGATTTTTATTATGCAATGATACCAGTAGCAATATGTTTGTACACAGAAGGACTAGAGCTGCTTTTCTGCAACTATTGCTGTCTTTCTATCCCACATCTTCTAAAGTAACATGTCAACAGAACTGGAACAAGGGTCATTCCTCTCTCATTCTGGGTGTGTATTTGCAGTGCTTGGCATCTATTAGCAGACATCCATAAACTTTATAGGAAAGAGGAAGAGGAGTTGGTTTTTCTACCCCGCTTTTCACACCCATTTAAGAGGACTCAAAGCATCTGACAAACCTCTTGTTCTCCCCACAACAGACACCCTGTGAGGTAGATGGGGGTGTGAGAGCTCAGAAAGGGAGCTGTGACTAGCCCAAGGTCACCCAGCTGGCTTTGTGGAGGAGTGCAGAATCAAACCCCATGATTGCAAAATATGAGTCAAGCACTCTAACCACTAGACCAAACTGGCTCATAGCAAGGATAAAAAGACAACAAGAAGGAAGCTAATAGTGGTCAGGCATTTTGGGGATGAACAGGAATGGTGGGACAGAAGGCAAAGCAGCTACAGCGAAGTGTTAAAAGAGGTTAGAAGCGGAAATTCTTATGGTAAGTGAAATGCTGTTGTGGTTGCAATTGTATTCAAAACCACATGGAAATGGACCTCGTTGAGTATTAATGCATTATCCATTTATTTATTTATTTATTTCCATTTCTATCCCGCCCCATACCTGAAGGTCTCTGGGCGGGTAACAACGGATCAGACAACATATTTAAAACATATTAAAAACAAAATACAGATTAAAACATATTAAAAACATGATACAAATTAAAACAAGGTACATAGTTAAAAACTCTGATATAAGCTGTGCGCTCAATAGTGTATTCATAAGAACTATAACTGAGGGGAGAATGTATCATCTTAGCCAAAGACCAAGGCAAAAAGGAACGTTTTTACAGCCTTCCTAAATGATAACAAGGAAGGGACATGGCACACCTCAAGGTGGAGACCATTCCACAGTCTGGGGGCCACCAATGAAAATGCTCTCTCCTGGGTGCCCACCAACCTCACTACCGAAGGTGGTGGACCAGGAGGGCCTCTTCTTTGGATCTCAAGGCACGGGCAGGTTGGTATGGGAGAAGGTGAATCTAACATTCAAACGTACGGATTCTAATAATGCAGATTTGAATTGGATTTTTTAAAATTCTGATCGAGTCAAATTTGAATGCCAAAAAAACCTCTTGCACACCTCTAATGTAGCCTTGTCCAACATGGGAGCCTAAAATCATTTCTAATCATTAACTAAGTCATAAATGATTTTGATTGCCTGTGCTGATTTGGGATAATAGAGTGGTGCTTTCTTTGGTGGAAAGCTAAATAATATCTCTATTATTAACTCCTATAAACAAACAAACAAACAAATAAATAAATAATAGGAATTATAATGCAGTAGCATCTAGTAGGCACAGCAGTGCAGGTGTCAGACTTCACTGTGTGTAATTACCTATGTACGTTTGCACAAATATTTGTTATGGAGGGTTAAGTCTACTGAATGTGAACAGGTTGTTCCCACAGATCAGGACCATAGATAGAGTGAAACAATGCTGGGAGGCTTGCTTCTTGGTGATGGTGGGAGGTTCAAGGAGGCAAAACTCATCTTCTGATGGTTGTCCTGCTTTGTCCCAGTTTGGTGGGTCACTGGTGGGGCTGGTCTTGCCAGCAGGCAAAATGAGAGAGCAGATGTTGGAGGGCAGTTGGTCAACAGTGGCTCCTTAACATTTCTCTTCTGGCAGGTTACCTTACCTTCCTCTCCTGTTTAACTCACCTAGCAAGTCAGATGTGCTAGAGGATGCAGTTATTTGGTGAGGTAATGTTCAACTGAAGGCCTAGCTGACTTCTGTATCTGGAATGGTAAGGAAGGAAAGTGCCAATTTATTTATTTGGCTTAGGCAGCAAAATGCTTTGGGTAAGCTCTGCTATTCCTATGATAATGTACATAGGACTCTTATGATGCCACATCCCTGCTCCCACATTGTGCATTGGATGGAACCCAGTGATTCCATGTGCTCACACTTGCACACAAATTTTTACATGACACATGCAATGCGGGTCAGCTGAAGAGAGATGTTACTCACTGAAGACATAAGGATGAGGGATTTTCAAAGGCAGCTGACCCATAAGGTCAAAGATAGCATTCAGGATCGACTATTATAAGAATCTGTGTGCATTCCGTGTGCATCCCGTTTTATCCCGTATGCATCCCATTTTCATCCTGCATTATAACGCAAAAATGCATAATTTTCACACAAATTCGAATGCAATACATATGAATCCACACATTCGAATATCCATATCAGATTTTCAGAAGTCCAAAAATCCATTCTAATGTCTAAATTTGAATATTGTTAAACCCGATTTGAATTCTAATGTCGATATTCATTGGATTCAAATTGGATTTTTGAATTTTTGAATATTTGTGCTCATCCTTAGGCTGCATACTATGTTTCTCAATCAATGTGTCCATCGATGTTGTCCATCATGCTTAGACAACATGGTCATTGTTCAGAGATGAATCTAGGAGGGATTATGGAGGTGTAGTCCATAGAGATCTCTGGGTTCAAATCTCACTGAGCCATGGAAGTTCATTGGGTGACCTAGGGACAGGTACTGTTGCTCATCTTAACCTACCTTACAGGTCTTTCAAACAACAAAATGGAGGGGAGGATAATTTTGTGAGCCACTTTGAGCTCTGTAGAAGAAAAGCAGGACATAAATGCAAAGAATAACTAGAACAGTCATTCAGAAACAGAATATTTCTACCCATATTATTGTAAGCTACTCCATCTGACTTTGATGAAAAGTGGTATATAACTATAATTAACTTATTAATTAAGAGCCTGTCCTTCTTCTAACACAACTGTTCAGGAAATTAAGGCCCTAATTTGGACCTGAGATCCACAAGCTCATAATTTCATAAACAGAGATTAATTTTATTCTGTGCTAAAGCAAATTACAAAAAAAAAAAATTACTTTGCACTAAAGCAAATGGCAAATAATTGGCTGATGTTCTCTTTTCTTAATGTTAGAAGCTCAAACGGAAGTATACATTCATGGCAGTCAGTTATTGGCTTAGCCAAAACCTACCTCTGCTCATCTTCTCAGGAAGAGAAGCAATGCCCTAAACAAATTACTCCTAGAGCCATGCAGGACTGATACTGTTCAACCACCGCATGTCCTAATTCCCCAAATGCAGTAAGAAATCTTATATGATTTCTGCCAGTTGCCCTTCAAAAATTCTTTCATGGCTGGAGTTTGCTCAAGAGAAAAGCCGTTCAGGTTTTTGCTTTGTCTGCCTTGTCCCTGAGTCCCTTAATTCCTAGCGCCCTTTAGCCGTAGACAGATTCTGCAATGGGCTAGTTGCTTATCGATAGCTGCAGTTCTCCCCGTCATGTGCTGCCTGCAGAATACAAAAGATGCTGAAAGTGGCAAAGATTATGCAACAGATAAATCAAAGGAAGAACATGTTCCCTCGTCTCAGTACTGAATTCTCATACATCATGGTGACTCAGAGCAGCTCCCCCAGCAGGGACAAATTCATAGACCAAAGGCGCTTTTTGACTGATTTTTCTGCGATAATAGATGAGTTTCAGTTCTGAGACGTTGCAGCCTCATGATGATACATTGAGCCCCATTCCTATCATGGAACAATTATCCCCTGGGTAGGACCTGATCATAATCTGCTTTTTATAGAATATTGTCCTTCTACTGTGACAGAAAATAGAGCTCCCTTTTGAAAGCACGCTGCCACCAGTTTTCCACATGTCCCCCTCCCGTCTCCCAACGACTTTGTTTATTTGCTTCCCCTAACCTCTCTAAATGTGATAAATCATGGGAATTTAATTTGGAGATCATATCCCTGGCTCAGAAAACAGAAAAGGTTAGCCCTCAGCTTGTACCCCCTCTCACTAATCATGTAACAGTTCTGTCGTCCAATTTGGCTGAAACTTACAGCCTTGCAGTGCCAAAATCTAGTTCTGTGAGGTGTTTGTGTCTCTCTTCTTGATGCTCACAAATGGCACGCTGGCTTTCAGCCAATCTTGATCCTTGCTGCGTAAGGCTAACCACACTCAATCCAAATGCTTTTGTAAGGCCCCATTTTACAATTAGAGATGCTGTGGGAACTCCCAATCCCGAAAAATGCCAGGGCCCAATTTGCTACTTAGGCTGGTGCACAGCCTACACAGGCAGAATAACAGACAAATATTACACCTGTACTAAGTTCTGAACTTTCCTTTCTTCCTCTTAAAATCCACTAGGCCCTCAACATAGCATCCAAAGTATTCTACTTCATTGCTTCATTTACTTGCTTCATAACTAGGGTCCCTTAAGCATGGAAGTTGTCATAAAAATTAGCTTGATGGAACCATTCCAATACTTAATGTGGTTTGACCATATTCATCCAGATGCTGCCAAATTGGTATCAAATCAATCTTTTGTGCAAGCTGTTTCAGTTTTTGAAAATGTATGTTTATTCTTGAAGAAGGAAACCATATTCTAAACTAGGACTCTTGAGGGCCCTCCCTTTGTTTCCAATAGTGTGGAAGGTCAATGAAAGGATCTTGCTTTCACATCTTATGTTTTAAAGATTGACCTTTCAGGGGGTTGTCCCCATGTAATCTGTTTCGGATTGGATTTGAGATATTCCCAATACAGATTCTAGTTCGAATTGACCCGGCCCCATGCAATTGATGAAAGTGCGGGCTCAAGTCTAATACACCTGACCCCATGCAAACTGCATCAGGAAACCACAACTTTTTTTTCTCCACCCCCTCTCTCCTGATAGGAGCGAGGGCAGGGAAAACCCACCCAATGCCCCTTCCCCGATGGCAACTGCTGGGCATCAAACAGTGATCAAACAGAAACGAGCCTCTTCTCTCTGTGATCTGATCACCGGGCAAACGTAAAAGAACTGAATGCCCCAGTGAGATGCAGCGATGAGGGGAGTCATCTGGCCCTTGCTGTCCCATAAGCCTCTTCCTGCAACCCTTATTCCACCTCAACACCCCAATTGCCAGCAAGCAGCTTCTGAAATTAGAGACAGTTTATCAGAGAAGCAGAAAAGCACTTCTCTGGTGAACTGCCTTTAAACATTGTAGCAGCTTTGGTTAACTTATTCCACTCCATTCCCCGACAAACAGCTTCTGAAGTTTGCCAGCTAAAAAGCTAACAAAAGC
>MTQE01000401.1:13437698-13449799 GCA_014337955.1 Aspidoscelis marmoratus | reverse complement strand
TTTGGTAAACTTCAGAAGCTGCTTGCCTACCAGCTAAAAAGCTAACCAAAATGCAGAAATCATTCCTGACTTTATACCCAACATATTTGTTTTGAGATACTGAACCACACTGAGAACTAACTAGATACAATATGTTAACTTTCCTTCTTAGAATCTAGCAACAAGCCTCCAAAGTGAAGATCATACAGTGTGACGGATGATGGGCAGCTATAGTCATGCATTTATAAATACAGATATAGCCTTTGTCTCTGGAGAGAACATCCAGAATGATTATGTGGAGAGAGACCAGTCAGTGCTGTTCAGAATAGTTCAAATCGCTTGAAGAAAACCTTTCCTTGGAATTATGTTCTCCACGATGCCCCATCTCCAAAAGCAACGTCATCAGGTTTTGTTTACTTTCTCAGAATCAAAACATTATTCTCTCAGAACAGGATAGTTGTGTGCTTGAATATCATCTCTTTCAACCCCCTGAGGCAGGTTCTCCAATAACAACGAAAACCTAAACAAATGAGTCCCTATCAGTTAGAACAGTATATAGTAAGCTATGAGCAAACAGCAGGAACAAGAAAAGCCCATCTGCCAGAGCTGCCTGCAGAGGAAAACAGAAATGCATTTAGAAACAAATCCAGATGTCTTAGGCTGTGCTACAGAGGAAGGCAAAGGAAACTGCTACTCATAGGATCATTTACAAATAGGAACCAAAACAGCATTACTCCCTGTACTACAGAGACCCTAAGTCATTATACAGAGGAAAAAAGGTAAAAATGTTTGTGATGGGGGAGGGAACTGGTTTAATAGGCTCTTTCCTCACTGGGCCTTATTCCAGATCAGGGGTCCTCAAACTTGTTAAACAGGGGGCCAGTTCACTGTCCCTCAGAACATTGGAGGGCCGGAATATAATTTTTTAAAAAGAACTATGAACAAATTCCTATATAGGACAGGCAGCGGCGGCAAAAACACCTGGCAGGCCAGATAAATGTCCTCAGCGGGCCACATGTGGCCCGCGGGCCATAGTTTGAGGACCCCTGTTCCAGATTATATTAAAGAATAGGGAGTTGCCATCTGCATGCTAGTGCAGTGTACGGCAGACTGCCATAATCTGTACCAGCATATATATGGTAGGCCCCTATTCCAGAATACAATTTAGTATAAAGCCTAGTAGTATAGAGAAGGCAAAAGACTGAAATTTGGATTAGATGGTTATTACTGAGAGGTTTTCTGCACAGAAAGACGTATGTTTGGAATCACTGAATCTGCAACAACCAGGCCTGCTGATTGCAACACGGGAAGACATGCCTCAGCCTCAAAGCTCACGGGAGCTTTGCAATTGAACACCTGAACCTCCAAGAGCTAAGAACAAAATGTTACTAGTCTTCCCACTTCTGGGGACATATTTCAACACATCCTCTAGGGCACACAAGTGAAAGGCATCCCCTGGTATTCCTGAACACAGAAGACTTGTCTCCATCATCTCTTATGTGTTCTGGATCTGGGCTGCTAAGAGACCCAATTAAAGGGCCTCCCTGGCTGGCATCATGCTCCATCTAAATAAAGCAGACAGAACTGCACCAGCAGGGGAACAGGGCTTCATAGAACTGAATAAACATGAAGATATGGAGTCTCTGGGCCTTTCCACATTGGTCACTTAATACCCATTAAGCACCCATTAAGCACAGATATTAAACACTTGCGGAATTCCCATCTGCACTGCGGCACCCATCAGGGAGTCCGCTTCCGCACTGACTGCCGTGAGATCTGTCTCTAATGTGTGCTAAGAGGCCCTTAAACTGGTTTCCTGGAAGACCTGTTTGGAGGTAGTCTTAATGGGTGCTTAATCCGTCCTTGTGCAGTAAATCTGCATCCACGTAGGATGCTTCTGCACAAGGACGGGGGAACTAACTGGGCCCTCCCCCCAGCCTCCATGATTGGCTCCTCTGGAGCCAGCCATGGAGAACCAGGGGCCTCCATTCTCTGGGCTCCCCATTGCCCTAGAAGCCAGAATTGTGGCTCCTGGAGCCAGGGGGGCTTCACCCTACACCCCCACTACCCACCCCAGGTCAGGAGCACATGATCCCCTCCTTACCTGCAGGCAGCCAGGCCGATTCTGGCTGGTGAGGCCTGGCGTGCTTTGCACGTGTGCACAGCACGCCTCCCCATTGGCCAGCCACACTAACATAGTGACATTTGGTAGTGCAGTAGCTTGATCACCTTTTCTCACAAGGGACCTTTTCAGTTCTGTGTTCAAATTTTGAAGCAAATGGGTGAAAATCTCAGAGGGACAGGTACCATTTTCTTCCACAGTGACTGGAACACTCCAGAAACAAAGATTTTTTATTATAATTACCTGTAAAATGGATTCTCACAAAGCAGTGTAATTCTATGTAGCTTTAACCATCCCAAGGTGGCAGCTGATAGTTCCTATTGAAGAGGTTTGGGCCTTGCCCTTTCTCCTCACAGGCAAGCAATGACCTCCAGAACAATTAGGAATATCAAATCAGAGAAGCGGCATCAGGGTTCAGGCGCTTCCATCTGCTGTGTCAACATAGCTGCTTGCAGGCAAAGAAAACTTCTAGGAGAACTTGTGACATTCTGCCATATCTTCCTTTGATTGCACAGAATGCATTCTGCAATATTTTCCAGGATGGCAGGGTGTTTGTTACTTTACTAACACATAGGATCCCATATGGCTTGTTTCTCTGCTGATGTCAGTTTGGTTCCACAGCTTGATAGTTTACTGCTCAGTTTAGGCTAAGATGCTACAGGCAGGCAGCATCTTATGGCCCACAGTCTGCCAACTGGCTTCCATGCCTTTGCTTAATAGAAAATGATCAGCTGGCTTAGTAGCATTCTCTCCAAAGTCTACACTTTCAAAACAGGAACATCTTTAAAAAAATTTTTTTTAAAAAAAAAAACCTAGCAATTTAGCACTACATAAAAGCCTAAAGGCGCAACTGTGCTTTCAAAGGCAAGAACAAGCATGAAGAGACCCATCTTGATTTTCAGTCTGGCAGGGGATAAATAAACACAGTGCCCCAGTAAAGGAAAAGTATATGCACCTTCAACAGTGCTCATAGAAGCTACTGGCTTTAAGGAATGAATAGTTTGATCACCACATTCTCACAAGGGACCTTTTCAGTTCTCTGTTCAAGTCACATATTAAGGCCAGTGCATTTGGCTACACTTTCCCTGTCTCAGTTTTAAATTGGGATAATCACAACTCACAGCATAACTCTTTTTATTAAAAAGTAAATAGAAGTAATCTCGTCCAAAAGGTGTAGATATCCAGTATTTATCTGCCTTTCTCACTCTCTTCCCTAGGGCCTTTCCGCACTTGCTGCCGAAAGCAGATCTAATAGATCCATTATTCGGTGAATCTGTCTTCCCGGTTGATCCATCTCTCTATTTGTGATGGAGCTGAGGGAACCCCACACGTCCGCACATGCACGGGGAGGATGGATTGCAGAGCCAGATTGGAGTGGGTGCTGGGCAGATGCACCAGCACCCATTCCAATCCGTCCTCCGGTAGGCACGCCGGCAACCTCGCCCCCAGAGCTGCCAGACTGGAACATGGAGCTATCAGTCACCACATGCTTCCAGCTGTCATCAGGACAGTGGGTGTGCACGCCCCCTGTCCTATTGACAGCTGCGGGTGATCAGGGCAAGGAGGGGGCATGGATGGCAGCTTCCTCATTCCCCTGCCGCCAACGCCCCCTCCCCAGTAGCAATGCAGCCTCCAGGAGCAGGGGGGATCTAGCAGCGTCGCTGGAAAGGAGCAGCCACATGGGGAGGCAGGGGCAGCTCCCACCCTCCCTTGTAGTTGCTCCAGCAAAGGGGCTTTGATGACAAGCCCCCCCCCCCGCCTGTTATTGAAGCCCATCGGCGCACATGGGAAGCGCTTCCGGAAGCAGGCAGTCCTGCTTCTGCCCGCCCCAAGATGGAGGGCGGAGGGAATCCATCTCTTCCCCTGGCTGTATGTGGAAGGGTCCTGCTTCTGCACACATCCAGGGGGAAGTGACGGATGTAAGACTTGTTTTTTTCAGGTCTTACATTTAAGACAGATTTTGGTGGCAAAACCAATGTTAAAAACCGGTCTTGCACACCGAAATGTGGACGCAGACTCTCCATTGAGGTTTACAGTGTGGATGCATCTTCATGTAAGTGTTTTAAATGTGTGTTAAGGGGGGGGTTAAACTGGTTTCCGCAGCTAGTGCAGAACCCCCCACCCCCACCCCGGAATCTATCCTGTAGGATGGAATATTTGATGACCATCTCCAGTTTGGTCTTGTGATTAGAGTGCAAGACTCATGTCTCAGTGCAGGAGCAAACTGTCCCATCTTTGGATAGGTTGCTTATCCTGGTATGGGGCAACCTGCCCTGTACTGGGATAAATGCAGAAATGGGATAAATCCCCTACTCCTATATCAATAGTGCAGTAGTAGCTGTTACAGAAGCTATAATATATAATCAACCTGTAGAAACAAAATGTACTAAAATATAGGTTTTTGTTAGCTTAGCTAGGCCATTGGATACATACATTTCTCTTTGATGGATCTTTGTGACTTCAAAAGAGATTTCAAAAGTGACTTCCTACAGTGTACATATAAGAAATGCATATCCCTTACATGCTTAGGTAAAATAAACAATGGATGCATCTGCATACAGAAACTTAAAAAAAATGACTTAGAAGTGGTTTAGAAGTGGTAGCACCCACCCACTAGTGCCTCTAATCTACATTAAAGCCAGAAAATGCAATTTCAAAGACTTCTAATGTGGAGAGGTGGCTTCCATTTATGATTCATTGTAATCTCGCAGTATTTCTTAGGAATTGTGGTAAATCTTGTAATATTTTTCAAGAATCAGGGGAAATCTCATGATATTTCCAGGGAATTGTGGGAAATTTCATGCCATTCTCCACAATTCCCAGATGGAGGAAGCCTCTGAGCTGAGCACACACTGCCAGGAGGTCTCATTGAACCTCTGAAGAAGGCACAATGGCAGCCATGGTTGTAGCTGCTGAAAGATTTATAAATAAGGGGGCACAGCTGAGGGGGATGTAAGGTGGGTGTGGGAAGAATACATTTGCTTCACTTGCAAAGGAGGCCCTACAAACTTAGGCCCCTTTCAATTCACATGAGAATCATTGAAGCTTTGAATTGGAACGCAAATGTGAAGCTGACAAATATTTTTCACCTATCCCTACTTTCAGATGATAATATGTAGCCCTCATGATCTCATCCAATATCTAATCCACCTTTTCTAGACTAGAATGCCCATGTCAGAGAGAGGGACATGTAAACAATCCTACCTCAGATCATATCTAGACTGCTTCAGAGCTGCTTTTTTAACTACATGTGAACACATCCTCAATAGATACCATGCCATTTTTCTTCTTTTCCCAGCAATCACATTCACAGGCTGCTGCAGGAGGAGGGCAGAAATGAAATGACAGCTGTGGTGTCATTTGTCATTTGTCATTTGTGGACAGATAAAGTCTTCTACTAAGCCTCCTAGTGACTTAGAGCAGTAAGATGTGCATTTTATCAACATTGCATCATTTAATTCAGTGGACCAGTTCTATAAGAAGGCAATGCAACAGGTGACCTTGCTGGTAGAACAACACTCAAAGGCAGAATATACCTTACTCATCCCTACCTTTATAAATCAAAGGATGAAACATCTGTTTAAGCAGACCAAATACACCTGCTAACAGGTGTAGTGTGTTAAATAATGAACTTAATATGAAAAGATGGACTATGTTTGGTCTAAGAAGTAAAAGGAGGATGGCGGAGAAAGAGATACAGCAAGATATATTAACAACAGCTCCAGAGAGAAAGAGTTTATGGGGGAAATTTGAGGAATCAGAAAATAGGAAAACAGTGGCTTAACAGAAGGCAGGAGAGGGAATGGCAGGAGATAAAAATGAAGGGAAATAACATTTAAAAAGTAAAGCAACTAAAGAACAGACAACAACACATTTTACTGAGACTTAGGCTTAAAAGATGGACAAAAACCATGATTGATTTTGGGACTGTTGTCTGCTCCAATACATTAAATCAGAAAAAGAACAAAATGGAAATACAGGTGGGCTTGCAGAGTGACAAATCATTTTAAATGTAAGGAGATTTTGAACGAATAACATTAGACCAACCACCAGTGGGTTGCAAAGAAATAAAAGGAAAGGTCATTATTATATCAGATGAGATGATTGGTGGAGAAAAGAAACATCAGGATAATTAGTCAGAACTCCAAGGATTGATGCTTAAATAACTGGGGGGGAAAGCTTGAGAGAAGGTGAGCTACAGAACATCAGTGAACAACAAAGGTATGGAGGAATACTGTGGTTATGGAACAACAGTTAGAAAGGAGATTGCTCAGATACATCTTTGAGATACTAATATCTATATTAAGGCCATCAAATGGGACTTTAATGAGCCATGCAGTATGATAAAAAGTGTGTGGAGAGACACTTGCAAAAAAACCTGTGGAGGGCACAGAAGACATGGTAAAGACTTGAAAATAATAATGCTGTGCACCCAGTGTTACATTTGCTAATTAAAACTCATAAGGAATGGAAGGCATTGCCACCTGAGGTGAACCATTCATTTGAGATATGATGAGCTAATAGGTAGACTAGGGTGGATGGTTTCCAAGGGCTTTTCAACACTTACTATAAGTCTAGAACAAGAAGGGGTCTATCAGCCTCCTTTCCACATACTGATGCAGGATAAGAGAGGCCCCACCTCCTCCTAGTACTTCCTGGACACAAAGGACAGGGTGTAGAAGGAAAGTCTGAAGGATCTAGCCTACAGAAGAGAAGACTGAGAAGAGACATGATCACGGTCTTCAGGTATCTGAAGGGCTGTCACAGTGTAGAGGGACTGTCCCTATTCTTACTTGCACAAGATGCGAGGACTAGAAACAATGGTATGAAACTTCAAGGGAGTCAATACAGATTAGATATTAGGAAAAACTTCCTCACAGTGAGGCTGATCAGTCAGTGGAATAGGTTGTCATGGGAGGCAGTGAGTTCTCCTTCCCTGGAAGAATTCAAGCAGAGTCTGGACTACATCTATCTGGACTGAGCAGGGGGTTGGCCTCAATGATCCTAGAGGTCCCTTCCAGCTCTGTGACTCTGATGCTATAAACCATGCTAAGGCACCCAAATTAGCACCCTAATCTAGTTTACCTGTAAATGTGATGTTAAGTTCTACCAGCATGCTAGGGGGTGGTATATTGGACCACAAAGCCATGCAAATGCTATGAATCCACGGGTTGGGTATAACATGGGGGACTCATATCCATGTCACAAAAAGTAGTGTTATCAAAATGCCCCCAGGAGCTCCAAATGACTTTTGGAGCATTTGGAGTCCTCCCACATCAGCTCTGAAATTGCTGGGAGCTTTGGAGCTGATATGGGCTAGGGGTGGTAGTGGTGGTGGTGGTGGTGGTCAGAATAAACTGTCCCAATGTGTGTGCCAGGAGAAATCTGTCCCAGCTTGGGATGGACTGTGTATTCACGTACGAGGTAACTAGTCCTGTACTGGGGATAGCACATGTAAATGTGAAAAGAGGGCATGTTTCTTTCACCTTTATTACAATATATCTTGTGTGGTCCTTTAAAAAAAACCAAATAAATGATGGAAGCTGAACAAATTCATAATATCAGCAAGAACAAAGAGATATATATGGACAGCTTCAGTGTGGAAGCCTTGTACACTAATGTGGATTACATACATGGATAGAAGTGCATCAAACAGATGTTAAGAGAAAATAAAACTAGAATGGAATGTTATGGGTTATCTATAGCTGAAGCAAATGAATTATTGGAGATATGCTTGAATTCAGGTGAGAAATTTTATAAGCAGAAATGAAGCTTGGTGATGGGGAATACATAGCTCTCTTGCTAGCTCTGAGTTGCAGAAAAGTGATTTATATGCAGAATATTGTATTTTATAAGGGGGTCATAGATAGCAGCCTGATCACCTCTCACATAATAGAAAAGATGGACAATTGATTCTTAAAACTGCATGGAGAGGGCAGGGATAGCTGAATGCTGAAGTGTGGTTTGGTTTTAAGGGCCCTCTCCATGCAATTTGTATCCCAAATTTAACCCTACTTTGCCTCGGAAGCATCTCCATGCAAAGCCCTAATAGGAGCTACAGGCGAGACGTGTTAAAAAAAAAACACCTTGCAAGTGTACTACATACGAAATAAGGGGCTAGTACGTATTGTCCTGTGGTCATGTGGACGCTCCCAGGTTATTTGGTTGCAGAGCAGCTGTCAGGCAAGTATGGAGGCTGTAAAGAGCAGGGAAGATTTCTAAAAACAGATGCTAGAGCCAAGTCTGTTTTAAAGGGCTATCACGTCTATTTTTAAAAATCTTCCCTGCTCTTTACAGTCCCTATAGAAGCTCTCAAGAGCAGGAGACCAGAACAACCAGCTAATTA
This sequence comes from Aspidoscelis marmoratus, assembly GCA_014337955.1. Taxonomy (NCBI): domain Eukaryota; kingdom Metazoa; phylum Chordata; class Lepidosauria; order Squamata; family Teiidae; genus Aspidoscelis; species Aspidoscelis marmoratus. The sequence goes on along the minus strand of MTQE01000401.1, from coordinate 13,441,352 downwards.
ATTATGCACCTCTTCCTGCTTGGATGAGTCAGCCTCTGGCAAGATGCTGATTAACAGGCAGCTCTAAGGGGTTACAGGGGCTTGAAATTTCTCTCTCTCCTTCTCACACACGCACACATAGACAGGGGGGAATCCCTCCTGGAGGAATGTCTTCCTGCCCTTCTCCCTCCTCCAACCCAAGCCCTCTTACACACGCACACGCACGCACGCACGTACAAACAGGGTGGAATCCCTGTCAGAGCCCCGCAAAAGCCACTGCTCTTTTAAACATTTTATTGGGGCTCTCCCTGCCTGAAAGCTGACAGTTGCCCTGCATCCAGCTGAGTGGCTTTCAGGTGGGGAGAGGTGCTATTGTGTGCACGTACAGAGCACCGCTAAAGTGAGAGCAGTGGCTTTGCTGCCCTTTTAATCATTTTATCTGGGCTCTAACAGGGATTCCACCATCTGTTTGTCCGTGTATGTGTGGAGGAGGGAAAGAGAGAAAGAGGGGAGAGGAGGAGGAAGACATTCCTCCAGGAGGGATTCCACCCTGTCTGTGCATGTGTGTGTGTGTTCACACGCTCAGGCAAGGGGGGAGGGGGGAGATGCAACGATTTACCACAATTTCCTTGGGATGGGCAGGTTCACCTGGAACCCGTGTTGTCCTCCATTACCATGGGGACAGCTTAATGCTAATTAAGATTCACATTAAGCTGTCTCGCTTCCACCCCGCTTTTTTTTAACTCCATGGGGACGCAACCAATGAGTATGGTTTTATTGCATTTGGATTATTCTTCCAGCCCTGCCCCTTGCTCCAGCTCCAAAGCTCATGACAGTTTTTGCTGTGGTGCCAAAGACTCCGATGGACAGAGATTAAAGTTCTTGGCCTGCAGAACTCCAGAGTGCTCATTTCAGTGGTGCAGTATGGTGTGCTGCAGATATCGGTTCACCATGGTAAACCAAACTTTGGAGGTCTACTGTATACCAGACTAAGTGGCCTCGTTGGGCTGCCTACTTTGTTCCAATCCACATGCAATGCGGAGTATACTAGAAGCAGGTAGGTTCCCCCTGATACCACACCAGTGGTGCAGAAGGGAGGCCCTTAATCCCCTTCCTATTTTGGATCAAAGGAAAGCATGGAGATATCCTTTGGTTACTAAGGATTAGAATTGGAAATCTAGAATTGATTGCCGTTGGAACTCAAGAGGAAAATAAGGCTGCATTCACATATTTCTTCCCCACATTCAGGCACTGCCATGGTTTTAATATGTTTAATATGTTATTTGTTTTAATGTGTTCATTTTATATGTTGTAACCTGCTCTGAGAGCTTTGGGTATAGGGCAGGATAAAAATGCAAACAAACAATTAGATGGCTTAGAGGTGTTTCACAGGTGGGATCATTCACATGCTTGTACATCTCATGGACATTCTAGGCTGGAAAAGGTGGATAGAGATGGGATGAGAACAAAAAGGACACATGTTATTGTCTTTGAGGTGCTTTTGATTGAGTTGCTTTTTAAATGTGAGTGTAACCTAAGGCCTTTTCTGCACTTACTATTGTTAATCTGAATCATCTACATCACAGTTAGAAAGATCTGTGCCAACTAGATCTGGATCAACAAGTGGCCACAGCATCTTCACTGTGGAGGCAGGTATGGAAGGAGATCAGCGCTGATCCATAATAAGGGATGCATGCTAACACCAAAGGACCGCCCAGCCCATGGCACTATTGGAGAGGCAAGCCATCACTCAAACCCAAGATCTGGGTAGCAAGGGTGTGGCAAAATTCTGCTGTCTGTGAAGGCACAGTGAAAGCCTTTGCAGCAGAGGCAGGGTTGACAGTGATGGGCCCAGAGACACTGGAGTGAGGGATTGCTGTGCCGTTGAAGTACCTTTGGTGACACTGCGGAGGGGGCCTTTTTGTAGCCATGAATCTTCTGTACCACATCACATCTGCGCCATGCATATCTCCCATCATCATGCCTACATTCTTCCAAGATCTATTCTAGGTGTAGATGCCCTTTCCTTTATCTGAATCAGGGAATGCTAGCACAGATTATAGATCACCTTTATCAGATTTGCTATTATATCACATCAGTGAGCCCTTAGCACACATCTGATCCACATCTGCTCTATTTCTGTGCAGGCAATGTATGCTAGGCAGCTTCTTGATCTGGATTATTGCACAGATGATGCAATCTTGGCAACTTCTTGATCCAGATTGACATGTAAGTGCACAAAGAGTCTCAGACTTAGCTAGTTCAGTATTTTGTTATCACAGTGATCCATCGGATACCTGCAGCTTGTCTTCTAGCAGAACATGAGCATCCTAGTGCTCTTCTGAAATTATGCTGCACAAAAGAACAACCGTTTTGTGTTTTTCAGAAAATATAAAAGTTGGAAGCTTTCCTTTTGTATTTTCTTTCCAAGTTAAAAATGCCTCGGGCTAATGCTGGCAAGTGTATATTTAGGGACAATAAAGGTTTAATGCACTCTGTTAAAAAAATGCTTAAGTGGAACCAGCGACCTCATGGTGTGCTATCATTGTCATGAAGCTATTCATCACTATTTAGCATTCTTTAGCTGGTGAATCATAAAGGAAAAAAGTACCTTTGAAATCTGAAATCAGTGTTTGCATTTATTCAAAGCACTAGCCTTTGCTGCTTTCCTGTAACTCCCCATGCTAGACAGTGGACTAAATCATAAGGTAAGAACAAAGAACACAATTTCATGATAAATCTTAATTCCTAATCCACAGTCAGGGATTTAAATAGTGAGAAATATGAAATTGAAAATAGAAATCCTGTTTTGTCTCCTTCCTAAGCGCCTACCTTTGCTGGAGATATATCATCCCAATGGCTAACAACCAGCAGATCAACCTATAAACCATTTAATTTATTTCACATTTCTATCTTGTCTTTCTCTATAAGAAGCATGCATGGGATTATTTATCATAATTATTCTTTGAGGTAGGCTAGCCTGCAAAATATTAGAAATGTGAAATTAGTTTGCTCTGATCTTGTTATTCCTTTATCAAATATATCAATAGTGTTAATTCTAATTATAATCCTAAAAGTTTTAGTTTTTGTGAAATAACTTCATTTCCTCCTGACCTCACATCCTGTAGTTGCACAGGCTTGTGACTGGAGTTCTGACAGGACCCTTTCAGTCTTTCATAGGTATTGAACTGAAGCTGCAATTACTTCCAGCTGTCATTCCATACTCCAGTAAAGTGGTTGGTAGCCACTGCAAGACTACCTTTAAGAGATTAGATGAAGTGTGGGGTGAATGCCTGTCCAAGCATCCAATCAGACATTCTTAAAGGCAGCTCTGGAAGAATCTGAATCTTTAATGACAGACATTTTCCTCCCTCAACATTAATTTTACCTTGTCTTGAAGGCTGAGAAAAGTCACCCTTTCAACATTCAGGATTACATAGCTCTGAAGGTGTCCCTTTCTTTAAGCTGGGTTGGACGGGAAATTACACAAGCAAAAAGGTAGAATTTCCCATTGAGTGATCAATCAATATGTAGCACTCATAGTCAGGGTAGGTATCATGTGATGAGAATGTGGACTGCAGGGTGTCATGATTGTAATGGGTGTTGGACTATTGTAATGTGCTCCACAGGGGGCTTCCCTTGAAGACGGTTCAGAAGTTGCAGCTGGTGCAAAAT
>MTQE01000401.1:13410328-13421256 GCA_014337955.1 Aspidoscelis marmoratus | reverse complement strand
CAGCAGAGATGTCTTACAGCACGGCCGCGCGTCTGCTGATTTAATACCAATAAGGTATCACACCCCAACATGGACATGCAGTACATTTCCTAGCAAAGCAGTTCATTGACTTAAAACACCAAATAACTTGCAGGCTGGAGCTACATGTGGTGCAAGACAGTGGAGCTGCTCCTGAAAATCATGCTCTTAGGTTGAATTCTGTCAGCGCCATTGTCATCAATATCATGATCAAATTTATGAAATTGCAGAAGATTTCCTTTCCATACATGGTTTAGGAAGATTCTCCTGTGTGGTAATATTTTCTTGCATTCTATGTTTTCCTTTTGGCATTTTACTGACTGCTGTCAGTGTAGGTAAGGAAATAACATGGCAAATTCAGCTTAAATGTTATCAAGAGAAAGAGGGGGGAGTTGACAGTGGTCCACAGTTTGTTGTCAATACTACGCAGAATGCTATATCCAGGTAATTCTCATTATTTCTTGTTTGGCGCTGGTGACAGATAAGAACCCAAATTTGTATCCATGCACATCTTACCAAAGATATGTAAGAGAAGGGGAAGAAGAAGAAGGGCTAGCTTTTCTATCCCGCTTTTCTCACCCATTTAAGGGGACTCAAAGTGGCTGACAAAGCTTTTCTATTCCTTTCCCTCAACAGAACACCCTGTGAGGTAGGTTGGGCTGTGAGAGCTCAGAATTGAGCTGTGACTAGCTCAAGGTCACCCAGCTAGTTTCATGGGGGAGGGCAGAATCGAGCCCAGTATTCCCAGATAAGAGTCTGGCTCCCTAGCCACTAAACCAAACTGGGAGGGAAGAGTCTTCAGATGTTCTGCTTGCAGACAGACCTACTTCTTATTTGCCAGTGTAAAGATCAATGTGAAATACTGTTGGACTTTGCATCAGTCACTTCTGACTGCTTCATCACTGCCCATTTATCATAAGCAGACTTTCTGAGCCCTCCTGAACTATCCCAAAAATAACAAAAGACAGACACTGCCCACGGCATTCAGGAAACTGATTGTGCTATATTTTGCAGAATCCTCGAAACTCTCCTCTTCTTGCACCTTCCCAGAATGCAATTGGAGATTTAAAGCCCTTTTAACAATTTTGAGGAAGAGATAACACTGCAACAATGTGATTTGAGGCACTCAAGCTTTTAGGAAAAACGTTAACCTTTAACGTGATTTTCCTTTCAAAGTAAAGTTTCTATGGAGAAGCAAATCGATCACGGTTCCAGAACCAGTAACTGGCATATGTATTCATCTGCACCGTGAAGGTATATTTAACCATGACTGACCATACCACACCAAAAGCCACTGAATTAAAATAAGAAAATACACATGAACACACTATGAAAAATTGGCTGTATGTGGAGGAATAAAATATAAAGAACCAATTGAAATAAATAATATGTGTTTTATGCAGTGATCATTCTGACACTGTACACAGTGGGGCAAAGGAAGAGAGGTGTTTTGCCACTGAGATTATAATAATTTCCTGTGTGCCTTCTACATTTTCAGTAAATAAATTTTGTACTAAAATCAATCAGGTGTTTCCCCCTCCTTTGGGATTGGTGCTACACTATTATCAGTATAACCAAACTCATAGTTCTTAAGATCCTGCACAAATATGGGAGCAGTGTTTAATATGTTTATAAAAGCAGTAACAGTAACAGTAGTACTGAAATTAACACTGCAGCAAGGAATCCCTCCTGAAGCAGCCTAATCCACTTCTTGGAGCATGATAAATATTTCCAATGCTACAGAAACCAGTCGTGGGGACAGTCAGGGACAGTAAGTCTCCCCATTCCCTCTCCTTGGATTCTGACAGGGAGGAGATCACTCAACTATCACAAACAGTCACTATTGGTCTGCATCACCTCTCACAAAGTTTGCAACAGCTTGCAGGACATTAGGGGGCCGCCAGAGCCCTCTGAGCAATCTAAGGTTGTTTTTTCACTTACCTCGTTAATCCGAATTTAGAAGATCTGGATCTCTGAAATCTGCTCCTTGTTCAATCTGGTCCTAGAAGATCCACATCTTGGTGAGGGGCCAATACATCCACATGGGCTGTCTAGCATGGGATGACAATGGGTGCTGCATTGGACTGCCATGTGGATGCCGTAGCACCCACCCTGAAGCTCCTATTAGGCCTAAGCAGGAAGGTTCACCAGTGGCATTGTGCAATTGGCTCACATAGCTGTCAATCTTGGATCACTTCCAGTTACAGTGGGTGTGCCTACATAGCCACTACAAAGTTCATGCTCAGCTTCATAGACAGCTACAAAGGACATGTGAGCCTACGTAGAGTGCGTGTTGAGGGGTGGAACCAAAGCCACTCCAATGCAAATGGCAGCCTCTAAGTCCACCCCTGGACTCCAGTGCCCCAGTAGCCATGCGGATGTGCATCCTCTGATCTGGTCTAAATGGTGGAAGACCTGATTAAGACATCATTAAAGGTGTCTACCATTAATCTGGATTTAAGGGCCCAAAGACCCCATTAAATCCAGATTTTGCTGGTGCTCATGGGTACAAATGGGGTCTTTGTGTGTGGACAGTGCATGACTGATCCATACCAGTTGAAGTACCTATCAGGTTCCTAATGGGATCTTTGTTGCTAGTGCAAACAAAGTTGGATGCTCCTATAAGTTGGATGCTTAGCTTCTGGGTAAGCTAGGGCATGCTCTAGGTGCCCATGTGGCTGTAGCTCCAGCCATACACATGCCTAGCTTATATCTGGACAGCCTGGGGCCATGTAGATACAATCTAACAAACACCTATGTTTAAAAACAAAAGATTTCTTGTGGACCAAAATCTATTGCCTTTATTGGGTGTGTTTTAATAATTGTTCTAATTTTTGGATGAATTACCATTCTAGACTTTGTGCTGCAAGGGTTGGGAAAGAAATGTTAAGCCCCCATCCCCAAAAGAAGAGTTCTCTCTATAAGACAACTGGGAATTGCTAATGTGGGCTCTGAAATCTCCCAAGGCACTGAAACAAAAACTGAAGACAGGTCCTTTACTATCAAACAGGATTCTTGTCATAGCATCTCTTCGTAAGTGTTCCTTCACCATCTGTTTCATAGAGCTATAGATCACCAAGCCTCAGAGTATATTGCTTCATTTTTAGGTCAGAAATTCAACTGTTGCCTCAGAATCTTGATCAGTTTTGCTGCCAAAACAATAGTTCCTATCTCAACGGAGACAAGGACACAATTTGTCCTAAAACTTGAGACATATTTTTCACATTCTGTTTTCTTGCCCTCAAACAATTTATCTATCTGAATTTCCAGTGACAAGTGTGCTTACGTCTGACCTTGTGGTACTATCGGTTACTAGTGAATTCTTATTCAAAATGTTATCTGTCCTCTATTTTGCATTTTCTGAAGTTACTGTTCACCTGCTAAATCATAGAAGTCACAACTTCACCTTTTCTTTGAATGATTGGAAGCTTGAATTTCTTTCTCTTCAGTTTTTTTGAATATCCATTTGTTATTTCTCCAGTTTCACATTCTGCCCAATATTATTTCATTCCTGTTTTTTTATAATCTACTGAGGATACCTATCTTTGTCCCACACTTGCGTGTGTGTTTTCCATTGCTTTATATTTAACAGAGAGCATCTGGGTGTCTACCAATTTCCAAAATTGCCAGGTAGAAAAAAAGGGCAGGTCTCCTACAGCTTTAATACTTGAACAGAAGAAGCAATTTCAGCAGGTGTATATTAGATCTGAAATCATGTGAAAACTGCTGCCTTTCTAAAGCTAAGCAGATTTAGATTGGTTAGTGCCTCGATGGAAGATCTCTTGAGAATCGTTTGCTTGTCACCTTGAGTTCCATGAAGAAGAAAGGTCAGAAATAAATACAAAAAAGTGAATAATGTTCTGCTTGGGTAATATTTCATCCAACAAACTAAAATAATGAATTATACCTTAGCCTGTCATAATCCTAATTTGAATGGAATTATTCCATATTTTACTATTTGCTGTTCTTAAAACCACAATGCAAAGGAAGAAAGGAAGAAAGGAAAAGGGAGAGAGGGAGGAAAAGAAGTTTGAATAAATAAGCAAATATAATGTTTTCAGACAATTTGTATATCTTACTTTTTTTTAGTCTCCAGTATACCAAAATCACAAAAAATATGTTCATGTATCTGTTGGCTCATGTACTATTTTAAATTATTATGGTTATACTCTTGCACTTGCTGATGGTAAAACATCTGGTTATATGTTACAATGAAACTTCATGAAAGACCCCAGAATTTTTCTCAGGGATGTGCTGAACTCAGGGATTGAATAGAACTGAGGGATATGCAATTCATCTTCAGACAAAACTCCTTGAAAAGTTCAGTTAGGTCAAAAAATGAACAAAACTAGGGGATATTCAACCATGGTTCATTCACGGGATCCCTCCACAAACTGTACTCCCCCCAAGAGTACACTCCAGCCACCTCTTCTTCTACAATGGTGCTTTGTAGACCTCTCACCATTTCTGAGAAATCATCAAGATTACAGGGAACATGTCTGCTTCCCATAGGCTTCTGCTTATCTGCTGTCACCAGGGAAGATTATGGTGGCTTGTATTAGTCCTCCTAATACAAGGAGTACTAGGTCTTCTGGGGTAAAGGACTACAAGTCCTCTAAGAAGGCTTAGCAAAGGTTCCAAAGACAATTGAACAGTTCTAGGCCTTTGAGGAAAGGGTAGACAAATACACTTAACTTCTTGTAGTCCTCCATCCCAGAAAACCTAGTAGGCCTCATGGAAGGGGAATGCCAGCTGCCCTTAGATAGCAGAAAAGTGCAGGGGGCTTTTTGCACTTGGCCCACTAGTCATCATGGTGTGAGTTCCTAGATGGAGCATTTGCACTTGAAATGCTCTTCCATGCAAGAGTTCACCCCACACTGACTATGCATGGCACAAGTTAACCCTGCACTATGCATGTACTTATCTTGACTAGTGCCAAAGCTGGTGAGGCTCTGCCAGACCATTTGCACATCTTCCAGTTTGGAAGATGTGCTCGATGATCATGTGGCATGCTGCACAAGTGCACGTGCACAGTACATCCTGATTGTCCAGTGTTCGCACCAGGGCTGCAAAATGGCAGTGCCCAGACACCTATCTGCACATCCAGTAAGTGTCTGATCACATTGGGGAGAGTGAACCAGTTTGGTCTTGTGGTTAGGGTGCCAGACTCTGATCTGGGAATACCAGGTTTGATCCCACCCTCCTCCATGAAGCCAGCTGGGTGACCCTGGACTAGTCACAACTCTCTTCTGAGCTCTCACAGCTCCACCTACCTCACAGGGTGTGTGTTGTTGGGAGAACAGAAAGCTTTGTCAGCTGCTTTGAGTCCCCTTAAATGGGTGAGAAAAGCGGGGTAGAAAAGCCAACTCTTCTCCTTCACGTGAACTGAGCATTCACCAGAGCAAATGCTTAGTCCAGGTGTGGACAAGTTCATGCTTTGCTTCCCAGGGACGGGAATAGGGAGCAGTAGGGAGCAGATAAGTGCCTGGTAGACCTAGCATGGGGATGGTGAAGAGCAGCTGGGAAGGTGATGAGGATCAAAGAAGGAAGGAAAGCTTGGGCATAATCATGTGAGGGGACAGGGGCATAGGTCTGAATGTAATTGGGGTGAATCATAAATTGTTCATCAAATGGTTTGCCCCATTTGTAGAACCAGCCAGATGGGTTCCAGATTTGTCCCAGTGCATATTCAGATTAGTTACAAACTAGACTCCCATTTCCACATTTATGGACATGCCTCCCACTTTAAGTTTGTAGTGAAATATGATTATCCCACTGGGGTTTACTAACTTATTTGAGGAACAAGTTCATCCAGTACAACATTCATAGAAATTGCTTTGAAAGGCGGTAAACTCTTCTTCATTATTGTAGTTACACTCAAGAATGGATAGCTTCCATTCAAGCCATCTTCTGGAACAAAATATTTTCCACATACTGTAGGTGGCAGTGATGAGCATCATAATCCTGGAGTTCCTACAATGAACTGTAAGAGCAGAAGGCAGCTTCTGCATGGTACTTGGAACTGGTGTCAGGGTTTCCAAGGAGAGACTACATTCAAGCCATCTCCCAAGCATTCCTAGTGGTGGACCAATCCAGCTGGTGTGCAGAGCCCAGTCACATTTCACCAGGCTTCTATAAATGACCCACCGCTGGGACTAGCAGCCATCGTGTGGATGGGTGCTAGCACACCCACCCACCAGCTAAACCTTCCTGTCTGGAGTTGCTTAATCAGGATCAGGATGGGTGCTTCGTGTTCTGCATTAATGTGTGAAATACAGAACCAGCTGAAGAATCCATATATTTTTAGCTACATTTTTCTCAGCTTTTTGTTAATCTAGGAAACACTGATTGAATGACAGTGGAGCTATGTCCAGACTCACTTCAAATTGTATAACTTTCTTCAGTCCACAGCAGTGGTGCAGCATTCATCAAAGCAAAAAGGTGCTGATTAATTTCCATCCTTTTACTTTGTGTTTTCCGGGACATGCTGAGACCTTACTGCGAGTAATGGCACATCCTCTCTGACAGACCAGAAGCTGCATCGAATGGAGAGCGCAGCTTCCAATAGGCCTGTCAGACAGGCTGGAAGCGGCTGCACCATCCCTGCACAGTTTCTGACCATCTCGCCTATCAAGCAGGAAGCGGCAACAGTGGGTCAGCACAGTTTTGGGCAAATCTGGAAGCACCCTAATAGCAATAAGAATTACCTGTATCTTATTTACTAAAAAATATAAACAGAAACAGCAAAACCCACCAGGTAAGATATCAGGTTAGCTTTAAATGTTAGATCATTCATTTTGCTTTCCTCAGCATGTTATTATTACTTAATTAGTGAAGATGGGGGGGTTTCTCTACACCCACTTCCAAACCTGTGCTTGATTAATGAACATTTCTTCCATTTTCTGGTCCTCTGCTCCATCAGCAAATACATCACTTTCTATCTCCTGTCCTTCACCCATTGTCTTTCCTTTACTTTAAAAGGCTGAAATCCAATAAAGTATCTCCCAATGTTTCCGTTCTGTCAGCAGAGCCAGAAATGAGGTGCAATTAATAATTGCTTAGTGACTAGTTTGTGAACACATACTGAGAGCTGATCATCAAGCTGGGATTGTGACAGATGTCATCACTGTTTAACCAATTTTCCACTGCTGGAGTAAGATGTAGCATCACACAACAGCAAAGCCTAAAGATGCATTGGGAAACTAGATCGCATCCACGTAACCTTCAGATTTATCAACATTGTTATACTGGATAGGACAAGTTATTGTTTCTATCCTTTCTGCATTTTAGGAGGTGGAGGGAGTACATGAGTTCTCTAGGTAGTGTTGGCCTTCATTTTACATCAAGTTCTTCTCAAGAACTTAGGATGATGTAATAATTATAAATAATTATTATAAAGAATACTGGAGAAGTACAGTAAGCAGCATCAGATCAGGAAGAATTAGTTTAACAGGAACAAAGGTGTAGTATAGAATGCCTTTAAGGAAGCAAAGATTTTGATAAACCTTGGCTACATAGAAAGGAAAGTTTGCAAGTTGGGCTAGTTCCTTGGTGGCTAGAAGATTCTCCAGCTTTTGCAGCCACATTAGTATCTAGGGATGTGTGCGAATGGGTTTTTGGCATTCGATTCGTAAGGAATTGAATGTTAGGAAATTTGTATTCATTCAAATATATCCCCTTCAAATGTGGTAGGAATCTATTTGATACAAATGTATTTGTATGAATTTGTATGAATATCCAAGTGCATACTTATCAGATACATATCTTGGATATGTATCCTATACAAATGCATACATAACAGATACGGATCCTCCTCTGTCTTATACACACCTCGCCTCTCTCTCTGTTTCCCCTCCTGTAAACCCCCTCAATTGTCTGTCTCTTTTTCTCAGATCCTGCTGCTTCTCATGTCTTACACACACACACCTCGCCTCTCTCTGTTTCTCCGAGCCTGCTTCCCTTCCTGTCTTAAACGCACAACCCTTGCCTCTCTCTCTGTTCTCTGATTGGGCTTCCCCATCCCCATCCCCCAGTTTAATGAATGATTCATATGAATGTTCCGAAACATTTGTATTCGTATGAATGTTAATGTATGAATGTTGTGATATTCGATTCATGTATGAATGTCCGAATTTGTTCAAATTCATACAAATTCATATGAATAACAAATGTTACAAACATTCATGCACTTCCTTATTAGTGTCTGCTCTTTGCTTTTGGGTTAGGGGAAGACTGGGGTTGGGAGAGAATTCAAACAAACACCGTGACATGAATGTAATGTGACACTGCTATAAACCTGGGGTGCATCCCCACATCCTATGGAAACAGTTTCTTGCTGGAGTAGTCCAACTGTCCTGAAACAAGGCCATATGTACTTTGGCTAGGTGTTCCAGCATAGCCACAGTGCAACCTTGCACCATTGTAACATTTGTGCAAGCTTTGTAACATTTGTACTGCCAGGGTTCCAACAGACAGGAATGAAAGTTCCTGACCTCAGAGTCTTAGAGGGACCCATTTCAGTGGTGCGATCTGGTGTGCCACCAAAATGGGTTCCCTGTTAAACCATACCAAGGAGGCACACCCTTCTATAACCCTCCCTGTTCCATTCCAGTGGTCCCTGGACCATCAGCAGATCTTTTTAAAAAGGCCCACTAGTGCCCAGTCTAGGTGGCTGTTTTGGCTGCCTATACCAGCCTACACTCTGTCCAATGTGGATGGAGTGACCTAGTAAGGAGAGTTGCCTCCCTAGTTCATACCAGAGTATGGAAGAGAAGGACCCAGGCCTCACACAGGACTGGCATACCAGTCAATGCAAAAAAAAAAAAGTCCAAACCAGTTTCATTAAGGAGCACAGAAGAAGTGCCCCAGAAATTGGTCTTCTGCATCTCTCGTAACAAGAACAGATGATGAGTGATGAAGCTAAGTTGCCCATGCCACTGCCATAAACTGCACTGTGGCAGCAAATGCAGACTCAGAGTAATTTTTCTACAGGCTAGGAACAAAGGTCTCTAACCTCAGACCTCCTAGAAGACCCACTTTTGTGAAAACAAAAATGTTTTCTTCATGCCTGCATGACCCAGGCTTGCCCAAGCTCATATGTTGAGAACTACCAGTGATCCAGATTTTTTAAAAAAACATGTAGGCCAAAGAAGCCCTGAAGACAACTGCAGAGCCATTTATTCTAGTCTACCAGTAAATTCAGAAAAGCATCCATATACTTTTAATTTTTAAAAAATAACTGGTTGGGATTTTTTTCAGAATACATCTGTACACAGTGTCCCTCACTATCTCAGTGTTAACAGCTACTGTCTATCCAAATGTGGCTTGAAAATATGTGGACAAAGAATATGAAATTTACAAATTGTACATTAGTAAAAGAAAACATTTATAAAATGATGTATAGATGGTACTTAACACCACATAAATTAGGAAAAGTTTATCAAAATATATCAACCAAATGTTGGAAATGTAAGAAAGAAGAAGGAACGTTCTACCATATGTGGTGGACATGTAAAAAAGCAAAGAAATACTGGGCTCAAATCTATAAAAGTATGAAATTAATATTAAAGAAGCATTTTTTATTTAAACCAGAATTGTTTTTGTTGGGTATAATAGATAACTCTTTGGATGATAATAATGTATTGGTATCATATATGGTGACGGCAGCAAGATTACTATACACAAAAAAATGGAAAGAGGAGATTCCTATGGAATATGAATAGTTAATTAAACTGGTTGATCTGGCAGAAATGGATAAACTGACAAACTTGTTAAATGATAGAACAATGGATAAATTTGTAGAAGACTGGCACCCTTTTATTAACTATCTACACGAACTACAAGTGTCAACAGAAGGTTTCGACTAAAAAACAAGAAGGCAGTCAGAAAATGACAAGAATGAATAAAGAAGCAAAGGAACAAGCGGTATTAAGAAGGGAAGTCGGAGAAACGGGGGAAGTCATACAGAATAATAAAGCAATACACACTAAGAGAAGATACAAGAAATTGTATGATAGATATTGTTTAATTGTTTTTTTAATCAATTGTTTTTAAAATCAATAAAAAATATATTAAAAAATCAATAAAAAATATATTAAAAAAAAGAAAAAGAAAATATGTGTCGCCTGGTCCCCCAAGTGGCTGTTACCACACATTGATGTGAAACCTCCTAAATGAAGGCTTATGGACATCCTTTCCTGAAAGTTTTATGGAGGAACTTCCAGTTGTCCACATGGCACCTGGAAAGCATTGTCAACAGAGGCCCTTGAGTATACCGAGGATGGGCACGTTTGTTTACTGAACTTTAATCCTGCTGTTGTAGTGATTCTATGAATTTTACAAAGTAAAATGAGGCTCCAGATGTAAAACAAGACAGGAGCCATCTCAATTCTGCATCCTGGTGAGCGCTGACAGAAGCAGCATGTTGCCTCAGCCTAAGATACAAGATAACATCAATTTATATTTGGAGACACAGCTAGCAAGCACAGCTCTGCTCTCCACATTGCATTTGTTTGGTTGATGTATTAAAGAGCATAACTGAAACACCCTTAATCCCATTTTTGCTTCAGAGCAAGGCACAGAGATAGAGACATAGAGATGATGGAAATAAAGCTGGAGTGGCTTCTTCGGTGGTGGAATTCCCAGCTTGGCTATGTTTATTGTATGCACCATTTGGTTCCTATATGATTATATGATTATATAGAACAGGAGTATAGAACAATTAAAGAAACTATAATTTTACAAAATCTTCAATAATATAAAAGGAATTAATATGAAATATATACAAAAAATATAGTATTTACAATGCATGAAGACAACATCCAAAGATAATATAAAAATAATCACCAGGAATATCAACTAAATAGAGAAGGAAGCTGGGTGAGCACCTTCCATCAAGCTCCCAGCATTGG
>MTQE01000401.1:13392294-13403498 GCA_014337955.1 Aspidoscelis marmoratus | reverse complement strand
AACATGAGGAACTGCATTAAGGGATTGCGGCATTAGGAAGGTTGAGAACCACTGTTCTAGATATACAGCTCCACATGGCTTCTCATAACCAATCAGAATACAAGGTGTGCTTTTGGTGTTAGGTTGACCCTTTCACAGCAGCTAAACATTTTCTCATAATGTCATCATGGTCCTGAGTTGCCATGATTGGGTTACAATAGAATAACAATAACAACATCTGCTGATTGTGTTTCTCGGCAAGCTACTGGCTTTGAGTCCTGTGCATGGGATTTTTGTTCCTGGAGTAGCATTTTATTCTCAAATGCCCTCACAGGTTGCCCTGATGGATGACATGTTGTGGGGAAGAGACAGAGGGAGTACAACTCTTTTGATCCTACTTTATTTTTCAGCGGCTTTTGATAACATTATTCTATGGATTACCTATTTGGGAGTAGGAGTCACTGACTTAATGTGATTCTGCTCCTACCAGCAGGGATAATCTCAGAGAATTGTCCTGGGTGATTGTACCTCAGGAACTGTGAGCGCGCCCCCCCCCCTGCCGGGCACTATCTTATCCTCAGTGCTTTTAAGCAGCTATATGAAGCCATTAGGAGAGAACATCAGGAGTTCTGAAATGAAGTGTCACCAGAGTGCAGATGGCACCCAGATCTATTTCTCCATTAACTCTAAGTCAGGAGAAACTGTGAATGTCCTGAACCAGTGCTTGGATGCAGTGATGGCTGGATGAGGGCCAATAAACTAATACTGAATCCCAGTAAGACAGAGATTCTGTAGCTGTGTGGTTTTCACGTCTGGATACTAGGGAATTTGCCTGTTCCAGAAGGAACACATATGCAGTTTGGGAGTGCTGATTGAGATATCATTGTTAGTGGTGAGTCAAGTGATCTCTGTGACCTGGAGTGCTTATTAACAGATTTGGTTGGTGTAGCAACTATGCCCATACATATTTTATGGACAGAGATAGCCAAGCCACTTTTGTCTATATACTAGTAATCTCGCATACTGATCATTGTAATGCCCTCTATGTGGGGCTGCCCTTGTACCTGGCTGGCCCAGAAGCTGCAACTTTTGCAAAATGTTCTTAAGTATCTGCACTGATTACCAGTTACCTACTGGGCACGATTCAAGGCTTTTTTATTTATTTTTTTGTTATACAAGACACTTAGCAACTTGGAGCCACTTATCTCACTATAGACCTGTGGGTCTTGCATCAAGTACCATGAATGACTGAATGTCATCTTAAGACTACCTGCAGTCGGGGCTCCTCTGTGGTGGCACCCACCATCTGGGATAGCCTTCCCTCTAATATTCACAGGGCATCTATGCTTCTGGTTTTTAGGCACCGATTAAAAGCCTATCTTTTTACCCAAGCCTTTCTGGAGAGTGGATGCTTGTTTGTTCCCATATCCTTGATTTAATCATGTTTTTATCTAACTATTAGAATTTTAGCTGTTTTTATTCTCTAAGTTACATAAATTGCTTTGAGATTATATTTTAATGGGAAGTGATATATAGATATTTAAAATTAGTAAATACATAAAATATTGAGTTAAGCTGTTCTGTTCAATTGTACTGTACTGCTGAACTGTACTATGTTATTGAATTGTGCTGTGTTGCTGAATAGTTCACATGTCTCTGCATGATGCATGTGCTACAGAAGCCTTTCCCTAGTGCCTGTGTGGTGGGGAATGGTAAGGAGACTGAACTGTGCTTTGATGTTTTGGGGATGATCTGATGTCTGCTATTGTTACACCCATCTGCTTAATTCTGTCTAGCTGGGACCACATTATTGGCCAGAAATAGGCAAATGGATGTGTCCACCAGCTTGGATTTGTAGAAAAATCAGTCTGAAGGGAATATTTTACTGAATCATGCATGATCCTAAGATGTCACCAAATCAAATATGTGTATTAAATATAATAGTTTGCATAAATTATGCATTTTGCATTTTGAAATGGGTCACAGAAAATTTAGCATTTTATATTAACAATGCATTATGCTCATTAAAATATGCATTCCTTGCATAAAATATATATTCTGTAGCAAAACACGTATGCTAAATAAAGAGCCTGTGCTGTGAAAATCACCAGAAAAATGGGAACCAAAAAGATCCAGCAGTGAATGCTAACATAATGTAAATTAGACAAAACAGACTATTTTGTCCTTCTGTATCATCGATATGAAGTGTTATTTCTCCTAGGCATTTTCCCTAAGATACGTAATCAACTATATTGCCCTTTGAAAGACAGATATCATCCAGCTGATTGCTTCCTCTTGCAATAAATGAGAATATTCCAGGCGAAATTCATAAGTGCTTCTTTCATCTGCCACTTGCTTTTCTTTCTTCTCCGCCTCTTCCCATACTCCATACAATTAGTATTAAACACTATCGTTTTTATCCCATTAACACAAATTGCCCTCTCTGGTGATAAATTAAAGGGTTTCCACTAGGGACATTTTCTTTGCTTTGCAAATTCATTCCTGTGATCAGTACAGCCTGTGCTCCTCCCAGTTCCTCAGGGATAGTGTGAGAGGGTAAGCAAAAGACAGATATTAGCAGATCCTTTGAAGACCCGGATATTGTGAATTAAAGTGGTGATTAACTCCTTTCTCTCCAATCAAGTACATGCTTCCCCACCATATTTCCCCCGCTCCATCCCCTGGGATTTTCAAGAATGGAAACACTTATCCTCGACCATGTGTTTCATTCAAATAACATCTACCTAACCAATGTACTCAGCATCTTTTATATAAATAAAAAAATGCCTCACCCTCATTGCTGTCTCAATTTGTGCTTCATTTATTTTTTGCTAAAAGGAAGATAAATATTATTAAAATATTAGCTCATATAGCAAGACACAACAAAGGCTATTCAAGATATGCTCTGGGTTGAGACAAGCAGATGTAATGAAACCAATGGAGTTTGTTAAAAGCAAAATTATTAGGGGCTGTGAGCCTGGGGTTTTGTTTTGTTTTTAAGCCTGAACTGCTAGACAGTAAAATATATCTCTAAACTATGTTGGATGATTCATTAAAATTAATATTTTAATGTCTTAGCAGCAGAGTAATAGAAGTTTATTTCAAGCCATCTATCTTCAGAAAATCCTACAGCTTTTTAATCTAAAAAGTGTCTCCATTTTATTCTGTAATAGCAAAAAGGCAAAAATGGCCATAGTGATGACATGGAATTCTGGCCACCTCCACATGAGGTGCATTAATCTGAATTATGCTAGGCTAGCCTTGAACTGAATCAAGTGATTTGGTACAGGATTGGTAGGGTGGCCAATGTTCCCAGCCTCTGAAGTTGCTAGCCTGGGCTTTTTGAGCAGAACCACACAGAAGCAGTCCACTTGCAGACCTATTTCCAGGAACCAGGAAATGGTGCCTGGTAGACTAAATCAACAGGGCTTACACTTACCCTTTCCTTCTTCCAGAGAAGGTCATCAACCAAGGTGACCAAGGTGGCTTCAGCGCCATAACCAGGCCTTTCAAGCATGTCTGGAGTTGAATAGCCACAACCCTCTCCAATAACTTATCCAAAATGTGTATGTTAGCCACCTGAGGGGGGCCTGCACTACTGCCTCTTTAAGGGCCAGTAGGATCATACCATCTCTCAAAGGGGCATTTAAAATAAACCCCTAACCATGGAATGAAAAGTTCCCGTCTTTGATACCCTTACTGTTAGTAGCAGTAGCAGCGTATAAATGGCATACCGCTACTGGAACACAATAATAATAATAACGTTCCACCATTCTTTCACATTTTTATTGTGCGTTGCTCTGTGTTAGTTTCGGATACATTGTATGTACATTTTTTTTCATACCTAGTATATAATTGTCATTAACATATTAACCATAAACTTATAAACATCATATACATTTACAAACCGAATATTATTCATTGTAACAATAGGAGAAACAAAGAACTAAAACTAGAGTCATAAAGATATTAGCAAGTCCTTGACCACTATTTCCAAACTAACTAGCAACAACAATATTTAGATAATATCAACAATCTCATCTTTAGTCAACATTATGAGTTATGGCTTCTCTAGATACAGTATATTCATCTTCTAACTTTTATAAAAGTACAAGCAATGAATTCCAGACTTCAGAATATGTGTATTCTTCTTTCCTTCCCCTTTGCTTGTTATGTTGATTGGTAATCAGTTCTGTGATGGCATATTCTACCATTTTATTATACCACATTTTAATGGTTAAATTTTCCAGTGTTTTCCAATTTTTAGCTATCACCTGTTTCCCTGCAAGGAGTAGAAAGTGTAGTAAAATGATCTTATCTTTAAATAAGAATTCATCAAGTATAATATGCAAAATATATCTGAATGCAGCCTTAATTTAAGAGATGTGCAGACCAAGACCCTAACTGGGAATACCGATGGTCACAATTCATTGTGATTGTCAGGCAGACCAATGGGCCCTAATCACAACAAGGATGCCTGCAGTGCAGCATCATGCCT
Organism: Aspidoscelis marmoratus; assembly: GCA_014337955.1. Taxonomy (NCBI): domain Eukaryota; kingdom Metazoa; phylum Chordata; class Lepidosauria; order Squamata; family Teiidae; genus Aspidoscelis; species Aspidoscelis marmoratus. Next base: position 13,399,021 of record MTQE01000401.1, on the reverse strand, counting down.
TTGTGTTGGGGATTATGAGGGCACATTTTTTTAAAATGATACCCCAAAAATCTCCCTGAAATGCCATCCCCCAGAGGTTTCCAAGACTAGTAACCTTCCCCTCCTAGCAGTTGGTGTCCAGCCTCAAAGCTTGCTTGTGTTTCAATGTCCTGGTGTAGCAGCAGCACAGAATGATTAGTGAAGTCATGCAGGGGACATTGATCCCACCCATGCCGTTCCATTCCCAAAGCAGTGGTCCAAGCTATTCTGAACTCACATACAACTATAAATAAAAAAGTTAAGGGTAGAAATATGCAGTACCAGAACTGAATGGAAATCACGGTTCTTTAACCCTTAATGATATGCTTCACCCAGAGGGTCATCAGCTTATGGAATGTGCTGCCGGAAGAGGTGGTGACATCTACCAGTCTAGATGGCTTTAAGGTAAGGTTAGGCAAGTTTATGGATGACAGATGTGTCAATGGCTACTAGAATGAATACCTAGGTGCATCTTTCAGGCTGGGGAGGGAGAACCAGGGCACTTCTAAGACCATTTGCTGGGATTCTAGAGCAGGAATAGGTTTGTCCTTGTCTCCACTTGAGATGCCCATGAGCATTTGGTGGGCCACTGTGTGCGACAGGATGCTGGACTAGATGAGCTGTGGCCTTATCTAGCAGGGCTTCTCTTATGTTCTTATTCTTTAAGCAATCACAGATGGAATAATGATGAATTTCTACAGTTTCCTCTTTATTAAACAGACATCTTTGCAGATCAAATGAATGACCCTGAGATCTACCAGTGGATCTGATCTGCTATTTCTGAAGCCCTGCTAAAGCATAATAATTGCCTGTTGCTCTATCCTTCATATGTTTTGAGCTCAAAAGATATTCCTTAATGCATAAAACATAACTCTGGGATGTCACATATAATACTGCAATAATCTCTAAAACAGGGTCCTGGTTCTGTTCCAGAAAAAGAATGTGGCTGAGACATAGAAGCTCCTCGAGGGCAAATATTAAATTTGAACTAGGGACTTCACAGCTCGGTTGCTTACTCACCACACTAGAGGATAGAATATCAATGTTATTAACATCACTGCTTCCCAAAGCATCCTGGGAGGAACATGCATCTTCACTGGTGGAATTTGGACTGCCTCCTATGAAATGTTGTTTCCAATGAGACAAAGCATTGGAGGGGATTCTGGCGCAAAAATGGCATCAAAGCCCACTCCAGTGAAAGACCATTTCAAAGCAGTCTCCCAAGAATTCTACATGGCAGTGTGTCCCAGACATTTGCCTTGCCGACAGCTTGGCTGGCTTACTGGCACTGGAAGCCTAGCAACATCTTGCCAGGCTTCCAGGAATAGCTCTGAAAGTGGACTGCTTCTGGTTGCATGGCAAAAATGCCCCAGCTGGCAACTTCTTGATTGTGCTACTGAAATAAATTGTCCTCAAGGTTATCCTTGAAGATGATCCAGAAACTGTAGAGAGCAGAAGGCTGAGACTAGGTAGTAAGTGGCTTTAGGAAGCAAGTGCATATTACACCATTCTGAGATCGCTGCCCTGAATGCCAACAGCACTGGAAATTGTGCAGGAGTGAGAAAGGGACCATGGGCTGATTCAGAGGACATGTTGAATACTGGGGGGGGGGGAGTTTTGTCTTACAGTGCATTCCAGGCCCAGTTTAAGGTTCTGTATGCCAGCTATAACTTCCTAAACAGCTCTGGGTCTGCATTTCTGAAACATCAACTCACCAAACAGAAAGTACACCATAACTTCACGTGCTTTGAAGATCACTTGCTGACTGTCCTACCCCTGCAGGAGATTTTTGAAGTGGGTGTTGATCGGTGGACTTTCTAAAACATTTCTTTAGAATGAACTTTCAAATGGCCACTGGTAAAACACTTCACTATGGATCTTGAAGAGAAATCTAAAGATCCTACTCTTTTACTCTGCCGGTTCTCAGACTTGGAAAGGTCCCACTGAATGCAATTTTAACTATTTATAGTCATGTAAACTGAGGACATTTTCATTGTATTTTAAATATGACCTTCCTGCATGCTACAGAGTGGTAAGATGGGGTATAAATGTGAATAATAAATACAGATACATTCAATTCCAAGTTTTTCATGTAGATGCATTTCTTTGACACGTAACCCAAACACTTCAAGATAACCATGGTACATTTGTTGAGCCCAACCAAGTTATTAAAATGGCAATTGCTTTTCTAGAAGATTATCGTGTGGAAGTGAGAAAGGGACAATGTACTATTTGCAATTATGGCTTTTTGCCAAAGACTTGGTAAACAAAGCAGCCCCATAAACCATTATAGCTAGGCACCTACAGTTTAGCCAGTTCTAAACTTGGTGTTTATATTTGTTTTATGCTTTTTTTCCAGACTTGCATTGTTTGGATGCATTCTATGGTAGCTGTGCCCCTGTACAAGAGATACTTGCAATAGGGCTAAACAAAATCAAGATTCATTTCACATAAATAGTTGTCTCTGGGATGAACATATAATGAGATGCATAAAATGAAATTAACATCCAAAATTTCTGATAGTTGTTGGGGAAAGCAACCAAGTCCTTTCAGAAAGAAAATACCTTTTCCTTTCTCAGTAGAAATAAACAAATAAAAAATCAATCCCTAAGACTTTGTTTTCCCTGGGCCATGGAAGGAAAGTACAGTTGTATTGATTTCTAATACCCAGCTGGCTCATGCCATCCCTCTTTATTGGGCCAACAGAAGGTTTAGCTGACAAAGTTCAAGAGGTCTCAGATTTACAGCTATATACAGCTGTCCAGTACAGAAAACTGATATGCTGTTTGATGCAATTTAACAGACAATACATCATATTTAAATAGAGTAACGGAAGTGTAGGCACAGCAAAGCTGACATTTCACCTTGCTTCCCAACTCCTTTCTTGCTTACAAAAGCCTACCAAAATGTTTTAAATGCTGGAGAACCTCAGCTTTGCTTTCCCTTAATTTCAGCCTCTCTCATCCTGGCAGAGCAGAAAGAGAATGTGTCGAACGACAAAGAAAAATAGGGAAAGAGTTGGAGGCAAAGAGTTGATTTCATCATGTTTGAGATAGTCTGGCATTTTTGAAAGTTTGAGGTTTGCAGAGCAGCACTGCACAGATTTAGTGCCAGGCCAGGATTATACTTTTTCCCTCTTTAGTAACAATAGCTTCTGCAAAGACTGTATACATAAATTTCTGTGATATTGCAATGTAAATACACCAGGGAGTTCTGCAATTACAGCTGCCTCAGTTGAAAAGAACGTCAGAAAGACAGAAAAAAACAGTGGTCTGTGTGTCTGAATAGGCCTTTTCCTCAAACAAACCAAAGATATCTCCCTCAAAAACTGACTCGGGAAAATTTAGGCAAAGCAATGCTGCCTCATGGCTATTCTGTACAACAAAAACATGAATCCATAAACACATACTGTTTAAGCCTTAGAAAGATAAAGAAGCTGGCCTGATATTTTATATAAAGCCCTAGAGCACAAGCCTTCCTATACATGCAGTGTGCCAAACCCTATTCATTTTAGTACACAAAGCAGGCTTATACCATGCCTCAGAAATCTACATCAGAGCAATTGAAAAGAGTCTCAAAACACATAGCCCTATTGTGTGTGTGTGTGTGTATTGAAACAATAACAATATATATTAAAACAATCATAACAGTATCTGAAAGTTGAAAGAGAAAGTGTATCCCCATTTAACCAAAGACCAGCACAAAGAGATGCATCTTCACCACCTTCCTAAACGTGTACAGTGAAGGTACCTGATGCACTTTAAGAGGGAGACTATTCCATAGCCTAGAGGCCATCCATAGCCTAGAGGCCTGTCCTGTGTGCCAACCGTCTTTACTACTGAAGGTGATGGTACAACCAGGAGAGCTGCCCCTCCAGATCTCAGATGTCCTAAAGCAACTTATTCCCCACAGCTTGGGTTCACCAACTTGAAGAGAATGTGTGAACAAACTTAACAGAGGTGTTAGAGCATATGTGAGACCATTCCTCAACAGCCCTTTGGGACAGCCAGTCTACACAGAACTGAAATAGTGCCGTACAGCCTTCCAGGGAAAGGGGACTGTGGATGTTTTTACACTTAACCATGTAGAGTGCTTTCATCCACTTTCTGGTAAACTACAACCACACCTGGCTGCCACTTCAGCAGCTCACTGGGAGGGACTGCAGCCTCCCTGGAACAATCTAGCTGCGGACTGCTAAAAACCAGAGCAGCTGGATCACCCCTGTGAAGGTGGTTTATACTCTCTTCAGGTATTTTTATAACACACCAAGCCAGCAAGTGCAAATCTGGCCATAAATACTATAGTATCACTAACCACGTGAACATACCCACATATTCCAGCATATAAGAGGACTGGGCGTATAAGACGACCCCCAACTTTTCCAATTAAAATGTAGAGTTTGGGATATACTCGCTGTATAAGAAGAAGACACCCAGCATATAAGATGACTCCTGACTTTTGAGAAGATTTTCCTGGGTTAGAAAGTAGTCTTATACACCAGAATATACTGTATTTTCTGTGCAAACATATGTGTAGATAGAAGCTTACTCAGTGAGGGTAAGAGCATTGGGATTAGAGGAGATGGGAAGATGTAATTGACTCTGATAGATATATTAGTCTCCAGCACAGCTCATGGAGTTGTAATACTGTTTGTGTAGAACAATAGGGCAGTTCAACAAAACTTCAGACTAGTGTTGATTTCTTAATTTCTAAATGTCATTTTCAGATTTTATGATTATGAGGAATAATTTATGGATAAAAGTAGATGGACTGACATATGGATAGACAGATACTTTTGTTTGCAAGGCTGGATAATGAAAGCAATTTCTCTCCCCCCCCCCCTTTCACAGACACACACATAAGTTTGTTGCGAATGCGCACACACTTCCAAAAATAATATTAACTATAACACCAGTTATCAAAAAGTTTGGTTCCAATAAATCTTGAGATGGATGGCAGCTTCCCAGGTGCTTCCACCTTCTCCATGTAGGGGATGAAGGGAACAGGAGCATCTTATACACCCAGTTTCCGGGGGGGGGGGGGTTCACATAGGACCAAAAATGTTGGACTTTCTGGCACATTTCTGCTTTGGTATGAATCCACTTTCACCTCTGAAACTTGCAGCTGCAGAATGAGAGACACTAGAATGGTTCATGCACACTTCTCGTGATTCACCTCATCACCAAGTCAAAGCTTCCCTTGCTCTGTGCTTGGAGAATGGCACATGATTCCTGCAGTAAAGTTCCACAGCCCTCTGGTGCCTAAATATGCATAAGCAAGTCCTTAGAAATGATCTAAAAACCTTAGTCACAAGGGAAGTCTTATCAGGACAATGTCACTGGAGGAAATAGAGTTAAATCTATTCAGTACTTATATTTGCTTGTTAAAATTAGATACTCCTTTTCTAGAAATACATTATTTGACTTGAGGGTAGAACCTTCCAAATATTTCATGGACATGTTTGTTTATGGTTTTTCCTTTTTAGGACATATAACAACTCTAATTTCCCTTTCCTTTAAAGATGATCTCTGATCATGAATCTTCCACATCACATTATCTTCTTAATATTCCTGCTTTTGGTCCTGCTGTTGGCAAAGTGTGGAGATGCAATAATAAAGAGGAGGTGCTCATCATTTCCTTAAAAAAGACTGGCAGTCTCATCTTTAAATGTGGCAATTTAATTTAATTGATGTGGGAAATTAAGTAAAAGAAGCTGGACAAAAAAAATGAAAGAGGAAAAGAGCAAAGAAACTGAACCACAGTAGATCTTGATAAAAAACTATAAAAGTACCAAGAGACATAGGCCAGCTTTGCACTTGTGTCTGTTCTTCTGGGACAGGGTGCCTTCACCATCTCTGGACCAGGACAGGACCGTCTGCATTTCATTGGCCTGTCACATTCCATCCCTTGCCGCAAAAGCAGCAAAAAGGCTCCAATGAATGGGAATGAAAGTTCCTGGCTTTCAAAGTTTCCAGTCTGGCTGATTTTGAGGTAGACCCATTTTTGATGGAATTTTCTGGATCATTACTGAAAAGGGTCCTTGGTAGTATACTAGACCACAGGCATGTGCTGGTCACAAACCTCCATGGTCCAGTATACTACCTCTAGTCTGGTTGGAAACTTCAGCATTAAGGGCCTCATCCAATGCAGGCAAAGTATGACACCGAGGCAGGGATTGTCCTAGTCTGTACTAGCATGAAGGCTGCTAACCCTTATTCTTGAATTTGTTCCAGAATAAAGAGTAGTGCAAAAACAGCCACTGCTGCTGCAGAATACTTAGGGACAGATGTTGAACCTTAGCAGAATAATACCCTTTCCCCTCAACATGCCTGCCAGAAGCTCCTCTGGCTTAGGTTCACTTACTGGGCCATCTGGAGCATAGCTCACTTTTTCTTTTCTTTTTCCACACATACAAGGAGAGTTTCTGGAAGTTGCTATCAATCAGAGGGGCCTTTCCAAACATCTAGTAAGTTGAAAATGTTAAAGATCAGTAAAGATAGTGCAGGATCCGTCTAGCTTTAATTCAAATTAAAGAGCAAATAATCCAGCAGAGCCCCAAAATGGTATCATGTAAGGATGTGCACGAATATTAATAACATTAATTATCTGTACGAATTCATACGAATTCAGACATTCTGACACTAATCAAATGTTACGATAGCCGCATCCCCATTACAACCTTATTTCGATTTCAAACCGTTTTCAATCC
>MTQE01000401.1:13347713-13376420 GCA_014337955.1 Aspidoscelis marmoratus | reverse complement strand
AAAAAAAAAATTTGGAGAGGGAGGTCACTTCAGCTTTGCTTACTCAGGCCCCTAAATTGACTGCAATAGCTCATTGCTTTCTGTCAAGCTGTCAAAGTTCCCCCAAAAAGAGTTGTACTTTGAGGCTATATCTGGCAGTTAGAAATAGCTTTAGCTACTCAGAAATTTATTTATTTATTTGGTGTGGGGAAAAGATGCCAGTTTAATTAAGTAGGAGAGAATTCCATGGTCTTGGGTTTTCAGCTATTTAATAAATAAGAATATAAAAACGGGCATTCAATGAAGCTGATGGGCAAGAGTTAAGACTGACAAAGGGAAGTTTTTTGTTTTTCCCCAAGATGCTCATCAGTCTATGGAATTTACTGCCAGAAGAAGTAGTGACTGCAACCATCCTGGATTTCTTTAAAAATTGGTTAGATAAATTCATGGAGGATAAGTGTAACAATGGTGACTAGAATGGATGGCTACGTCCTGCTTCCAAGTTGAGAAGGCAGGCAGGATGTCCTTAAAGGCCATTTGCTGGGATTTGAGAGCAGGTGAAGGTTTTGCCTTTGTCTCTGCTTGAGAATGTCCAGAAGCAATTGATGGGCTACTCTATGAGATAGGATACTGGACTAGATGAACTGTGACCTGATCCAGCACTCTCCTCTTATGTTATTATGGATAAAAGGTCATGTGTGGGCCTATAAATCAAGAAATGCTAAATTGTGTGATAACATGCTTCCTTGACCTAGAATACTAATGGTCATGTATTGGAAGGCAAGGAAAGGGAAAGGGAATGATAGGCATTTGGTTCACTATACTATGAATAAAACTGAGCCATAATCTGCTTACATATGGGTAATTCAGATAAATCCATCTCACAAAGTGAAATTTACTTCTATGCTATTACATAAGTCAATATTAAACGAAACTGGTTTTCTTCAACTTCTGCATCATTTCTGATAAAGGCTGCAGTTCTAATCACATTCATGAGTACTGAATTCTAGAAAACTGGACTCTGGTTAGAATGTAAGGAATTAATATGTCCTTGTTTTTTTGGGGGGGGATATTGGAAAGAAGTCTCACAAGTTCAGTGGGACTTAGACCAGAGATATAAACATACAATTGCACCCTCAAGCAAGTGAGTATTAGTTGTCTGTGCATATTTTAATATATATTTTATATGTGTTTATACAGATATTGAGGCTACCTTCTTCCCACAGAAAATAGATTTCAATTTTCCTTTGAGAGAAACACAAAGAACTATTTAAAGAACCAAGCTAGAAACAATGGGCTTTTCCTCACTTACCAGTAGAGTTCTGCATCTACAGATCTGGATCAGGTATTTGCAGATCCAGATCAGAAGGAGGCCAATTCCCATCTGTTCAGGACCAGCCCACTAGTCACTGAATACCATCAAAAGGGAGGCCTATAAATGGACTGTGCTGTGGACGGATATTCCCCATAACCGAAGTGCTAGCTGTGGGTATAATACTTCCCTCCCATGTATGTCAACTGAGGCATCAAGCACAAATTCTGCCACAAGCACATAAGCAGACTGCATCCTCATGCTCTCTTTCCCTGCCCCTGTGTGAAGTGTGTCCTTGAGGCTTAATATCAAAACCGTGTAACAAAAATACCTGGCTTTGATGTTTCTGCTGTCATGGGAAGGGGAGCATGCAAACACCATAGTTGCCACTCTAAGGGGAAATTCCAGCCCTTGTACTAGAAGAAACCACCATCGGGAAGATCCTGCTTTAGGCAACATCTGGGAAAGCCCTCACAAACATTGAAGAAACAATGTTTCCTGACAGTATTTCCAAAATTTCATACTGCATCAGAAGTTATATCTAAATCTGCAATATTCTTAAGGACAGATGAGTCTAAACATCCAATTTTGTTTGTCTCTTCTAATTTTTTCACTAGTGCGTGTTCTATATATGAAATCCACTGATAGTCTTACATTGTGGGGAACCATTCAGATACACACACTGTTTGAATGCAGTGTTGCTACTTCATATTCTGTGCTTATGGACGCAGTTGCTTTTCTACAATCTGTTTATGAACACAGCCGTTCCATACAACGTTGATATTCATAGAAGGGCACATAGCAATATCAGGACAATCAAAATCACTAAGCCCCATGGCAGGGACCAAGTCAGGATCGTCAGCCAGCTTTCTGGCACCGCAGACTGGGGTATAGAGCATGGACTGAGTCCAGGAAAATGCATTTTGACATTCCTCTATGCCTGGGAGCCCAATTCCATGCATAGCAGAGTGAAAAAGCGGCTGTGAGAGGGCTTTTCTGGACTTTTTGCTATAACAGTCTTGTATTGGGGACTTCCATTTAGAGACACATTGCTATGTGTTTTAAAATTCTGCTGCTTCTTTAGAATGGAAAATAAATGAGAATGAGAGAAATCTAGGAAATAGCGCTGTAAATCCACAAATCCTTTGCCAAGCATGTTGGAGAAAGGAAACCTGCAATCGCCACGGCTCTTGGGACCCCGTGGGGCACTATTTTGAGGCACACAATAGAGGCCTATTCACATTTAGGCCTCCTGTATGTAATCAGGACAGCTCTGGTAAAGAGCATTCGCACACTCACTAGACTGCTACAGCCTAGAAGCATACCCACCCTCAACACAGCTGTCCAGATTGCAGATGAGGTGGGGAGCACAAAATTGTGCTCTACACCCATCCCTACCTTTTACTCCAGACTTACCTGCAGCGTACAGCAGGGAGAGCATTCCCTCTTCTTCTGGGGCTGCCGCAGGAGTCCCTCCTGACTGCTGTGATTGGCCACCACCGGTGGTGTCAGACGTACTGTGATGCGCTGGCTGCTGGCAGGTGGCTGATGTGGGGAGAGAGATTGATCTGATCCAATGGCATGTCTCTCTGTCCCTCGATCGCCTCCCCCATGCCACCCTCTCACTGCGGCATTGACCGAGGGGAGTGCCTAGATGCCCCCCTGCCATTCTCCCTATCCCCTCTCTATGAGCTTGGGATATTTCCTCCTGCTTCGTGGCAATATCACAGGGCTTTTCCTGTGATCCAGCCCCGCGATATCACCAAGATGGGGGAGGAAACAGTCCGTGAAGCCATTTATTATTATTATACAGAAACAAAACAATAGAATACAACACTAAACATGTCAGCTTTGGTATTTCATAATGCTTCAGGATCTTCCCAAGATCCTGTTATGTACCAGCGAATAATGTGAGCAGAACCCAGCAGGGTGGCCTTTTGTAACTGACAGGTGGTAACCTTGTCAATGTCAAGCTGTTTCAAACGCTTTCCAAGGTCCTTTGGAGTGGCACCCAGTGTGTCAGTCACTACTGGGACCACTATTGCAAGCTTGTTCCAGAGTCTTTGAACTTTGTTCTTTACGTCCTTGTATTTTGCAATTTTCTTTGTTTCACGTCATTCCTGCTGTCTCCTGGTATAATGACATCAACAAGCCATACCCTCTTCTTTTCAACAGTGCTGATGTCAGGGCTGTTAAATGTTCCAAAATTTTATCAGTTTGTATTCTGAAGTCCCATAATATTTTGGCATGTTCATTTTCAACCACTTTTTCGGGTTTATGACTTCACCAGTTTTGTGCTGCTGGTATATGGTAATTGTAGCATAGATTCCAATGGATCATTCTGGTGAGAGTGTTGTGTCACTGTTTATATAATCAATTCGTGTGATCTTTTTGCAGCAGCTGAGTACACGGTTGATTGTTTCTTCAGCTTCTTTGCATAATCGTCACTTGATGTCTATAGCTCATTTTTCCATTTTGGCTTTTATTCCATTGATCCTGGTATCCTGTTACAATAACATTCTTTTGGTGTAAGTTATATTGATATAGTTTTTTTTAATATAGTAATTGGTGAGAGTTTTCAAAAGTAAGGTGAGTAATCAATTGATATTATTGTCTTCCAGTCAACTTCATAAGCTTCACCTGTATTTCTTATTTCTTGCTCCCTTTTATTCATCCTCTTCTATCTTCTTTAATTAATTAGTCTTCAAACCCAGCAGTTGTAAGTTCATTTTCTGGTTCTTATAGAAAGTCAATAACAAGTTTCCAGTATTTAACAAACTTATCCAGCCTGTTTTTCATTAGATTTTTCATCAGTTTGTCCATTTCAGCAAAATCTATCATTTTAATAAACCAATCACACACCAATTTACTGTTATTGTTTTTATTGGAGCAATTTAATCTTAATGAAGTATGGATGTAAACCAACTAAGTTGACTCAGAGGCAACTTCCATAATGTTCAATGATGTTTACTCCCAAATGAGATTAAGGGCACTTCTTGCCTTGTTTTGGGCAAGTGTGTCTCTTCTGGTCTAGGAAGGCCAGCAGGACCAGAACATGATAAGGCATGGTCTGGAATGGTACTATTGTGCAACTTTTGGAGCTGGGCTCCAAGAGCTCCAAAGAGCTAGGAGGAAAAAGTCCTAGTCTTGGAGACATCAGGGACACATTTTGGTGTGCCACAGAAATGGGTCCCTTGATACTAAGGAACATGGAGGTATGCTTTCTGCATGCCTGTGTTTTCTGGACTAGACCCAGCTGGACCAGAGGTAGACTTCATTGTTGCATTCTACTGGAGATTCAGATCAGGACCACAATCTGAATTATGGTCCATCTAATGCAGATGGAGAGCACCACTAGCAAGTGGGGCTTCACAGATCTGCACTAATGTGCAGACTAATACAGACATAAGGTAAGTGCAGAAAAGCCCAAAGGCCGTGTTTCCAGAGTGGGCCAGAGTGCTGTGTATTTATGCTATGTGCTCCACTTCCTTGTTAAATTCAAAGTTCCCCAGTTCTGAAGTCACAACATGCAAGTATTTTTTATGTATCATAAATGGTCCCAGAGGTTATCCTTCCCTTTTCAGCACATAAAAAATATCCTACTCCGCAGAGTACAGCACAAGTTGGTCACTCCCATAGCCACGACCTTTCTACAAGGCAGGAAGCAAGTGCCTGAGGGTAGACAGCACCTTTAGGGTCATTCTACTCACTGTACAGGAAGAATGTCTCTGTGGTTGCCTGCTGGCCCTGAGAACCATCCTGGATGTCCATGGGTGCAACTAGTGTCAGGATGTCATACCCCTCTGGCCCCACTTTGTACCCTTCTAGCCCACTGAATAGAACAGAATAGAATAAGCTTTATTGATTAGTCACTTGACCATATCAAATTTTAGACATACAAAATAAAACCATACAAGAATAAAATCAAGTCTGTGTATGTATTGTCATTACTTATCCTCATCACCCTTACAAGGCACTCCATTAAGCTCAATGAATGATTTCCTAAGTCGGGCTGCCTTAACCAAATACAAAGCTACTTTGTATGTTACCTGAGCATTCTTTCCCTGCAAGAGGTAAGTCTCTTTATGCTCTTTATTCCAGTAAGCCGTATTTTGCAGGAAGGGATCCAGACATGTTATTCTTATTTGGGAATACAGGGGACAGATAAACAAAATATGTGGGAGATTTTCAACCTCTGGTGCCGCACAGACACACAGCCTATCTTCATAACGTGTCTTATGGTAACTGCCATGATTCACCATAGAATCAATCAATTCAAATCGTGCATTGGTGAATTGTTGTCTCAACGGGTGGGGCATCTTATAGACCAGGTATTTTTCAATCTGAAAAACGGTTCTTGTTTGCGCCAACCATTTTAATGATTTTGTATTGGAAAGACTTGCAATATCGTTTTGTGCACTGATGTCCCTTACTCGCTGCTTAAAGCACTCTTTTGCTATCTGGCTAGTATACCCCAGTGTTTGCAAAGACAGACCACAGCGGGAAATTTCACCATGTATTTTGTGGGTCCATGTATAGGTGGTATTATTCCTGTATTGCTCTTCCAAGCACATTCTTGGAAGTCTATTTCCTGGCACGGAAAGAAGGTGTATCCAAAAATTAAATAATTTAATGCTATTGGAGCATTGGATGGCTTGTATACCAAGTTCTGCTCTGACAGCAGGGCCTGGTATGGTGTTGTTGATGCCTAGCATCCGTCTTAAAAAATGGGCCTGAGTTTGTTCTAGCTGGGAAATGTTTGAAAATCCCCAGATTTCTGCCCCATAGGTCAGCATTGGGATGAACTTAGCTCTGTATGCTGTAATAATGGGAACCAGAGAGCCTGGATGTCTGTAGTTAAACAGGTTATATAAAGAATTCAGCCCTGCTGTGACTCTTAATATGCAATTCTTCAAACGTGAAGACCAGGAGCCAGTCTTGGAAAAGACTACCCCTAGGTAGCAATAAGAACTGACTTGCTCAATGATATCCTTGTCTAGGTACCAATTATGTTTTGTTTTCTTTCTCCCAAACACAACCACCTTTGATTTGTTTTTGTTTATATGAAGAAAGTTGTCCTTACAATATAAATTAAGTTTTTGTAGGAGTCTTCTGAGCCCAACCTTAGTCTGAGAGATTAAGACTATATCATCAGCGTACAGTAGTATATTAACATGTTTGTCTAGGACTTTGGGCCCGTGGGCCTCAGGGAACTGCAGGGCTTTTGGAATATCATTCACATACAGATTGAATAGCATGGGGGCAAGAATACAGCCTTGTTTCACACCTTTATATGTTGGGATTTCTTGTGTCAGGGAGCCATGTGTACCTGTACAGACTCTTAAGCTAGTCTTGAAGTACAAGGTTTTAATCAGGAACAGTAGCCTTGGTTCTATATTAAGTGCCTTTAACTTTTCCCACAGTAGGTCTCTACCACTGACAATAGAACCTATGATCTCAAAATAAATAAAAAAAATTAAGAAAATACTGCAGATTCCACATTTTATTTTCTTGAAACAGGGCCAGCTCTTGCTTTTAAGTCCAAATTATGTGGCTATCAACAGCCAGACCATAGCCATGAATTTATCTTCCTCAGGCTGCAATGTTATTTAATTCGATCACGGCACACAATTGCTGTAAGCTCAAACACTTTCTCTGATGCACATATACAGCAACATGTTGGAAGTGATACAATCATAGGATTATTCTGCAAAGTTCCATTCTTTATTTAATCAATGATATCTAATTATGGTATTTCTGGCTCACCTTTTTTCCATAGAGTCTGAAGCACCACACATTATTTTCCTATCCATTTTACCTTCACAACAACCATGTGAGACATATCATTAATGTTGCTTTCTCAGACATGGCCAAACACTTTTAAGGACTATGAACTATAACAGTGGTATGTACTGTTGACTTTCAAAAAAATATTCATACCTACTGTGTGGTATTGTAATTTGCAAGAAAGAAATATTCTCTTGGTTCTGATACTTCAGAATCAGGAAGGAGAATACAGTCGCTCTGAAATCTGAGAGTACATTATAAACACAAAAAAGGGAGAAAAGGAATAAAGGATATAAAACACTGGAGTTTATTCTTACAGCACCCCTTTGAGGTAGATTAAGACTGAGAGGTCATGAATGGTTCAAGAATCGCCTAGCGCAGCCCCTTGACTGAGTGGAGGTTCAAACAAAGGAGGGCCTTTAGGTTCTAGCCTGACACTCTAGCCATCAAAACTCACTGCCTTTCAAAACACAGGACTTGCAGAAAACAACATAAATAGTATGAATAAGTATGTACAGGACAGATCCTATAACAAAAATATTAGCCAGATAAAATATATTTTAATGCTATGTATTCACGGTCATTTCAAGTAGCTGAAACATTAGATTGCAGTTGTCTCCTTGTCAAGAAGAAGAGTTGGCTCTTCTACCCCACTTTTCTCACCCATTTAAGGGGACTCAAAGCTGCTGACAAAGCTTTTCTATTCTTCTCCCCACAACAGAACACCCTGTGAGGTAGGTGGAGCTGTGAGAGCTCAGAAGAGAGCTGTGACTAGCCCAAGGTCACCCAGCTGGCTTTATGGGGGAGGGTGGAATCGAACCCGGTATTCCCAGATAACAGTCCGGCTCCCTAACCACTAGACCAAACTGACCAAACTGTATAGACATTCGATTCAAATTTAAACATTCAAATTGATTTGAATTTCTGGATATTCAATTCAAATCAAATCAAATGCGGAAAATTGCATTTGTGCACACCCCTAGTCTCCACTTACCAGCCCAGGACACCTCTGTGGGTTCAAAAGGTGTCTGCCATTGCCTTGACTCGATTTTCAATGGCAGCAGGCCTCTTGGTGATTGAACTTTACAGGTTCAATCACCGTTAGAGGGCCCTCCTTTGCAAGATGGGGTGTTTTTCCACTGTCACTAAAAGTACCCATTAATGGGTATGTAATGGCATTTTTGTACCCATTAATGGGTACTTAATGGGTACTTCTAGTGACAGTGGAAAAACACCCATGGTTTCTCCCATGCTTTATGGAGGAGGTACCATTCCAGAGTGCCTCCTTGCTTTTTTTCCCACAGTGCCTCCCCCATCAAAGCCACATTCTCCCAGAAGTGGAGATGTGGCCTTAATTGTTCTAATTTTCCATTGTACCCTTTACAGTCTTCATCCAGTATCTGGTGCACATCTCACCAAAGCAAGTATTGATCCAGAATAATTACCAAGCCAAGAATTTCTGAAAGACGTAGTAAAGCAAACCAATATTTCAGATCTATAAAAAGTCTTCTTTGATTATAAAGTCAAAGGTGGAGGTTTGCATGTACTACATTCTACTTTGGAAATCTTTTGCCTAATTGTACAACTCTTCCAGGTCATTCAGTGAGGTGAGAAGGTGTGGGTAGTTGTGCAAATTCAGAGCAGACCAACTGAAACTGGTTGAGTACAGGTAAAAGCACAGTGGTACAAGAGATAAAAAAAGGCAGAGCTAATGGAAGGTGAGGCACACTGTAAAGGCTCAATACTATTCAATTCCACATGGAAATTGATCTCACTGAAGATAAAGCACACAATAACCTAACCTAACCAGGATCTGGGCTGGGTGTGGATGGGGCTGCCCATGCTGCACTTATGAGCAAGCCATGCCTGAGTATGTCCCATTTCTGACTCAACTGGACACATCTGTACTGGAGGAAATTACAGGAAGCTCAGAGCAGTATCAATTTTACACACTCATTGGCTGTGTCCCCATGCAAACCGTTTGGCACTGATTGAGCTCGCACGGGACCAGGTGCAGGACTGAGATCAAATCTCAGGCATCCCCATGCCATTTGCCTTAATGCGGGCTGGGGGCAGATTCAGCCATCCCCAAGCAAACCACACCGGGATTGTGATTTTGCTCCCTTTCCCAGGCAAGCCACTTGCTTGTCTGGAAAGGGGAGTAAAAGCAAGGGAGTAAGGGGGTGCAGAGGCTTGAGATTTCCCTGTTTTCCAGGGAGGCACCCTTATTGCCCCCCTGGAAAAGAGAGAAATCTCAAGCCTCTGCACACCCTCTTTCCAATCTGCTGACAGAAAGAGGCTTGGCTTTATTGCCAAAGTAAAGGACCACTTTGGTTGTAAAGCCAAACCTCTTTCTGTCAGCAGATCGGAAAGAGGGGATGTAGAAGCTTCAGATTTCTCTCTTTTCCAGGGAGGCAACCTTATTGCCCCCCTGGAAAAGAGAAATCTCAAGCCTCTGCAACCCCCTCTTCCCATCTCGGCTGACAGGAAAGACACTTCACTTCACTTCAGGAGTAATTTTTGCTTGTGAATGAAGTGTCTTTCCTGTCAGTCGAGATGGGAAGAGGGAGTTCAAAGGCTTGAGATTTCTCACTTTTCCAGGGGGGCAACCTTATTGCTCCCCACAGAAAAGTGAGAAATCACAAGTCTCAGCAACCCCTGTTCACGATCTCGGCTGACAGGACAGAGGCTTGACTTTAAAACTCTTTCCTGTCTGCTGAGATCGTGAAGTCCAGCACCATCCCCATGCACGATCTCGGCTTGCTTAGCAATGCATGCCGGGACCCCAAACTGTGCTGAGACTTGCTTTTTTCAGGTACCAAATCTAAAACCCATGGGGACACCCCTTACTAAGACCATGTTCGGTACCAGACCAAACTTGCTTGGGGACACGCTCACAGACAAGCAGCATTCTGAAAGGAATAATAAATGGCAATGGTTGGAACTGGAGAGCTCATTTTTAAAAAGAATTAGATATAGGAAGACAAGTTTATTAATTATAGCAAGTTATAATATAACTACAAGGAACCTCTAACTTCGGAAATTAGATTTCAATTCTCACAGATTTCCGATATTTCCAGTCAGATATTGAGTTCCATTTTTACACCAGTTTTTTGTTTTTTAAAAAAAAGATTATTGTTTATTTGGCAGGAGTTATCTACATTTTAATGACTATATAAATCCATTTTTATATATAGTGTCCCTAATGCAACACATTTTGTATGTTACTTTTACCAATACATTTCTGTAGCCATTTCCCCAGTGATATGCCTTTCTATAAATGTATTTTTCTTAGAAAACTCAAAAAGGAAGAAATTTAAGGACAGTTGAATTTCATTTGTATATGTGTAAATTTTCCATTTTAAATGAATTAAATGCATTTTCCCCTCATTCCTAACTCATTAAGAAAGGATTTTTGGTTTAATTCATCACAGCTTTCTTAGATTCTGATATCTTCAAGGAGACACAATTTGATCTACAGATTTCCTGAGTTCTTATTAAATTTATCCCAGAAAAGACTGAAAAGCTGCAAGACATAAAGGTCTCAGGTTGGGAACTCTGACATTAGAACCTCTGCTTCTTCTTCATTGTGTCACCATGACAGGTTTCCAGGAAACGTAGACAGCCACAAACACACTTCAGCAGAATTAGTACAGATTGCCAGACAGGCAAGATAAGCTACACAAAAAATAAATAGGTCTTCACCTAGTAGAATATATCCTGATTTCTCAGTAGTCAATATATGTTTCAAATAGCGATGAGGATACACTTATCATTATTTTCCTTGCTGGCCTATTCAGTTTGCAATCACTCGTGAACACCTAGAACAGCAGTTCTCAACCTTCCTAATGCCACGACCCATTAATGGAGTTCCTCGTGTTGTGGAGACCCCAAACCAAGGGGGCGGAGCAGCTGGGAGGTGGGAGGGAAGGGTGGCGGGAGACTCGTCGCAACCCCTCTGAAAGGGTAATTCGACCCCCAAAGGGGTCCCGACCGCCAGGTTGAGAACCACTGACCTAGAATGACTCCTCCAAATGGTCTGGGAGTTGGATATTCAAAGAGTAGGATGTTAATGCACCCCCCAAAACACACACAAACACTACCAGCCGGCACACCACTACCTTCGCCACCAAAAGCAACTTATCAGCAGTTCTAGATGAATGACTTGAAGGTTGCTTTGAGTGGCATGGGTTACAACCCTCCCACTGAGATGTGCCAAAAGTAAGGAGCAAAACAGTGGCTTCAATTCCTGCCTAGGCATCTTTTCTATAGACCAAAACTGGCTGACTTCAGGCTGTAGTTCCTATGCTTTGAAAATTGGTCCAGACAGGAACTTCAGTTTTACAGCCAATCGGAGTGCTAGGATCGGTTTGGTATATAAAGCAGGAACCCAGAGCTCTCTGTATCTTATCTCTGAGGGACTTTGCTGGGGAAATACCAGCAGGGGAGCTGGAGGAACTCCTCAAGCTTCTAGGCCTCATGCTTGCTACTAGGGGGCAGAGGGTAGAAGCAGATGCTTAGCTGGCAGTTGGCTTCACTGCTAGAGTTTAGAGCTTGGTTTTGAAGAGGACTTTCAAGCTGAAAACCTGAAAGATTCCTTTTGGAGCTGGGGACTTCTGTAATTTCTTTTACTTATATTGGATTAGCTTGGGGCAGAGCTAAGTTGAATCCTATTATATAAGTTCTTTTGGACTTTTTGAGCAACACTGAACAACCTTTATATTTTGCTACCATTTAATTGTTTGTTTATTCTAGCTTCTTGTAAATAATAGTGTTATATTACACTAGTGTTTATTTTGCTACTTCAGGGAGAAGGCTTGCCTGTAAGCCTTTGAAGTAGGACACCTGGGCAAAGCGGGGGGGGGGTGTCTAGTTCTAATACAGACACCAGATTATTGACAGGCAGTGGATCTGTACAACTTGATTGCTACTTCCTCACCTGCATTACTTTGTTAAATCTAGGCCACATAAGGGAGGAAGGGGATTGATACATCACATTGAAGATCTCCAAGATCCTCTCCAACCCCTATATTCTATGATAAAAATAAAATTATCCAATAGTACTTCTTAAAACAGGAAAGAGATGCCCAAACCCTGGATAATAAAATATTAGCTTTCCTTAAAACAACAACAACAACAAAATTAGATCCACACAATGTATGAACAGACTAGGTGGGGTTTTTTCCCCCAAAGTCTCAACCAGTGTCCAAAGTAACACCATTGAAGATATCACACCAGTGGCCCAAGGGACATTTTTTCGCCTGGCAGGGGACTACTGGCAATGTCTTCCCTCTTGCTGTCCCCTTCCTGTTTCAAAAAGAGAGGCATTTTAAGGTACCATAGATGTCAAAAAGCACAATAGCCATCTAGGTCAGTATGTGCATTCCAATGAGCCTGAGAGAAATTTGTTTTGTTAAAAATATTTTTTGTACTGGTTGCCATTAAAATCCAGGGATATAGGCCCAGAAATCATGTTCAGTTGCCACAAACTCCTAACATGAGACATAAGCAGATGAAAAAGTTAATATTCCCTTTCCATGGCAGCTTACAAAAAGATGATTGGTGCAATATTATTGAAAAATCTTATGACATTAACAAAAAGTGAAAGCTGGTAAACAGTGCAGCTGTTATCCCAATAAAACAATAATGAAAAATTCAACAGAAAAAGTAGTTTCCCTTAAAAACAATGACTGGGAGATTTAAGACAAAAAAAAAATCCTGTCCTGGTCTCTAAATTCATTAAAATGTGTGGCACATGAGTAGCCCTGTAAGAGAGCTCCCCAGGTCACCAGCACAGATCTGGCTCATTTTTGGTAGACATCCACTTAACCTCAGGTATTATTTATTCAAGGAAATGAACCAGCAGGAAGATTCATTTGGGAAAAAGTAATCCTCCAATTAATCATCAATATTAATCAAAGCCCACTCATCTTCATTATGTTTGCCAACTTTTTCATAACAGGCATTACAGTTTATTAAATTAATATGATTAATTACTCATATCCAGTTCAACACTCCATATTTCAACACTTAAATAAATGCACAGGTAGTTTCTGGCAGCCTCCAAAGACAAACAATAAATAAGACTCCCAAAGGAAAACAGACACATCAACTCAATAGGAAACTATCACTAAGTTAAAGATACTATCAGGAAAAAGCCTAAGGAAACAAAGAGAACACACTAACAAAGAAGACAAATAAAAACCTTACATCAAACTTATGAGCTTTCTCCACTTTCACATGAGTCGATCCAGTCCAGCCTCAGTTTCACACAGTGGCCCACCAAATGCTTCTGGGCATCTCAAGTGGAAAATAAAGGCAAAACCTCCACCTGCCCTCCACTCCATGCAAATGGCTTTTAGAAGCATCCTGCCTGAGACTAATTAGGGATGTGTACAAATATTCTAAACATTCAAAATCCAATCGAATTCATTCAAATTTGGGCATTCAGATTTGAATCAAATGTCTTCATATTTACATTTGAACTAATTTTGAATGTTCCGAAACATTTGTTCGAATCATTTGAATCATTCAATATGTAACTGTACAAATATCATACGTATCTGTACACATTTGCGCTTATAATACAGAACGAAAACAGGATGCATATGGGATAAAATGGGATGCATACGGAATACGTACGAATATGTATAACACATACAAATGTTGTAGACATTCGTATCTTCAAATTTGTGTCTAACATTCGAACAAATAGATTCGAATATATTGGATTCAAATCGGTTTTTGTTACATTTGTATTTTAAACATTCAAATAGGATATTTTGACGTTCGATTTGACTCAAATTTGAATGTAAAAAAAAAACCATTCGTGCACACCTCTAGTATTTATGGATATTAGCCATTGATACATCTGTCCTTCATAAATTTATCTAATCCTTTCTTAAAGCTATCCAGGCTGGTTGTCTTGTTGCCACCTCTTCTGGTTGTAAATTCCTCTAGGTGAAAAAGAAAAATCTCCTTATTGGCCATAACTCTACTGCCCATCAGCTTCACAGAGAACCCCCTGGTTCTAATGTTGTGTGATAGATGGGAACTTTTCTCTATCCATCTTTCTCACACCAGGCATGACTTTAGATACTTCAAACCACACCTTAAATGATGTTTTTAAGGGTTGAAGACACCTACGGCACAATCCAACACAGGGTATAATCAGCCTTGAAGCCGGCTTGAGTTTTCCCCATTCTGACAGTTTGCAAGGAATCTGCTGAAACATGGAGTATCCGTATTTTGATTAAAAGGGGTCCCACAGCTGTACCCAGGAAATTTCCTTTTAATTTGCAGAATAGGAACAGCAAGATTGGGCTTTTGGGGGATGGATCCATACTTAAACGAGGCGTTCTCCCCATTTCCTCTGATCTAGTGATAAGCTGTGATTTCACCCTCCCCTCTGCTCCCTGTGATTTCCACCATTACACGCTAAGGAGATCAGTCTGGCTGAAAGAGGAGGGGAGGTTCTCTGACCCACATTCATCTACAATACCAGAGTTCCAGGAAAATACCTTATACTGAATCAGTCAGTCTGGAGAAGCTTTGCTAGAAGCATCTTGCAGTCCATCTACATGAGCAACTTTTCTCATAGAGAACCACAATAGCCCTCTCCTCATTCACATTTCCCAGAAGATGGCCATTAGTGTAGGGTAACCAAATGGAACAGTGGATAGAGCTCTACAACTTTAAAAGCTGTATGAAAAAGGGAATGTAAGCAAACATTGTTTGTAATACAAGCAACACTCGTTAAATTTCCAATTATGAAGAACTATTAAGAGGTACAGGACACTTGTAAGCAACTCTTGAAACCAACAATGGTATATAGGCAATGATAGTTCTGTTCTCCAGGCTCAACATCCAAACTTAGTATTGTTTACTTTGCTGGAAAATGGTGGGGTGGGGTGGACCATGCTGGTAGCTGTTTTGCATGAAAGCTGCTCTCTCCTGACCTAGTTCCAAAGCTGGGGGAATGTTTCCTGACTTTGAGACTGTAGATTGGGGAGATTTCCCCACATCACCAGAAGTGGGCTGTTTTCCAAACCCAGTGAAATGTTGCAGTTCTATGCAATGAGCCAGGGGCACTTCTGCCATCTCTGTCTGAGTGGCAGCGGCAGGAACAGAAATCAATGTACAGGAGGTGCACTTTAATGTAGTCTCCTGCTGTAAAGCTCCCAGATATGGTTTCTGCACCTGGGAACAGGCCAAAGAATGGAATTCAAGCAGCCACCGTGTTGATCAGGAGACATGACCCTTGGGGAAAGCACAGATATGCAGCTATTATTACTATTACTACTATTATACTATTATTTTACTATTTTAATATGCTGAATCTTTTAAATGTTTTATGTATATTAATGGTTTTAATATTGGTTTTAATTTGTTGTTTTAAAACTATAGGGTGGGATAGCAAAATAAATAAGCAAGCAAGCAAATAAATAAATAAATAAATAAAATACTGCAGTCTTAGTACCCAGCTGTTGCAGTCTTCACTGATCTTCCCATAGAAGTTTCATTCCCCCACCCAAACTGCATCCCAGTGTGCTGTGAACCAATATATGCTTCGAGAAGCTGGAAGGGTGCCTTGCCTTCCAACTGCTTGTTGCTCTACCTCTATTATCCCACCCTCCTGTAATAGTGTGCCAGGAACAGAACAATCTATCACTGTGGACTGGAGCAACACTGTCTCCATGGCAAGCGTATGTTCCAGAACAGCCCCCAGCGAATGTGAACTTTGGAACCAGTTTACATAAACTTTGATGGCCAAGGACAAAAGTTCCTGGCCTCAGAGTCTCCTTGGGACCCACTTTGGTAGTGCAATAAGGTGTCCCACTGAAATGAGTAACCCCATAACTAAACGTGGAGGCACGCACCTTCTACATACTTCCGTGTTCCAGACAAGGTCCATAGTGCATCCTGCCTGGACAGAATGTACTAGCTATGGGCAGGACCTCCTGTACTTCACACTAAGTGAAGAAATTAGGTAAAGGCATAACTAATTAGTAGCTCAGACAATGGAAAAGAGGAGAAGGAAAAAAGATCAAAAGCGAGATTCCTTTGAAAGCTTTTCCCTTTCTCTGTCATGTCTACGATGTGTTCTTGGGTCATCACTTGCTTGCCATTCACTTTTCACTTCTATTTTAGTATCTTGGTTTTCTATGCAGTCCTTTAACACTCTGGCTGCTCCAGGAAAACTTCCTGGTAGCTTGTGTTCTTATTTTATTTTAATTGATGGTTTAAAATGATGACTATGATTAAAGTGCATTCCTTAAAGGATTGATTTAATTGGCCCATTCATGCTCACTGATTCCACAGCCCTTAAAGTACCTCTAGGCATTTCACAAAGAAATGAGACCTTATGCTTCTCTTTTATTCATCCTTTAAGTGGCTGTTCCACTAGAGAGTTGATAAAATTCAGAATGTTACTCTAGTAAACAAATGTCTGAACAGGTTGTCTTCAGTGATCTCTCCTGAGCCTGTGAACTTACGTACTCTGGAACGGATAAAGTTTGCATTTGCTTGCAGGAGGTTTAGGAAATGCATTTTATGAAACAAATATATGAAAGGGATTTTAATGCATTTCCCCAATATTATTATAACTTGTTATGGTCTACATATGGAAATGGCTATAGACCTTCCTAAAATTGTAGTATCAAAGGGAGAGAGAGATGGAGGAAGGAGGTAGAAGGAGAGAAAGAGAGAAGGGGGGAGAGAGGAGAGAGAGAGAAGAAGGGAGGGAGGGAGGGAGAGATAAAGAATGAAGGAGGGAGAGAGATGCATTGTACAGATAGTATAAATGGCTGCCACTTGGTTACTCAATATCAGAATCAATAGGTCTTAAGGAAACCACAGGTTTTCCATACAATGAATCTCAGTCCATTTAAATAAAATAACCAGAGAGTCTTGCAAATTTGGAGTTCTTCCTCCATTTCCTGCCCTCACCAAAATGACATAGGGCTTTTCGGCACTGGGTCTTATTCCAGATTATGTATCAGAATAGGGACCTGCCATACACATGCTGGTGCAGAAAGGGCCATATACATTAAATGATGGGCAAATTTGCAGTTTGTGTTTACCCAGAGCATCTGAAATGTAGCCTGCACTTAACTAAGTACCAGCTAAGCAAGAATGGAAGAGCCCAAGCAACATTGCCAATGCACCTATGAGCTACGATTGCTGCAGCGATCAGGTAGTGCAGTGCACAATTCAGCCTGTGCTGCCAGTCACATGCTACCCCTACACCTCTTCCACCCAGAAGAAGTGCAGATGCAGCATGCAGGGCTGCCCCAGTATAGATGTGGAACAGTTTTAACTGTTCCACATCTATATGAGTGGGGGGAACTTCTTCACATACAGAGCTATTTCTAGTAAACAAATGGTTCTGCGTGGTGTAGTTGCACCATGCAGGGGTTCCCTGCACCTGCACAAATAACCAAAGTGTGAAAGACCTCTGTCTCTCTATGTACAAATTGCTGAAGTTGAAAAGAAATTTTCAAAGCCCATTCATGTACAAAACAAAAATTCAATTCACCTACAATTCAATTCATCTTTTGGTGTTTGTGATATCACAACTATTTGACTGCTACAGAAACACACGGAGTGAAATTATTGTGTCTACATCTGTCCTTTGGTACAGCAGAAATAAAACAGGATAATGGCTATCAGATCAATGTCATTGACTTGAAAGTGAACAGCTGAGTTTTTCTGTAGCACCAGGAGACTATAATTTCATAGCTACATTTCATCCCATAGACATTTCTTCAAATAGAATTCACTCTTATTCTTTCAGACTGAATGAAGAGGTGTCCTGTGAAGAAAGAAATCTCTGATGTGAAGGATTCCTCTTACTATATTTTAAAAGATAACAGTACAACCAAAAAATATAGTTCAATAATACAGTATAACAAAATAGCCGAAGAAACAGAAGAGCCCAATCCCAGCCAGAAGAAAGTAATGGTAAAATTCTGGTCTCAGTAATGCCAGAAGGACAGCAGGATGTAGGAGGTCAAGTCTTAGGGAAGAAGGTTGAAGGAACAGAGCATCTAGACTGGAGAAGGGCCTGGAGAAGAACACTTGTCATGTATCTGATGCAGCAATGTGTCCCCAGTTTCTCCAAAAGCGATTTCACATTGAGTCTTCAACCATATGCAGTAAAAAGAATGGTTGAAAAGCATGACAGCATCATATGTTAGTATCTCCAGTCTGCATTAAAGGCAAGAAAATGCACTTCTAAAGCAAATTACCTGGCCTTTAATGTGTATTAGAGGTGTGATGGGATCATTAGCATCCACCTGCAACTATCTCTAAAAGCCACTTTTGAGCTTTTTTTTTTTAAAAAAAGTATGTGGATGCAGACAAACATTAGCGAGGGGCGGGGGGACCATGTAATACTAGCTGCTGAACTGTAGGCCCTTTTTGCAATTCCCTCTTATCCCAGAAGAGGGCGCTCCCCAGTACACTTTGTCCACATGGGACTATGACTATTCCATTCCACGACTATCCTAAGCGTTCCCTATCCCATAACAGTCTACTATTCTGCTAGCACTATCTGTCCCAGTCCAGGGCTTGGTGCTTCCACGTATGGTCAGGAACAAGAAGAATGGGGGCATTCTGGACTCAATGAAATGTCAAGGTATTCCATTTGTAGCTGTCACGGCCACATCTTCATAGCCTATGCATTTCCTTCGAAGATCACTTTCAGAGCACTGGCACGCAGCTGGGCAGCCTGGCTTTGAAGACAGCAGATAGAGAGCAAATTCTCACCTCACCTCCTGTCACTCAGAGATGAAGTACTCAAACATTTTAGCCATCCGCATTTGTGGACACCTAAAGAATTCATAACTTAGCCAGCACTTAGGTATGAATGGGAACCCCAGGAATGGCACCAGTGTGCCTACGCAGTGCCATTGCCAGGATGACCTGGTGATGCGGCACACATTCACACCTACACCACCAGTCTTGTGTTCCCCCTGCACATCATCCAGGTGGAAGAAGTGCAGATGCCGTGTGCAGGGCTGTACTAGCCCTTCTGCTAATATAAACACGGAACAGTTTTAACTGCTCTGCACCTATATATGCAAAGAAATGCTCCGGCACATGCAGAGCCATTTCTAGGAAAGAAATAGCTCTGTGAAGTGTAGATGTACAGACATTGTCAAAAGACTATCAAGACAGTTCTGTTCAGTTCCATATCTGTGCTCTGATGACAACCTACAAGCAATAGAGCCTGGGACTGTAACGCAACAAAGAATAATCCCACCACTTGTCACCAGATGTAAAGGCAGGAATATTCCAGCGCTTGTTACCAGTTGTAATGGCCGGTTGTTATAATGTTTCAGGTTAAGTTACTTTACTGTTTTGGGTAGCGTGTATTTATATCCTAAACAAGGATATAATGTCAGAACTTCCCCTTTTTAAAATGTCTCTCTTCCTTCTGTCTCTAAGTCTTGATATTATGGTAACAATAGCTGCTTGTCAATGCTCCTCCCCCAACTCTGCCTAGCCAGCAGTGGGTTACAGTATCTGTTTAGAACTCCGGCCTAACTTGGCTCACTTTGAAAACAGAGTACTCAGTTGAAGCTTCTTTAAAATAACAAGAAAACAAGTCTATTGTGTACAGCTTTCTTAATAATAAACAGGTAAGTTCACTAAGTCAATCACAGGTCCATTCACCCTTCTGACTGAACTGTCTCATCTTCCTCACTCAGCTCAAGGACTCCAATCCTATTCAGATTAATGCCAGCAGCATAGGTAACATATAACCATTTCAATTCTTTTACTTTCTAAACTCTGTATATTCACTAATGACTCAGGACTCTATTCCCCAGCTTCCCTCAGGACAGCTTAGAGCCCGTTTCCCTCCTTCGTTAACCCCCTCTGGTCAGTTAACCCCAGGCAGAGAACACTAACAACTCCCTCAGGCTCCCTTAAATATGGGCCTGGCTGGCTAGCTTCACTCTGATTGGTGGAGACTCTGCCAGGAGTTTATTTCACACTCTCTCCTGGAGAGCTTGACTGGCCCCTCCCTTAAACTACTTACCATTACTAAAAAAACACACACACTTTGGCAACACTTTTGAACATCTGGACATACAGTGTTCGCCACACTTTGTATTTTAACCAAAATAACTTAATTTTGGGGTTGAGGAGTCCTAGCAGGCATCACAGGGACAATCACTGATTAGGGCCAAAGATGCCTTGGGCAGGATGTCGGTTGCCTGGAATGGAGCAGCTGAGGTGATCTACTTTGCTGACAAGCTTACCCTAGGACTGAAAGCCTCCACTCCTTCTTCACCTCTTGTTCTGGTACAGCATAGACCCAGATAGACTGATCCAAGGGATGTGTACATGGCAAGAGCCATAGAATAAACTAGCTATTTGATGCCATGCATTGTTAGGCTAGATAATTTTGTCATGCCTGCTTCAACTCTTTGATATCCACTCCAGTTACAAATCACAGTAAACTCAGGGACATAATCTTCAATAATATATTGCCCCTAGATCCCATCAATGGAAGTACTTTCATCTGAGGGAAGGAGACAAAAATTATTCCACAGAATCTGTCACTACTCAAATGCTCATCTTCAGCTGATCTCTAGTATATGGCAGAGCTGGTAAATGGCCACATACCAGAAGGCTACCAGTGTCACCAAACCACCAGAGTGAGATAAATTACTCTGATGCTGCCCTGACAAACAGGATTGGTTCTGCAGCCACCTCGTCTCCATGCCAAGCAAAACCCTGCAATATAGGGCCATGCGGCACAGCATGCAAATCTTTTCCAGGTCCTTCACGATCCTCTGCCTGCAGAAGCATCCAGGACATGACAGAGGAGTGAAATGGAGATCGTTTTGATTCTTATCTTCCCATCCAGAAGTCTCATTTGGCAGATTTTTCTTTCTGAGTTATTTCAGGTTTTCCAATGGTGAAGTCCTTCTTTCTGATAACAGAGTTTAGGCATTTCAACACAAGTTCTTTAACAATAGGATGATACTTCTCCTCTTGCCTGATGCTTTTCTTTCTCATGTAGTTTTAGGGTCAAACCACTTAAAAAAAAAATCTGTGTACTTTTCGTGAGTTTTCAGTAGTTTTAATTCAGCTTGAACAGAGTCCAGCTCATAGATGTTGCTGTTTGCCCACTCCATTCACATGCACAAACTGCCCTTGAATACAGTTTATCTGTTCATTCCCAGTTCCAACCAACACAGATATGTTTCTATGTAATACAGCCTAACACACTGGCATTAAGAATAAAGCAGCAAAAATAGCACTGAGATCCATTTGAACAGAATTCTGTTTTAATGGAATGTTGAATGCAATTTACTCAGTCAATACTTTTAAGAAATTTGTAATCCAGGATTTCGATTGCCACTACTCAGAAAGCAGATATCGGTAGTGCTGTTAAAATACTATGCTACGATATATAGACTGATCCACTGTAGTGACATACCGTTCACTTTACAAATAACAATGCACTCCATTATTCCAATAGTTTGCATCACTGCTGCCACCTTCATTCAAAATCTGCCTACTGGGCACAATTAAGACATCTTGCATTTAGGGAAAACATGACATTAATGAGGCATGCAGTTTCGTCGGTGTGTAGAAGCTCTATTGAAGTTGCAAGGCACAATTAAAATATCTATGCTGGGAGCATCCTTACTAGGAAATGTTTGGGATGTCTGCACATGGTTGGAATTACTATGAAAAGATATGCTTCCAAGCGTATGCAAATGCTCCTGTAATCCTTAGGCTCTTGGGTATTTTTTACATGCAAAGCAATGTTGTGCAATTCAGGAGAATAGTGATTTGTAGAAATGAAATGGCAATTTCAGCAACAAGCTCAGCCTCCTTCGTAAGTCAATTTGTAGTCTTGATAGCCACCATCTTTTTCAGTAAGTTTCTTTCTGGCATATCTGTCTTACACATCAGTCTGACAACAAATCTACTGCCACAGAAGTTGTTAAAAAGAGCCAATTCCATACATTCCAGATTCCCAAAATCTCATTTCAAAAGCAGGTCAAGGACTCAAGTGTGTTATAAATGGATAACATTGAAATATATTTCAAGCTAGTTTCAAGATTCAAGGAGGAGAGGGGAGGAAAGGACATATGAATTTAGCCTGTAATGATGATTCTTCCAAAATCGTTATTGTGTAAATTGAAGAAAAACATCATAAAATGTAAGGACATGGAAAATTATTTTGTCTATATTTATCCCATGTTTTCTTAAACTGATGGGTGGAAAATGCTGATTATTTTCTGCTTTAAGCCTATAGCATGTCTCTTTAGGACCTTGTGAGGGGCACCACCCCAGTGATCTAAACCCAAAAAATCAAGTCATTGCTCTACTTGGAATAGAAAGCTACATATGACTGGGATATGCATCTAATTCATAAATAAATCAATATATATATTGCAATTACCTGTACTTACATTTGCAGACCTTAGTGTAAAAGCATTTACTTAGATTGATTTAAAAATAATAAAATTAAAGTTATGCTTTTTTTAACCCTATTATTCATGTTTAATTTTAAACCTAGTACAATTATACATCAGGAATTGTTTTTTAAGATTGGCTACCAATCTATCCTAGCACCAAACATTCACAAATTCAGACCAAAATACTTCATCTGCTGTGGCTGTCAATAATTTGACAGAGTGACAAGTGTTCTTGGCTACCACTCGTATCCTTTTTAAATAGAGATGGCAGGTATTGACCCTGGAATCTACTGCATTTGGACCGAGAGCACCACTGAACTACTGTATGGTCCTTCTCCCGCATACTGACCATTACCAGCAAAACTAACCAAAGTTAGAAGCAAAGTAATACAATTACCGTATCTTTACAATTAGAGCATCGTTGACGCAGGAGGATTTTATGGACTCGTCTAGCCCAAGAATCATTCATTCAGTCACTAGTATAAAAGACCACCACCACTCAAAAACTGTGCTGTTCCACTAAAGTGTGCTGAATGTCCCTGGACCCATCCATAGGCTGGAATAGGTATAAATGTGGAAAGAGCCATAGAAACTCTAAAATGCAGGTAAAATTTAAGACATCACCTTTTAATTCACCTTATAGTGTTATGATTCTTGGGGATTTAAAATGGTAAAATGTATTTAGGTTTTATTCCAAACAATTTTACAAGCACTCAAGTGGCACTGCTGTAGCCAAGAACCAGAGGATACGGTGCCACCCTAAAATACCCAAGAAGTTGTTAGTTATCTATTCAGAAGTCCTGTCAGCTGGTATAAATCCTTCTCCTAACTTCTCTCATGAAAGGCTTAATTAATTAAAATTAATTATTTCTATTGGAGTGGGGATAGTCCCTTATCCCTAGTGTTTCTGGCCTGAGGGGTACGTAGAAGGTTTGTTTTCTCCACCCTTTATGGTTGTTGTCATTGTTGTTTGCAAATGTAGATTAATATCACGCACAGGCAGGCACAAAACTGATTAGGATAGGGTGTTGCAAAACTATGGAGTGACGGCCCCCTTCTCATTCCAAGTATGCCTACTATGCCACTGTTTAAGACTTTTGTTTGCTCTGTATTCAGTTGATTCTTTCAGGTTTCATTTATTCCTCCTCCCCCATTAAGTGGTTAGAAAATTTTAATAAAAATCATTTCCCTACAATGGCGATACAGATTATTCGTACTGTTCCCATATTAGCATCAATATCTTCAGGATTGCACTATAAGTCTTGAAGGATCCCAGAAATCAGAAAAAGGCCTAAAATGCTGGCATGAACCCTCATGAATGTGGTTGCCCAGCTGATGACATCACATGGGCTCTTTGTTTCCCCTGGACAGAAATATAATTAAAAGATGGGAGTCATGACTAAAGCAATGGCAGTAGGGAAGGAAAGCTTGAGGAAAGGATAGGTTCTCATGTAAAGTGTATTCTTCCAGACTAGATCTTTGCCCGGTGGAGATATCGCTGTGGAACTATGGCCTGAATAAAACTGCAACCAAAACTGTCTTGCCTATATTCATTGTCATGTCCCTTGGTGCCACATTTTTAGCCGCCTTTCCCTCTGACCCATTGCCTGTTAGTGTCTTTGATGTATGGAGACTGACAATATGGAAAACACTTTAGGAACATGAATCTGTCTGGCTGTGGAGTTGACACTGAGGAAAATGAATCTATTACATACATCTATATAGTTATTTAATCTCTTATAGCTTGCTTTATTGTCTGCTTGTTTGTTTAATCCTTGCAAACCAACTTCATTGCTGCAAGTGTAGCCCTGAGATGGAAAAGATAAAGTTAAATGAGACCATATGAAACCATATGACCTCCATAATTGCATCATTCAGGAAAGAAAAGAATGGAAATGGAAAAGATTTTAGCGTGGATTGTCAATAAACCCTTCCTTCAAAGGGTAGAGGCTGATCTTCTCACAACGAGACTTGAAATAGACAAGGAAGAGTATGTTTACATATTTTTAATTTGGGAATTTACAAGCACGTGATATTCATGTACTCTTCTTTAATGAAGAGATAGTTGTTTTGATATTTGCATGTCATATCACCCTGGATTTTGTGCAAAACTCACTAAGAGAAAGATGCAACTTGCAAAACAATTTTATGCAATTGAAATGCCAAAAAAAAAAAAAAAAAAGGAGACATCACAGTCACCTATATCCAAATGGACATTTATCATAAAAGAGAATGGAAACATCATTCTATTTTTTTCCCGGGGGGGGGGAACATTTTAACAAATTAATCCTCTCAGAGTTCCCAGACTATAAAGGTTGTTTGCTTCCCTCTATGGTAAAAAACAAAACAAAAACAAAAAAAACCCTGAATTATCCAATTACAGAGTTAGAATTAAAATTATCTTCTTTGTGTTATATTGCATTAAGGAAGAATCTCAATCACAGTGCCTTCCCTTCAAGAACTGCTTATAAAACATTTTTAAAAAGCAAAGGGAACACCAACACATTGAAAAGCAATTTAGTTAATTGCACTACGGTCTTGTTCTTTCATCCTTTTCCTCTATCAGACTGCAAAACCCAAGGAAATGGATGCGCATGTAAACAAGGGGGAGAGCAAGGATAAATAAAGAGATGCTGATCCAGATTATAATCCTCATCAGTCATTTTGGTCAGGATCCAAAGGGCTAATCTGGAGCTACAAAAACCTCCATTCCTCCAAGTTTGTTCTCATTTATCCTTAGGCATAATCCCATGTCACAAACGTACCAGGTGCAACATCGACACTAGAATTTCAGGGCAGGAGCGATGCAGCAGTAATATAGTAAGATCCTTTCAGTTCCATCACATTTGGCTCAATACCTTGGTTTCCTGTCACTGCAGGAATCCCCCAGTCACCAACCCTGCACTGCACCTGAAGCTGTATAATATCATAGGATCCGTAAGGAAAAGGCAAGCAAATCTCAATCAGAGGATCAGTCTGTTTATACATTTTGCATTTAATCCAGTTATCCCCAGGGACATGACCAGACATCACTTAATCTACACACGTACACATGCACATTCAGGCCAATGGATATTGGGGAGATGTCAATTCACCCATGCTTTGTCTTTTTGATGTGCTTCTCTGTTTAACTTACCATCTTCCATTCAGAATTTCTTATTTGACCTTGCTCTTCTAATGCTCATTGTGTACCACCCTGTATTCCAATTTACCATAATTTACTCCCTGCCTGACCTCAAAACCACTCTTTCCTTAGTTCTTCCTCTACTCTCATTTTTTATTAACGTAGTTTCTATTTCTGTTTCTCACCTCTGTCCTGGCTTGTTCATGTATCCATCACGAAACACAAGATTATCCATAATAGTTAAAGGATCATCCATATATGGACTACCTTTCTGCAGAGGTCAGTAATTAAATGACTAGGGGTGCTGGAAAGACTATGCTGGAATGATGTATCATCAGCTGCTCAACAAGGCAATTCTTAACCTCTGCTTCTACTGATGCAATTGGACTATGTCCCACCCAGCTTGGACAATTCTTGGAGCTAATGGAAATTGTGGACCGGCAACTTCTGATGTGTCCTGTCATATCTTAAATTAGAGCCCTGGAAAATTCTGCAACAAGAACTGAATCCATACATTGGTTACTTATGCTTTATTCCAGAATACCTAAACATACTGTAGATGAATACTGGAATGAGTAACTGATGTCTGGATGCATTTTAAATCACTTAAATAGTTTTACAGTTGTAAGATGATTTCCCAAGAAATATCTACCTACCATGATCTTTGTATAGTTTTAGCAGGAATGTGAGGTTGTTGACTTATTACTCTTAATAGCCTGCACAATAGGAATGTGTCAGACTGATGCCCTTGCTGGTTTGAAGATTCTCTTTGAATTCAGACTGAATCAGGGGATTCAGAATAATTTCTACAGGTCATTCCAGTTTGTGCCAAACCAGTCCAAGCTAGAACTCATGAACTAGTCTGATTCTTGGAACCAGTTCATTGTCCCTGCAGTTCAGTGCAATTTGAATCAAACTGCTAAAAATAGGTTTATGTGCATCCTTAGTGCACACACAACCAGAAACTTCTTTGGAAGAAGTCAT
This sequence comes from Aspidoscelis marmoratus, assembly GCA_014337955.1. Lineage (NCBI taxonomy): Eukaryota > Metazoa > Chordata > Lepidosauria > Squamata > Teiidae > Aspidoscelis > Aspidoscelis marmoratus. Next base: position 13,349,788 of record MTQE01000401.1, on the reverse strand, counting down.
CTGTGTTAGCCAGTGGACATAACCTCTCTCTCCAAACCAACAACAGTCAGTGAAACACGGACATCTGCATGTGAATACAAAATGAAGTTTGGATTGGGGTAAAAGGGTAATGAAGCTGGATTTTGCATTTGAAAATGCTATGTGTACAAACTGTAGATTTTATCTGCTCTGAGAGTTCTAGTTATACTGCAGAATCCCAAAAAGCTTCTAAAACTTTCCTCCAAAATAAAATTCTGTCCTTTGTATCTTTCTCATCTCTTGAGGACCTGGAATGAACAGCTGCATTTTTATTCTCTTCATACTATTTTCCATGTTTTCTTGTTAAAAAATGGTTTGTTATATTAAATAGGAATTAAAAAAGAGAGAGAGAGAGAGAGAGATGGAATGAATATATCAACAGTTTTTGATAAGCACAAGTAAGGAATAAGATCCTCAACAGAGAAGATCACAACAAGTCAAACCGATGGTATCACAGCAGACTGCAGCTACTGCAGCTTCCTGGGCGCGAGATGGAGTTGAGGTGCAAAAGACAAACCTCATCAGAATGAAACTGAATATATATAAACAAGGGCTGGCTACTCAGAGATAACCTCACAAAAACATTTACGTCAGTGCCATTCTCATTATTACATACATAAACATACCACTGTTGTAAATAATGTGGGAAATGCATTAACTATCTTATTTCTGAATATACCACACAATGTAAAATCACACTTTCTTTTTCTCTTTTTCTTTCTTTCTCACTCAAGCTTTGATCTCTTGTACACAAAACCTTCGAAGTATATTACTGCAGAAGGCTTCTTAACCTACAGCTATTAGGATGTTCATCTTTTCCACAGATCTAAGCACGTATTCAGACATTAGGGATATTTATGCTTACATGTGTGTCTGAATGTGCTAGGCATCTCTTTACAGGTCTATAATAATTCTGACATTTTATACATATTTCAGCTTTTAATTTTAAGGAGTACTTAGGAGAACAAAGAAAGCCAGCAATGTCTTTTCTCACAGAACATTGCTTTGAAATGCTTTGATTCTTACATTTTGCTACAATATATGCAATATAGCAATAAACGTTAAATAGGCCCTTCCCTTCAGACATTTATGCATGCTTATAAACAGTCACTACCTCTTCTGCAACTGTAAGTGTTGCAATATATCTATATAATTATAAAAAATATAGATATAATAATCTAACAAGCAAGAAAAAGGCACAAACCAGTAGCAGCTGAGCATGAGCACTCTACCCAGATATCTCAATAAAAGGTTAAATAAAAAGTGAATCTTTCTCATACTAAGATCAATAGGACTGCACAACAACATGATTCTATCAAGCCTGAAATAAGTATCGGGAATACAGAAGATATTATTTAAACTACAAGTACCAGTAAACACTAAACTGTCATTCTAAACACACTTGGAAGAAAACTTTTCAACTAAACAAACACAACTGAACTGAACTGTGTAAGCCACACATTTCTTTTTTATAAGGTGCCAACCAGGAAATGCCTTAAGTCCTACTTACTTATTCATATGGGGATTTTTTTTTTTTACATTTTCATTACTCTTCTCCGCAAGTTGAAATCCAACTGTGAAAACACATTGACCATTGCCTGGGACTTCCCTCTGTCTGTTCCCTCTGTTTGTACATGGTAATTGCTATGTAGGAGCATAATTGATGACTTGTGAGTGGGCACATAATGGTGTCACATCCAAGTAACCAAGAGTGTTTCCTTGCAGACCTATCTCTCTCTGAACTAGTACAGGTTGACAGTCATATTATGCATCGGTGCAAACGCCTGAGTAAGGAACTAAGGATGCATTTGCTGAAAAGTCAGAAAGAGTGCTACGTGGAAGAGGGGTGGGGGGATGAAAAGTTAACAAAGAATTTTCATTTTTAAGAAAAAGAAATCACCTGGAAGGAAAATCAGAATTCCACAGACTCGGCTTGGAATTGGCAACAATAGCGTGCCCTTTGCTACAGACCAAAAGATAGCAGAGGAAAGGGAAAATCCCGAAAAAAGAAATATGTAGGTGGAGTGGCGTTACAAATACTTTAAATTTAAAAAAAA
>MTQE01000401.1:13330808-13346717 GCA_014337955.1 Aspidoscelis marmoratus | reverse complement strand
TTTTTTTTTTAGTTTAGTAAATTAATGCAGCAAGAAAGTCTCAAGATCTAGCGAGTTCTGTTGAGGCGAAGATGGGACCAGGAGGAAAATGGACCCGATCGAGAGACCAGTGAGAGACTTTTCTCCTTCCCTTTCTTTCTGATTACCATGGGAATCCCGACCCTATGAAACTTGCCCTTAGCTTCCTTCAGCACTTTAGCCCCGAGCAATGGGACGCCTTCCCTGCAGCAACAATAACTTATTCGTGGGGGGAAACCCTGAGGAATCGGAAATCAACAGCAGCAAAACGTCGACCACCAAGAAAGCGAGATTTCCGGAACATTGCAGCAAAGGCATAAGGAGGATTGCAAATTCCCTTGGATATAACTGAGGAAGACGACCCAACTGCCGGAGGAGATCAAGCACTGGATTTCTCCCTCCCACCCATCCGAAGTACCCCCACATGGCCAACAGATTCTCGAGGCGTTCTGAACGGTCCAGAATCCCGGTGAGAGCATTGGGATCGCACTAAAAGAAAAGGGGGATTTTTTGGCCGGAATCTGCTCATCCAAGCAAGGCTGTTTGTTACTCGGAGAGCGGCGCTGGAGTTTAAATGCCCATTTTTCCTCTCTCCAAGGTGCTGAAACGTGGGGGGTGGTTTCCTGTCCAGGGTCCTGAATTCCCAGCGCCTCGCCGGTCTAAGCTCAGCTTTTTCCTCTTTTCTACGCCACCTCTAACTACACGGATTGTATACAAAACTAGCAAAGAGGATATTTCCACCATTTCATAGCCTGGTATTTATTTATTTTTTCTAAGTGCCAATTTATTTGACGTGTGGACTACAAATTCATCTGATCTGAAAAAATGTGTAACCTCAATGCACTTGGAGTCTACCTTTGGGAGACCATAGTATTCTTCAGGTAGGCTGTTTTCCACTTAACTAGAGGTATATGGGTGTTTGAGATTGCAACGGTAGATCTGGCATGTTTTCTCGGATGGAACTGTACTTGAGAAAACACTTTCTTCTCCTCCCTTTTTTAATTACCCCTTTGTAGCATTATTTGTTTTCACTGTTTTGTCTTTCTAATTGCTTAATCCAGAGTAGAGGGACTTCTGACAGCTTTGTGAGTTACTAGGTGTAATTAGCACTGCATTCTCTGTAACCGCAGTGCTGAAAACACCAGGTGAACAAGCTGGTAAGAATGCGACCACTAGTGGCGGAATGAAAGACTGCACATGTATTTCATAAAATATTTCATTTTCTACCCCCCCCCCACACACACACACTAAAAAAAAAGAAGAAGAAGCAAGTTAAGAATGTAAATTAAGTTCTTATAATTTGTTTATAAAGAAAGTTTTAGGAAGAACTGCTTCGTGCCTGTTAAGATTATTAAAATTGTATCCAACAGATTTAGTTGTGGCGTACTCAGTCAGGAAATTTATTTCTAAACATTTCCACAGAAGTTTTATTTTGTTTTGCGGTAAAGATTTACTGTTCAGTTCATCTATTTTAAAAGAACAAGATAATAATTGTAATCCTATTGCAGAAGTAAGTCCCACTGAATATGATGGGACTTACTCCCAGGTAACTTTGTATAGAATTGTGACCTTTGTGGTGTTTATTCTAGGTGTATAACCTGTCAAGCTGTGCCACATGCTTCTCTCCAAGGAAATAATTAAGAGAGGGGTGATGCTTTGTTGTACATTTTCTTTTTAAAAAAAGAAATGTCATTTTGTCTGGGAATGAAATGTGCACTCTGTTGAGAATATGATTGCAGAAAAAATCTGAATTTCACAATCTTCAGAGTTCATGAATTACACACTTCATTAGAAATGAATGACAGAATCCTTTATCTTGCATGTGGTTTAGACCAGCAGTCTGACAAAGAATGCTGAATCATACTATTTCTCTTAGTAGATGCATTTATAGGTATCAATACTTTACATACACAAACACGGCCAATGAAGGAATGAAAGAAATTCCTTTTTCCTTCATTCTATGGACGCAGCACTTATTTTTCATATATTTTTGAATAGTCTTTGTATTAAGAAAGTCAAGGTCAGTGCTAAAAGCTTATCTTCAATTAAGCAGAAGAATAATTAGAATCTCCAGTAAGGAACACAACTGTCTTCTGGATAATTAAGTTTATAAAAGAAATTTACATTTTCAAAGCACACACACGTAGTATACCCAACACTGCAAACTGTCACCACTGTGATCCATGGGTTTTGCTTGACTAGATGCAGAAAAGCACTCTTAGTTAGGAAACATCTTTCACGTGCCTTTATCCTTAATAGCTAAACTGAGGACCAGATCTTTTTGAAGAGCATGGTAAAAGAATTCTCTCCGCAGACAGTGACAAGACAAAACAACAGCAGGAAGTATTTAAGAAGAAACATCAAACTATTAAAATATAACATTACATCCCTGATAGGTCACAACACTGACAGTTACTTCTGAAGAAAAGCTAGGAAACATTCTTAGACACCTTGTACTAAGGTGCAAAGAAATAACAAGCTTGATCTTGTTTATCTTCCATGAGACTTTTTATGTACTGTCCATTACCCTGTTTCATACCCCAGAGACATGCTTCGCAAGTGAACTTTGCTACTTTTTTTGTTATACAATTCTGTTATGTATACTCAGAAGTAAATCCCACTGACTTCAGTATAAACAAGGACATTCAGCTTTTTAATACCAATGCTTCCTTGGTCCTAGGAACTTGGAGCTAACTTAAATTATTGTCCACAATTATTTCTAGAAGCAACAGGGTCTGTGGAAAAGTTTCTTCCCACCATTACTGCTTTCTATGACTCTGGTGTTCAGTTTCAGCCAAAAACCCCAGGCATTAATTTTATTCACAAATCATTTTTGATATTTTCTTGTAGTGGATTAAGGACTATTTGGGAAGTTAATGTAAGTCAATTATCCCTGCAGAGATTGAAATATGTTACAAAAATGCAACAACCAGTAATCCAATAATCTACACTAAAACAGAACCATGCCGTTCATTAGATAGCAATGAACTAATCTGTCAAAATCAAAGTAAGTTTGGAATTGTACTCAGAAATCATACTGCGTCAACACATACTCTGCAATATAAAAATGAAAGAGGGAGGGGAAAATGTATACATCAATTACATGAAAGAAGAAAGCTCAGCTTCTGTTTAAGCATATGGCCTTCTGTGAGCCATCAAAACCTCCTAAGGCTGTAGGGACAAATAGCATCTGGTGTATGCTTGCAATTGCTATATTGACAATATATGGTTTGTTTCTGTTACATTTAGTATGTTCCCAAGTACCTTTTAATGCAGAATTATTATTATTTATATAGCTGCCTTAATAGGTTGTAACAGTAGTTTCCCCATAGGATGCACTGTTGATGCTAAAGAGAAAACAGGCAATATTGCTTATGGTTGGAAAATACTTAAGTTTGCCCCATCAGTCCCATAGGCCTAAGCACTATAATGTCCAGAAATTTATTAGCATGACAAAGGTTTGTTTCATTTCATCCTCAAATGCAGCACTAAAAATGTTTCCGTCACCTTACACAGGGATAATGTCTAGCTATCCAACAGAAGTAATCATGCAAAAAGGCCTGACAAGGATGATTATACACTGCAGCCTCATTATATTTTAAGTAAAATAATTCTAACAATAGCATGAAGATCACCAGTAGCCTATCTAATTGTGCAGTACCTAATCCACATTCTATAATGGCTTGGATTCAATGGCTTTGGATGTGCCTTGATAAAGATTATTGCTGCTTTGTGGTCCAATAAGCTAGACTGGGCTCGCTTGTTGAGTTGCTTAAATAAACTAGAAGCTTCACGGTCAGGAGTTAAATAAGTAAGCAGATATGGACCTGCAGGAAGAAGTAACATCTGTGGCTATGGCCAAGTCCATTTCTCAGAGCCTATCATACGTGAATCAGGCCTTTCCTAAAATGATGACCTCCTGAAGAACAGTAATGAAACTTGGCCTCGCCTGATTAGTAAACTATAACTTGCTGATTGACTTACCCTTGGCTTATTTTTTTATAAAAAATCAACCAACATTCCAGACTTTCCACTATACCTCCGCAATGCCGGATAACATTGCAGTGGAATCTGCAAGTAAGGCAGCAACAGAGGTTTTTAGGACCACGTGCAGCACTTTAAGCCTCATGTTATTTTTCAAAATCTTTACAGAGTATAAAAAGATGGAAGACGTTTTTTTTGTTTAGGAAGTCTAATGGCTCTATAGACTTATATTCTTACATGAGGAATTTATGATTGCAACACTAAAACCTTTTCCAAGTAAGTATTAATCACTTGAAAGAATAAAAATTTGTGTCATACATTAATCTAATGCTCTCACATTATATAATTTCAACTAGCATTGCAAACCACAACTCTATATTATATGTTCTTTACATTGTTAAAGCAAACTTCAGTAGCCAATTACTGTTTTTTAAAGGAAGCGTGCTTTTCTTTTCCCTTTGTATTTACTTCTCCCTTAATAAGCCAACAAAGCCTCTGAGAAATCCTTTCACATTTTGCAATAAGGGAGATGGGAGTCTAAAAGGCATAAGTGAGGTATGTAAGAAATAAACGTAGCCTTGGTTGGCTGAAGAAGTCAATGTATAGTGCAGAAATCACAGTAAGGCAATGATTCAGTGGTGTTTGTTGTGCACTTGTTTGTATCAGGCACAAATTGGTTAGAAAAATCAACTGAAATATCCATCTTTACTCGGGGGGGGGGGTCATTGGTCTATGGAATTTGCTGCCAGAAGAGGTGGTAACAGTAACCAGCCTAGATAGCTTTTAAAAAGGGTTAGACAAGTCCATGGATGACAGGTGTATCAATGGCTATTAGACTGGATGCCTAGGTACAGCCTTCAGACCAGGGGAACAGGGAGAATGCCTCTAAAGCCAATTTGCTGAGATTCACTACCCTTTTTTCTGCTTGAGATATCTATAAGCAACTGATGGGTCCACTGTGTGGGACAGGATGCTGGACCTGATGGCCTGTGGTCTGATCCAGCAGGGCTTCTCTTATGTTCTTTTCTGACATCTCTGAAAACACTGCAGGCCTAATGTGCAATGTGCCATCATGACTTTTATGATAAAAAGCAGATGCTCCGCTCACAAGGCTCCAAGGCCTTTTCTGCATTTGTCTGCCTTAGTTCAAGATTAGTGGGTCCAGAATAGCCCAGCCCATTGACCTGGATTGTAGGGAGGCATCAGAGGGATCAGCTCTGATTGTAGTCTTTAGCTTCTAAGTCTCTACACACCTCCTATGTTCCAGATCAGGGTCACTAGTCCATTGCTAATACTAATCATCCATATTAAGGCCTCCCTTAAATCTAGATCAGGCTCCATCTAATGCAGATAAAACTGGACCAGCATTAACATGGAGACAGGGTGTCTGTGGTCTGTATTATTGTGCTGGTACAGGGGTCTACATCTGAAATACACATGCTATTAATCCAGATTAAGGGCCCATACAAAAAGGGTCTAAATCATGAAAGGCTTAAAGCGAGGGAAGGGGAATGGAGGGAATGACCACAAAAGTGAAGAGAATAGCTCAGTAATACAATGCATGCCTTATATGCAGAATGGCCCCAGGTTTAACTTGGGCATCTCCAGTTATCTAGATTCCAAGAGCAGGTTATATGAGGCACCTCTGACTGAAGTCTTGGCAAGACAAATCCAGTCAGAAGATCTAATCCAAAGACTATAATCCAGAATTTATATAAGATGGCCACCCATCACCAAAATTCTGTATTTCCCATTATGGGGTAGACACCTTGAACATATAAGGGAAGCTGTGCTGGACCGGGCCACAGCCCATCTAGTCCAGCATCCTGTCCCACACAGTTGTCAACCAATTGCTTCTGGGCATCTTAAGCAGATGACAAAAGCAAAACCTTCACTTGCTCTCAGTTCCCTGCAAATGACCTTTAGAGGCATCCTACCTTTTCTCTCCAACCAGCAGACACTACCTAATCATTAATTCCAGTAGACATTGGTACACCTGTCCTCCATAAATTTCTCTAGACCTTTCCCAGAGCTATCCAGGCTAAATGCTGTCACCACCTCTTCTGGTAATAAACTCCTTAGGCTGATGACCCTCTAGGAAAAATACTTGTCCTTGTTGGTCCTAACTCTCCTGGTTAGGACATTTCAGATAAATACCTTACACATTAAGCATGGCTCAGGTGAATATTCTGAATGGCTTTTGTTTGTCTCATTGTTCAGTGCCTATAATAACCCCACGTACAGTGGTCCTTGAGCTAGAGCGATCAAAGGGTAAAAGGATAATATCTTCCACAATTATTTGCAGACATATATTAGACCTGAACAATAGTCCTAGAGGAGGGAGGGTGTTTTGCTTTCTGCACAGAATGACTCAACTCTATGATAAAAGCACTTGGAAAAGGCAAAGCACTGCATCAGCCACAAGTTCTTCTGAAAGGATGGAAAGGACCCCTGTTCAAACGTAATGATAGAGTCACACGAGATTTATGCATTTGATCAAATAAGATTGCTAAGATAATGTTGTGGATACTGACAAGGTAGACTAATGTCTGAAAAAAATAACAAGGAAAAGAACAATTGCAGACTACTTTCTTTGTCATTTTGGGAAACATCTTTATTAAATACCAATAGGCAGAGCCATTTAGGAACAAAACTTTGTTCTAAAAGTCAGTTGTACTCAGTGAATTTGCAAAAGGAATTCTACTTTGTTCACTTGCGCCTGAGAAACACTGGAGAGTAGCAATGCAATTACATACACATTTGTCAATTAGAATTCATATATGAGAATTCATTTTCATTTTCCAAATAAATGAATTTATATGACAAATTAGATTAACACAAAACCCAGCAATTGTTGGTTTTTGCCACCATTGTATCTGCAAAAGATTCAAGATTTTTTTTCTTTATAAAAAAAGATGCAGTCACAGACGGCAAAATGGATCTTTGGGGACTTCAGATGATAGGAAATCAAAGGAGGACTTTAATTTTGTATGCAAGCATGCATATGGTGGTTGTGTTAGAGGTTACATTCACTGAAGCTTTTTAACAGGTTATTGGTAATTTTTTTTAACTATACCTAAGCACTTTCATGCCATATTTTAAATATTGCATTCCACTGCATTGTCCTCCCAAGACTTCATATTAAATTCTAAACATTCTAGCTGCTTCCAGACACCACTGGCTTATTCCAGTATATTTGGATATTCTTGAGTGAAGTATGGATATTTCAGAACCATGCTTTATTCCAGAATATCCAAATACAGAGGAATTAGTAAGCGACATCTGGATGACCCTCTTTCCAGTTAAGTTTGCCAGCAAGCACAGGCAAAGGTTGTATAACATTCGCTTTCCTCTTGCCCATCCACACTTCTTTCTTTCTTTCTTTCTTTCTTTCTTTCTTTCTTTCTTTCTTTCTTTCTTTCTTTCTTTCTTTCTTTCTTTCTTTCTTTCTTTCTTTCAATGACAATGGATGTAACGGAAAATACTTCTAGGGATCATGGTTATTAACATTAGATCTAGGTTCAACAGTCACAGGATCAAAACTTGCACAAAGCAAGATAGCTAGCAAAAGAGACCATTTTTGTCTTCCCAAGCCCCACTGACAAGCAAGCATCCTTCTGCATATATAAACTATAGGAGAGCAACCTCTGCAAAAAATTAGCATACTGAAGCGTTTCACTGCTGAGTGGATTTCATTGCTTTAATAACTCCTATCTTTCTTACTCTCCATAAAATATCCATGATGTCTCTCCATAAAATATCTATGATAGCTCTCTGAAACTGATAACTCTCAGGTATGAAGTATCAGAACATGCAAAGATTTTGCTTAGGGTGATATTTCAGTCCTCTACTGAAAGGAATCACAGGAGCCTGTTTTTAAATCTGTCAAGTGTCATGGAGTTCTTTTCTGGTGAAGCCGTATCAACAGCACACGTCTTCGAAAGGAGAGGGGTCTATACTTCTGAATAATACAGAATCCTTTATTTTTATGGAATTATACTCCACAGGTGGCATTCAGCATTCTTCAGCAAATTTGGTCTTGTGGTTACAGTGCCAGATTCATATCTTGTAGTCATGAGGTTTGATTCCACACTCCTCCACAAAGCAAGCTGGGTGACCTTGGGCTCTCTTTCTGAGCTCTCACGGCCTCACCTACCTCACAGGATGTCTGTTGTGGGAGAAGAATAGCAAGATTTGTCAGCAGCTTTGAGTCTCTTTAAATGAATGAGAAAAGCAGAGTATGAAAGTCAACTCTTCCTCCTCCTCCTCCTCCTCCTCCTTAAAGTAGGTATGTGCCAAAAACAAAGAGAGACATTCATTTTCCATACTTTAACACTAAACCATCTCCTTATTTTAGATTCAAGTGCCATGACCAGCTTTGAATAAGATACATCACCAGCAAAAGTGTTTCACTATCTGGCAATGTTCTAGTGAATACAGGAAGAAAATAAGGCAAGCTACACATAACACTGTTGATTAAATCGCAGTATAAATATCACCAGCATCTTTAACAATTAAGCCCACATAATCAGAAAGCTTAAAAAACATTCTAGGCATTTCCCTATACTGAAACAGTGAGAAAAAGAGGTTGAAATTGAGAGTTTTGAGTAGACCAAAATGCATTATATGGATACGTTATTCATCTGGGATCGCCTACTATGTGTGCCATTTGCTTAAATGAATGCTTTGCATCATCTAAATACATTATATTTGTGGTGAGCAGATGTGTCTCAGTTGTTTCTGCGCAAGTGAAAATACAAGAAACCCTAGCTGAAGAACAGGTCACTTTTCCGAAAGGAAAGTTTCACTGAAGTGAATGACACTTTCAAAGGAAAGAAATATTTGGGGAGTGGGGGGTGCCAATATAAAAATCAGCACATGCATAGTACAATGGTCCTTGCATTTCCATCAGTCACTGAATATCACTTTCAGTTGCATGCTAGCAGCAGCAACCCAAGATACAGCAAAATCAAATAAATGACTCTCAAGATGAATTCCATTTTAGTTGTTACCATTAACAATGCTGACTTCAAAATGATATATGCAATAGACAGAAAGACAGATAGACAGATATATAGATGATAGATGGTCAGTCTACCTTTGATATCACTTTAGCTTTAAAAGTTAAAAATCAGATAATATATTTTAATACTACAGGATCACGTTTCCTATATCCATATTTGGAGGTAAACTGTTCCTATTGGTGAACCTTACTTTTGCCTGTATTTGACATTTCATGAGGCCCTTTTCACAGAGCAGGTCTATAGGGTAAGAGAGGTGGAAAGGCTATGCAATGGGAAATCTCAGTTCCACCTATTCGATCAGTTAATAGGCCAATACATCTCCATTTAATACTCTATCACCTAATAGGGATATTAGAAACTATACAAGCAAGAGACTGCTCTCTGTCTGTCCAAAATTTATCATATTATGCAAAAGGGAAAAAAAGAGATTTGGATACAAAAAACAGTATGGAGATTTTGGAGTCCTGCCTGATATTTCACAAGACAAAGCTGTTTGCTAAACAAATACTGGATGAGTTTCCTGGGAGATATGTTCATCCTGCAATAAAAAAGCATAGAGAAGAAATAAAAAGCTACAACTTCTCAGTTTTGTAAAACAAAAACATTCCTTGACATAATGTCAAGAGGAATTACAAATCTCCCACAATACATACTCATATATATTACCATACCCCAAGTAAAAGAGTGACAGAGTTCTTATGATTTATTGCAGCTTGGAGAAAATGTTTTCCCTTTTTCCATATAATTTTGTCCATGCCTCCAACTCCATTTGATTATGTTCTTCTAATAATTAACTCTGATAAATCCACATCATGAATGGAAATGCCATTTGCTGGGTTGGAAAATTAATTCTGGCTCCAGAGGAGGGAGAATAAGAACATAAGAGAAGTCCTGCTGGATCAGGCCACAGCCCATCTAGTCCAGCATTCTGTCTCCCTCAGTGGTCTAACAATTGCTTCTGGGCATCTCAAGCAGGACACAAAGACAAAACTGTCGCTTGCTTTCAACTCCCTGCAAATGTCCTTTAGAGGCATCCTGCAAATCCCAGTATCAACTATTAAAAGGAAAATAAAGTAGTAAGAGGGCTTATAGGCTCCCCTAACTTTAAGACCTTCTCCTAGAATTAAAATGTTATCTTTGGGTTACAATGTGTTTTGCTTTATACGTGGAATATCTAGAGATTCTTAACACCAGAAATATTTCAGAAAGCTGATCTAGTCTTCATGAAGTTTATTGAAGCCATCTCAAATGCCATTTTAAAATAGTCTAGCAAAGTTGTCATTCTAGTTAAGAAGTCCAGATTTGTGCATTCAGGGTTACAGTAGTGAGATTTGAAGAAAGCGCCAAAAGGGCTAGAGTCAGTAGACATAAAAATATATATTATCCTTATATTTAGACATATCTTATAGCCAGGGATCAGCTATTCAAATATGTACCTGGCTAAAAAACTAATAACAAGTGTGTTTAGCATCACAGCAAAAGATGAAAATTGTATCCCTACAGCTACAATTGTGCAATGGTTTGAGTTTTTAAAAGTTGATCCAGCTTAAAGGGCCCTTTTTCTTTCCTTATTGATGTAGCTCAAGCTTCCAGGGTTCTGTGGGCAATCCTAAGAAAGCATTGTGGGTACCAGTCACAAACTAGCTGCCATTAAGCATTGAAAAGAACATGCAATCAAAACCAGGGGTACCTCGAGATAGTGTCAATAACTTCACAGCCACTGCTGATCTGCCAGTCATTTGATTGGTCACATGATCATTAATCAGCAGTGGCAGTGCAGCAGGAGCAGAGAAAGGCCTCCTCTAGACTAGTGCAATAAAATTTGCAGTTGGAGGAAAATTCACAGCTTACCTGCTGTGAATCCATGTCCTGCTGTCCTCACTAAAAGCAGTCTCTGAAGCTTCTGAGGAGTCACGCCTGGTCACGTGGGACAAAGCAGCCAATCACAGTTGAACTGCTGCCCCTGTTCTTGCCATTCTGTCCAGACTGGTGGAAAGCTTCGGATTTTCTTATACCGTGCATGGAATGCTGATATATCAGCATTAAGTAAATTCGCAGTAGCATCACTATAATGCGACATCACTACAAAGTATTGCCTGTTGTGTTTGATGGCTCGATATTGGCTGCACATTCCAATGTGCAGTATTAAGAAGTCTGGACACACCCAAAGTAGTCTGGAGATATCCAAATTTACTGTTTTATCAGCAGCTTTTAACTTCTGACTTTCCCTGGGCTGCTGGGACCGGCAAGGCCACGGCGCACACATGCATGATCGGCGCCAGCCCTGCCGGCCCCAAAATTAGGCCAGCGACAACGAGGTAAGGCAGAGGGTGCAACCACGGGACCCCCGGGTGCCATCACCTTCCCCTGGCCAGAGAACAGCTGATCACTGCTTCTCTTGCCAGGGAGAAGGCAGGGAAGCCGGCCACCGGACTCACCCACCTGTCAGAGATGCAGAGCATGTGCTCTGCCTCTCTGAGAGCTGGGCATGCGCCGTCAGGGCCGGTTTGGGAAGGGTGCTGGTGCGTCTGCACAGCACCCACCCCAATCCATTTACCCATCCAGCCCTGCCACTGCCGCCACCCTGCACATACGCGTACACGCAGGGCCTGCAAGAATTCCAAAAAAAACATTCCACCTCAAAACAGATCTTTGAGATCCATTTTCTGGTGGCATGTGCAGCAAGGCCCTAGGACTGCATTCACACCTATATTTTAATCCAGCTTCAGGACACTTCCAGCATGAGAGTACACATCAGCAAAGTGACAAGCTGATTTCTTTTAGCATTATCTAAATCAGAAAATCCACCTTTGAGTTAGACGATGCAGAAAGAAAATGACAGGTCACTTTGTTGATGTGTTCTTCCATTCTGAAAGTGGACTGAAGCTGAATTGAAATTTAGGTGTGAAAACATCCTAGGTGGGGGAAAATGGGGGTGGGTGAGAATGGTGTCAGCAGTGGTTCTCAAATGGTGGTTCTCCAGATATTCTAGAACAGTGATGGCGAACCTTTTGAGCTCGGTGTGTCAAAATTTGCAAGAAAACCTAGCTTAACTCGGGTGCTGTGTCACATCTAGAAATATCCATAATTTTGTGGTATTTGTAGCTCTAGTAAAAAAATTATATTTTTGATATATGTATTTTATTAAAAGCAAAAACAAACAATTCTTTACATTAGTGACTTTTGCTGCTAAATCTTCAATTGAAAGTTGGTATTTTGTACACTTCAAGAACAAGCAAGCACTACATGCCCAGGTGCCAGGGTGACCATGTGTGTCACCCAAAAGCGCTTGGCGTGTCACCTGTGACACGCGTGTCATAGGTTGGCCATCACCGTTCTAGAACAATGCCAAATATTCCATTCCCAGCGTACCATGGCACAGAATTTTATCCTGTAGCCCTCTGATGCAGTGATGTGAGATAAGGTTTTTAACTGTGCAAAATCTTGCCGCTCATTATTCAAACACTCCAGGGGCTGAACAACAAACATCTGCAAAGAACATTTCTTTGGTTCATTTCTGTCAGCATATCTACCCAATCCATAGTTACTATTTTCAAATTAAAAATAAGTAACGTTGAGTTCAGAAAGTTATGCATTTTCAAAAGTCACTTTCTAAAGATATAGGAATATGTTGCATTTGGCTTACATAAAACCCCTACTGTCTAATTCAGTGTTGTGTATGTCAGGTTGGTTTTCACATTCCAGCAACAATTGTTCTTTCAGTGCATATCTGTATGCTTATTTTCATTTCTTTTTTAAAGAAAAGAGCATATTTCTTACGGAAGCATTATTCCTATTTATATTGATAAAAATGCATTTAGAGTGAATCAGTTATCAGTAGCTTTAAAAACACTGCTGTACCGTTTCATTAAAGAACAGATCATTTTTGAAAGATGCTAGATTTCTGTACACAGATTATTCAGACCATGTAAAATCCAAGACTGTTTATAGAAAACTGCAGCTGCAGTCTCTTATCCAGCTTTAAGAAAATAACAGAAGTTGTAAAATGTTTATTTCAAACTGATTGTGTATATTGCATCCATAGAAACACAAATGTAATTAAGATAAAGAATCATAAACACAACAGCATAAAGTAACTAATGGAGAATCAAGTGGAAGTCACTTGGATGCCACCAAGATGATCTCAGTGGTTTCCTTCCACTATGCTTATGTTCACTGAAAGGATAAAGTAGCCATGCAGCTGCTGTTCATTAAAGTGAAGTGATAAAGAAAGAATGGTATTAATTGGGTACATGGGGTTTGCAAAAATGATATTCCTTTGCCATTATGTTGTGCTGCATTGAGGCTTGGCTTAACCAACAGTTCTTAGCACAAGACATGATTAATGTTGTGTTTTCTATTGTGCTACAACTGTGAGAAGACTTTTCTATTTCAGCCTGTAGCAGCTCTCCTTCATTTAATCAACCTAATTGAATTGCTTTATGGGTTTTGGAAGAAGCTTTTTTTGTACTGAGGAATTGTGGGTAATGGAATTGGGCATAGGCATATACAGTTTGCTGTAGTCTGAGACAAACTTTCACTCCCTTCTTTTTTTCAGTATTTTTGGTTTGGAAAAAAAATGACACCTGCCACCTGAGCCTTTCCTTTATAGATGCAGTGTACAGTAACAGTATAATGTTTTCACTCTTACAAAAGATGCTCTGGCACTCTAATCACAAGGGAAGGGATTGGCATATTCTGAAAGTCTGGGCCCAGGAATCACAGACAGATGCATCAAATATAGAAGGAAGAGTGAGAGACAGTGAAAGATACCTGTCCTTATGGAATTACGATTCTTTTTGAAGATGCTGGCAGTTTTTAAAAGGTAGCAAAAGGATGAAAGGACAGCACATTCCTAAACTACTTATTTGGTCCACTAAGGTCTGAACATAGTTTGATTGCTGGTTATTTTTAACTGTTTTTACCCTTACTGTTAATGCTCAATAAAGTGCCTTGAATTTTTTTAATGGAAAGCAGTATAGGAATGTCTTGAATAAATAATAATGTGCCAGAATCGGCTCTTATTTTCATGACTGATGGATTTATTCAAGAACCGTTTGTGAGGTACTTTATCAAAAGCCTTCTTAAAGTCCAGATAGACAATATCAAGTGGATTACCTTTACCTACATGTCTAGTGACATTCTCAAGGGGGTTCTAACAAATTAGTAAAATAAGATTTACCTTTGCAATATAGGGATGTG
Source organism: Aspidoscelis marmoratus (assembly GCA_014337955.1). NCBI lineage: Eukaryota > Metazoa > Chordata > Lepidosauria > Squamata > Teiidae > Aspidoscelis > Aspidoscelis marmoratus. Next base: position 13,332,489 of record MTQE01000401.1, on the reverse strand, counting down.
CACGGTATTCAAAACTTCAAAAATCCAATTCGAATCCTTCAAATTGCGACATACGAACTCGAATAGGATTTTCAAACATCTGAATTTACACATTCGAACGAATTTTGGATAACTCGAATGAACAGATCCGCATATATCGCATACAAATATAATGCACATTTGCACTTATAATGCGAGATGAAAATGGGATGAAGACGGGATGCATGCAAATTAAAAAATGGATACGAATGTTGCTGACATTCGTATTTTTGCATTCGAATTGGATTTTTGAATGTGTGGATTTGAATCATCCAGATTCGAATTGGATTTTCAAAAATCCGGATTTTAAAATTTGAATTGAATTGAATTTTCAAATGTTCAATTCAACTCTAATTTGAATGCAAAAAATGCATTTGTGCACACCCCTAATACAGAAGCCACACATTTATTTCAGCAGTGCTTGCTCCTTTATATGCATACTAATTTATCTTTAATGATGGTCTCCATCACTTTACCTGGAACTGATGTTAAGCTGATTGACCTGGATCCCTTTTTGAAGACTGGTGTTACCTTTGCTACCCTTTAGTCCTCAGGAGTGGAGCCTGAACTTAGGAAAAGATTGCATATTTTGGTTAGAAGATCAGCAGTTCTACATTTGAGTTCTTTAAGAACTCTCCAATGAATACCATCTGGTCCCAGTGATTTGTTAGCATTTTGTAAGGATATGTAAAAATCTCCTCCCTGGTTAGATCTATCCAAACAAGGGGTGTTTTTCCACTGTCACTAGAAGTACCCATTAAGTACTCATTAATGGGTACTTAATGGGTACTTCTACTGAAAGTGGGAAAACACCCAAGTTCTTCTGACTCCCCCCCCCCCCCCCAACTGAGGCTACTCAGTTGCAGACATACACCCTCTGTTTTCCTCAGTAAAATCAGAGGCAAAGAATTCACATTTAGCTTCTCTGCAATTTCAGTGTCTTCTTTAATTAGCCTTTTCTATCCATCATCATCTAATGGTCCAACTGTTTTCCTGGTTAGATTCCTACTTTGGACATAATAGTTTTTATTATTAAAAATTTTAAAATATCCTTCTTAGCATTTCTGATTGCCACCTTGCATTTGTTCTGCCAGAAATTGTGTTCCTTCCTGTTCTCCTCATTAAGACAAGTCTTCCATTTGTTAAATGAGCTTTTCTTGCTTTTAATTACTTCCCATACTGCACTTGTAAGCTATACTGGTGCCCTCTGGGACTTGGCAGTGGCCTTTCTTATTTGGGGTATGCATTCTAATTAAGCCTCCATTATTATATTTGTAAATTGTCTCCATTAGTGATGTAACAAATATTCATAACATTCAATCTTCAGATGAACTTGGATGAATTCAGACAGCCATATATGATTCAAATGTTATGACATTTGTACATTGACATTCGAATTTGTACAAACGTTTTGGAATATTCATACAAATGCTTTGGAACATTTGTGAAATGGGGAGGTGGGAAAGCCATTGCAAATCCAGAGTGCATTTGACATGGTTTGAGAGTGAGTTCAAAGTGGATTCAGGGTGGATTTGACACTTCCAGAGCAGATATGTTATGGCATAAGTATCAGATATGTATGGATATGCATCAGATACATATGCTTTTGTATTGGATGTTCATACAAATTCATATGAATACATTTGTATCAAATAGAATCCTA
>MTQE01000401.1:13315168-13328288 GCA_014337955.1 Aspidoscelis marmoratus | reverse complement strand
GGAGCTGTGACTAGCCCAATGGCACTCAGTTGGCTTCATGGGGGAGGGTGGAATCAAAACCCCAGAATTCTCAGATAAGAGTCCAGCTCTGTAACCACTAGACCAAACTGGCTTCCTAACCACTAGACCAATATGTGCTGATTAGGAAAGATAAGTTGGAAGGACTACTGGGTGGATAGAGAGGTTGTGGAGCAGTGGGGAAGGAGCAATATGGCATTGTTTGGGGCAAGCCATGGTGGCAATCAATGTGTCTCTGCCTCAGCAGGTCAGTCTGCCTGCTGTGGTTGCCAAGAATCTTGCAGGCTTAACAGATTGTGTGTGTGTGTGTGTGTTGTAGTAGGCATCCCAGTTTTACAGGCAAATGTAGCATTGTGCTATATTTTTAAAATTATTATTATTATAGATTTTTAAAACATATGTCTTTATATTTAAAGCATTAGAAAAACTAAAAATCAAAAGGAAAAAAGATGACTTCCGATCACCTCTTACTGTCTCTATTCGTTTTCATACCTTCCCCTAGCTATTACAAATATTTCAGCAATACATACTTTTTAATCACCAAATTCCAATGTCAATGTATCCTTTTCTTCCCTGCTCATAAAACCTAATAAGTGGTACCAAATTTTTACAAAATGGTATTACTGTTCTTTCTCTAACAAGTATGTCAATTTGTCCATTTACGCCGAGTCTACTAATTTCACTAGCCAATCTTCCACAATGAGCGATGCTGAATTCTTCGCATCATAATCATATACAATAGCAATCTTCCACAAGTCTTCTCCAGTGGTAGATCTATCAGAAGAAAGAGTCCTGGTTTCATTTGTATGTTAATTTTTAAAATCCTTTGCATAAGTGTGAGACCAAACTTTATCTTTTTTTGTATTTCCATCACATATGATAAAAGAACCCTTATGTTTTCCACATTTCCAGCAAGTACTGCCAACCTGTGCTTCATTCCCCAATAGACCAAAACCCAATTCACAAAATCAAAGTGAAGTTTCAAGCCAGAGACTCTGTCTACCTCCTCATCCTTATGTTTCATTATGCCAGCCCTGACTCTAACTTGTCCTCCTCTGATTGTGTAGGTCTCCTGTTCACAGTCTCAAGTATTGTTGTAATATGGTGTAATATTGTTGTAAAATGTGCTTAAAGCATGCTTACCTTCGTCTCCAGCTGGTTCACAAGATTGAGTCTTTCCTGGACAGGTAAAACCTGTACCCATTATCAGGTTAGCCTTGGTAACAGTCCAGAAGCTGAAGCTTGTGCAGACGTTTCTAACACTCATCACACTGGGAATGTGCACAGATATTCAAAATTTGATCCAATTTGGGCATTCAAATTCAAATCAAATGTCTATAAATTCAAATGTAAACATTCAAATGAATTGTGAATTTTCAAATCTATTTGTTCGAATTATTTGGACATTCGAATGAGTACGGACACATACACAATGCATACTTGCCCTTACGCATCTTTCCCACATCCGTACATAAATATGGACCCATACAGGACGAAAACGGGATGCATATGGGATAAATATCGGATGCATACGGATGTGTATGGCTGCGTATGGGATGCATACGGGCACATACAATAGATGCTAATTGGAATCGATTTGAATTTACTCAATTTGAATTGAATGTGGATAAATTCAAACGTTAAAAATTCGAATCAAATTTTCAGCTATTTGATTGGAATTTAATCTCAAAAATTGCATTTGTGCACACCCCTACTATTCACTACTAAGCCTAGGTCAAGGTACTGATGCTATCATATAAAGCCCTAAATGGTTTGGACCCAGGCTATATGAAGGAGTTCATTCTTCCTTATAGACTTGCCCAACTACTGAGATCTCAAGGAAGGAGTCTTAATATAAGTCTGCCTCTCTCAGAGATGCAAAGATCAGTGAGTGACATGCAAGAGGGCCTCCCTCTGGAGGTTTGCCAAGTGTCTACATTATATGGTTTTCAGTACCAGGTAAAAACATACCACTTCACCCATGCATTTTATGTTCAACTTCCTATTTTAAATGTATTCTAAATTATCCTATATATTTTATCTTTTTACTGTTGTTACCTGCCTTGAAACCCTCAGATAAAGAATGGAATATAAATACTTGAATAAAATAAATAAAATAAATGCAGAAACTGGCTAAATGTCTATGTAAAAGAAAGAGAGTAGTATTTTGCACCTCAGATCCTTTACACAGGCTTTCTGTTGCTATTTATTCTGCTGGATAAAATTATTCAGGAATGTATGCACTGATCCAAAGCCTCTGGTGTTTGCTTTCATCATATGAGAAGTATATAAAAACAAACCGGTAAGCAAACAGATTAAAATGCTTTCATTATTTTGCATGAAGGTACTTACTTCTGGTGATGAAAACAACACTAAACTAAGCTGAACCTCAAATGTATGCACAAGTGGGTTGCATTCGAGTCTGTATTCAAACAGGCGAATTTGTCTTAATAGAATTATCACAAAGAGTACTCTGTACAAGAAATTGTATGCAAATACCTGAAACTGTAAGCAAATGTTTGAAACTGTAAACAAATATCTCCATTATTGTGTTTCCACTCTGGCTGGTGGAATATCAGTTTATTTTCCACCTCTGCTATTAAACCTGACAGAGTTAGGGGACACTGGATCTTGTCCTGAAGGAGGAACCTTGGTTAATGGTTATCCTGCAACTGCATTTGATTGTATTTTGCAGACCCCAGCCAGGCCTTTAATGTTTTTGTGTCTTCTCTGACCTGCAGGACTATTCTTGAACAAAGCTTTACATATTTCATATCCCATCATCAGCACCAACTGGGTTCCATCCACTGCCAGATGAAGGTCTCCACAATTTATTCCACAACATCCCGAACTACCTTGGGAAGTTCCTTCCCATAATTCATTGGCATGCTCTTGTCTTTCATCCACCCTTCTGACATGTGGCTCCTCTTCTATGCTCTCTTGATATCTAGTTGAGTATTTCTGCTGTCTACTAGTCATGAATTCTAGTAACATTTTTTCTGAACCTCTTGTCATCTCTCTTTAACCTATGAGTTTCTCTTCCTGTCTTCTCTTGTTATATCAAATAGTCAAATGCAGTATAAGTGAGCCACGCATAACAACATCTTGGGCTTTCACCATATCCTGACAATCAAGTGCTACAGACAGCTGAGGCATCGCCCCAAAGTCCCACTGTTAAGCAATATTACAGAGTAAATCTTCTCCAGAATGATCACTTGTTGCCCAACACAGGGCAAGCATTATGACCCACCTGCCTCTACACTTGTTTGTGCAATGGCAAGGCAGCTACTCCTTGGATTTCAACAGTGCCAAATATTTGGGAGCTGCACACATGCTAGCCCCTGGAAATTCACAGTGGCCATTTTCAGCCCTACATATCCAGAGCCATTTTCTCCACGAAGGAACCTGCCATCCAAACTTTATATAATGCTATCATATAAAGCCCTAAATGGTTTGGGCCCACGTTATATGAAGAAGCCCGTATGAAGGAGCTGAAATAGTGCTATTTCAGGAAAACACATTAGGCCCCCATTCCAACTGGGACTTTTTGGCATGTCCAAACCATTTTCAAAACACTCTGTCCACATTGAAAAGTGGTTTTCTGCATCAAAAAGAGGAGTACTTGGGGAAAACAAATTAAAAAAGCACACTAGTTCAAACAACTTTCGCTCCTGTTTCTGTCAATAATGTGCTTTATTTTTCCTTTGGGGATTGTAAAAGCAAAGTATATGGTGCCCCCGCCTCGCCCGCCCGCCATTTTGGCCTCTGCTTTGCCATCATGGCCGCAGTCTCAGCCTCAGCCGCCATTGCTCTCTCACCCACCACCTCTCACCCTCTCGCCATTGCGGCAGCCATTTGCATACAAATGCTAACCTCTCTCGCTGCCTTGCTCACCCTGCCATTGTGGCTGCTGCCAGCCTTTCAGGCTGCAGTGAGCCACTGCCGCCACCCTGCTCGCTCGCTTGGCTTCCCGCTGAACAGCCGTGGTGCTCCTGAGGCGTAGAGAGGAGGAACACTGGGCGACGGGTGGGTAGGTGGGCAGGCTCTCCCCTCTCCCTTCCGGCCACTGCTGCTGCTGCCATGCCACTGCCATGCTCCACTTCAAAGCGGAATTGACAAAAAAAAATGGGAACACACATAATGCACATTTGCATCCGTTTTTGTTAATTCCACTTTAACTGAGCCAAGTGGGAACATGGCCATTAATTGGGTTTTCCCAAAGTAGGATATAGCCAGACTTTATTCATATACTGCAGGCTATGCTGGGATTTCCACAGATATATGCAGCAATCCCAACATAGCCATGCCATAACCATGCATTTTAACCCCTGGGTGGACACAGCCCCTGAGTCACAAAATATAGGAAGTAAGACAATTCCTTCTGAGGTCATCTTTGCAACAACTTTTGCATTTCTCTAAGAGTATGATGGTCTTCTTAGTTGATCGTTGTTGTCCAATGCAGATGGAATGAAATGGTCATCTTCTTGATCATAAAATGCCACATGATTTCTATAACCTGGTGTTAATTAGATAACTGTTCTGTCCTTCGTCCTTCACCTGCATGATAACCTTGGGCCCTCTCAGGCCTATTTCAGGGGGACATTTGCAACCTGGATGGCTCAACCAGGTCTAGTGAATAAAAATAGATTTCCTTTACATTATTTTATTTTAGACAATGTGTCCACTTTGATGTTAACATCACTTTATTAATTCAATTTTTTTAAAAAAACTCAGGAGTCAAAGGTCTTGTATGCTTTTTAATAGACAAAATATAATGGTCTCCTGAACTGGGAACAGCATTTATCTCTTGGCTAGGAACTGTGTCCAGAAGTATGTGATGGAGTAATTGGAAGACTATCCAATCAAAAGCTGACAAGGCTACAAGAAACGTGGCAAATCCTCCAAACTTTTTTTAAAAAACCTGACAGAACAGTGAGATTCAAGCAGCTTAGTTGAATGTGTTTGTTGCCCTCCCATTCCCCAAAAACATCTCATGGAAAGGAAGTGCAGGAAATACAATTCTAGATAGGCCAAATAATCATATTCACAGCTGAACAACCATTTTTATATCAGTCCAGAAGCTAGAAAGGAAAGGCTCCTTCCTGATGAGCAATCTCTTCTGACCCTCCTCAAATCCTATTCCGTGGAATAATTCATTGATCAACCAATCACTAAATAGATCAGCAAAAAAATCTTCTGCAGCAGTTAAAAATAGGGAGATGATTTGGGCAATATCAGGGTGATTCTTTGCTCCCTTTATCTCACTCTTTGAGCCAGAACCATAGGTGTGAAGGTAGGTGGGAATAGTTTTCTTTCCCCTCCCCAAGTGAAAGTGGCTGTTAAACCCAAGGGCAGGACTCAATAGACAACTGGACAATCACTTCTCGCAGACAAACTATTTATTTTAATTAAATTTGTCATCATCCCCCTCCCCACTACTTAGTTGGTAACCAGTATCCTACCAGGTGGAAATATAGCTGTAGTTTCATTCACTTTGTTTAAGTGGCAATTATCTCCTTCTTTACTGGAGCTAAGGTCTTGCATCTTCTATCCACCAGAACAACATCATAGGGAGGGGACTATTTATCTCAGGAAAGATTATTGGAGGCCAAAAATGAACAACAATGCAAGCAAAATCAGCACAGACACTTTGGACACACAGAGATCATTTGTGCTGTTGTGTGTCCATTTGGAGTTGTGCTGCAACTCCATAAAAATGTGATGTTGTGGATGGAATTCAGCTTCCTGAAATTCTCTCTTTTTTCCCCCTTTCATTTTGTTCTCTTAGGGGAGGTTTGAATCCCTTATGGCTGCAAAGATATGCTTGAAAGTATGTGGGTAATGCTTGATAAAGTCCATGAAGCCAGATGAGTAGCAAGATAAAACTTCCTCCTGATGGTTAGAGACAGGTCTTTGATGCGCTAAACATTTTTATTGTCCCTTCTCTGGGGTTGTGCAACTAAAATATATAAAAATGGTAAACAAGAGTTTCTGAACTGAAGAAGAATAAAGGTAAATTATGCCCTTCCTCAGATTATAACATTCAGATCTCTTTGACTGAACATCTGGATTTCTGAAGTACACATTATTTTTTCTGTTGTTTTAAGCATAAAATGAAATGGACGTACTACAAATGCAATGTGTGATCAGATCTAAAACTGCCCTTTCAAACAGGCAGTATAATCCTAAAATAGATCCTACCTACATGGGTCTCTGTGCTGCTATAAAGTTTAATTGCCCCTAAACCAGCACAAGGTGGCAGAATAATAGTGTCATAAGAGTACCCTAAGGGAGTTAGATCCACATGGACCTTCACCAGTGTGATGCCATGGGCATGCTGAAAGAGCACAGAGATGTCACATCCTAGCATTCATGCAGCAAACAGCCAAAATTTAGGCAGCAGAGCAGAAAGGGGGAAAGTTGACAGTGCTTCTTACCATTCCTCCACCACACTGCCGTAATGTGCAGACAGGCAGATGCCCCTAAAGGCCATTTGCCGGGATACAAGAGTAGATGAAGGTTTTCCCTTCATCTTCTGCTTGAGAATGCCCAGAAGCAATTGGCCACTGTGCGAGACAGGATGTTGGACTAGATGGGCTGTGGCCCAAACCAGCAGAGCTTCTCTTATGTTCTTATAACTCACCATAGTACTTCACTGGAACCACATAGCACATCCCCTGTTTTCATCAGCACTGAAATGGCAAATTTCCACAGCCATTTCTGGTGTTTCTGGAAACATTTTGGACAGAAACATCACAGTCAGAGAAAGAAAGTTCCCTGACCACAATGTTTGTGAAGCCAGGTCAGTGGTAGCATGCTTCTACTTTATGAAGAGGCTGTGCCATTGTACTACAAGGCAGGGTCATCCCGTCCACCACATCCAAATCTCTTCCAAACAGAGTGGATAGGACATATGGAGAAAATCTGCATGCAGTAACTTTTAGACATACCTTTTTCCTATTTTGTTTCTCCGAGAACATCTTTTCTTCATGGTCTTACACAAGTAGCCATAGCTTACTGTTGAGCAACTCCTTGGAAAGAAGTGGGTCCCCAGTTCAGTCCTCAGCTTCTCCCTAGAAGCAGGTAATAGCGATCTACTTCTCTGACAAGAAAATTGTGTGAATGTGTCTTAAATTCATGAGGAATATATCCAAATTTTGCACACAGTCACACTGAAGAACAGCATTAGCCTCCCTTCTGGCACATGTGAGGTGCCTACAGTTACATCTTTTAGTTTCCTTTTGGAGATATTCTCTCCACTCGGCACCTATCAGCTGTTTTTAACCATAGTTTCACATATTTCATCTTTTGTCTGTTTTCATAGGAAACAGCTTTGAGACATTATGCGAAGTGGTATATAAATATGTTTAGTATATTAATTATAAATTGTTCCAGATCAAGATCATGGGTGGGAGAGTCTAATTGAAAGCTTCACCTCCAACCACACAAACTGCACAAATTAGTCCCCATTCCTCCAGGGTCCTTCACTGTATACGTTCATTAAGGCAGTGAAGATGCACCCCTTTGCCCTGGCCTTTGGCTAAATGTGGTATAGTTTCCCCCACCACAGACATTATTTATACTGTTTTTTATATATGGCATTATTTTAACATGTCTGTTTTGAAATGCTGTTATCTACCCTGAGACCTTAGGGTATAGGGCGGAATAGAAATGTAAAAATAAAATAAATTTGTGGACCTGGGTCATTCTTGAAGGATTGGGCCAAACTTTTTTTGATAATTAATAGAATTTTTGAGTCTGGCTCATCAGTATTCTAAAGTTAAGGTTTTAGATGCCATTGCTCTACCTCCTTCGTCCCATGGTCTCAACTAGCTTCTGATTTGGGCTGTGACTTAGGCTATATCCAGGTGGCAAGAGGCAACATGGGATTTAGAGAAGATCCCACAATTGCCTCTCACCCTTTTCCACCAGGCACATACTGCAAAGCCCAGCTTACCTGCACATTTGTGACAAGATGCATATGAAATCACCTCACCGGGGACTTCCAGGAGCCAGTCAAGTGCTGCCCCCTTTCTTTTGTTGTTGTTTTTGCAGGCTTGGCTGGCTCCCAGAAGTCCACAGCAAGGCAGTTTTGCATGCACCTCACCAGACATGCAGGTAAGTGGGGCTCTTACAGGAAACTCACTGTTGTTTCTGGATTTCCCATAATAGCATTGCAATTGGGGGGTGGGGGTTGTGCACTGTCACCAGACTACATTGGGAAGGCCATGGAGTTTGCCTCATCTCAGGAGATCATTTTACTAACAATTGTACTGAAATCCCTCAAAGATCAACCTCCTTTTTCCTCATTACATTTTAAAAAAAGAATAGATAGACTGAAGTACGGAACAGTTCTGTAGTTATAATGTGGCCTAAATTCCAGACTATCCAAATGTAGAAGAACAAGTAACTGATGTCTGGATTTAGCCTAAGTTGGAAATACAGGTATAATAAACCTCCTCAACTCTCATTCTGTTTAATAGGCATCTGTATATGTCTGGCTGCTGACTTATTTTCATTTTTCAATCCCACAAAAGATAATGAACTTCTATAAGAGCAAGTATCTGCAAATTTTATGTAAATTTGCGTCTGCTTGGGCAAATAGTGCAGAGGCATCTAAATGTGTACAGTGAACTGAATCCAGGAAATTTTTTTGGCTCTGTTCCTCTAAACAACTCTCTGATGCTAATCCAAACACCTAAAACTGTTTTGCTCACAGCTGTTATAAAATGTGTCAACACTACAAGCAGAAGTAAGAGAACAAAACCCAGTAGTTGGATGTTAATGTTCCTGCCAACTGTAGCCAGTGAATCTTATTTCTATATTTAATAGTGCCAGATCAATCTGACTTGGAACTGTATTGAATCAGTCAGAAAGGTAACAGGAATCACAACAGACCACACACACATATCCCAGGTGGTCCACCAGTCCAAACGTTATGAGACTGATACAAAGGAAATTAAGCAAGGACATCTCTAACTTTGTTGCAGGAGGAGCTGTATTTATCTATCCAAAGAAAACTATGAATTTAAATATATGGAGGAAGAGTCTTATAGATAACAAAATCCAGAAGAGCTTTCATAGCTGTATTCATTTAATAAAACAAAACTCTGAGAGATTGGAATCTTACCAGGGGAAGTTATAAGGGAGAGGTCAAAACAAGCTAGAGTTAGGAACCATTTTATCCCTCAGTGAAGAAGAAGAAGAAGAAGAAGAAGAAGAAGAAGAAGAAGAAGAAGAAGAAGAAGAAGAAGAAGAAGAAGAAGAAGAAGAAGAAGAAGAAGAAGAGTTGGCTTTTCTACTTGCTTTTGTCACCCATTTAAGGGGACTCAATGTGGCTGACAAAGCTTTTCGATTCTTCTCCACACAAGAGAACACCCTGTGAGGTAGGTGGGGCTGTGAGAGTTAGAGAGCTGTGACTAGCCCAAGATCATCCAGCTGGCTTCATGGGGGAGGGCAGAATTGAACCCAGTATTCCCAGATAAGATTCCGACTCCCTAACCACTAGACCAAACTGGCTAGTGAGTAGTATGACAGTACAGCAGTGGGGAAAACTACAGTCAAAAACAAGTAGGCCAATATTCTGTAATCCTGCCTAGAAACATTGTAGTGGCTTTGGTTAACTGATGTTTGCCAGTGATTAGGGAACACGGTTGGATTAAGACTTGCGGGAAGAGGCTTGTGGGGCACTGACAATGGCTACCGGGATGGCGACATCACCCCGGCTTCCTATCAGTGACAAGAAGGGGTGGAGTGAAAAAGTTGGGGTTTCCCGATGCAGGGTTAGTACAGTTTGGATGGAGACAGCTGTATCTGTATTTAACCTGCACTTGCCCCAATTGCATGGGGAATGGGTCAATTCAAACTGAATCCCATAACGGGAAAAACCCTAATCCCTTCTGAAGTAAATGGCCAGCATGGGGGCACGCCCATAGTCGAATACTTGAGTTTTCCAGAATTAGTGCTTTTTATGGGTGATATAGGTGGCTATAGCAGTACCGTAAATGCACTGTGTTACCCCCATCAGGACAGAGTCTTGTCACATTTTTCATACCCAGCAATGACTGCGGCTGCATTCTTGGTCATATTTATTCTTGACCAACCCATTTAAACTGACCTTTGACAGAGGAAACAGATTTTCCCTGCCCCACTTTCAAGCACTTGTATTATTATTTTTAATTGTTCTTTGTATCTTGCTTAATATACAGAGTAGAATAAAAATGCAATTTAAAAAATATAGTCAACCCCTGGCCACCACGTGCATCTAAGTTGACCTCGGAGTAGTTGAAAGAGGCTTACAGATTGGTTGCCATTGTTGGAACCAAATGAGAGTGGTTGTGGGGGATTCGTCCAGCCGGGAGATGGTCAAAATGGCTGCACAGATGGAAACTATAACTAGAAACTGAAATGATTTTTCCCTTTTTTAAAAAAAGAACGAAACTTTTAGATATTTTATTGCATCATTCCCCATAGTCTTCTTGTAGCCTACGGTTAATGAGAAAAAATCAGAATATTGCATTTCCTGGCACCTCTCTGCTGAACTGGCAGGATTCTTCAGGTATCAACTCATTTGCTGTTTAATTGAATTTTTTTTCCTCCAGGCTCATTTCCATGCAGAACCTCTTTTGGAATGCAGATTTATAGCCCAGTATTGATTCCCTCTCCCCTCCATTTTCTTCTTAGCTTGCAAAGCGTAGATACCCATTTTTAAAGTAACCACCGTCCATTTCCCAAACTTGCTCAAGGGAAGACAACCGCGTTCAGTTGCACTTCCAAAATGCATTTAATGTTAATTAGAGGTGTGACAGAAACACCAGCATCCGCAGATGACTCTCTCTAAGCCGCTTTTGAGCTGCATTTTTTAATGTGTGCAAATGTAGCCACAAGACTATATTTACTATAAATATACAACTCTTCGGGAGTACCTTTCTAGCTAAAATACACTTCTGTTGATGTGACTTTCCCATCCTCAAGGCATCCTATCAACTGGGCGTTTTTTGTTTCTATAGGCCAATCACGTACTGACTTGATAGGCCAATTACTTACTTGCAAAACAATCAGGTGCCTATTATAAAGTCCAATCAGGTCTTCCAGGTGCAGCAATCAGGTAACATGTTGGTTTCCCTCCCTGTTTAATTAACACTTGAATTGAATTCCAATTTATTTATTTATTTCTCTGCATAACTACCTACCACACATTTTCCTCAGCCACCACCTGCTAATCAGACTGACCTCACATAGCCTTATCACACTACATAGCAGATACAGAATAATTATGTGATCAATACACATTAAAAGTTCAGTTAACAACACCGATAAGGATGAGGGCTGTTTCCTTCCCATTCCTAACTATAGTAGCAGCTGCACAGAAGTAGAAAAAGTGTGATGGGTGTCACACTTTTCTTGCAGCTAGCTGAGCACAAAGTTAGTAGTGTTCTTTCATCCCTCGACTGTGATATTTCCAGCTGAGACAGTTTCTTTGAACATAGGAAATGGCACTAGAAGTGTGTCAGTTTGCGTGTTCAAAGAAACAGGGGCATGGATTGTGAAGAATGTAGACTCAGTGAGTATGAATGATCAGTGGTGCCAGCAACAACACCAGAAGAGTAGCAGGAGCCCTGCTGGATCAGCCCGCAGCCCATCCAATCCAGCATCCTTCTGTCTCACAGGGTACTCCACCAATGGCTTCTGGGCATCTCTGGCAGAAGAGAAAGGCAAAACCTCTCAAATCCCTGCAAATGGCCTTTAGAGGCATCCTGCCTGTCTCTCCAACCTGGAGGCAGTACCCAGGCATCCATTTTAGATAAGAGCTTTTTAGGGATCCAAGGATAAGTAATGGGAGGGCTGACAGCTGAGTGTGGAACTCTATGGATCCCATACTCTTCAACAACATAAGCCAGTTTGGTCTTACAGTTGGAATGCCAGACGTGTATCTGGAGGTTTCCCAGTTCAATTCCTCGCTGGTACCGAAAGCCAGCTGAGCTAAGTGATCTAGGGCTAGTAACAGCTCTCTTTCTGAGCTTTCCCAGCCCCACATAACTCATGAGAACAGAACGTTTGTCAGCCACTTTGAGTCCCCTTTAAAGGGTGAGAAAAGTGAGGTATAAAAGCTAACTCTACTACTACTACTACTACTACTACACCCATTGTGCCATAACTGTGCAGGGTCATGCAGAACCCCCAAAACATTCAGGGTCACAATGGTACCATGTGAACATTGCTCAGTCTAGCAGCTGACTTGGATTTTCTATATTCATTCTTCTCAGCCAGATCATATGCTTGTCATTGCTGAATTCCTCAATTCCTCTCCTCCACCACACCCCAAAAGAGTATAGGACAACTAGAAAAATAAAGCAATGGGTGGAAGAAGGTTTCCATTTACGGAAAACTCACAATAAATGGTCAATGAAAGGAAAGGAGGGAAAACCACAAATGAAACCTGTGTGTGTCTTCCTCTAATTTTTTTCTAGCCATGGGCCAAAATTTAAACCCTGACTCAATTTTGAACATTTTCTTTAGTAATAGATCTTTAGATGTATTAGTAAGATATCTGATCAGTTATGGATTTCCCATCAGATGGAATTCTGTTTTCGTGGATTAGCATCTCCTGATTCTATTTCGATTCACAAGCAGTGTCTTTCGATGCTGTCTCTCTGTGATTCACATTAGTTGGTACTGATTCAGATCAGCCACCACAAAAGGAGCTCCCCAGATACTGAGATTAGAAATCACTGTTACTGGAAACCCAGCATCACTGATGGATTTCCTATAATAGCAATATTATGGGATTACATGCAAGTAACCAGAGATTATATTGAGAATGAACCTGTATGGCATTCCCTTATACTGCTGGGACCATCTCAGGTTTTCCTTTGCTTCTGGAGGCACCCAAATCAAACTACCTAAAAATTCACATGCAGAAGACATTTTTTTTAAAGTGTCCACTCCCAGTGAAGATTTCACATCCCTAAGTCCTACCCGCATTTGTCCAAATCAATAAACCTCTAATGAAATGGATGTCGGAGGAAGGGGGCACGGTTGCAATGTTGAGACAGCCTGGGCAGCAACCAGGGCACAGCACTGCAGATGCTGAGGGTCTGAG
>MTQE01000401.1:13300925-13314122 GCA_014337955.1 Aspidoscelis marmoratus | reverse complement strand
GACTCAAAACATTTTGAATTTGAGATAACGATGCCGTGAAGACGCGGCAACAGACAGCTCTGGGGATGAGAGCTCAGACCGTCAACCCCAAGAACGCCCCTCTTGGTGAAATGCCGTTCACGGTGTTTTCTTCAGCTGCGCCGGCAAGGGCGTGATGATGACTCCTGTACTAAGTCTAGCAGCACACGCTGAGCTAGTATTGCAGACAACTCTGATGCAACTCCCGCTGTGCCTGTATTTGACTCTTGGACCCCCTTGTGACTTTGCCGTACCTCTGGAACCCCAACCTTGGACTGCCTGACTCTTGCTGTGACTTTGCCGTATCTCTGGAACTCTGACCTTAGACTGAATTGATACTCACAACTTCTGAGCCCTCAAAGGACTGCCATAAGCGTGTGTTTGCCTCAGTGCCCTCGCTTGCCTGGGACACGACAATAGAAGATGGCAGAAATTATATTGCAAATGCCTTTCAAACAAATCTGCTTAATGAAGAAGATACAGAAGCATATTCTCTAGTTAAAGAATTGCTGTGCACATTATTGGCAGTGCCAGTGATTCCCTCCCACCTCCATGACCTCCTTAACAAACAGAGCTGCAGAGATAAATGCCATTAAGTATCAGAGAATATTATTGCCATAAATAACCTGAAACCCTTTTGCACTCAATTACATTTGACAGAGTCATCACCAGGGACTGATGCATGTCAGACAAATGTAGAGAACACCAGGATTTCTCCTCCTCTTCCTCTGCTTGGCTATCTGCCATTCATTCCCTCTGATATCCAGTTAGTAAGCAAGAGAGAGCAGGTACTGCTGCTGTCCTCAACATTCCCATTCATTTATTTGTGAAACAGAAAGAAGGAGCAAGGCACAGAGGAAGCAACGGCCTGTCAAACTGTGAGCTAGTTTGGTCTTATGGTTAGGGAGCCGGACTCTTACCTGGCAATACCGGGTTTGATTCCACACTCCTCCATGAAGCCTGTTGGGTGACCTTGGGCTAGTTACAGCTCTCTTCTTAGCTCTCACAGTCCCACCTACTTCACACTGTGTCTGTTGTGGGAAGAAGAATAGAAATCTCTGTAAGCTGCTTTGAGTCCCCTTAAATGCATGAGAAAAGCAGGGTAGAAAAGCCAACTCTTCTTCTTCATTAAAGGAGAAAGAAATCTTTCTCTCCAGTTCTAATACTAGGAAAGACAAGCCATACAGCAGTGTTTCCCTAAGTATAGTACCATCAAAAGTTTAAAAAATCTTTTTAAAATGAATTTTGGTAAAACTATGAGTTGATTTAAATATTAAGAATTATATAAGTGTACAAAGATATGGCAAAAATCATGAAGATGCTACACAAGAACCCTGAAGTTTAGGAAATACTGATATACAACATTCACAGCTAGCCAAATTATGCTGGCATTTGAAGTTAAAAATCTCTAGAGCACCTCTCTTAATAAAGCTGGCATAGTAATAACTAAAATAACTATTCCTTGCCCTTTCAGAAAACCAATAATCAAAAGCTGAGGCAGCATCTTTATTGCAAGTCCATCCTACATAAAAGTTACAGTGCTGTGAAAAAATATTTGTCCTTGCCTGATTTCTTCTGTTTTTGCATATTTGTCACAATTGCTTCTGATCATGAAACAAAACACAGCTTTCAAAATATCGTTTCATTTATTGAAGGGGAAAAGTTAAATGAAACCTACATCACCCATGTAAAAATGTGATTGCCCCATATAGTTCCATCAACCGATGAACTACATTTTAATTGATAACTGGGTTCAGTCAGACTGGAGACAGCTAAGCCGTGGTCACATCCTCACTTCTTCAGTCCATCTTCAGGTCTGATTGCTCCCATCTTTTCATTTCAATCTGATTTATTTGTGGATGTTTCATTCAGGAAAGTCCCAATGGAGGGTGGACAGTCCACAAATAAAACAGATAGAAATGAAAAGGTGTGATCAGTCAGACATGAAGATGGACTGAAGAAGGGTTAAGGTGAAGGTGTGACCAGGGCCCCAGGCTTGATTACTGCAAGCCCTGTTGAATCCAGTCACTTAAATAGAATATTTGCAGCATTGTTCCAGAGGCACACTATGCTGTGATCAAAAGAAATCATGGAAAAGGTGGGAAAGTTAATTAAATCTATCAGTGTGGGAGGGGTTTCAAGAACTAAGCATTACATTACTAAGCATTGGGTAAGTGGGCAACCAAGTGGCAAATGTTCTTTAAGCTAAGTGCAAATTAATGCATATCGGGCCAAAAAGACAAATTATGTCTATAAACTGATGAGGACTGAGCTTTCTGCAACAAACCAGGAAAGGGATCTCGAGGTTCTGATGGACAGTTCAATGAAGGTGTCAGCCCAGTACACAGAAGCAGTGAAAAAAGCTAATTCAGTGCTGGGAATAATTACGAAAGGAATAGAAAATGAATCAGCAAGTGTCATTTTGCCTCTTTATAAATCTACTTGGAATATTGTGTACAATTCCAGTCACCACACCTCAAAAAGGATATTGTGGAACTGGAAAAGGTGCAGAAAAGGGCAACCAGCATGATTAAGGGGCTGAAACACCTCCCTTACAAAATCAGCCTAGGCCTCTTCAGTCTGGAGAGATGGTGTTTAAGAGGAGACCTGATCGAAGTATATAAAATTATGCACGGTATAGAAAAGGAGGATAGAGAAAATTTCTTTTCCCTATCACACAACACTAGAACCAGGGGGCACTCTATGAAGCTGATGGGTAGGAGAGTTGGATCAGACAGGGGGAAGTATTCCTTTATCCAGAAGGTCATCGGTCTATGGAATTTGCTGCCAGAAGAGATGGTAACAGCTACAAGCCTAGATAGCTTTAAGGAAGGGTTAGACAAGTTTATGGATGACAAATCAATCAATGGCTACTAGAATGGGTGCCTAAGTACATCTTTCAGGCTGGAGGGACAAGCAGGATGCTTCTAAGACCATTGCTGGGATTCGAGAGCAGGAGAAGGTTTGCCCTTGTCTCTGCTTGAGATGCCCATGGGCCACTGTGTGCAACAGGATGCTGGACTAGATGGGCTGTGGCCTGATCCAGCAGGTAACTTTTTACCTTTCAGTAAATGAAATGATTATTTCAAAACTTTATTTTGTCTTCACTCAAGTGCCTTTTGGGCCTCATATTACAGAAAGGGAGCAAATAGTTTTTCATGACCCTTGGGGCTGAAGTGGGGCCTGGGCTTCAGAAGTCAGTGAGGAGAAAACAGGAATGGTGTATTAAGGAGGAAGAAGAGGGGATTCTATGGAAGCAAGCTTAGTGTATTATGATTAAGTGCTGCCCCAACCCCTGGTCTATCTTTCAAACATGCAACAGGGTTCTACAGACCATAGCCATTGCTGGCCAGAGGCTTCACCCAAATGCAGCCCTTCATAGGACTCGATGGAGGCAGGCAGTGCATAGGTTGGCATAACAGCAAAGGAGTTTCAGACAAACATCTGAGGCTGCTTTTTGTGCCTCGCTGCTCTATATGAACCACTTCTGCAGGTGGAATCCTCCTGTAGTAACAGCCACTCCCTCCTTAGACCTATGGGTGGGGGACTGGAAATGATTCTCAGTCCTGGGCCACACTGCCTGATCATCTGGTTGCTGGTTTTTGATTTTTTGTTTTGTTTTTGTTTTTTTAGGATGACTGACAACAGTTGCCCCACTTATAACTGGAGCACCAAAGTGCTACTGGAGTAATTTAACTGTTTTTGGGGACAGTTACATCAGCTTGACTGCCTTTGGAGTGTGATGTTTATGCGTCTGGTACTCTGGCATCCATCCATCCATCCATCCATCCATCCCTATGCCTGAAGTTCTCAGGGCAGGTCACAGTAAAATCACTATATATATATAAATTGGCTAAAACAATAACAGTGCTGTTCCTTTAGCCAAAGGCCAGATAAAGTGGCATGTCTTCTCTAGTAGTCTAAATTCATACAATGAGGGTGACCGACACACCACAGAAGGGAGGCTATTCCATAGTCTGGGAACTATCACAGAGAAAGCCCTCCCACATGTTCCTTCCTACTTACCTCCTGAATGGGGTCTCAGAACCAAGAGGGCCTCACCAGCAGATCTTATAGCACAGAAGGTCTATATGGGATGAGGTATTCCTTTAGATATTTGGGACCCAAGCCATTTAGGGCCTTGTAAGTTAATGTTAATATCTTGATTTGGGCTCAGGAAGAATTAGGCAGCCAGCGCTGTTCTTTTAGGACTGTCATGTTGTGCATCCAACTAGCAATGCCAGCTGGCAGTCTCATTGCTGCATTCTGCACCATCTGCAGCCTCTGATCCATCTTCAAGGGCAACCCAATGTAGAGCACATTATGATAGTTCAATCTAGAGCATGGACTGCTGTGGTCAGACTCTTCAGAAGTAGACACTCCTAGCCACCACATCCAATTAAGCTTCAAATGTCAGATCAGAGTCCCAAAGCACCCCTAGATTGAATGTCTGTCTCTTCCAGGGCAAAACAATAGCATCAAGAACAGGATTCCTTCCTACTTTGTGGTCCTGAGATCTTGCAACATAAAGCATCTCCATCTTATCTGGATTCAGTTTCATTTTGTTGGCCCCCATCCAGCCCATTACTACCTCCAAGCATCTATTTCACCTGCTCCACCTGGAAAGCATCATATAGGTGCTATCTACATTTGATCACCTCATCACATCGGGTACCTGAGAGCTTAAGTCCGTTCTCCTTCTCTTTTTCATATAAATTCATCAATTTTCATGTTAATTTGTGCAGAACTGCACCCTTACAATATTTCACCTAATATTAGCCCTTCCTCTTCTTACCTCTGATATGACTTTCTTTTAGCTACTTGTCCTCTACCCCACCAGACGTCATGGGCACCAGCTACAACTGTACACAAGCACAATCCTAAACAGAAAATGTGGTGATATGGGGAAATCTCACAACTGAATTCCACTGGTACAGGAGTGATTCCCTCAAAATATGCAGTTTGTACAATCATCACACAATCTGTTCGCAACATCATGTAGAAGTTGGGCTGAACTAATGCAAAGTTTGCTAAGTATAACTGGCCCCCTGTCTATTAACTCACTACATGCTCTTCCCTTGTTCAAATGCCATCGACAAGCCTGAGGTAACTGCATTAAATTGCTATTTAATTATTTGGAAAATAAGAAATCCACAGCAAAGTAAGGAAAACAAAGACTGAATTATTTTTGCCAAGGGTGACATCATTCAGACAGTGCCTGTGAAGTGCTGTTGGTTAGTCACATGATGACAACATGAGAAGGCCATGTGGGAAATGCCTGTACCTGTGAAACTGATTGCCAGTTTTGCCTGGTACCATCCACTCTGTTTCCCTTCTCCACAAACAGCCACCTAGATAGCAACTGGAAGGGGACAAAGGCAATGTAACTGGCAAAGTTTTTCACTTCCTAATTAGAAGTCTGAAATCTCCGTTATTATAGTGCAGTTGGTTGTGATATTGAGACCATGGACTTGGTGGAATCTAGTACTATAATCTCAGGACTGCAGATAGAATTCTAAACACATCAGTTTTCTTCACTGTATTTATGTATTCATTTATGGATCTTTCTGTATTTACCTTGCCTTGTAACTGGCCTATTGCTTCATCTGCACAATGGCATTGGTCCAGGCCAGAACCTTCACCAGGACAAGGGTCAGAGGGCTGTGAGAAGCTAGGAACAAATGTTTGTAGCCTCCAATACAAGGGGTATGGGGGGGGACTTATTTCACTGGTGTGCTTTGCTGAGTCACTGAAATGGGCTCCCTGGTAGCCAGGAACATAGAGGCATCGCTTCTGTATGCCCCTGTGTTCTAGACTAGGCCATGCTGGTCCACTGGTACCCCTCAATATCAAAGTCTACCAGTGATCCAGATCAGGGCCCTTTGATCTGGATCCTACTCCTTCGAATGCAGATGCAGTGGGTGGGACCTCATAGATCTGCACTAACCCCGAAGTTGACTTTGAGGGATTCTGATGCAGAACTAAATTAAGTACAGAAATGCCCTATATCCTACTTTCCAAAATGTCAAGGCTCTGAACACTCTGAACATCTTACCTCCATGACAGTCCTATGAGTTGGGTTATACCAAGTAGCCCAAGTTCATTCAGTAACCCAGTAGAGCTTTTAATACTATTTCTCTAGGTCCTAGCTGCTCGTTGGTCTTTGTCTAGAAAATCACAGTCCCATTAGGTTGTGGAAATTTAGGCTCAAGCTGTTAATAGAAAATAACAGAGCTCAGTACAGCATTCACATCCTGCACATTGCTTCTGCTGTTTGCTATGTAATGACATGGTAATTGATCCTCTATAATAAAATATGGCTAATCTCAAAGCATATTTTCCTACTGGCATATCATGCTAAAGTTCACATTTCTGTTTTAAGTCCTGCTCTGGGTCTATACTTAAATTAGCAAAAGGATTTTCTTTGTTCATCATCTTCCCTGGTCTTGGGTAGCAGTTGGGATTCTCTGTTCAGGAATGTTTGGGCTGAGCAAACAAATTAGCAAACACCAGCTTCATTAAGTCTCCACAGCGGTATTTGCCAGAGCTTAGAGTGGGAAGAGTGTGCCACAGCTGCAGTGAATTCAGATCTGAGATCCTCACAACATGGGGCAAGAGATTTTGAAAGGAAGAGAAAGGCTACTAATTTATTCACTGCTTGCTCTCTTCTTTTTGACACAGTCTTGCCGCTTCCAAAGAAACCGGAGCAGCCGCACGATCCACTCCAAAACTTATGTCTCCTTCAGACTTCCTGGATAAACTGATGGGAAGGACATCAGGATACGATGCCAGAATTAGACCTAATTTTAAAGGTATGGGGGTTTTTTGGTCACATATCCTCTTTTCATTTTGCCTCAGATCTTGACACAATCCACATCCCTGTTTTTACCCATTTCTGTTGTAAGACTATAAAATTAAACTATATTCCTTAATACAATTTATTCCTTAATTCAGAAATACTATATTAGAATTCTCTCTGTTACTTTCTCTCCCCATGAACTCAATTCATGAACTTAGCTAAACCTACACATGCAGTTAAATATAGTGCTAAAGTTTCTGAGGTTTGCATTACTCTGATAACCAATTTTGATACCTGGAATCAAGATTTTCAATCACATTGCTGTCCATTCTCCTTTTTCTGCCGACTCAATCTGCCAAGTCCCCTGGAGTGATAGAGTATCTCAAAAAGGTATGAACTGAAGAAAACAAGCAATTCTGATTGCACCATCCCAAAGAAATAAGCACATTTCCTATAAGCAGAAGCCATTACTGTATAAAAAACTCTTACCAAGATACAAGGTTTCTCTTTGCAAGGAGAGTTCACAGTTTGGATCCTGCATTTCAGAAAGTTTGAAGCAAGACCCAAGTACCACAACTGCTTCTGGTATGCACTGAACCAGAGGAAACACAATTTTTGGTCCCCATAATAATTTCAGGTGTGTGTTTGACTTTCTAACCAGGTCCTGGATGCCATAAACATTTACACAGTAGAATTTACTCCCCCACCTCAACAAAATGATCTATTTCTCTAATACACTAGAATGAGGGACACTTGATGAAGCTGATAGGCAAGAGAGTTTGGACAGAGGGTCATCAGCCTTTGGAACTGCTTCCAGAAGAGGTGGTGATAGCAACCAGAATTAGGTAAATACAGGGAGGGCAAGTGTATCAATGGCTATAAGAACGGATACCTAAATACTGCCTTTAGGATGGAGAGACAGGATGCCTCTAAAGTGAAGGTTTTGCCCCTGTATGTGTCAGGATTCTGGACTAGATGGGCTGTGTGGCCTCATCCACCCAGAGGTGTTCTTATATATTCTAATCAGTATCTGTGCACTGCCATTATACCTGCATTAGTCACTGTCATTAGTGGTTGGGACTCTGCAGACATGGAAGTGGGAGGAAATAAAAGCTTCAGGGTTTTTGACAAAAGTGGTTACTGGTGCATCTCAGTCTGTCAAGCAGTTTGTCAAGATTGATACACGGGTATCATTAATAGTAGATACCTGTGCCTACAAGAAGCAGTAGGACAGTCAGGCAGCTGGTCAGGAATAGCACCATAGTTGCAAGGAGTTTGTTTCCCACCCAAATTTGTCAGGCTGATGAGAGTGAGCTTTTCTATCACTGGACTCTGTGTTCATGTTTGACAAGAAGCTATTGCCTGAAAACAAAGATGTACAATACTTCAGTACTTCACACACTGCTGTCAGTGTCATTGTAAAGCCAGGATTTTGTATCACAGTACCTTAGATAGTAATGAGAGCCTCCAAACACATTTAGATTGTTAAGCACCATACCTTGATAGAAAAACTGCTGCTGGGTGATCCTGTGACCTCTGAATGGCCCTTATTAGGTACAGGTGCTGTGTGGAACTAGGAAGGTGTTTAAAAACACTAATCAACTCAAGAAGAGAGAAAGAGAGTTCGGCTGCCCTTGGCTGGGAAGAAATAAAAGTTTCTGTTTTCTTGTGACTGCTCCACGGCATCTAAATTTAGCACCAGAAAGCCTTCAGCCATCAAGCTTTTGAACATCAAGTTACCCGTAAAGACACGCGAACTTGGGTGCCCCAGAAACAAGTGGAGCTGGACTGTCACAGCTGCCACTTCCCTGGAGCAGAGCAGATACTCTTATGACCATTGTGAACCCATGTCTGCCTCCTGGAGGAGCTGGGTGCAACAGACTGCTGGAGATGAGGCATTCACTTGCCTTCAGTTCCGGCATCATCTTTGCTTTGTTCCAGCTCATTTGAGTAGTTAGGCCTGACCATTAGCACCTAACTATCCATGAATGTGGTGAATAGTCTTTAAGCAGAAGGCACTTCTCCAAAAGCCTCCTTAGAAGAAGGGGGATTTGGTTAGAAAATCTTTTTTACCCAAATAGGAAACAGATAGCTCTGGTACAGGTAGGGCAAGGGGGAAAAAATAGTGAAACAGAAACAAAATTAAAGGGCGATGACAAGACGGCTGTGTCAAAACAATCAGCTTGTCATTTTTTCTCTAATCACTCTGCTGCACATTCATATACTAATAAATCCTATTCTTTAGGGTTTAATTCTGATAATATTGGATAGGATTTATTCTTCCATCCTATCCAAAAGTGGAATTTGGGGATGGAGAAACAGCATGGACAGAAAGTTGTAAAATATTCAATTTAATAATTCCATTTAAAAACTATTTTAAAAGTCTGGGCATTTTTCCCTTTAAAGAAGGGTGGGTCCATGTTTCAAAACTGGTAATGATAAATTTAGCAAACTTTGAAAGATATCATTAGAACATCATAAATATGTAGGTGTTCCTTTAAATATGTAACTGAGTATGCCCGTGATCACACCCATTGTTCAAGCAGTCTTTTGGCTGTCTTCTCTTTGTATCACTCACATTTTTCCCCCAGGGATTAGGGAAGCCTTTAATCTGGATCATTGGGTCTACCAGCAGAGCAGAGGCCCTCATCTAGAACTTGAGAGGCATGCAGAAGCATGCCTCCTGTGTTCAGGACTACTGGGGGGGTGGGGGGGGGTTCAATGGCATACCATATTGCGATCCTGAAATGCATCCCCTGAGGATGTACCTACGAAACTCACATGAGCTTGAAGGCTGTGGTGTGTAGGGTGATCTGGATCAGGGTGTTGGTGCAGACAGCACTGCTGCCTCTCATGCCTTCTCAGGCTTGGGATCAGTAGGGCCTGGCTGTACTGGAACCATTGATCCTGATCCTGACTACAAGCAAGTAAGCACAGAAAGGTCTCAAAGCTTGTGGTTTGTTTGTTTCCTGTAATAATGTTTGAGGTACTTTATTGAGCTAGAACCAAAACCGAGAATCTGGCTAATCACCAGTCAGCTGTGCTGCTGAACATACATGAGGGTCTCCAAGACAACATACCCGGGCTTTGTCACTGTAACTTGAAGAAGCCTTAGATATTATTTCACAAATTTATCCAAGTGCTTAGCCAACAAGAAAGCACCAATACAGGGTTAAAAGAAGAACACACGCCCCTTGGAACGCCACCCCACAACAGCACGACATATACACAAAAGAAATTAAACTTTAAAATTTAATGAAATACATACATTACCCATCTGCTGAAGACAGTTGCATTGTAATTTCATGCAAGATAATTTAATTTCAAATTTATTCCAATGAACTGCACCTCCCCCCATGGGGGCAGTTTGCTGACTTAGCCCGTCACACATAAATCAGGATCCAATTTATATGAAAGTCACAGCAGCTTGGCAGAGTTTGGGGTTGTAGCTCTCTGAACACACCATTTAAATGAGCCGGCAGTAAGTCACAGAGGCATTTTAATGGTTTAAATTTAAATGAAAATAATACCCTGGATGCATAGGGTCAGTTTCTTTATTTCTTGTAGTTAAAATTAGAAGCAAAGATGAGGAGGGAAGTCTTTATATCGACAAAGCTCACAACAATCATTTATTGCATGTTGAAACATCTAGGCTTCTTCAGCCTCAAAATGCAGCATTTAAGAAGTGACCTGATTAAAGTACATAAAAGCATGCATAGTATGGAAAAAGTAGATGGAGGAAAATTATTTTCTCTATCACACAACACTAGAACCAGGGCAGCAGTCTATGAAGCTGATGAGCAGGAAAGTTAGGACCAACAAGGGGAAGTGTTTTTTTCATCCAGAAGGTTATAGGTCTGTGGAATTTACTGCCAGAAGAGATGACAGCAACCAGCCTATATAGCTTTAAGAAAGCGTTAGACAAGTTCATGGGTAACAGGTGTATAAATGGCTACTAGAAAGGAGGGCTAGATACCATCTGTGGAAAGGCAACTTGTAGGGAGTCAAAGCAGGTGAGAGTTTTACTTTCACCATCTTCTTAAGAATATCCAGAAGCAAGACATGGGGCCACCATGTAAGACAGGATGCTTGACTAGACAGGCTATGGCCAGATCCAACAAGGCTTCTCTTATATCCTTATGTACATTTTTTTTCTTACTAAAAATACAGCTCAAGTGAAATTACAAAGAAATCCACAGGCTTTAAAGCAATATGTGGTGTAGACCACTTGCCCCCTATATCGAGGTTCAAGTTCTGCACACCATTTTGGCTCCCCTCCAGTCTAAATGGTGCCATTTACTTCTCTCAATCACCCAGGGAGTTTGCATGACCTAGTGGGAATCTGCTACCTAATCTCCCAGCTCCATTCTTGTACATTTCCACTACCATCTAGGAAACCATCTCCAGTTGAAAAAAAGGGTGCTTCCTACTTCACAATTCTCCCAAGACTATACTGGGAACGCCACAGATATTCACAGCATTCTCAATATCATCCCAGATTAGTTGATCAAAACTCTGATACCTGAGTATTATGGGAAATCCAGCAACAGCACTGGATTTCTCATGATATTGATTTTCTGCCTTGTCTGGTGGCTCCTTGTGTTGTCATTACTGGTCCAAAATATCTGGAAGGTGACAAGCACAAGAAAAAAGGGGGTGAGAAGTGGGTAAGCAAATGTTAACATTCAGATATTTTGGAATGGCAAATGAAGTAAGAATCTGGAAGCAACTCCTGGGAGGAGGAAGAGGAGAGGATTCAAAAAGATCTAGACAAGGTGGAACACTGGTCTGAAACTAACAGAATGATATTTAATAGGGACAAATGCAAAGTCCTACATCTGGGTAAAAATAATAAAAACAAATACAGAATAGGAGAAATCTAGCTAGTAGCACAAGTAAAAAGGATCTAGATCAGCGGTTCTCAACCTTCCTAATACCATGACCCCTTAATGGAGTTCCTCATGTTGTGGAGACCCCCAATCACAGGGACAAAGCAGCTGGGAAGTGGGAGGGAAGGGCAACGGGAGACTCATCATGACCCCTCTGAAAGGGTAGTCCGACCCCCAAAGGGGTCCCGACCCCCAGGTTGAGAACCACTGATCTAGATGATCACAGGTTGAGCTTGAGTCTACGGTGTGATGCAGCTGCAAAAAAAGGCAGACATCATCCTAGAATTATCAGGAGGAACATATAGTCTAGATCATGAGAAGTAATTACTCCTCTTTACTCTACCTTGCTCAGACTTCATCTAGGCTGCATCCCCATGGGATGCCTTATATCGATTTCCCAAAACCGAAATAATTGAACTGGGTTAAAATTGTCTCCACGGCTTTCAACTTGATCCGGTTCGGCGGCATCCCGATGGCATTCCGATTGCAACCTTATCTCGGATTCAATCCTCGGAGTCCACACGACATTCCTGTCCTCCCCGCTCATTGCCAGTCATGGTGCCCACCCCCTCTCTCTGATTGGCGTTCCCTCCCTCCCTCCCAGGATCAGCCCCTCTCACATAGTTCAAAGTAACAGAGATCAGACCGGCTGATGAGGCTGGTTGAAAGGGGCGGGGAAGGAGGTGAAAAATGAACCAGATTTATCAGAAGGGAGATTTAACAAGAGATGTAGGGGGGGGGGATGTAGCAAAAGTGTCTGATTTTATAGCTGTCATGAAAGCCTGCCTGCTCCCACTCTCCCTTCCCTGTGCCTCATCCATGCTTTTTTTGCCTTTTTGTTCTGATCAGCTCTAGCGATCATGCACTAAACTCTGTAAAATTCTGTCTGCTTTCTCCCGCTCTCATCGCTGTGCAGCTCTCCACTTCCTTTCCTAGTATATATATAGCCCCTGACTATACATTCTCCACATTCACGTGGAAGGGTGAGGCGATTCCGAAGAGGTCTGGATGCCCCTTTCTCACCCCTGTTTCCCTCGTGCCGAGAGGCTGAGCTGGAGGGGACCGAGGGGCTTTTCCTTCACCTCACGCATTTCCCAGGGCACACAGCAGCAGCAGCAGCAGCAACTCAAACAGCCACAGCCTTTAAACCACAACCTCCAGGGCTTTCCTTTCCTTTCCCTTTTTTAAAAGTCAGCACTTTCAAAGAGCTAGAATTGTGCAAAATTACAACATTGTTATTAAGGTGTGAAGTGACTAGAGCGCTACAGTGTAGCTTTAATGACTGGAGTTTTATAGTGGCTGTTTGAGGGTGGATTTTTTCAATGAAATCACTATCTTTGGAAGCAAGCTATTGGAGGAGGGAAACCCTCAACATGACGTCCCCAGAATATGGACAGCCATTGGATACAGTGCGATTGGGGGAGGGAAACCCTGAACACGGAATCTCATCCCTGAAAATGGTACAGTCCACACAGTAAAAAATGTAAAATG
>MTQE01000401.1:13286571-13300535 GCA_014337955.1 Aspidoscelis marmoratus | reverse complement strand
CCTCTTTGCCCTGGCCTTTGGTTAAATGGGAATATACTGTCTCTTTCCACATTACAGACACTTTTATTGTTTTAATATATACCATTGTTGTTTTAATATATGTTTGGTTTTAAATGATGTTACTCGCTCTGAAACCTTTAGGTACAGGGCAGGATAGAAATACAAGTGAGTGAGTGAGCAAGTGAGCAAGTGATGATAGACAGGCAGACAGATAGATATAGTTAAGTAAGTAAGTAAATAAAAAATAAATAAGCACACAAACAAACATTGGCTAGACAGATATCTGTCTGGGATGGTTTAGAAAATCCTCTATTGAGCAAGGGATTGGACTCAGTGACCCTAGAGGTCCCTTCCAACTCTATAATTTTATGATTGCCTCCTACCATCCTACAGGGGCAATAAGAGACAATTATGGGATCTATTAAGAAGATCCCACAATTTATCCTTGTCTTCTAGAGGCAAACCAACTGGCAGAGACAGAGGTGTCTTATGAATGCCTTATTATAATGCATTATTATAATGCAGTGAGACACAGTATTTATACACATCCATTCTGGTGACCACAGCTACAAAAAATGCACACAGTCTCCATTAACTGCATGTGCTGATGCATTCACATGGATCAGAACATTGTGCAGAACCCTAACCCTAACGCATGTGCATGCATTAGAGCAATGTGCTAATAGTGTGATACCCTTTTTTCTCACCTTGTCCCATCCTCTTCCTATGGCCACTTTAACCCACCAGACATAAATGAAACATGATAAGGAATCAAATCACTTTTTTTACATGCCTGTAAATTCTCTGTACCCAACAACCTCATGCAGCTAGGTAATATTTTGACAAGGCTTTCTTTGTCCCAAACCCATTTTTTGAAGAAATACTTAGTGTGTGTCAGAGTGTACAAGCTAGCTATCATTACCCTCAGAAAATGGCTCAGTCAGCTGTAGCAAGGCTTTTAACAGCAAGTCACAGAAGTAGATGTCATTTCAAGGCCTTAACTCATTCTAAAGGAAAGAAATTTAATGAAGCACTTTTAAGCATTAAATAATTCAAGAGATGAAGGACCGCAGTAGCCTGTGGAACAGAAGTATGGGTTTGCCATGGACCAAACCATGGATTCTGGTTTGTACCTCACATTCTCACCAGTCCAGGCTTGTGAGTCACTGCTGATCAAGAGGTGCTTCAAAACCATGGACATACCTGACTGTATGTCTCAGAGAATCATGCTCAATAGCAGGACATACTTACAGAATATCCAGAAAAGACTAAACAATTCTGCTGTCATAGAAACTGATTAATTCACTACAGTGGCAATACGTGATCCAAGTCAGTGTCTGAAGAATCCTTTGTTTCTTTTAGGCTGCTTCCAGAAGGTGGACAAATATAGCGGTAAGAAGCAATAACGTAGGGTATTGCTCATCCATCATTATTGCTTCTTGCCTAGACAGCACTGTAGCCAGTGCTGTCTTTGGGCATTTTTGTGATGCACATTCCAGACAATTCAGCCACCACTGAATCCCCAGATTTGTGCATGACCATCTCCATGTATGCATGCTGGGCAAAGCTACATTGGCAGCTCCACCTAGAAGGTAGATGACAAGCCTAAAAAGCACTATTGCTGGAAAACTGTGACTGGTGCTGAGGTTCCCAGTAATAGTATTTTGTGCTTTTTGGGTGGGGGAAACAGAGCTCTGATGATGTTGTCTATATTTGCCCCATCTGGGCAGGACCTTAGTCTCAGTTTCTAAAACAAGATGCCTATAGCTTCCCACAGGACCATGAATTGTGGTTGGTTTGGGGAGTTTGACCTTGTCATCCAAAGGAATAGCCACTCTGTGGCTCCTATTGGCCATCAGATCCTATTCCAGCATGTAGAGAATTCTCTGCTGCTGTCACAGCTTTGCAGCATCAACAGTACAGCTCTGACTGGCCAGCTGAAAGTACATGATGAACAATACAAATGGAGCTCTGTTTTGACATGTCCAGGTTCCAAGGGAAATGAGATGGGGAGAAATGCTCAATTTCAGGATCGGAGTCTGCAAGATGTGTAAAGGTACTTCAAAGGCTTAATCCACATGAAGTAAAAAAAAAGGTACTCCTCGGAGGTAACCTATGCTCAGAGCACAATTCTAGTTTGGTCTGGTGGTTAAGGAGCTGGACTTTTATCAGGGAATACAGGGTTCAATTCCGCCTTCTGTTGTGGACAGAAGAACAGAAGCTTTGTCAGCCACTCTGAGTCCCCTAAAATGGGTGAGAAAAGTGGGGTAGAAAAGCCAACTCTTCTTCTTCCCCTCCCCCACTATGTAGAGTGATGGCAGCAGGAGGGACAATTGTGCAGAGGTGATTTTGACCCAGTGTGATTCAGTGGCAGAAAATTTTTATTAAAGGCTATTTCCTGTTCAGAACTTGAGAAACTTCAAAGACTAAGGGGATGGTAGATACCAGCTGTGTAAATGGAAAAGAGACCTATGTGTAGCATCTGAATCAAAGCAAAGTAAACCCTTAGCAAAATCCATCTCCCCCCTGTCAAAAATCAAATGTTAAATTAACAGAAACTATATGATCCTAGTGTTCCTTGAGTTTCTGTATATTACATATATATCAAAAAAGTTCTGCAGTGCTATTGCATAAACAGAGAAGAGACAACAAACCTTGATTAATCAAGACTTTAACCTTCTATTTAATAAAAGCCAGCCTGGCCTTAAGGACGGGCAACTTGTCTACTTCCCTGAAGCATCACAAAGAAGATGATGCCAAGCCAAGCTCAGGTGTTTGTCTAAAGGCATCACTGTTACATTCTGCAGATCTGCACCACTTGAATGAACCATAAGAGCCTAAAAACTCACCTTGCTTAAGGCACTACATATCGTATTGTTTACCCTTTTTAAGGAGTATGTATGAAAGAAATGTGCATGGCCTTTCTATAATACTTTATTTTATAGTCTCCACCTAACAATAATTTAAGTTGGTGAAGGTGTTGAAAACTCCATAAGAAATTGCTAAATCAGAGGCAATCAACCACCCCTACTGAGGCATTCTTAAACTACATCTCCTATTAAATTCAGCCCCAGACCCATCTGCAGCATCACCACTGTCCCACAAAAGATGGAGGGGGCAACATCTCATTTAGAAGTGTTGCTTTGATTAATCTCAAGACCATCTCAATATGTGACACAGGCTACTACTTCATAGCCAGGAAAATGCCCATCTTTGCAATCTGGTCCTCTGATTCTATTGTTGGATCAGGAGACATGCAGTGCAAATGGTTGATGTCTCAGCATGATTTAACACTGGTCAGGAAATGGCCCCAGTAGCAATTATTTGCTGTCCAGCACTAAATCCCACTGGATGGCAGGAGATTAATACAAAATGGTGAAATCCACCCTCAGCGTCTGGCAGGGCATCTCTAACCACTGGTTTCCAACCTCAGATGCCAGCTGCAGACCCAATGGAGATGTGGCATGCAGTCTCAGTGCCTCAGGAGCTTTACCAGATGTGTTTTTTTCCATTTCCTGCATACAACTTAGGGATGTGCATGAATATTCAAAAATTCAAAAATCCGATTTGAATCCAACGAATGTTGACATTCAAATTCGAATTGGATTTAATAACATTCGAATTTAGACATTCAAACGGATTTCAGATTTCCTGAAACATTCATTCAAATGATTTGAATGTACAGATACATATGTAGCGTATATTCCGGTGTATAAGATGACTGGGTTTATAACACGACCCCCAACTTTTCCAGTTAAAATATAGAGTTTGGGATATACTCACTGTATAAGAAGACAACGCCTGGCATATAAGACAACCCCCGACTTTTGAGAAGGTTTTCCTGGGTTAAAAAGTAGTCTTATATGCCAGAATATACAGTATTACATATGTATCTGTACAAATACAGTATATGTATTTGCGCTTATAATAAGGGACAAAAACAGCATGCATACAGGATAAAATGGGATACATAAGAAATGTGCACAAATACGTATAACAGATATGAATGTTGTCAACATTCGTATCTTTAAATACGAATCTAACATTCGAATGAATAAATGCAAATGTTACAGATTTGAATTGGATTTTTTGACATTTGGATTTTAAACATTCAAATCTAATCTAATGTTTTGACATTCAATTTGACTCAAATTCGAATGCAAAAAATACATTAGTGCATACCCCTAGTACAACTATAGTTTGATCCTATACAGCCTGGTCTGCTAGCAGGGAAATGTTGATAAAGGAAGGAGTCTCCTGGACAGAGATAATGTGTGACTCTATAAAAATAATAGGAAAAGGATGCCATGAAGATAAAAACTCAACAAAATTCAACATGCAGTAGAATGATCAGAGGACAGAATTTATACCCGCATTATGGGAAAGAGCAAGAAAACATCCTTTATCATAATCCATGACAGCTACTCATAGTGAGATCACTGGAGCATGATGAAGTTTATTTTCTGCATATAAACTGCCAGACAAAAGCATTGAGAGACATTAGTTTTCAATTTGCATCTAGGCTTACAGTTAGGCCACAATCCGACAGTCTTATTAAAGCAATAGGTGAATGCACCTGTGACCCATGGGTCACATGATCATGTATGTCTGTTGTCTGCACTCTATTACAGAGATGCAGGAAAGCACAGGAGGGAAGAGTGTGAAATTCCACACTCTCCAAGTGCTCCTTTCTTTTCTGTGCTACATCAGATCTCCATCTGACACCTTGCACCACAACAGTATCAAAGCAATCATCAGTGGCCATAAGTCACAGAGTGAGGTCATAAAATGCCGTATGATATGCACTGACAACACAGCCACAAAAATCCAGTATGATGGGACCTCAGAGGCACCTGTCCCTTTAGCAGTGGGACACCACCACTTTCACCAACCCATCTAAACAGGTCACAGCAAACCTTAGAATTTTCTAGATGCCACTAGAATGGATCTAATGATACTGGCATTTCTCCCAGAGGAAAAAAAAGAAACATTGTATTAGTACATATTAATATGTGTGAATATTTGTATGTTAGTGTACACATTATACAATATTGAACTGTAGGAGGATCTGTCTCCATTGATAGGAAGGCCGGTGATAAGTCCATTAGTATGGATGTATCATTTGCTGGTTAGATTTGGACTCCCTTCCATAGAGGTTGGGGACCCACTGAGGTGGTCCTCCACTCTCAGAGACTTATGTAATCTGACTGATTCCTGAACATTCAGAGGTTGTTGTTGTTTTGCTTGACATGGATGGTGCTTGTACTGTGGTTCCAGTCTCACTGTGGAACAACAAAACAAGAAAGGCCATCAGCATAATCATTTCCAAGTGTCCCCAGTGTGACTAGGAGACCCACAGAGTTCTCTGGTATTCCATGGAGCTATAGGCAATGAAACAGAAGGGTTGATGGATAAAGCACAAGTGGCTCAAATCCTGCTGTAAATCTGACCAAACATGGGTTAGAGCACATTTACACACCTATTATGTGATGGGATGCTGGCAGCAATAAAGGGCGCTCCATCAATTACCCATCTGGCAATACGTTTAAATCAGGAGAGGTGCCTGAGGTGCCTGGCAGATGCTTAGAGGCAGTAATAGGCAGATGGGGACCAATAAATTGAAGCAGAATCCAGACAACATGAAGATTCTGATCACAGAGTCTTTGGTCCATGGAAGAGAGAAGTGTCTGTCACACACTACACTGTTCTCTAATAAGAACGACCTAGAGATCTCCTTTGTGCATAGTGCAGAATATGGGAGCCCTTGACCTCCTAGTACACATCTGCATAGAACGGAGCACATACCTGGCTAGGGAACCCTAGTCCAGTTTACTTGTAGACCTTCTAAGCCCATGCTTCCATGACCCAGTATACCACAGGGGATACATTTTAGTGACGCACACTGCCAAAATGGCCCACTCAGGAACTCTATAAGCAGGAACTTTTGTTTCTGACCTTCAGAGCATTCACTGAACCGTTGATGTGAAACATGGTCCCAATGCAGATGGGCTTGGCTTGTGCCTGAAACAACCATCCTAGCTTGGGACAGGTTGTTAATCCCAAGACATGGCAACTTGCCTTGCCCTGAGATAATGGCTTTAACTGCAAATGCAACCCTAGAGTTAAAAAAAAAAAATCAGGGCGCTCCCCACTGGGTCAGAATGCACTAGTGTAGAGGCCTTGATTCCACAATAAATCCACGGTCCTGGGGTCACCTGCACCTTTGAAGAGGAAATGGCACAAACAATGTGGATGTAAAGCCCTTTTATTGCTCCCAGTTCATGTTAGAATTGCATTTTAAAATGACAGCACTGTCCAAAGGCCTTTACAAGGTTCTCAGCAGCTCAGTAGACACCTGTGGTAAGTGTGTTGGGAACCCTGGTGACATTAATTAGGGTTCAAGTGTAAACCAATCAAATATATAAAAATCAAATGGCTGACATGCTTGTGTGAACCAGGGCTTCAGCTTTGCAAACGAATCCTCAAGGAATTCATTGTGTCTAGACAGTCAGTTACAGTGCTTCCAGTCAAGGCCTTTGAAACTAGATGGAGCTCTGCTTGCCCTTTTCCCCTTCATGTTCAGTCATCCACATCCTACCCCTGAATATAGATTGGCACATTATCCTTGCTGAATTCTGCAGTCTGCTCTTGCTGTTCACAAAGATTTATTTATATTTGGAATAGGGTTCTTGGCCTGTTTAATCCTGTAATCGCTACAAGGTGGAACTCTAAGGCATAGCAGGTATTAAAACAAAAGTGAGGCACACCTCAGCTCAGAGTGGCATATTTCAAATCATTCCATTACAGGCTGCTGGATATTCTGGTCTCAGGTTATGTCTTTCCAAAGCTCCCCTGCAGCGGTTCCCAGGGTGGAGTATCCTTTTTGCCACTCATTATTCAAAAAGGTACATAGCCTTTCTCTCCTCCTCCTCAAAAGGGGGAAACACCCATGTACAAACAAAGAGAGAGAGAAGATGACTTGTTGTAATCTCAGTTCACTGAACTGAAGCTCTTTAGGTGCTTTAACTCAGGGAATGTATTTCATATCTCTTCCTTCTTTCTCGCTATCTTAAAATGCATTTTAGTCTGAAGCAAGGATCAAGCATTGATAAATGGTGAGATGAAATGACAGAAAACAATATCTTTTCTGTGCACTGCTCATCTGGCTTGGTTAAATGGCTTAAGTAAACCTAAAGGCCTTTGGTTCATATGCATCAAAATTCAAACAGAAGAAATGTAAGCCTAGTTCATTCTTGATGAAAGAAATGTAAGCCTAGGATAGATGAATTCTTAAGATCTATAAATCTATCTTGCCTTCTCCCTCTCTCCTTGGTACAGGCACACAAAGGCTCTTTCTATTATCCAAAGGTATAGGCCAGTGATGGTGAACCTTTTGAGCTCGGTGTGTCAAAATTCGCAAGAAAACCTAGCTTAACTTGGGTGCTGTGTCACATCTAGAAATATCCATAATTTTGTGATATTTGTAGCTCTAGTAAAAAAGTTATTTTTTTGATATATGTATTTTACTAAAAGCAAAAACAATTCTTTACATTTGCTAAATCTTCAATTGAAAGTTGGCATTTCGTACACTTCAAGAACAAGTGAGCACTACACGCCCAGGTGCCAGGGTCACCCAAAAGGGCTTGGTGTGTCACCTGTGACACGTGTGTCATAGGTTGTCCATCACTGGTATAGGCTGTAGGTATGTGCTAGAATATTCATTATTCAATCAAATTCGGCTGAATTCGGACATTTGAATTTGAATCGTATCTCCAGACATTTGTTTTTTAATATTAGAACGAATATGAACATTTTTAATCATTTGGATGAATAATTCAGACATCCGTATGTGTATGGATAGGTACACATTACATACCTATCTGTACACATCTTATTCGTATCCGTATGCATCTGTACAGATACATACAGGATGAAAACGGGATGCATACAGGATGAAAAATGGGTGTGTACTGATGTATACGGATGCATACGAACGGGTGTTTTTCCACTTAGCACTAGAGTACCCATTAAGGACCCATTAAGGGTCCTTAATGGGTCCTTAATGGTTGTTTAATAGGTACTGTAGTGCTAGTGGGAAAACACCCCTTGTGTTCTCAACCTTTCTAGCACAGAATGCTCAGCAGAGGAGGGAGGGGAAAACTAGTGTGTGAACCATCCTGCGCTGAAGCCTTCTCTAAGCTGCCTCAGAGAAGTCTTTTTTGCTGTGTCTGGTCCCAGGCATAGACTGAACCGGTGGGTAGGAAGCCCAAGCCCTGGTGATTACAAGCATACAACAGAGCTGATGAGTATGCAGAAATTGGATGTATTGTAAGGACAAAGTGTACATTGAGGCCAAATAACTAGAATATTGGATAGAGGCAAGATATAGGGCATCTTCCTGTCCATTCCTAAATGCATACGGCAAAATAAGGCAACCAGCACCATATAACTGCGCCATATCAAAAAGCATCAATTAATTAAATATAATCTAGCAAATGTAAGTAGCACTTAACTATAATTAAAGGGCACTTAGGATCAGGTATAGGGTTAGAATCCAAGATGTCACTTAACTTGCAAGCTGTCTGATCTCAGTTCCAGGTCTGTGTGGGTGCATTCCAAAAGGACAGATAATCAGTTTAGAAGCCATTTACAGATTCAACTGTATCAACAAAATTTTGGGTTTTCCGTCATTTTTGTGGACCAAATCAGAGAAAATTGTAGCATTTTCATTCAGATTGAACAAGCTTTCAGCCCAGTTCAGAGTATTAACCCATTTTATTTTGGAAAGTGGGAATGAGGAAATAGACTTTTGGAGGGCATGGGGAGGAAGGCTCCCTGTTTCCTCCCATCCAATGATGGACTTATGGGCAGTTGTTCTCCCGCTCTGCTTCACATCATTTATGAGGGTGCAGACACCTTCATAATCTTTACACAAGGAGCCAATAACATTTTAAAGGTTTTTTTAAAAAAAACTTCTAGGAGATCGGTTCTTTTTAATTGGGAGTGTGATGGGCATCCAGGGAAACCTGGACATCGACACAAAGGGGCTGTCCCCAAGGAATAAAAAGTCTGTCAAGACTCTCCTTTTGCCTCTGAGCGTCCCCAAGCCAGGGTTTTTAATGCGGTTCCAGCGCTACAAAACGTGGAAATCGCGCGACAAAATACATGCACTTTAAACAACTCTTCCAGCGCTCTTTCTGTAAGTCGCGGGTTTTCCTCGCTACATTTACCTTGAGGACGCTCCGTGGCAAAAGGGGCGGGGATTGCTGCCTGCACACACAGCAGAAACACAAGCAGCTTCACTTTCTAAAGCTCAGATCTAAAGAGCCAGAATCACGCAGAATTGCAACATTGTTGCAATCGCTGTGAGGTGTGAAATGGGTGGATTATTGCTAGGGGTGGATTTTAAAGCGATAACAGGGAAAGTGATGAGTGAATGAGCGATCGTGCGCTGGACAGGGTGGATTTTTGAAAGCAATAACAGGGAAAGTGGTGAGAGTGAATGTTTTCCAGCACGAGAAGCCATTTCGGGGGGGGGGGGAAATCTGGGAGATGAACAGAGAGCCGCTGTTTCTCCTTTGCACTTGTCAGGGATTGTCTTCCTGGTTGTCGCCACACCAAGCGCAGTCCCTCCCCATTCCCGCTGGCACCCTATGAACAAGAGCAGGGGCGGGGAGAAAAAGATGCGCACAAAGAAAACAGGGATCCTATGGGGACGGAAGGTGCGTTAAAAACACGCATTTTCCTGAGCCTCATGCAGACGCTTATTCCTGATTTGCATGGCACTTTTAAAGTCCACTTCAATAGAGTGACAGTAGAGTGACAGTGGAGAAGTAAATAAGTCTTTTGGGGATGCAGCCAAAGGGCAGAAGGAAATTCCTGCCCCCTGTTCCAACAAAAGGAGGATAAAAGAACAGAGACAGAAGGAGAAGCTGTCTACTCTGAAGAGAAGTTCTCCTGTGTCTTGGGGAGGGACAGAGGGAGGGAAGAGGGGAATTCCTGAGCTCCCACTCCCTGCCTCTGCCTCAACACCAACAAAGGCTGTGTTCACACCCACATTTCAATCCAGCTTTAGTCCACTTTCAGGGTCAGATAACACATTGGCAAAGCAACACGCTTTTTGTTTTTGGTTCTACCTAACTCAGTAAACTCACCTTTGAGTTAGATAACACACAGAAGGAAAATGACAAATCACATATTTCTGCCATGTTCTTCCATTCTGAAAGTGGACTGAAGCTGGATTAAAATGTAGGTGTGAATGAAGCCAGAGAAAGAACAGAGATGGAAGGAGAAGCCATCTGCCCTCCCTCTGGTGAAGCAATGATTTCTGGGGAGGAAAGAAAAAGCCTGTCCAGCTTCCCTCAGTTGCCTCCACCAAAAGCACAAACTCATAGAGGAAAGAAGAACAATCACCCACAATGCCAACAAGGGAATGGAGTTTGACTTTTTCACCCCTGTGGAGTCAAGATTTGAGGACAGAGAAAGAAAAGGAGTGGGAATGAGGAAATTTGTTTTGAGTCAGCGTTATAATTAAAACACAGAAATGATGGGAACACCTACTTTGTCCTTGTTCCTGAACAATATGGATTATCTCTACCATGTTCAGAGCATGGCCTTTCAGATTTTTTCCTTCTGATGCATACAAAAATCCTGACCAAACTCTGCTTGTTCTGCAGGTCCTCCGGTGAATGTCAGCTGCAATATTTTCATCAACAGCTTTGGGTCAATTGCAGAAACTACTATGGTGAGTGAAAGAAAATTAATATCGCTACCTACCAGAAGTGTACTAACTGTATGTGTTACTTTCTTCTCATGTAATGAAGGAGACAATTGACTTGCTATTCTCAGATCTTCTTTCCTTCCTTTTTCAAAAGTTGGAAATGCATTGTTTCACTGCTGACAAGATGGGTCAGGGTTTTTGGAAGAATTTCACTGAGCAGTAGGAGACTGGAATGTCTTCTTTGCTCTTTGGAAGTTGTGCTACTTCACAAATCTGCATTTTTTAAAAAGGCTGCATCCACATAGCTGGAAAAGGCCTATTCATGTATGTCCCTGGGGCTCAATGGGCGAACCAACCTACTGTCTATCAGCCTACCCTGGAGCTACATAAACCACCTTAATCTAGTTTTAAACAGTTTTTTTTTAATCAGCAACAAGGTCTGTTTTTTTTGTTTTTTGTTTTGTTTTTTTGCATTCCCACTGTTACCTTATAATGTGGGCTCACTCTCCATTCTTCAGCGCCCAGCAGGGGAGAAACCCAGTCCCTTCTCTCCTCCCCTCAGCAGAAACTCCTCCCAATGCAGTCAGCAATTGGACACCATCAGACCCTGACTTCATTGGGGCAGGCAATTCAAACCCCACCATCTATACAAACCTGCCCCTCCCAGGTCAGATCATGGAGTCTTTGGCAGCAGCTTTTGTTCACCACTTCTCCCCTCACCACAGTTTCTTTCTCATGTTAACAGGGCAGAAGATTAAAGATAATTTTCCCTTCTTATAATGGTGGTTTGAGCTAGATCCATAGATCAGAGCAGTGTGAAATGGCAGGGAGTCAGGTGGATCATGGAAGGAAGGAGTAAGTAAGCAAGCAGGCAGTCTTTTACACAAAGCCGCGAGGGAAGCTGCTAAAGTCTGATAGCTGCCACCGTCCTTCTTGAAATCAGGCACTTTAACTTGCTCCCATCCTTGCTACATTTGTCTGTGCTTGATACATTGTTGTGTGTGTCTGAGCTACTGTTCATTTTTCACATCCTTCCCCTCCCCTTTCAGCCAGCAGTAGATTTCCTTGGCCTGTAATGATGAAGGGCCCAGGGAAGAGGGGACTACAGCAGCAGAAATCACACCTTCTCATTGGGTCAGGGGAAACTGAGGAGAACACCCCTAAAGCATGGTTTCCTCCCCCCAAAAAAGCTTACATTCTCATTTTGCTAAATAAAGTGGAGTCTTTCTAAATTCAGCAGCAAGACCTCTTTTGAGCCAAATATAGGTAATCTGCTTTTCAGGACCTCTAATCCTCAGAAACTTCAGATTCTTTTAAAACTTTGGGAATGGGGAGTGCTAAAAAATTTTTTCAAAGCTCTTTAAACCTTGAATGGAAACAGATATTTGGAGTTACCCTATCCTTAATTCTTGATAAACTACTCTGAAGATATTTTGTCAGCCAATTCACTGCCTTCTCTTCTGCATGGAGTCACAGAGTAGGAACGAATCAGCTAATGAACCAGCCTCCAACCGTGCTACTGTTTCAGCAAGCCAAATATAGCTGACCTGCAGGATCATTTCTGGTCATCTGCAAAGTAGCTGCAAGGATTTCGGACGCTGCAATCTGCCACAAAAAGCCCAGGCAGTTTGGTTTACTGGTTTGTTGGAACCAACTAGAGAAAACAGAATGCTCCAGGGTACGATACAAGCATGGAGGTTTTAAAGATGCAGCCAACTAATATTCTTGCCACTGCATCACCTGTACACTGATATTCAACAGTAGCATGGCATCACTTAGCAAAGGTACCCTTTGCTGATGCAGCCATATCTCCAGGTTGGGGAGATGTTGCCGCATAGGTATAGGGTGTACCACACCATATGAGAACACTGCGGCTTTTTGTCTTGCTGGGTGATACTTCTAATAAGTATTTGCAGCTTAAATGTTGTTACTCTTGGAGGAGGTTCCTCCACTTTAATATCATCACTTAACTGAAATACACATTTTCATGAGGGATTGGAGGAAGTTGGCAAAAAAAAAAAAAGGAAACAGCCTATTTTCAAGCAGAAATGTGATGGCAGTTTCACGTCATTTTGGTTATACATAGGAAACAAAAGCTAAAACCTCAAGCTTTGTTCTTGTTTTTAATAGATGTAGCCACCAGGGTCTGATAACAGCTGCACTTTAACTTTGGGATCACGAGGAGAACACTGATCCCCATGGGGTGAAATTTACATAGTTATTACAATTTCAGCTTTTTATCTAGAAATATCATTATAGTGCCAGTACTGGGGGACTGTAGTTCACACATAAGACATTAATGTTGACATTTAAAGACACTAGAGGCAGTCTTTGCTGCACACAAATCACCAGCTATCATTATGTCAACATGCAAAGGTCTAATAAGTTCACAAACATAGTCAAGGGCATAATGCAAAAGAGAGTGATAGAATCTGCAAGAAGTGCAAGAGACATTGATGAAAGCGTTATTAGGAGATTAAGAAGCAAGTCTACATACAACAAAAAGTGGTGACAATACCAAGAAGGAAAATTAAGAAAATATCAGGGCAGCAACCTGCCCATTGTTACCCCAGACTTGGAAAGCCCTCACAAGCTGGTGGTTAGCAACAGTTCATCATGGCATTATTGTCAGCAGATGTTTGCCTGGTATTTGAGGAACATGCCAGAGGACAAGTCACCTACTCCCTTCTGAAGAAACAGTATGTCTTTTGTTTGAATGTTGGTAAGCCTTGGCCCTTTTGCGTAAGGCAGAAAAAAATACGTGAATGAATTAGGGAATTCTCCCTTCCCTTCCCCAAGAAGAAACAGTAAGTCCAAGGTTTAAAGTTAAAGCAAGAAAGATAGAAATAAGTCATATTACAATCTATGTTGATTGCAGTAAGCAGAATGTCATAAACAGGACTTTGAAATAATGAGGCCCTGTTCACACTTACCTCCAGTGGTCCACTCCCTGGATAAGCAGTGATAAGTGCATCTACATGCCACTGGCACCATTATCACAAAGCTCACCAAGAGTTCCCCCAGAGTTCACTAGGTGTGTCCACAGCTTGACCAGACTTTACTTAGCCATTTAAGGGGACTCAAAGCAGCTGAGAAAGCATTTCTATTCTTCTCCCCACAACAGAACACCCTGTGGGGTAGGTAGGGCTGTGAGAGCTCAGAAGAGAGCTGTGAGTAGCCCAGCGTCACCCAGATGGCTTCATAGGGGAGGGTGGAATCGAACCCGGTATTCCCAGATAAGAGT
>MTQE01000401.1:13259399-13279560 GCA_014337955.1 Aspidoscelis marmoratus | reverse complement strand
GGGGGGGGGAATGATAAAAGAGGGAAGAATTTAAGGAAGAATGCAACTACAGGGAAAGAATCAGCAGATACTTGAATCTAACCTTTCTACAAACAGGAGTTTGCCAAGATAATTTCTATTTCTGCCCTCAGGGGTCAGTGGTAATTTTGTACATCTCCAAACAGAAATGCATTCAAGCTCAGGACAAAAATGGATTTAAGCTGATAAGGGAGCTCAGGTTTGCAAAGACATAAATCATAATGGTGTACTTGTCAAATATCCATTGATTGACTCCAGTTCTCTCACACAGCAGTTCCAGGTTTTGCATAAGAAAGGTTGGTTGTTTATTTTTATTTATTTATATTTCTATCCTGCCCTGTACCTGTAGGTCTCAGGGTAGGTAACAAAATTCAGTGCATTACACAAAACAATATATCTTAAAACAGTAATATCTACAACATTTAAAAACCAATATCTACAACATTTAAAAACTTCAGCCCTAAGCTGAAGCCAACACGTAGCCCAAAAAACTTTAGTGTCTAAAACAAAAAGCTCCAATATTGTCTCCATGAAATGTCCATGAAAAAATAGACAAAAGAGAATATTGCTTCTTGATTATTTTAATGAAAATAGCCAAGTAAGGTAGGCAATCCCATCACTGAGTAATGGTAGGCACCCACCAACATTAGTCTGTGGGTTGCTGCCACAGAAGACGTTTGCTCCAATTGACAATCTCCCTTTCATCCCCCCCAAATTTCATTTTGATGTGCCTCTCTCCCCACACTTGCCTGGAAGGGCTCCATGAGTCACCATCGTTTCAGTCTCCCAGTGTTTGCTTTACACTTAAGAACAGCTTAATTTCAGTCCTTCGTGTAAGACTGTTTCTCTTCTTTCTTAAATCCCCTACATTTAGCCAATCTGTGTCGCCTTTTTGTGCATTTCAGTAAGACTGGGTTTCACTTAACTGAAATTCACTAAAACCTTTGCTTTCTTAAACCACTTTGGTGTCATTTTATCATCCCAAACAACACCATGCACCTCCCCTTGGAATTTCTTTTCTCCTGAAATCTATTTCATGTCTTACATGAAACAGATATGGGAGGAGGCTGTCATCATTTGGCTGGCATGCAGCTGAATAAGCAAAAAGGACTTTTGCTTTCTGCCTGTTAAGCCTATTACATTGATTTTTCAC
This sequence comes from Aspidoscelis marmoratus, assembly GCA_014337955.1. NCBI lineage: Eukaryota > Metazoa > Chordata > Lepidosauria > Squamata > Teiidae > Aspidoscelis > Aspidoscelis marmoratus. Next base: position 13,278,389 of record MTQE01000401.1, on the reverse strand, counting down.
TGACTGAAGCCATCACTGATTTTCACAAACAGAACAAGAGGAAATCAATGCATTTGATTTGCTCAGGTAGCTTGCTGCTGTCTGTAGCGATTCTGGCCCCTTTGCTTCTTCAGAGCCTTCCATTTTCCTTCCCTGTACCTTTCTTTCCTGACACCAGACTTGCATGACTGGTTGGGTGTTCATGAGGACAATTCCATTATGAGCTGTCTTCAACTGCTCAACAGTTTTCTAAAAAGATGTTACCTTGGGGAGGAAGAAATGGGTAATTAACCAGAACATGTGAAGGTGACTTTTTGGAATCAAGCCCTTTTCACAAAGAACTAAGAATAAAAATTTATCCATGCCTCTTAGAGATGTGATTTCAAGTTCAAATGGAAGTGGCGAGACAGCAAAAAGTTTTATGGCTTCATTAGCACAGCGAAAGAGTTCTCTGGTGATACATAGGCTCTCTAAGCCAGGCAAAGGATGAATTTCTCTAAGTGCATTACCTACGTGTTAAAATAACAGTAAGGTGTTTCCAAATTATGTTTTAAATTAACAGTTTCTCCAGATAGGTAATAAAGGCCAGCATCCTATCAGAGTCTCCACACTTTGTTAAAAGTGTCAGTGTATTCTTCACTGTCCCATGTCTAGCAGGGCCTGCACCAGCATGAGTCTGGACTGATTATCCAGTAAGCTGCTGCAGGCATGAAGTAAACAAGAGAGAGAAGGTGTGAAGCAGCTAGTTCCCAGATATTCAATTCAGCACTGTGACAGCTCAGAGCTTGGAAATATGGCAGCCTCTTTTGCAATATTATGGGTCAATGACCTATGTAGGTAGGTAGGTAGGTATTCATGTATTCATGTATGTATTCATGTATGTATGTCTCATTTCCCAAATCTCAAAACCAAACACTTCTGTGTCCATCCATTGTTATCAATGGGAATCCATTCTGTGTTTCATTAATACCCACAGTTCCATTTAAGACAATGGCATTTTGTTCTCCCCCTCCTAAGCACCAGGTACTAAATATCTTATCAGAATTTTGTTAAGAATACAGCCAATGAAACCTGTAGGGTAAAGCAAATATCCCAGGACTCCCTGTTTACCAATTTCTATATAAAAACACAGCGCACAGAGAACCTGCCAGTGCCCAGGGCCTTTCTCCTCTTACCTTAGTTGATCTGATCCATGCAGTCTGTACAAGGCAATTTGCCCTATGACTGGGACAGATTGTCCTTAGGCCATAACAGTGCCATCTACACAGTGCCGGTGTGTTCCTGACTAGCCTCTGTACTGACCCAGAAGGTTACGCAAGTTTTGGAGGCAGCCTCCGTGAGCTTTGGTGGTCAGGAATTAAAGTTCCTTTCCTCAGAGCCCCAGGGGACCCATTTCAGCAGTGTAATAAAGTTCACCACTGAAATAGGTCCCTCAGGAAACCACAACATGTCACCATAATCCAGATTAGGCCCCACTGAGTATGCCAGTAAACCTCAATATTACAGTCTACCAGCAATCCAGTTCAGGGGCCTCCCATATTCTTCACTAATGTGCAGAAAGGGGGTCCTTAGTGCACCTGCTAGGCCAGAACACCACCAAGTGCAGAAAGGCCCCTAGACAGACCATTCACTTTTTCAACGAAAGAAGTTTGCAATGGTCATCTTGTCTTTCTTGCTTTCAGGTCTTTATCAAGACAGTTTCAGCCTACTATCTGTTGACCCTGAAGTACCAAAAGGGATTATAACCACACATCCAGACTTTATTTATCTATTTTATTTTAAACATCACCATACTGTGCTAGACCAAAGAATGATCACAGATGACTGGTCAGCTTGGAGGAAGTCAATCCATATGGTTGCCAAGAGTAGGCTACGATTAGATGGCATCAAGCAAGCAAGCAAACAAGAGTGCTTCTCATCTGAAAGCTCAAAAACAGCACAATTGTTAACTGGACTCTAATTGCATAAAAGAGGAAATTTAGCTGATGATATATGCATATCAAATTACATCTGTTAAATTTCCGTCTTCTATGCAACTGTTAAAGAAACAGGAAAGAACCCTGTCCTTTTTGACATGGTAACCCTACCTGAACTCAAGCATTTTAGGACTTGGGAAAGAAAAGCTACACTTTGGCTCAGGTACACCAGGCATTTAGAAGACCAACATTTAGAAGACCAACATAGACACCTTTCTTCACCTTAGCCTTTGGCTCAGGAACAGCTTCCCCTCTCCTTTTTCAGACACTTTTATTGATTTTAGTTAAGTTCTTCCAATTTATTTTTACTGCTGTAACCGAAAGCTGCCCCTGCACTGCCCCTGAAGCTTATGTGAGCTTGGGAACAAGCCTCCGTGGGCTCTGATGGATGGAGGGACACATTTCGACAGGATGCTTTGGTGCACCTCTGAAATAGGTTCCCTGATAGTCAGGAACATGGAGGCATGCTTTCTGAGTGCTTCCCTGTTCCAAAATATGGCAACACTGGTCAGCCAGTAGATCTTTATATCTACTGGTGTACTGTGAAACAGCAAGAGCCCCTTGATATGGATTACACTCCATTCTGTGAGAATGAAGCATACCAACAGTGGGTGGGATTTCACAGATCCTCCAATGAGACTACAATTAGGGATCCTAATACAGAAGAATAGCAAATACAGAAAGACCATTAGGATCTTTCTCGTGGAAAGCCCTATCTACTTGTTGCTTAATCATTGGATAGAGTTCAAAAGAGAGATACCAGGGCTCTGCAATAAACCTTACAAGGCACCCTGTCCAAGCACTGGGTACTAGTGTCACATTGAATAATAATAATAATCTCAGTTTAAAATATTATTGCCTAGTCCAGCTAGTAACTTTATTGCTCTGTTCAAAGACAGACGCACTTGTACAATATAAATCCAATCTAGACGTTATCAAAGTATACATCTTGAAAACCAGACTTTTGGCAACCATTAGACGTTGGACAGCTTGCTCCAAAAAGCAAAATCTGTTACAGCTCACCATTTCTCTAGCATTTTGTTCCATATTCTCTTTTTATATACAGATGCATAGTCAGGGCAACAAACATTGTATTTTTTCTGTATTCTTCAAGCTGAGGTTTCATTTGCAAAAAGAACAAGACCCCCCCACCCAATAATTTTAAGACCTATTGACTGGTTCTTATTAAAATAAAAAGATCAGCTGCTTCTGTCGGTGGTTATGTATTCATTACCAGCGAGAACACATATAATGGCTTCTGCATACACTTCTAGTTTATTATCAGCTTCTGACTCACTGCTTCAAGCCGCCCAGGGTAGGAAAAGCAGTAAATAAAAACCATAAATCCTAATCCTAACAATTAATTTGGTCAAGGGCAGTGAAATTGGTTTATGACCTGCCATTCCTCAAACACATCGAAAATGCAAATGAAGGAAAAGACTCTGAGCTTTTATCATTTCTTTTGTTTATCAAAAGCTGCCGCTTCTCTTCTCATGTGGCGCCCAGGAGGGAAAGGGCAGATGACAGGGGGAAGCCATTGGTCAGGCAAAAGAGACAAAAGCTGCTACCTATTGTCCAGAAAGAGGCTGTGGCTTGGCTTGGCTTGGCCTGGTGATACACAAGGGAGCTGTAAGACATGAAGTTCTGCCGCAAATGTCATTCTCAATAGTGCCAATGATACAGGTTTCAATTAAATTGCAGGGCAGGCACATAAAGCCTGTAGCACTGTCTGGTTTTTCAGCTAGAGGGGAAACCCCTGTGAACTGGAGGGCTCTCTAATAATCCCATAACCATTTTTCATGCCTGCCTTTTTCTCTCACTCTCATGCAGACACACAACACAAGTCCTTCTATTCTTCTGTAGAGAAAAAAAGAGCTTGATGGTACAATATACAATGTAAATACATATATACTATATAAACTGCTCATAAATGCTTGGTACAGAATAAATGTTAGCATTTACAAAAACACAACTAACCCACACAAGGCCAGAGAATGCAGTCTGGGAGTGTGTTTCTGACTTTTAGTATGAATTAGAAACACTGGTATATGGATGCTACCACCACTGAGTCACTTCTGAGTCACTTTGTTTTTCTGCATGTAGATACAATCTAAATATGGTCAGAAGTATGTCCCATTTTGCTCGGAGGTGCAAACGTCCAAGCAAGATTAAGGGTGTTTTTCCACTGTCACTAGAAGCACCCATTAAGTCCCCATTAATGGGTATGTAATGGCATTTTTGTACCTATTAATGGGTACTTAATGGGTACTTCTAGTGACAGTGGAAAAACACCCTAAGACTGCAAATGAAGCCAAAAAAACCCCCACAGAAATAGAAGGGCAACTTCCACTTTAAATACTTTAAATCATCTCAACTCTTGTTTTATAAAACTAGACTAAATACATAATATCGTAAATGCATAATCAAGCTAGAGCTACATGAAATCTGAGTGTTCATTGCTCTCTCTCATTGTCATATTATTGAACTGGGATGTAGCATATGATTGCTGTGTGCTTCAAACAGCCAAGACCATGCTATGTGGAAACACCCATAAGTTCTAGACAGATACACCAGTTAGAGGAGCCCTGCTGCATAAGGCGACAGACTGTCTAGTCCAGCATGCTGCCCCACACAATGGTCCATGAATTTATCTAATCCTTTCTTAGAGTTCTCCAGTCTGGTTGCACTCTGAACAAGATCCTAAAATTGTCTCTTTAAATTGTGTAGTATTTTAGAAAATGTTGTGACCTCATGAGACCTTCTAGTCAAAAGCAGACACGGTGGAAATTTTAGATGAGAAGAAGAAGAAATAAGGTTCAAACTGAGAATGATCGAAAACTCAGGATTCAAGAGCATACAAATGTAGATTTATCCATGATACCTGTGGTTGTGGTCAAAAGCTGGGGGGAAAATAGGCTGATCACAGAGTGAGTAGTTATCTTTCTTCATCCCTCCTTTTATATCTTACAATAAAATTGAATCTCTGAATCAGGTTATGATAAGTCATTATTCCTGTACCTGCAAGCACAACTCTCAATAGACCATGTATTTAAAATTGTTCAGTTTCATCAGTCTCCACCACATTAAAAAAAAAAATCTTGATAATTTGGAAAGCAGGACTTTCTGGATGGCTTTAGGGTTTTTATATATTGTGGAATGTGGACATTAATTTGTATGAGATTTAACTGCTCTCGGTTACAAAAGTATTAGCTGCTATAGCATATTAGTTGGCCATTGTTTTATCTTACTGAACTCATGAAAACCAAATTGTTGAATGAAGATCTCAGACCCTGCTTTGCAAGATGTCAAGCAGTGGTTTTCACTGCTCAAACGTGAATCCAGAATGCCATACATGCATTTTGAATAGTTTTAAAATTATATGAAATAAGATCATAGGAGCCCTGCTGGATCAGGCCATCTAGTTCAGCAACCTATCTCACAGTGGCTCACCAATTGCTTCTGGTTATTCTCAAGCAGAAGACAAAGGCAAAATCGTCAGCTGCTCTTGACTTCCTGCAAATGGCCTTTAGAGGCGTCCTGTGTGTATCTTCAACCTGGAGGCAGTATCTAGGCATCCACTCTCGTAGCCATTATGACTATTATTGTGATATTAAAAGAAACTGATATCAGAGACTTAGTGGCTCCTAGAGTTCTCTGCATTGATGGCAGATAAGGAAGAATTCTTTTTTTAAAAAAAAACACTATACTTTATTCTGAGATAACACTGCAGCTGGTCTTCACTAGACAGTCCATGAAGTCTATTTTAAATAAATATGAATAAGTACAGAAATATTAGAACCAATCCAGAAGTAGATCAAAGATCATTCAGATCCAGCATCGTATTTTGCAAATTTCCTACTGATGTTCTCACTCACTCATCATACAAACAAACACAGAGGATTTCTGTGTCACTCTCTGAACATGGTTGACCTATAGTGTCTCCAGAATCTGCCTGCAGACTATTATTTTCAGCAACAGAGCCCAGAACCAAATGTCCCAGGTTTAATCACCAGATATGTCTGCTTCAAATAAAAATAAATGCTAAGGGAGTTCTCTGCAGATGGTAAAGCTGAAAGGAATAAGGTATGGTCATAAGGGCTTATGTTTCTCCAGTCTCAAAATGGTTATGATTATTCACTGAGGAGGCAGGCCAAAGTCATGAGTGGTACCAACCAAATTTTTCTCTGCTACCTTCAGTTACCAGTCCCATGAGAGATCAGAGGGAGAACAGAGGAATGAAATAGGAGCTGTGGTACAAAGGCGGAACCACAAACAGCTCCCAATTTTGAAGAGAGAAGGATACTTTCCAGGTTGAAACAAGTGGACAAGCAAAAAGTCTGTTAGCATTTCTTGTCCAGCCAAAGTTCTGGGGCTGTCAAAAGTTTTGATATGTAATTCAAAGGACAGGCGATTAAAACTTTTAGTTCCACTGGGAAGATTAGTGGTGCTTAAAATACTTGATTTGTCAGGTGAATTAAAGAGAAGAACCTTGTTGTGAGGGTTTGAAGTTTATCAGACAAATTAAACACAACAGCTTTGTTAGGTCATAGAAGTAGTTGCACTGCTTGTCTATGAGTCTCATCTCAAAGAGATCTTTTACTCTACCTTTCCTTCTGGGATTCCAACACTCATCTATTCTCCCTTCCCGTATATTCAGATATATCATGCAGGACCAGGACAGGTTTTGCTTCTTGTGTAAATATGATTGACTACCTAATTATTCTCAAGATATAAAATTCAACTATGGAGTGATTTGCACACTTGCAAAGGGCTCTGGAAATTACTAACTTAGGGAGATGGGTAGGAAGCCCTTTCCAAGTGCTGTTTTTCATTCTTTGCATATTTGCAGCATATACTGTAGGGTATATGAGTTATCTCATTGTTATAAACCCACTCCACTCTTAAAGGAGACTATTTCCCTGCTCTTTGTGCATGTAGGAATTTTCTTCTTCTATCAGATGCCCCATAGCACTGATCAGCTGTAGAATTGTCTGAAAATTGCTGCGTGGAGCAGATGTGGACTGCAGCTGTTTGCCCTGTGATAATCCCCTTGGCCACCAAGCTAAAAATAAATACATCTCCCTAAGAAACAGAACCTGCAGGGCACTTCACAGAATAAGAGCATGACCCTGAAGATAATATAGACTTAGCATTTGTTTCCACTCCCTTGGTTACCACTACTCTTCTGTATCCTTCCTGTTTCCCTTGGTGTTGCGGTTTGGGGCTTTTTCTGACACCTCTCTCTGAGTACCCAAAAGCATTGCTTGCTTTCTTATTTGCAGGACTATCGAGTGAATATTTTCTTGCGGCAACAGTGGAATGACCCCCGGCTTGCTTACAATGAATATCCCGATGACGCTTTGGATCTAGATCCATCCATGTTGGATTCCATCTGGAAGCCGGATTTGTTTTTTGCTAATGAGAAAGGGGCTCATTTTCATGAGATCACCACAGATAACAAACTCCTGCGCATCTCCAAAAATGGCAATGTCCTTTACAGCATCAGGTGAGAAACAAAAGAATGGAATGAATTTCACAGATCCCTAAAGGGGATGGCACATGATATACATCAGGAAATGTCCTGATATGAATCGGGGCATCACTTGCATTTCTTTGTGGGAGCAGTATAAGTAGGATATTCTGGGACTATGTTCTATTCAAAATCATATTAGAAATTTATTTATTAAAATGCTAAAATGTGTTTCTACTAGAATATATAGATGTTGAAATCTAACTAAAAACAGAGCATGTACTTATTAGAGCATAAGTATATAAGAGGAGCCCTGCAAGATCCGGCCGCAGGCCATTTAGTCCAGCATCCTCCTGTTTCACACAGTGGCCCACCAATGGCTTCTGGGCATTTCCAGCAGAAGACAAAGGCAAAGATTTCACTTGCTCTTGACTTCCTGCAAATGGCCTTTAGAGGCATCCTGCCTGTTTCTAACCTAGAGGCAGCATCTGGACAGTGCCCATGTCCAGATATTTCTTCTCAGGGAAGATATCCTGTTTTCAGAAGCCTTAATTTTTGACTTACTAAAACTGCAATAGTTTGACATCCTTTCCCACATTATATTCTAAGTTCATTATGTAGTGCAGTTTCATACATGGCATGCAAGCTTGAACTACGTTCTGACCTGAAAGCTAACTGTGGAAATTCAGGACAGAAAATGAATGATGTTTCCATGCAATTCCAAAGGACATTTTGTGACAACAGTTAGCACACTTTGGCATGAAAACCTCACATGACATGTGACTACATCCTCAGACCCTTCATGCAATATCGCACCCCTATGCATTGTATGAAATTAGGAAATTCCCTATTGCGTAACACCAGTCATGCATCTACTAATCATCCTGTAACTGTGGCTTCCCCAATGCTTACAAAAAAATCTATAAACAGGCTGTTCATATTATAACATTCACACTCCTGAGAGGCATACAACCTCCAAGAGTAGGGCAGTACAGAGTATTCATTGGCATCAGGCCTGTTTTCTACGAATAGGATGAATACTTGCCATATATGATGTTTAAATTTCTGTTTGACCACTATGAGGAAAAGAACAGAGTGCTAGATAGACCATTCATAGGATTCAGGAGAAGTCAATTGGTATTCTTCAACATCTAGTGAACATCATTAAGGATGGCTTGCTTATATATTTAGTTATTTCCTGCAACTGGGCATTGTCCTACATGGTGTATTATATAATCATATCTTTCAAACTGCATACAAAAATATATCTAGGTTTTCACGTGGCTGGGGTAAAAAGCTACCCCAACCACACTAAGAGTTAAGCCTATGGATGCTCAGCAAAGATTAAAAGAAGGTCTGTATGAGAAGTTAATAAAGACGATGGAAGATGCAGCACTAAACTCACATTAATATCATTGCAAGGTGTTAGTTAATTTGTATTAAAGATGAGGCAATCTTGTATATGAGCCATCAAACAGCATTAGGAGTGTGCTATATTATGTGGCCAATATGAATATTGGTCTGATAAAATTACTATCATTAATTATTGGGTTCAATGTGGATCTTATAGCTAGCAGAATGGATATTGGTTGTTGACAGCTTTATGAGTAATGGTCTGATAGGGAGAGGGAAAGAGCTTTTATCTACCTTGTATATACAGATTGACAGAGAGAAAGATTCCAAGGCAATCAAAAGTAATCTTTCATTTTATTTGCTCTATGTAATGAAAAGGAAGGGTGCAAAATATTTTCTTACTTAAACATCTCTAGAACACAATACAGAGGAAACACCATTTGTATAATTTTTCAGGGTAATAACATTTATTCTTCCTTGTGAAGGCTGGATTCTTGTGGAAAATCTATGGTTCCCAAATGGTCTTTTTGCTTGATTTGAACTTTTATCAAAGGTAACATACACCCTAGGCTGCTGACATGGGTCATTACTCCTCATGTAACACCATGTCTGTGGAGGACACAAGACCACTGAGTAGCTGTGCCTCCCATGGATCTATCTATCTATCTATCTATCTATCTATCTATCTATCTATCTATCTATCTATCTATCTATCTATCTATCTATCTATCTATCTATCTATCTACCTACCTACCTACCTACCTACCTACCTACCTACCATTTGTATTTTTATCCTGCCCTATACCTGAAAGCCTCAGGGCAGGTAAAAACATTTAAAATCAGACATATATTAAAATAACAGTATTTATTAAAACAGTGTCTGTGAAGTGGGAAGAGACAGTATATTCCCACGTAACCAAAGGCCAGGGCAAAGAGGTACATCTTCACCACCTTCCTAAACATATATAGTGAAGGGATCTGACGCACCTTAAGGGGGATACTATTCCATAGCCTAGGGGTCATTACTGAGAAGGTCCTCTCCCAAGAGCCCACCCTTTTATTACTGAGGGTGGCGGGACAACTAGGGGGGGCTCCCCTCCAGATCTTAAGGTCACTATGGAAGGAGGCATTCCTTTAGATATTGTTAACAGTAGCAGTCCTGCTCTTCAGTGTTAAAATAGCTCCAGTCAATGAGGCCACAGGGGATCACTGTAATGTTCCTTATGGCAGACTAGACCAGTCATCCACCATGCTGATGGCTGGGCAAGTCTGCCTGCACACAGAACCCTATGCCATTTCCAAGGCTTCTGGAAACAACCCCAGAAATGGGCCATTCCTAGGCATGCAAAGAAAACAACCTCAGATGGCAACTCCAGAGGCCAGAGTGTAGGATATTACTGTTTACATTTGCTGTCATAAATGCGTCCACACCCTTACAAAACCAGAACGTCCAGAGGGAGGCCAGGTTATGTCCTCCAGAGTCCTTCAGAGTGCACAGGCCCTAACGTGGATCCCTAGTCACTGCTCCAGTCTTGTCTTGGATTGATTGACTAGACTAGCCTGGATAGAGGACACCAATGTATGCCACGCGAAAATATCCAAATTTGCTAATAGGCAGGGAGTTGTACAATTGCTTGTTTGTTTGTTTCATTTTATTTATATCATGCCCATCATTCAAAAGCCTCAAGGTGGCTTACATATTCAAGCATAGACAATAAAATCCTATATATACCGGACTAGAAAAACATTCTTAAAAACAAGCAGAAAAACAACTTCCCCCTCAAAAAAAAAACAAAAAAAAACGTTGGCCTTAATAGAACAGTTCTAGTGAATTAAAAGCACCACCATTACAGATAAAAGTAACGGTCAGGGACAGGAAAAGCTCTTAGGGTCTTATAGTGCACTCCATACTGACAGAAGAACATTCCAAAGCCAGGGACTCAGGAGTGGCTACCCAAAAGGCCCTGTTCTGTATGTTTGTGAGCTGCACTCCTCTTGGTATTGGTACATGGAGTAGAATTCCTTCTGCATGTGTCGCTAGCAGAACAAAAAAAGGAGAAGGCAGTCCTTCAGATACTCAGGAACAAAGCCATATAGGACTTTAAACATGATGGCCAGCACCTTGAATGGAATCTTGAACCTTATGCAGTTATTGAAGATGAGACTAGTATCCTCCCATCTAGAAGCTTCAGAGGGAATTCTGAAAGTTGTAATTCTGTAAACTCCCCAGTAAGAATGCAGCTGAAAAGCCTACAGGGGATTCCCCAAGTGGAGCCAGAAATTGCACAGATTGATTTGTTAAATGCCACAAAATCCTGCAAATGAGAACAATTGAAACTTCCAAATGTAAACCTGGCATGGGGCCCATCCCAGCCAATGGCCAGGCTTCTGCTTCTGCCATCAGAATTTACAGCTTTGGGCTGCTAAAGATTTCACTGCAGTCCTGGAAACAGGCCATGCAAGACTGGGACTTGGTGGATCTTAGTTTGAAAGCCTCCATGTTCTGGCCTCCACTGCTGCTACTGCTGCTGCTGGCAGCTCAGCCAGGACCACTGGAAGTTACAGGCACTCCTGATAAGGCTGCATAGAATGCAACATTAACACGGCCTGCATTGCTATCAAGGTTACAGCAGTATGGACTCCCATGGCTCCCAGGTGTCACTCACATACAGTGAGCTTTTGACTGCACCAAATGTAGCCTTGGTTCATAAATTCTGTGCCACGTCAGTGACTCACAGATACTCTAGGAAAGTCATAAACAATAGAAGAGCCATGTTAGTGCATCCTACTGTTCTTTGAAACTCTGGCACAGCCTGGAAATGTACAAGGGAATTTTCCATGCACTCCGATATTAAAATTTGAAAGCTGTTTCAGCTCACTTTTCTTTTGCTTTCAGAAGAATGTAAATTATTGGGGAGGGGGCAGGACTGAACAGAACCAGACGTATCTGGCTTTTTCTTTGCTATTTCTCTGCATGGTTATTTCTGGGTCATTGGCTTTTAGATTAACGTTTTGTGAACTGAAATAGCTGCGCTCATTTTAATTTGGAAATAATCCATTCTCGCCACCTCTAAACCTCCCTTTCTCCCTCTAAAAGAATGTAATTAAGAACATGCAATTTCCTTGTTAAGTGCCGCCTAATAGCAGAGAACAAAAAAGTGCTGACAATAGACCCTAACAACTGCCTTTCGATGAATTCATATACTGTTGCCAAACTCCAGCTTCCCAAATGCTAGTACTGCAAAACCCAAAATGCAAAAGGGCACATCCTGTGGTGACACCTGACTCCTGTTGCAGGTGCCATGCTGGTGGTGAGGAACAGAATGTAATGCAGATTAAAAAAACAAAACCAGAGGTGGCTTTAATTCAAACAGCAAAACAGTAATCAAAGCACATCCATAGGTCTTTGGGAGCTGAAAGCTTTAATTCACACAGCTGCTTGGAACACTTTCCAGCTAACAATCACAAGGTAATAAAACCACTGCCACTAAAGGTGACCTACCATTTATCTGTCTGCTCTGAGTGGCAAAAGAGATGTACTTTCTCCATTGTCTGAAAAGCATACAGAAAAGCATGCCTGTGCATGCTGCCATCAAGCAAGGTAAAAACTTTTGTAAGGCAAATCTCAGTTGGTATTAGTGTTTCTGTTAATCCAGGGGTATTTCCCCATTGTCAAAGCAAGGGTCTGAAGGAACACTACTAGCAGTTGTATAGCATCTTCTACAGGTCTGATTTTAATGTTGCATATCTGAACGTATGCCTGGATGTGATTTAAAGAACTAACTACGGGCATAACCTAGCCTCCCTCTGGACGTTTGGGTTTTGGAAGGGTGTGGACGCATTTATGAAAGCAAATGTAAACAGTAATAACCCACATTCTGGGATAATATTCAGACTGTGGCTAAATTCTTGGCAGGTCTTCTAAATCCCTCTCCCTTTTCCATTGACCTAAGACTTAATTTACATTATATGTGTCTCAATAAAATATCTTCTTCCCTACAGCTGGAGTTTAAGTTTGTTTGTCATATCCACTAGCAGTGCCAAGCATCCGTTCACTCTCTCTTTTCATTTCTCAGGATCACCTTGACGCTGGCTTGCCCCATGGATCTGAAGAACTTTCCTATGGATGTCCAGACATGTATCATGCAGTTAGAGAGCTGTGAGTATTGAAGGTTCCCCAACTAAAAATAGCTGCTATTCTGAACCCTCGCAAATGCCCACACACCACATCATCTGTTCAGCTCTTAGCTGAACCTTCCAATTATGAAAGAGAAACCAGAGGGAAGGAGGACAAGATGAAGCATTGGGACAGACTTTCTGTCATGTGCAAGTTTTCATGCTTCTCTGATCACACTCACTGCCAGTGTTCAGACCATTCAGCTTAAATTTAGCTTCCTTTAGCAGATTCTCCTTAGAGAACACTCTGGGACGGGTGAGGGCAAGAATCTCCTGACTAGAGAAGATTGTAAGATACAGATCTCACTAATTATTTATCAGCCCTTGACCTCTGTCCTTCACTCCTGTCTAGTCCACTTAAGGGCCAAATTAGGCATTGTACTGAACACAATTGCTGCTACTGAAAATTGCTATCCTGTGACTAGTTCCTTTGCATCTGCCGAGCAATATGGCTTGTGTTGTGCTGTTGTGATGTTCCATATTTCTCCATGGAAATGCTCCATCTCTAGCTGCCCAGGCTGGAACTTGAGAGATCCAGAATGTTATGTCAGGAACTCTTAAGGCACATTCTACTCTAGAGAAGGAGAGGGAGAAACCCAGTTCAACAGATGCCCTAATATCCCGCAGGAAGCATAAGCAATCTGACTGTGTATTTCAGTCTTATATCTTCACATCATTGCCAAATGTGGGGTTTGTTTCAGTTGGTGCACAGCAACGCCACATCAAGGGGTTATCTGAATTTTAATTAATGCATCGATTTTTATATTGCTCAGTACTCTCTGGTTGCACATGTATTCAAGTAACTGCAGCCATGGCGGAATGTTTCTTTCATGTTAAAACATTTTTGCAATCATGTCCGCCCATGGATCTTGATTTTCATCTGTAGGGCATTCTTGGCATAGGTCTCATCCCCTGGATGTTTCAAGTTCATATACACAAGGGTCAGCGCTCACAGATTTTGTCTGCTTCTTTGCTCTCTGTAGTTGGCTACACAATGAACGATCTGATCTTTGAGTGGCAAGAAAAGGGAGCAGTACAGGTTGCTGATGACTTAACCCTGCCTCAGTTCATCCTAAAGGAAGAAAAGGATTTGCGCTATTGTACCAAGCATTATAACACAGGTTAGTGTGATAGCAGATACATGGTAAATATTAAATCCTGGAATTAATAAATAAAGCAAGGCCATTTCTCTAAGTTCATTGTTGGATGTTTCAGGATGTCATCTCAGTCACTGCACCTTCATTTTCATTTCAGTGGTATTAGTGGCCCTCCATAGCACCCAAAACCCTTTAAGGGCATGAAGAAGAATATGGAGGGTGAGACTCCCAGCTGTGACACTTTCAGATACTCTTCTGTAGCACCAACAGAGATGTGGAAGCACCAGGAAATATTGCAGAGAGGATGTTCTAACAGAGCAACCTGCCCCGAGACATCCCCTGCCACAAAGGTGGTGATGTACATTCTACGATTACCTGATTAAGAATGCATAGTAAAAGCATCAAGGCAAGTCAAATTGTTAAAGGCTAAAACTAGGCAGGCAAAGATATAAAGAACTACTGCTGTTTCTAATGCCTTTTTCTTCCTCTTGGCAAAGAAACATAATACCATAGAGCTGTTTCTTTTTCTGCCCTCACTATACTCTTCTGAATGAAAAGTGCCATCATCCTTCATATAACACTTTTATTTGATTCTCATAAGCTTTGGTGCATTGCAAAACTATTGTGCAAGTCATTGCCAATGGCCCTGTAACCAATATAACCAATATAACACACTGTTGTCCATGGCTGTTTTTGCCAAGTACCCCAAAATGGACCATTTTCAAGGCCATTTCTCCATGCTCCTTGCCCCAAGTGGACTGGACCAGCTGATGAGTTTACCACTGGGAATACAGAGGAAACCACTTTAAAGCAGGCTTCTCTCAGAGTAAGCCCCAGTGTCATTTTAACAGCAAGGCCTACTCCAACACCTGGTCCCATGCTGACAAGCCATTTGTCAGGAGGCACAGCAGATTTTACCTCTGAAGGTAAACTGATTTACTCTAAGTTTCTAATTTTGCATTAAACAAATGAAGTCATACGGACCATACATGGTTGATTCAATGTTAAAGAAAGTGCTGTTAACTGAATAAAAACAACAAGCAAAGCAAATATGAGCCACATTTATTAAAATACCTATGAAGCATGAAAGAGGCCTATTAGAGTGGTCTCCAGTGTGGCTCAGGCTTGGTCCACATTCCAAATATGGCCTCACCATAGATTTATAAAAAGGTACTTGCTTTTCATCTCTACTTAGCAGTAGAAGCCATTATTTGATGAAAGAGCTTCAGTTTTTTGCACTAATGGAGTGTTCCTTTCCTAATTACCCCTAGGTTTGAATTTGCTGTTTTCACTGTTGCTCTGCACCTTTCATTGAGCTTTTCACCAGAATGCCAGGGTCTCTTCCCTGGTCTGTCACAGAAAGTTTTCCCCCATCTATTTATAAGTGTAATTGAGGTTCTTTCCTCAATGTGTATCACTTTCACTTGCTAAAATTGAAAAGCATTTGCCACTTTGTGGCCCACTCACCCAATATCAAGATATCTCTTTGGAACTCTTTATAATCACTTTCAGTTTTTATTATGCTGTACAATTTAGTTCATCAGCAGACTTCGGCTATCTCATGGGTCATATAATACTAAATGCCTCACCTCTTTCCACTCTGAGTACTGGCCATTTATTACTACTCTCTATTTCCAGTCCAGTTATCAATCCAGAATGGGACCTGTGCTGTTATTTCATGACTGAAATAGTATTTCAACCTTCTAATAATTCTAACAAATTAGCATGACATAATTTACCTTTGCAGAAGCCATGCTGATTTTCTTTCAGCAATGCTTACTCTTTTACATGCACAGTAATTCTATCCTTTATGATGGTTTTCATCACTTTACCTGGAACAGACATTAAACTGACTGACCTGTAATTTCCTGAATTACAGAACTTATTTTTGAAGATTGGTGTTACATTTGCTACCAATCTTCCAACACAGAGCCTGATCTTAGGGAAAGATTATATATTTTGGCTAGAGGGAGAGCAGCCTTCTTCCACTTTCCACACTCATTGGCCTTGGTTCTCCCAGCTCCATTCAGCTGAGGAATGTAGCTAATTCCCTGGCTCCTCTGAGTCTTCTCTCAGTTCAGGAAACATGACTAATCCCTTTAGCTAATCCCCTTTGTTAGCTCCTCTGAGTCACCAATTGTTACAAGCCCCTCCTCTCCCAGGCCATGTACTCTGGCTAAGTTTGAGGAGGGAAAGCCCACCTGTAGCAGCTAAAACAGGGCCAGACCAAGTGCCCTACACCCTCTCTCAATAGGACATATGTCTCCAGCCTGCAACTTCAAGGCCAAGGGATGTTTGTTCCCTGGCTTTGGAACTAGGTTGAGCAGGGCAGCAGTCATGCAGATGGTTACCAGAGTGCTTTATGCCAACCTCCCATGTTTTCAGCCAAGGTCGTCCTCCACAGTGCTTGCCTAAGACACGTGTTTACCCTACCCTAAAGATCTATCAGTTATATAAATGGCTGCATAAGAAAAATAGTGCAAGTGCACAGTGTTGGAAGGGGTTAGAGGTTTTTGTATGCCTGCAACCACCCTAACATCCTGAATTGTCATTCATATCAACCCTTCCTTAGTCACACCAGATCAATAGCAGTCGTGGCCATTCACACGTGGCCCTCAAACAACATATAAAAGGTAAATGCAAGCATTCAGACCAACAAGGATTCATCACTACTGCTGCAGTGAGTCAACTGCACCTTTTACTTTTTCTGAACTTATCCTTTGTCTCTTCAGCAAACACTGAAAGCAAGTTTGCCTAAATAACTTTTACTTCTTCCTATTGGATAAAATGTACATCACATATCCTTCAGGCATATGTAAAAGGAAGCAACGATCAGCTTCCAAACAGCCTTTGTATTAATACAATGCAGTGGTGATTTGCACAATGGAATCAACAGAGAAGAGACAAGGCTCTGATCAAAGAATCCCCATTGATAATTTGGTGCAAATAAAAATATGATTCAAGGAGATCAAAGGTGCATAACTAATCAATGCCTTGAGATCCTGACTGTCTTTCCCAGTCACACACGTTTTGCAGCCATATGTACTTGTATGGAAGCTATTAAGAAATTGTTGTGTATCAGCTCTTCGAGTTCACAAAACCTGTAAATAAATCTTTTGAAGGTTTACTGAGTTTTTGTTTCCTTGCTTATTTGGGCTGTTCAGGGAGATTTTAAACATCTTGTTCTCATAATTCCTCCAGGATATTTTAATGATATTTTTAATTGATTAGCATCTAGTTTTTGATACTGTTTGTATTTTCTGGATACTTTTTGTTCTGGTGTTCCACTGTGTATTTCTTTTCCCTGTGTGCCTTCTCATTAATAAGAAGCTGGTGTCTGTTTCATATTAGGAACCTCAATGAATGGTGTAATTTTTAATGCCTGTACATGATGTACAAGCACTACATAGAGCAGTGGTTCTCAACCTGGGGATCGGAACCCCTTTGGGGGTCGAATTATCCTTTCAGAGGTGTCGCGACGAGCCTCCCGCCACCCTTCCCTCCCACCTCCCAGCTGCTCCACCCCTGTGGTTGTGGGTCCCCACAGCATGAGGAACTCCATTAAGGGGTCGCGGCATTAGGACGGTTGAGAATCGCTGACATAGAGGTAATATATATCTTCCACCCTTATGACTGTGTAGGGAAAGTGAATTTTATTTTTTATTTTATTTAAAACAGTTTGCATCCTGGCTTGACATGGAAACATTGATTCCTGCTAAGAATCTAATTTGCCTGAGTGAGCTAATCTTTTCATTGAATCTTCTGATAATTATTAGGGAAATTCACCTGCATAGAAGCCCGGTTCCACCTGGAGAGACAGATGGGCTACTATCTGATCCAGATGTACATCCCTAGTCTGCTGATTGTCATTCTGTCCTGGATCTCCTTCTGGATCAACATGGATGCTGCACCTGCCCGGGTTGGTCTGGGTATCACTACTGTGCTCACTATGACCACACAAAGCTCTGGTTCTCGAGCGTCCTTGCCCAAGGTAACCTGACTTCCTCTAAGCAGAATTTTCTAAGAGGGCTTCGCAGCAGTGGTAGAGCTTTGGGGGAAGAGAGAAGAAATAGTCAACAGAGCCACAGTAGGTCAAGGTGAATAGCTGGTGTAACAGTACAGGATGCAGTTGCATCCATATTCCTTCTAACAGTAGTCTTCACTGAACACTCCTTGTTCTTGGGTACCAGCAAATCAGATCTGATTATTGGTTGACTGTATGGTCATGGGCATCTCAATGCAGTTTACTTGGCAAAGATGCAGAGATAGTTTGGCATTGCCTATTTCCAGGAAGAGGGCTGGGGATCATACTTGTAACCCTCTGCTTGCTGTTTGTTCTACAACTGAACTGCATCCACTCCCAAAACATTTATTTCTGATTTTTAAAATATGCATAAGTTAGTCATGCCTGGATTATAATATAAGTGCAGGGAAGTAAGAGAGTTCCTTAAAGGTATGGGATGCTGGATACTACTTGCTTTTCATCTCTACTGAGCCAGTTTGGTCTAGTGGTTATGGAGTCGGACTCTTATCTGGGAATACTGGGTTTGATTCTGCCCTCCCCCATGAAGCCAGCTGGGTGACCTTGGGCTAGTCACAGCTCTCTTCTGAGCTCTCACAGCCCCACCCATTCCTCCCATGGTGTTCTGTTGTGGGGAGAAGAATAGAAAAGCTTTGTCAGCCGCTTTGAGTCCCCTTAAATGGGTGAGAAAAGCAGGGTAGAAAAGCCAACTCTTCTTCTAGTATGATTATAGTACACTGATGGTGATGAGCAGATAATATTTTCTGTTGATCTTCAGTCAATGACTGCATGTAGATAGTCAGTTTGGCAGAAGTGGCACGTCGCCTGAATCTCCATCAAGGTGGGGACAACAACAAAGGGGTGATCACATCTGAGCTCTCACAGCCCCACCTACCTCACAAGGTGTTCTGTTGTGGG
>MTQE01000401.1:13212263-13259132 GCA_014337955.1 Aspidoscelis marmoratus | reverse complement strand
CAGCCGCTTTGAGTCCCCTTAAATGGGTGAGAAAAGCGGGGTAGAAAAATACTTCTTTTTATTCCTCTTCTTCTTCTACTTAGTGGTAGAATACATTATTTGATGAAGATACTTCAGTTTTTGGCATTAATGGAGTGGGCAGCAGACAACGGCAGTAGATCATACCAAATGGACAAATCATTTCATCCAGCCTAAGACTTCCTATTTTCATTTTCTTATGTTTTTCACAAGTTCTACTGGACACGTTTGACTTCTCCACCTGTCATATCAACCAATGGATTTGTCTCTCTTTTGTAAGCTTCCAAATGTGTAATTACTTCTCTACACATTAAAGCAGGGCTGAATCAATTCAAACTCTTCTATAATTGGTATCTGACCCCAGTTAAATTAACCCAAATCAGTAGGGAATTGTAGCAATGGGCTGGCATTATGCATAGGAGCAGATATTTCCATATGTGCTGCAACTATGGAATAAGTCATAAGCAGTGGAAAGAAGGAGGAGTGATTATTTAAAAAGATAATTTTTGAGTATTATCTATGTCTCCAGTGAAAAAGAGATATACTGATCCCAACAGGCAGTCAGGAACAGGTTAATAATTTAATAATTACAATAAAAAGTAGGACTGTAAGTAACCAGAAAAATCAAA
Source organism: Aspidoscelis marmoratus (assembly GCA_014337955.1). NCBI lineage: Eukaryota > Metazoa > Chordata > Lepidosauria > Squamata > Teiidae > Aspidoscelis > Aspidoscelis marmoratus. Next base: position 13,258,485 of record MTQE01000401.1, on the reverse strand, counting down.
AACCTTACATAGAAGATAAGCTAAAATAAATAGAATGTATAAGCAGTTACACATTTAATTAGATTCTGGGAAGATAGGAAACAAATAGCATTATGATGGGTTTTGAAAATTAGATTTTTTAAAACCAATTATTATAATATCCATTGTAATTAAACTGAACTAGCAGATTTTAGTTTTGAATGTTGGCTCTAAGCAGCATTGGATTTCTGGTCACCTGTATGGACAAATGCTCATTATTTTGTACTGTATTTAGTTAGTGACAGATTTTCTTTGGCTTTATGGTGATTTTAATTATATACATACATACTCATTGGCATAACCTTACAGTCATTTTTTGGCTGTAGCTGAAAGGCAGAGTATCTCCTTTGCACACCAGAAGGTCAAGCTTCAGTCTGTCAGATCTTTCTGGAAGAAGGTGGTAGCAAACCATTTCCACATTGTTCCTAAGAAAACTTCATACATGTAATCACCAGGGGTTGAGCTCAACTGGCAAGTGTTTGCAGGAGAAGTTATCTAACATATATTAGCAGTTGGTGCCCATAAAATACAAATCAGATTATCTTCGTAGCTACCCATCCAAGGAAACATATTGTTATAAATGAGTTTAGGGAGCAGAGAGACATGCTTTTGAGGGTTTAATGCAATGCTCCAAGTTGGGCAGGAAGATGGGTTACTACCACTTGGCTCGGAGTTCAGAAAAGAGAGTCTTCATTAACCGAAGATGGAGCCCACACCTAGATCCAACTCAGAAGTGAAATCTTCTCTAAACTCCCTGACTTTGAGCAGAGCTGGAAAATTGTCCATAGATTGGACTTGGATGGCATAAGGGGACACAGACAGTCAAGCAAGGTGCTGGGATGTCATACAAACTACCCAGGCACCCTATTCCTCAACAGATCTTCAAAAGACTGGAAGGGAGAAGAAAGCACACCAGAAAAGAGCAGCAGGCCCAGACTGCCCCCTCTCCCTTTGGCAGGGGATCCTGGAAGAGGGAGAGAAGTCTGCAATTATTCGATGAGCAGTAAAAAAGAAATCGTGAAAGTTTATAGAACATTATTTAAAACATTTAAACCCTCTAGTACTATGATTTCTCTGCTGCCTCCTCCTCCCTTGCCACTTAGTGATCACTGCTGTTATGGCAGCACTCTCTCCTGTTGTCTCTCAGAGACTCTGCATGCACACGCACCAATTTTAAAAATAAAGCCAAAGAACAACAACAACGCTCTAATAGCAATTTAGCCCTGATCTTGTAAGAGTGCCTCCAGATGAGGATAAAACCCCATGATTTCCCCAGGACTATATTGGGAACACCACATATATTCATGGCATTCCCAATAAAGTCCTGGGTTAGTGGACTCAAAGTCCAATATATTATTATTACAAGAAATCCAACAACAATGCCTTATCTCTATCTGCCATTTCTTTGTGTTATCATTGTTCTTTCAAAATACCCACATGCTAGCAAGCTTGGGGGTGGGGTGGGAGACAAAGTGGCAGGTGCTTGCTAGCATCCAAGTATTTTGCAACAGAAACAGTAGTGAGATGAGACAGCAGACAAAGTAAACAATTGTGATTGTGTCCTCCTGTCTGGTAGCAGTGGCAATGGTGGGAACAAAAAAAATTCCACAATTTTCTCTTGCCATCTAGAGGCACCATAAGATTCGCATTAAGGCTGCCCCAAATCCACCGCGAGGCAGTGGCAGCCCCATGGGGACGCAGCCTTAATTAGAGATGCTTCAAACTGGTTCAAGTTTGAACTGGTTCAAATCAAACGAGAGTATTTGAAAAGTTTGAGTTTGAACTGAAGTCACTGCCTGTTTGCAAAAAGTGGTGGTTTGAAGGTGTTTTGATTCAAACTGAACACAGTAGTGTTCACAGAAAAGTTTGGTTTTAACCAAACCCAAAAAAAAGGTTTGTATACATATCTAGTTGAAATTGTAATAGAAAACGGGAACCATAGATTTGTGCCAAGGGACCATGACGCTAAGAAATTCAAAAGAGATTGGGAGCTAGCTTTGCCATTTCCTCAAGGAGAGAACGATATCTAAATCACCCCAAGCAGCTAAATGGGAATGGATTTTGTTAACTTTGCTGTAACACACTGGAAGAGTCCTGAAACCAACCAATCACAAATCTCGCCCTCTTTCCTCTACCAGGTATCCTATGTTAAGGCCATTGATATCTGGATGGCTGTGTGCTTGCTGTTTGTGTTCTCGGCTCTTCTTGAATATGCTGCAGTCAACTTTGTGTCCCGGCAGCACAAAGAGCTTCTCAGGTTCAGAAGGAAAAGGCGGCACCACAAGGTAAGCAATATGCAAGTGAACACAATTTTGTAGAGCACAGCTGAAATGGATAGGCACCAAAGCAAGACCAACGGGTGCTGTGGAAACCACTTTATTTGGCAAGCATGATTTCACCATAATCATAGCATAAAAGTGTATCCGTAAGATAAGAATAGCTGTGTGGAAGATAGAGAGATGCTTATTGTAAATAAAGCTGGGAGGCAAACCAAATCAGAACTCCTCAGCACACCCTCACTGAATATGCTGAAGCGTTTATAGTGGAGGTGAGGAACTAGTGTTCTTCCAGATGTTGTTGGATTCCAGTTCTCATCAGTCCCAGCCAGCATGGATAATGGTCAGGAATGATGGGAACTGAAGACCACTTTGTAAGTCAAGGATCACCACCATAGTTTCTGGTGGTTCTTGTAGTGCATCTGAGGGATTTCTGAGGTCTCCCCCCCAATCACTCTCAAATAAGTTTTTTAACTCTCCTACTCACCCAAAGAAGCAACCCAGTCATGGTGACCACAGCATGTCCTCAAAATTTCAAACAGGCTGGTGGACTTAAAAGATTGTCCATAACTAACTCAAAAGAGTAAAACATCTCTAGATGTACAAGGATATATTAGAGAGGAAGTTGGAAGTTGATGGAAAAGTAGCAAAATAAAAGTCCAAAATAATTGCTTCACCTATGATGTTCAGCTTGCTCTTCAGTTTTGTAAACTATGTTAACCTTTGTGATTCAAGAGCTTATGTCTGTAAAAGAAGTTGTCCTGGTCATGCTGCCTGAATTGCTTCACATGCTTCAGTTTCATCCGTGATCCATGCTGCTTTTTGGAGGGAAGGGGGAGGGTTTTTCAATAAACTTATTTACTGCTCTTCGTCAACTGCAAGTTTGAAATTCAGGAAAATGAATCTGGTAGGCGTATCCCCTCACTGTCATCTCAGTCCTGATTCAGTCCATTCCTGAAAAGTTTTGACTTCCCCTGCCCTACAAATGCTCTTCTCCAAGTTGCAGTGTCAGCTTACAAAAGGGACCACATAAAGTAGACTTGTTCAGGCAACCCTGGATTTCAGAAATGGAGAGTGACTTAATCTGGACCTCTCTCTTTACCTACTACAGACAAACCCTCTTTTTCACATTGGCATGTAGACTTCAGCACCAACACTTTGATGATGTTCTGCTACTCACTCCTCACTACTGACCAGCCCATGGTGGGTTTTAGAGGTAGATTTTTGGAATTTTAAGGCTGCCTGCCATTATTGCTTCCTCATCAGTTAGTGTGAGTCATGGTGGTGTCTTTGTGTGTTACTTTAAAGTCACACACACATCCAAGTATTCAGCCAGCACCAAATACCCAGAAGTGCACATTGCCAAATCATGCATGTGTGGTTGTCTATTTCAGCTTCCAACCGTGTGGAGTGGATGGAGTGACAATGTCGGCTCTGTCCAAAAGGTGCCTTAAACTGCAGTTGTTGGAAAACCCACAGCCAGCACTGGGGTTCCAGCAGTACTTTTAGAACTTTCTAGGGGGAATATAGCAGGGACTATGGTGAGGTTGCCACAGGTATGTGTCAGTTGCTCTTCTAGAGAGGGGGAAAAGGGTGTGGATCAATCTACTAAAAGAAGAGGTAGATGCAAGCTTAAAAACTGCACAGAACAATAATAGATTGTTTTTTCTTAGGCCGTGTCCCCATGGGGCTGCTCTTACCCTGGGGTGGATTCAGAGAATCCTTAACGCCAATCTTAATTTGCATTAAGGAGTTCCCATGGTAATGGAGAACTGGGTGGGTCCAAGGCAAACCCGCTGATCCCCATGAAAACCGTGGCAAATCCCTGCATTGGGATGCCATGGTTTTCTCCACCACCACCACCAGGATCATGATTTTGCTCCCTTTCCCAGGCAAGGCACTTGCTTGCCTCAAAAGGGGAGTAAAAGCAAGGGAGTAAGGGAGTGCAGAGGCTTGAGTCTTCTCTATTTTCCAGGGAGGTAACCTTATTGCCCCCTGGAAAAGGGAAAAATGTCAAGCCTATACACACTTTTTCTGATCTGCTGACAAAAAGCCAAGCATCTTTCGTTCTGTCAGCAAATCTGAAAAAGGAGGTGTAGAGAGTTGAAATTTGTCTCTTTTCTGGGGGGCAATAATGTCAACCCTCTCCACCTCCTTTTGTTGATTGTTTGGGGCTAAAGCAACCCCTTACCTGGGTGACTGCTCACTCAGGTAAGGGGGGAGGCTGTTGCAATTGCAGCATTAGCAGCAGGGACAGTGAAAACCCACCTGTTAATGCTGCAGTCATAACCCGGGAGCATCCCCATGCCCCCTTTATAACCCGTTCCTGCCCCATAATTCGGGGCAAGAACAGTTATAAGTTATAAAGGGGGGTTATTTTGTCATGAATTTGTGGCATTTGTCCCTCATGCAGCCCAAATTTGGGCTTTGCATGGGAACTCTCGCGAGGCGAACTGACTTTCACCTCACAGTATCCTTGCCATGGGGACAAGCACTTAAAGCAGCATCTCTCAAAAGACATTTCCATACTAATTGGATCTTTGAATCCCAGAAGAAGGCTCACACAGAGAGACAAATGCAGTGGGATGGTTTTACTGTTTCATAAATATTCCTTGTTAATTTTCTAGATCAGGGCTTGCCTCTTTTTGGATTGGATTGGATCAGTTTCTCCTCCTTAATAGGCATCCCGGGCTCATTAGCATGCTGGATATGCATTTCCTAGCAATGCTTATGCTGCCAAATGAGAAAATTTCTGCCTCTTGTGTCAGGATATAAATCAAGAATGGAGCAGCGTACAAGAGAGCAAAGCAGAGAAGGATATGGCACAGTATAGGACTGGCAACAATTGAATCAAATTCCCTGGTAATGATTCCTTTGAAGAATGTTGAAAGTTGCAGGTGGGATGAAAAGGGTCTTAGCTTTATAATATGCTGTGATATAATTGTACATATGTAAATATGTCCATAATTTCTAAAGAATTTTCTAGCTTCATAGAGTCGAGCTAAAATTCCCACTAATTTCCTAAATCCATTCCAGGACTGTATTACATCTAAAACAGGAGACTGCTTCTCTGTTAATTTCTGGCTTTATATTACTGCCACCTACTGGCAAAAGCAAGAGTAATTTCTTTGTAAAATGGCTTGCCGTGCCATTTTGGAAAGTGCCTTTAAAAAGCCCCCAAGTTACCTTCAGGTCAAAGGCCACTTCCCACTCAATTTCTTAATTCACCCCTTCATTCTTAACTGGGTGGGTTTTTTTTTTAATGCTTCATCTATCACATAAATTAAAATAGCAAAATCCACTTAATAACTTGATAACCCACATTTTCCTGTGTCACCATAATCTAAATCTGTCCATTAAATAAATTGGAGTCTCTTTTTATAGTTTAGTGCTAAAACTGTAGAAATAATAGTTCTATGAACTTCTGACTTCCTTTTATCTTGGTACTAATTGAGTACAAATATTATGCATGCATAGAAATTCCCCAGGGGGGATTTTGCATATAGATCTATTAAAACACATGAAAGCTTTCTACAAATGCACAGGGCAGAACATCTTCTATTATCAAGAACAGAAGCTCTCGGCAGTCTTGTGCTGTGATCTTCCTTCCCCTCCTCACTTCCTTTATCCGTTACACCAACACAATTTTGCCTCTCCATTTCTGTCTTTCCTCAAGATGAAGGATGAAAGAGAACCTTTCCTGAATACCCAAAATGTTTTTTTTTCCTTCAAAATTTGAGGTGGATATTAGGGATGTGCATGAATGCTCTTTTTTTGTATTCAATTTGCATCAAATCAAATGCAAGAAAATCTGTATTCCTTCAAACAGATCCCCTTCAAATGTGGTAGGATTCAAATTTGATACAAATGTTCAATCCCATACGAATCCCATACGAATGTATCAAAACATTCTATTTGAATTCAAATATCTGAATTCATAAGAATTTCGATGAATTTCGAATGTTATGAATATTTTGTGCACATCCCTGGAGGATATTGAATGCCAGCATGGTTAAACAACAGGACATTAAGTTTTTTATTTGTCTTTTAAAAAGAGGAAGTCTTCCCAAACCAAAGAACATGTAATGTTCTTTGAACTGGAAATATTTTATATCGTCATCAAAGCAAAAAGACTGAAGAACAGATATATTTTTTAAAAAAACAATAGTCTGGTATATACTACAGATGTGATCTGGTAGATAGTCTGGTAAAGAGTGAAGCACTATGGGAGAGTGCTGGCATCAAAAACTAATGGGAGGGCCAAGAGAAACTGCAATGGGTTCCTGCTGCTGAAATTCAACTGGTTTTATAGGTAAGTTATATGCTTTGCAACTAACTCCAGGTGAACCCAAACCCATTCAGTATTATTTGCTTAATCAAAGTGCTCTCACCTCCCATTCATACTTAATCGCAAAGAGCTTGTAGGAGTTCAGCTCATCCATACCATGCAACATGAAAAGCAAGGCTGCTCTTAAAAGATACTCTGGAACAAAAGGGAAAGAAAGAAAGAAAGAAAGAAAGAAAGAAAGAAAGAAAGAAAGAAAGAAAGAAAGAAAGAAAGAAAGAAAGAAAGAAAGAAAGAAAGAAAGAAAGAAAGAAAGAAAGAATTTTTTTGTATATTCCAAAGCCTACACAATAGTTTCTTTATAAACACAGGAACATCTTTTTCCTCCAGGTGACTTCTAACAATTAACTGGGCATGGCCACCATATATCCATCATAGGTTGCAGTCTTGTCCAATGTTTAATCAGTTTTCAGGCCATCCTGTGTTTTAAGAGATCACACCAAAAACACATTTCCATTTCTTTGTTGTATTCTCTGTCCCCAATTGGGACTATTCTGTATTTGTATTATCCCAGCACTCAGACCATTTCAGCTCATTAGTTTGTTTACATCTGCACGGTATGATTACACAAGGGGACTATTTAGAGCAGCATCTGGACTTTCATGGGTGGGCAGAAGGAGTTTCTCATTCCCTGAGTCTGGGCATTCTTGAGAGGCAGCAGCAAAACACTACAAGGAGCCCAAAGAAACCTGCTGGGTGCCTGTTTACAGTCTTATTCTACCCCACCCCCAAATGGCTCATCCATTGCAACTTCAGCACTGAATTATGCTCTGAAAGGGCATGTCCTAGTTTCCATTCCACAGCAAACATAGCACACACCCCACCTAAAAACATGCAGAAATCAGTTGCAACAACAAACAATAAAGGGGGAAAAGAAGTAGGACTGGGGAATGTGGGGACAGAGGGTGATGGCCTTCTCCTTTCCCGAGAAGCCAAAATTTGACCGGCAAAAAGCATCTAGTCACAGAGGACAAAGAGAGGGGAAGGGGTGGAAAGGAAAAAGGAACTGTTTCACCAGACTGAGAATGAAAAGTGTGAACAACAACAACAACAACAAAACCCAAATAAAATATGCATTAAAGGGGGAGGGTGTGATGGAACAAAATGATGTGAATCCACATTGTCCCCTAAAATGGACCATCCTGCTGTGGTGTGGCTATGGCCATAGTGAACTATATTTAAGTATGCTAAAATAGAGGCACCCGTGTGTTAGGGCAGAAATTGATTGAATTGCCAGCGGATTGAGTTTAGAGCATCATAACATTCTCATCTTATTCCAGATTAAAGATCAGCAGCAGCCCTAATGCATTCAGCTATGTATCATCAAATACAAAATATATAAGGTTCAGACTCAGTAGAGTTCTTTTGAATCTCCCCAAAAAGATGCTACGTAAGCCAACCAAGTATTTGCTATGTAATGAATTATAATTCACCATAATTAAAGTGATCTTTAAATATGTTTACACCTAAATTCTTTCAGAATGAATCCTACTCAGGTTGCATGTATCGCTTGTTCAGCTGTGGCTCTTGAGAATAACTATATACTTTATTTACAATTCTTTAAGAAATTTTAGAGCCACCCTTAGATATCACAAAAATGTCCCTGGAGAACAGTTCTTAGTTTAAACCTGTAACGTAAGGGGATCTCTGTTACCTTAAATGCCTTTGTGAGAAAGTGAAACAAAGGGCATTCTGCAGTGATCCATATACCAGGCTAGCAAGCTTATTAGAAGCCTCCCTTTTGCACACTGGTAACAAAGGAGGCCCAACTGCAGCAACATTGTGCAGAAAGGAGGCTCCTAGTCCACATTCTGATCCGATATAAGGGCCAGTGTGGAATCACCCAAAGAAAAACAAGTCAGGAAGCCTTGAAGAACGACTAGAGGGAAGGAACAAAAGTTTCGCTACTGCATTGAAAGTGCATACGGGTATCTTTCAAGAGCTGAGCCTTTCTTCTGAAAGTCCATGTAACTCCATAGTGACTTTACTCCATGAAGTGACTTTGACTATCGGAGTTACATGGAGCCCACTCCTTCTGGGCAGGCCAAGAGTAAAGAAGGTATGGATGGGGAGGAGGGGCAGAAGCAAAACAGGGGATATTTTGCCAGAGGACAAACACAGTTCCTGAAGAGGAGGAGGGGGGTTCCAAGAGTAAAGGGATCCCCTGCTTTGCATCTGTGTATTATACTGCACCCCTCTATAAGGTTGATCTCTCCCCCAGCCCCCAAAGAGTTGTCTTTCTCATGAAAAGGGTTTGGGAGAGGCATGTCCCAGCAACTCTGAGGGCCACCACAGGACAGCCTTATAGCAAGGGTGCCCTGTCTCTATCTTATGTGTAAGCAGAGCCCTATGTTCAATATATTCCAGGAGGATGATACAGGAGAAGGCAGGTTCAACTTCTCTGCCTACGGGATGGGCCCCGCATGCCTGCAAGCCAAGGATGGCATTTCTGTCAAGGGAGCCAATAACAACAACACCGCAAACCCTGCACCGCCTCCGTCAAAGTCCCCCGAAGAAATGCGCAAGCTTTTCATCCAACGGGCCAAGAAGATTGATAAAATCTCCCGGATCGGTTTTCCGATGGCCTTCCTCATCTTCAACATTTTCTACTGGATCATCTACAAGATTGTCCGAAGGGAAGATGTACACAAGCCGTGAGGGGAGGTCCGAGAGGACGGATAACCAGGCGAAGGCAAGAGAGGTGGTTATTCTACTCACTATGTGCAATAGCAATGCAGCAATGCATGAATTTAAGAATGTGGCAATATCTATTTTAAAAAGTGGGTGACTTTTAAACAAAATATATAATGAACTAAGGAATACTGGGGTGGGTGGGCTGAAAGCTTACAAAACTTGAGGAGATTATGGGAGGGAGAAACTGTTTTACAGCATAGGGACATTTAGGATTGCGATGGCAGCAGTCCAAGCAATGTAATATATTAAATATATATTCATGCTTAATTATAATGCAAAAGGAAATCCTTTTTTAGCCTATTAACAGCTTAGATTCTAAAGCCAATGGAATGATTCATGATTCCATGTGCAAAGAGGATTGCAATTATGCTTAAATCAGATTCTTGCTCTATAGGCCATACCAGTTTCTAAGCAAGCACGCAGAACAAAAACAAGAGCAAAGCCAAACCCCTCAAGCAAAAGTGAGGGGGGAAATTATTTACTTATATACTGCCCCAGGTTGTTCATGTGTGGTTTGAAGATGGAATGAGTCTGAAGGGAGGATTTTAAAAGACCAAGGACAGGTCAGAGTTTGGAGAAGGGTTTAAGGAATGCTAAAATTGCAATTTAGAAAATAATTATTTTATGATTCAAGGGAAAAAAAAACAGTCTATATAAATTCATATATCAATAGATTGATAATAGTACTAAACTCCTTTTGGAGAGCAACCCAAAGAAGAAAGCTAACATAGCTCATTGCTTTTAACCACCATCTTTTAAAGTGAATTGAAAATCTTTCCCCTGGTTTTGGCAAGACTTTTGTTGCTCCTTCTCTTTTAAAATGGCAAACGGTTAAGAGTTGTTTCTTTTGAGAAAAGTGTTCAGTCACAACACAACTTATTCACCTCTGTAAGACTCTCCGATTGTGAACTGTAAGATGTTAAAAAACATTATTCGTTCTTCTGTTACAGTATTAAGTGATTAGCTACTACGAGAAAAAAAGGATTTAATATAAGCCAACAAGAGCAAACTATTCTATTTCTGTACTTCAGAAGAGAAAAGAAAAAAGGGGTGTGTATGTGTGCATGCGTGTGGGTGCACACACATGTGTATGTGAACAATTGTGTAAATAGCAGTAGCAGAAAATTAATTTTCATTGGTAAGCCTGGGGGGGGGGAGGGAAAAGAATAATATATACAGGAAAGAAAATCAATATTTTCTGACATTTCATAGCATTAGGAATATTCAAGTGGGATTGCTAGACCAACTATATTTTTGTATCTCTTTGGTGCTGCATTTAGCTTTCATGGCTAGCAAAACACAAATGAGACTTTCTTGCCTCCTTTGCACTCTGGCATTGGTAAGTATCTTTTAGACTATGCCAGATGATCTGCTGAGCCAGCAAATAAGACAAAAGTCCCCCTACTTCATTTGGTGGGGGGGGGGCTGCTTCTCATCCGGGCTAGTGGGAAGAGGAAGGAGAACATACTGGAGCTCCTCTATCTTCCATAAGTTGCAGGCAAGGCGTCAAGACTCATCCATGCTCCCCCCTTGCCCAAAACCTCCAGAATACAGGTGAGCACAGATGATCCTTACCCTTCCCAGGAAGTCAGTAAAGGTAGGCTAGCCCAGGTGAGGAGTGACGCACCCAATGGAAGTAAGGGACCCTGTGTGCTGGTTTAGTCTGCCATTTTGCACACCTCCTAGTTTCTCCTCTACCAAATGGGTCCCTTTGATGCCATTTTGTGGAGAGAAAGAAATGGTCATCAAGGTTTACATAGACTGGAGATATGACCAGCTCCATGTGGGAAATTAAATCTTGCAGTAGGGAGTTCTTTACCATAAGGGTGTGTTAAGTCAGCATTTGGGATTGGGGGGGGGGGTGAAAGACAAAGGAGTGCATGTAAATGCATATATATGAATGTGTGTAAGTTATCAAGCATCCTTCAGTAAAATTGTCCCAGTTCCAGCTTGATCCTTTGGGATAAATTTCCCTTGTTCTGCACTTTAGAAACTGAAAATGAAGAGAGATTCAGCTAGTAGTAAGACAATCAGTTTGCACTAAAATGTTGGCCCATGTTTACCTTTTTGGCAAACAACTGTAGGTAGGTCTATATCTTAGCAAGTGCTATAATAGGCCAAAAAGGCCTGTCTTACATCAGAGTTTTCTCTAGCAAATGCATAAAACATGGGACACACACACCCGAAAACACACATCTGAAAGCTATGTGCAAGAAAGTTTGAAAGCCACACTTTGCATTTGCCAAAGAGAAAGCCAAAATAACTCTGGTATAGCTTTCAACAAACAAAATTGCTCTTAAGAGGCACTTTAGAAGGGTTCAGGTCTACCACAGTGAGGACTTGAACAGAGATATCCCAAAAGCATTTTATTCATTTCAGCACAGAGGGAGGCTGTTCACTTCTCAAGGACTGAGGAAACCAATAGTAAGAAAAATCAGCCAAGCTTTAAGTTTCTTGTTACCTTACCAGCAGTTCTTTGGGGCTCAAGAATAAATTATTCCTCCAGATTATAAAGTTACACATGGGTGTTTAAACTGCCATTAGGAAAATATAGACCACATTAAGAAATCTCCATTGTTTCAATTAACTCCCACATGCTGATATTTAAAAAATAAAGTCCAGTCAGGCAGACTGCAGAAGGTAAATGTTTGTTACCTGCACCCCCACGCAAACAGTACTCCATCAGGACAGATCTACCGTTTGAAGGAGAAGGAGGGATCCAGAGAGGAGGAGGAATTGCAAAGTACCAGCAGACTTCACCTGGACAGAAAAAGTATTTCATTCTCCAAATTGCTATGCTAATAGCTAAACCAGCTGTAATTAGAATTGTATTTTTATATGCATTTCCATTTCAAACTATCCGTCATAATGCAATACATATGTTTATGCAAATAGTCCTGGAGATATACATAACATTCAGAATATTAGCATTATTATATAGCATAGATTGCTCTTTCCATAGCATTATCAACAAGAGCAGAAATCCCAGCATTATACAGTGTCTGGAACTGTAAAACCACCTTCAGGTAAGAGAGAGAGAGCGCACTGGGATCAGGTTTTGAGCAAGGAAAAGCAAGCATTTTTACGCACTGTCCAAAATTTCGCTTCCTTGAATCTTCCTTTCCTCCTCCCTCTCTGGCTGTATTTCCAATAAGGCGAGAGCAAAAGAACAATGGCATGCTTGAGAGACTGATTACTGCAATAGGGTTCTTTGAGACTCTAATGTGTTTGATGATAGTCTGAGAAATGGTGGCTTAAAGCATCTGGTAATAGGTGCCAATCTAAGTGGAAAGACACAAAGGAATTGAAAAAGCCAGATCATTAAGAGGAGGCAATGTGACCTATTCTGCTAAATTGCATCTCAGGTGGCTCCTTTTTATCATTCCTCATTGTCCATAAATACTTCTTTCAAAAGAGATTTACTTACAGACATACAGACTCTCTTTCTCTCTCACACACACAACTTCTGCAATCCAAAATGCCAAATCAGAGCGGCTGTTACACTCCAAAGACAGTGCCCAGGAGCCTTGCTTACTGCCTGCAGCTGCTACTGGGTTAAGGCTGCATAATAAATCTGCCACAGCATGAATAGTCCATCCTGCCTGCCGTGTACTCAGCAAGCCATTCTCCATCCTCTTGTCGGAAGTCAGCGAGCAGATGGAGGGATTCCCCTACCTGCCCGGTCTGACACAAGAGCAGGCCCTGTCATGCCAGCCTGTCCCCTACCATGACACAGAAAACACCTGCTGTTCCTTTTCTTTCCTTCTTTAACTGAATTGGATTTAAGACTCACCTTGGCACAGATGCTACAGACCAAAGCACATTAAGTAATGTCCTGCATGGCTGCCTACCTGCTCTGAATTCAGACTTGCCTAAATTTCTCTCACATGTTAACTCGAATGGCTAGGGAAGAGATTGAAGCATGTTTTATAAAATGCCTCCCCACTCCCACTGGCTGGCTGAGCTGGAGTGTTCACAAAACAGTCTTGTGGAATCGTCTAATTAGATACCAACCCCCACCCATTGCTTAGAATATACAGTGCATTTAAAGTACTTCCATCAAATGTATAGCATGCACAAATAACCTGTGCATTGTTATGTAAATAGTCTTAATAACATATCATGTAATATGACCTATTTCAATTTAGCCAAAAATCTTTCTTTCAGGTTTGGCACATCTCAGTATTAGCTAGGATTAAATCATGGGTGAGAATTTAATCAATTCTGGATAGAGTTGGGACAAAAAAAAAATCTATAAAATAATTTTCTGAAGAACAGTAGTTTTTCTGCTCCACCCCCATGTCCGTGCAAGACTTTTCTAACTTTTGGATAATTCCCTGCTCTGCCACACAATGACTCACAATTTATCACAATGACTTCACAAAATTCACCCATTAATGGGATACACATCTATGGATCCCGTTTTAATATTGTTTAATGCAGACCAAAAGAAATAATTACTCTGGTAATTGTCCTACCCAGTGTTCTCTCCAAATCAGTAGTTTGTTTGATTGATTGATTTTTCATCCATTAACAGCAGCTATGGTAGCAACAGAGTTTCACTCACGATTAAATGGACCAAAATTCCTCAGAAGAGAATTTTCTAGATGAGAGACTGTTCTAGATTATTTCACTTCTCATGATACATAGAGTCATATAGTGGAAAGACTGAGTGTAGACCATCAATTTCTGCCACTACAAATTGGAACAATCCAGTATTTTGCATACAAAAGTAACCCATGAGAGAGATGCGCCAGGGAAGAGACCATTACCCTGGTATGTTTCATTGGAGATTCAGGAGTGGGCTCACACACACACACACACACACACACACACGTACTAATAATCTGAGCAGCTCCAGACACCTGAATTTACCCATCTGAGGAAATAAAATCACACCACCAAAGAGCAATTTATTTTTGGAGGGGCTCCTACCAAGACCCACTCCTAGCCACCACAGACCCTACTGTAATCTCCTGCTCCCCCCCCCCAAAAAAAAGCATTGCTCTATCCACCACACCAGGGCCTCAAAGTCATCCATACTATTCAAGGTTTTGCCTGTTTTCAGAAAGGCTTCTGTCAAGATGAAAATCATCTATCCTGAAATCCTACCATAATCTCCTTTAAAAACCATTTTAAATTGCTAATAACGAGGCTGAAAGGATTTGGACAAGGGAATACATCATGAGGTATATCTGTATCCTTTTTCATGGCATCACTTTTTATTGACCCTCTTCTCATTGGATTGTTTTATTGTGTCTGTAAATTGTAGAGAGCAATTAGATAAGAGATCAGCAGTACAAGGGATTGTTGGCAGAAGAACAGGAAGGAAATCTCTTCTGTTTGCTAATCAGAGAATTGGCATAACAATTGCTTTGCTGTCTGTTTAAAGCTAAAAGAAAACTTCTGCCAATAGACCTTAGAATCAGTCACTTTTTAAATGCATATTTGCATTCCAAGAATGATATTAAAAAAAAAAGTAGTAATCAGCCTGACTGACAAAGTCACTAGAAGTAAATATTAGAATGTGGATGACCAAGCTGTACTATAGGGTGAAAGTTGCTGTTTGGACAGGTCATGGGTAGAGTAGCCTAGCTTGACTGTATCTGGTATCATAAAGTTTGTACTTTTATCACTAGGTTTTTTTTAAAAAAAAAGAATTTCAAATATTTATTAGACAGTAACATACTTAACTTACATACATATAAACATAGATCAAGTAAAAGCAACAGTAAATAAAAAACGAAGTGTACCGAGGCATCCCTTCCCCCCCCACCTGTGATAGACCAATTCAGTTGACTTAATTGTGGTTACTATCTAGGCGTACAGCCATTTTAATAGAAAATTCTTTTCTGGGATACATGTATTCATTTCTATACATGATTTTTATCACTAGTTTTTGACAAAGGTTCACTAGGAATGGTCACCAAAAGTTTCAGAGAATAGTGTTTTTCTTCATCATCATCTGCACCTTCACCATCCTCAGTTTATTTCTCTACTGTCTTTTCATGATATGCTCAAGAAAGTTTACAAGCAATTGACAAAATACAGAATACAAAGCAATATACAGTGATTACATATCATTTAAATATAATGATAAAAATACTTTTAAGTATAAAATCCAAACAAAAAAAATGCACTCAGGATGCACACAACGATGCACCCGTGTTTGTTGTCGCATGCCTTAAAAAGGTAGCTTAATTAATTTTCATATTCTGAGGTAGCTTTGTTGTACAGAAGCCACAGACAGATGGCATGTGAGTCGAAAAACACCACCCAAGATAGGAAAACATGACCAATCCTTGCAACGGAAAGCATGGGACTGCCACACTTTGTGTTTAGATCTCCAAAGCAATTGGAGATGCCTACCACTTCTCATAAGTTCTCCCCCATTGACCAGATCTATTACAGGAGATTGAAGCTTCAAACTGAATCAGTTTTGCTCAAGGCATTTTCCCCTCAAGCTAATTTCAAGCCATTCTGTCACCAGTAACACTTCCTGCATGGCACAGAGGCTCCACCATTTGAAGCTAATTATTTTGCAACAGAAAACTGGTTTATATTTTTCGTCTATTTTTGCAAGGGGTATTCTGGGCTACACAAAAGCTGAAAAAGCAAAGTAAACTGGCCAAATTAGGAAAGTGGTTCAGATGACATCCAATATCATCATCATCATCATCACCACCACCACCCATTCTGCCTTACCACAGTGGTGAAAATGAAGGAAAATAACCAGGTTTTCCCACGTATTTGCATTAGTACAGGATGAGCTCTCTGAAATACCATTTTTATTCCTAAACCAAGTTGTATTTTCACTAAGAAATAAAAAGAGTAAAGTTCACTGGAGTTAACTGTCCTTTCTTCCCATTCTCTGCCCTAAATCCATCAAGACTTTATTAGTGATGTGCTGAGCTGGGCCATTTCACACTGGTTCATGGTGGAGGTGCCCAGGCAGTCACCCAGGAGTTAGCCACAACTCAGTGGTACCCAAAAACAACAACAAAGATTAATGTTTTTCACTCCCAAATACCCATGTCTACAGTGCTTCCATGTGTACTGGAAATACCAAAGCTAGAATCTTCTTTACACATAGCTGTTTTACAAACGCATAACAAACTGGGCTTTTTTTTCCAGGAGCCCAGGAAGTAAAAAGGACCCTATTGGTGTATTTGGCTGTTTGCACTCTGTGCCTACTTTTGGTCTCATTCCACCCTGTTTATGTGCCTCCTACTATGCTGTTTAATTCCTGGTCAATTTATGTTACATTATCTCCAGTGGCGATTCTTATAGTCTCTATGCAAGCAGAAATTAGGGAAGCACAGGACAAGTAAAAACTTCCATGTCTATAAAGAGTCTGACTGTCGGTCACATCAGCCTCCAACAACTGCTGACGGCACCTGTATCCTAAGACATCTGCAGAGTAGAAGTTTTGTAAAGAACTGGTGAAAAACTTCACCAAACCACAACCTAAACATGAAGACTACTTATGGAAGCCTATGAATCAAGACTTAAGTGGCAGCAATTATTCATTCCATTAGATGAAGTTGGTCACCAGTGTTGGTGGAACTATAATTTTTGGTAGTGTCAGATGATTTGATTTGGTTTCAGCTTCTTTGGCATTCTAAAGATTATAACAAGTGAGCATTTTACAACTGCCCTTAAGGTAATTGCACGAGACAGAAGATAAACTAATTCTGGCTCAAGTTCATTATCAGTGTTAAACCCTGCGCAAATGTCCTCACACCTTAGCAGGATTCTCAATACTCCATTAGCTAAGATTTCTTCTTGCAAAACCCCTGTGACTAATATTGCTGCAAAGTTAACAAGTCAGTCGTGCCTTTAATGACATTCTAAATGACAAAAAATTCAATGTGCCACATAAGACTATTGGCAGAAGTAAAGTAAGCCACGAAAAGTCATTGATTCCCAAAGTCCTAGTCAAATTATTAGGAGAACCATCCAAATATACTTAAGTACAATTCAGAGCCAAGCTAAGGAAAAGGACATCACACTAATATCAAAAGGTCAAGAACAACCTATGTGTAACACAATGAGAAACAGCCTATGGCCAGAGAAGCAGGAAAGACATGGTGATGGTTGTCATCTATCTAAAATTGTCCTGCAGTCTCCAAGATTTTATTCCTATCTTTACAGTAGCAATGAAGGCAAACTTGGTGGATGAGATGAAAAATGATGGATGAATAAGATGTTTGCTGCTTTCCTTGTGATCCCTGCCAAATGGTCCTCTTTTGTGCACCTGCAAGACGAGCTCTATCATCTTGTCTCCTACCCTCTCATAAAAAGAGCTCAGGCATTATCATCAGTCATCTAGCTAATGCTTGGCCCACTTGGCATGGCTGCTTGGGCTGAAAATGGAAGCTGCTGTTTGCATGAAAACATTACAATCTCTTCTAATTATCCCAAACAAATAATCTGCATTCCATCTCCTTTCATCATGAACCTGTTAGATCCAGCAGCACCCAAGCAAGCGTTTATCTCTTTGCCTTTGCATCACTGTACATACATTTTGTTGGGAACCTCTAAGATAGGTTGCAGGTGGAGTTGGCAAATCTAGAGGGAGAGGTTTGTAAGGTTTAGTGGCACCTAGATTGTCATCAAACAGCGGACTTCTTCTTGGCCCTTTTCAAGTTGCATGTTTGCTATATAAGTACCACAAGTTGTGATAAACCCTGCTCTGGCACCTGCCTTTGCAGTTATAATAGAATGGAAGCATCATGCAGGGATCCACATTTTTTTGATCTCACATAGCTTCTGCCAATTCCTCACCCTGCACTTTCCAGGACAATTATTTGCAAATTGTGATTTTGGGGCAGTGTTACATAGTGTCATCCAAACTGCCAGAAAACCTTCAAATTTCCACCATGATTCTGTGGTGATTTACATTCCAGGCCACTTGTATTAACTCCTGGCAGCAAATGAAAGCTCAGTGTCTGCTTGCAAATTCAGCCTATTGGTAAGGCCACTGGTAAGGCAATGACTGAAAGCCTCACTTTGGCCTGAAATCCAAACTGAGATCCAGTTCAGTCAAGGAAAGGAAAACCTTTTAATTGTTCTTCTGTCTTGATCCACTGGAAACTCAGAAATTCATAATTTGGGTATAGATTATCCAGTTGGTTCTTTTGCTTCCAAGTGCCTGGCTTTCACTGATTATATTAAGCAGATCACTTGCTTAACAACACTCTCAGCTGCAGTTCATTGGATATTTTCATTTTATGATCTTTTCCCTCAGAAAGCCAAGAGTTTGTGTTCATTTTCCTCCCCCATTGTAAGGCTTTCCCATACCCCAAACTGTGGTCTGCTATAAAAGCAAGCCCACCTCAGGTTAATGTATCTAATTGATTAGCAATGTATGAATGAAACAAAGATAGTATGATTTCTAGATCTCCTTGGGGTTTAAACAGGAACACCATGGAGGAATTTATGTGATTTAAGAGCAGCTTGAAAATCCTGTAGTAACTTACATGGCAGCAAACACCATCAAATTCATATCTATGTCTGTGATGGCTTTGGAAGGAGGCTCTCATTAGTCAGATTCTGCCTGAAAGACCGGGGGGGGGGGGTTGCTGCACACATACCGTGGATATTTATATTGAAAATAACCTGACATTGACCAAATTAGCTCTCAGGTGCTTCTGAGCTACTGTTTCCATCAAAACTCTTGCCAGCCAAAACAATAGACGAAAGCAGCTATAGGGTGTTTTTCCACTATCACTAGAAGTACCCATTAAGTACCCATTAATGACGTTAATGACATTAAGTACCCATTAATGACATTAATGTACCCATTAATGGGTACTTCTAGTGACAGAGGAAAAACACCCATAGTTTAGTATTGTCTGGAGGGTTATCTGTGGTACAATTAACATCATTTCAGCTGACAACTGAAAGATGAGAACCTAGGCTTGTTTCTCTCCCAACATATATTTTAAATATTAACTGACTCTTCTTTTAAATAAAATAAAAAATCAGAAACATCAAGAAGTGCTTCCTGTCTAGGTATTTAATCCCAGTGAAGAGTCTAGCTATTAAAACTGTTTGATCTGTGACATCCATTTTTTTCTCTTTTAAAATTAGTATTGCTATTTATAGCTGCAACTTTTACACCCAACTCTTAGTCTGTGATCTCCGCCCCACAAAAAAAGAAATTACCTTGGATACAGTTAACGGGTATACTGTGTTGTTTAATCACATTTAGATCAGTATCAGGATATCTTTTAAAAGGACTACATTATGTGAACAGGAAATTCCAGAACCCTAATAGATGGGCCCTTTCTGCACTAGCTTTTTTCCAGAATATATCCTGTAATGGAGGCCCTGCTGACCACATGCTGGTACAGACTATGGCAGGCCTGCCCTGTCCCTACCATAGTCTACAACAGTATGTGGACAGCAGGCCCCTCTTCAGGGATATATGATGGAATAAAGCCCAGTGCAGAGAGGGTCATCGATAGGAGAAGCAGTCAAGCTTCATTTAAAAACCTCTTGGAATTAAGAAGCGTAAAAAAACAAGTTTCTAACAAACCTTTTTTCACAAAAGTTTAGGGGGGAAATTAAGCTGCATCCTGACAGGGTGTAAAATCCAGAACTATCCTAGCACCATAATCGGGATTGCCACAGGTGTCCATGGCAACCACAACACAGCCCCGGCATATTGGGTGAAATCCCACAGTAACATTATTGCAGCAAAATCAGTTCCCAATCAAGAAGGCTCATCTTGTACGGACGGCTCCTTGTATAATCCACCATCTTGAGAATGGCAGCATGCATATGTGGGCCAAACAAGACCAAAAATGATGCCCACACATGCAAGCAGGGCAGCAAATATGAATTTCCAGGTATTTCACACTGCCAAAATACCAAGATGTAAGTACCACACCTTGGTGAGAGCAGGTATCCACACAGGTAAATGCCTTCACTTATCCCATACTGTTGTTCTGCCATCTGAGCAACATGTGATAATACTAGAAGTACATTGCTCCAGAATACCACTAGTGGATTAAGCCCACAGCCTCATGAGACAGCCTTAGTCTGTTTTATGCAATACTGAGAGATCCCAAACCCCATCAGAGGCACATGCTCAGTAGTCATGTACTATCTGACGAAGCAGAAACTTATGTAGTGGAGGGTAGACGCCACATTAAGCTTTCTACATACCCAAAAAGATTTCTGAAGTCCTCAATAGTCCATCCTTCCTTACAAACTATCCATTTTTTCCAGTTTAGTAAACCTTTTGGTGTGGAGCTTCTGCAGTAGGGCAAGTTAGTTTGGGGAAATAGTTCCTCCGCACAAAAGCAACCCCTGACACAGGCTGATTTCACAAATTGGCAGAACACAGTCTTAGGCTGCATCCATATGTTGCTTATTTATTCCACTATATTTGGATATTCCAAAATAAAGCAGGGATACTTCAAAATATCCAAATATAGCAAAGTAAGTAAGCAACGCCTGGGTGCAGCCTTAGTTATGCTGAAACAGCCCCTCAAGCTGCTTCCTTGTTTTTCTGCAACTCTTACTATATTGTACAACGTGCACTTTAGAAGATATTTAGCAAATGATTTTGCCAACTATGATTTATATATTTAGTGAAATGAAGCCAGGAAGAGGGATGAAGTCTTTCATTTTGGCAGGGTTTACTTCTGCCCCATGGCTGGGCATTCTGCATTTAATCATCTAGATAGACATTGTCAAGATGTTTTATGTAGTGAAATAGTGTTAATATAGGGGAAATATTAATACAGTGTTTTGGGAGAAAGAGTGTGTTACATGACACACACATCACAGTGCAAAATTGTGCCAAATCAGTCGTTCAGAAAATGTCATCCTTTTAGCATTTTCTTTCCAAATTAGGTGCCACATTTCACATGTGCTTGCAAGTATTGATGTATTCCTGAAACATAGTCCATGTTACCAATAAGTTAGGTATACTGTAATACATCATTCATAATCCATATACAGGAATGGTGGTGGTGGAAGAGCATCACATGGAAATGCAAGCATCCACAACTGCAGTAATGTGTCAGCTAAGTCCAGAAAAACACCATGTCTGGGCAGTGAAGAGCAGAAGTGGGAAAACTGCAATCTACTACATCCTACGGATGTTTCCCATAATGCCCACCTTAAGATCCCATATGCGTTGTCCAGAATGAAGACCACTAGTCCAGCCCAAGAGGGTTCTGTTTCCATAAGCCATCTCCCAGAATGTAGCAACTACAGAAGCATATTACTCATTCCTTTTCAGCTTAGACTACTAAAATGACATGTCATTGATTTTGCCTGAGTTGCTCTTCCATGTATATGCTAGAAATCTGCCCCAATGGTTTTGTGAATGTGCATGGTCTTAACTACTGTTAAGAATCAAGTTGAACTCAATATAGAACTGCCACGAAAGTGTCAATACCCAAGTCTTGCCTATGATCATTAGCACAAAACCAACAGTGAATTGCACCCAAAATAGGACTCAGGTGGGAAATAAACCAGTGGAGAGGGTGGGGAGGGAATTAAGCACCAGTACTTTGGATTCAGAGCTGTGTAAACTATGAGAACATGCACTTTAGGAGGCATTTCCTCAACTGAAGGACCTTCCAAAAATGTAAATCAAGTCTAAGTGTATTGCAGTACAGGATGCATAAGCGATGTCGTTCATCGTTTTTTAAGAAAGTGGGGAACTCTCCTGCCTTTTCTATGTGAAATTTCTATGTATTCATCCCATTGGTATGGCCTTAATGCTCCATTAAGGATATGTTTTGCTACATTGGACCCAGAGTGCAAAGCAACTGCTTCCTTAAGAGTAAACATTTATACATCATGATAAATCTGTATCTTATATGAAGTACAGCTTGCATGAACACAAAGAAAAAAATTAAAATATCAATGGCAGATTATTTTTTTGGCTTGTAAAAATAAATTTTAAGAGAAAATCTATTTCAGCAGTTTGGAGATGGAATGTAAATTTCTGTTAAGTGTATATAAAAGTATATTTATTCAATCATACATTCATGCCAATTCCAATTAACAAAAATAAACATTTTCTGACATTTGTGTGTATGTGTTGTTTTACTATGGAAAAAAACAATGGTGGTGTTAAGTCTACTCACCATAGCCGCAAACCTTCAGCACTGTTTGTGTTGTCATCACAAACTTAGATTCAAGGGTACCACTTTCTCCATCAAAAGCATAATCAGTGACTATGAATCTGTTCCCTTTTCTTAAAACCTGAATAGCCATTGATCAGGAAATCACTTTTACACATCACGTCCCCTTTTAAACAATAGAAAATGTGTTTTACTTCTTTAAATAGCCATTGATTTGTATAAGATGTGGTCATCTCGGAATGCCAAAGAACAGAATGTTAGAAGCTGGTCTGTTTAAATGCAGGATCTGGGCCTCGACTTAAGGATCTGAGCCTCCCAGTAGTCCAGTCAGAAGTGGCCCATAACATACGCACAGTGCAAAATCTCAGGAACCGGAATACACCGTTTCACTGGCACTCTTTGAAGTTGACACATCTTTGAGCCATCCAAGTCATTTGCCACTGCTAAGGAGACTTCAAACAAGTCTGAAAAACTACTCCTGGCTTTCCCTGGGTTCAAAGATGGGAATGCGGCATGGTGTCCTTTCAAATGCTTGAACTCCAGGTCCTCTTAACCACTGCAAGCATGACCAGTTGCCTGGATAGGGCCTTTCTGCACTGGGGCTTATTCCAGTTTCTATCCCAGAATAGGGATCCAATATCCACCTGTTAGTGCAGACTATAGCAGGTCCTGGGCAGGGTATGCTGTAGGCTGCGTCAGCATGAGAACAGCAAATTCCTAGTCCAAGATATAATCCAGATTAAAGCCAAGCGGAGAACGAGCCAAAGTTCAGTAACATCCTCAGCCTTAGTGCTGTTCTACAACACCAATCAACTACAGTATATCCACTAATGTCACATTTAAGATTGCTCCTTTAGAAGTGTATAAAGAAACATTTCTATCTGTAATTAAATTAAAAGCCACTTGGATACAAAATAGCAACCTTTTATATGAAAGTATGGTTTGGGATGTGTCCAGATAGAGGCTAAAACATGGGATAAATGGGCAAAATCTCATTTCTAGAGAAATCACTCTCGAGTTCTCAGCCTAGGTTTTCCTGGGATATATATGGACTTACTTTTCTGGATGTTCGCTCTCAGGATCTACTGGTAAAAATGGCCACAAAAGTGCAACCAACCCCAAAATGGCCACCGTGCATTTACCGTGGGTGGAGGAGCAACAATCGCACACTTTTGGTATTTTGTGCCATCAAAACACCCACATGTACACAGCACGTCATTGCGAGAGCAAGCATCCAGATAGATAAGGGCTCACGTTTGCCTTGCCATTTGGCAAGGACTACAAGAGGCAATTGCGGAATCTATACAGGTTTCCACATTTCCCTCCTGCTGTCTGTGTAGCAAAAACCTGTGATTAATGTGCCGTAGATTTCAATTACTGTGCTAGGCATGTCATTGCAAGCTACGGTACATAAGAAAGTGAAATGATGGGGAGTATATCTACCAGTGTAAGTCAGTGGCTGCCAGGTGAGGATGAAACCCAGATTATCTGTCAGTACCACCATGCAAATAAGACCCACTTTATCAGTACAAGCTAATAATGCTTCACTGGTCTCATCCCATTGTGCAAAAGTTCCAGAATTGTATTAAATAGGGAATTCACATTTCTCTAGCTCCTGTTAAACCAAAACCATGTTCCCAACCAGTTTCAGATTACAAATTAAAGAAACTGAAAACCCGAACTTCGTCTAAACTTGACCCCTTAATAAAGCTTTGTTAACCCAGAAGGTTACTCATCAGGGTATCTCAAGTAGACCCTCTCACCACCTTGACTGAACTCCAAAGACTGACTGAAAAGATCTGCCAAAATTCAGCTTATAAATGTTCTGTCCCACAAACTCCTTGTTTCCACAACACAAATAGGTTTCCTACTCTCCAGCAGCTTCAGTGTATTTCTGGTAACTAGCTGACTCAGAATAGTACAACTGGATTACATACAGTGTCTTTGTGACTGGAACAGATTAGAGAGAAAAGCCTGAGCAGGAAGTGATTTAACACTTCCTATTATAGAAGCCACTCAGATTTGCAAACACCGAAATGGAAGGAGCGCCATGAGATGCCAACTCAGAAATTTTCTTCAAGCTCACATCTTAATACTACACTGATGAGTAACTGATGAATTAAAATCTTATATGCAAACCAGTGCTCCCCAATGTCCTGTTTTTCCAAACTGTACTTCAACCCCACGTTGAATTTATTCCTTAATTAAAACACAAGCCACAAGCTTTCTTGAAGTAACAAATGACATGAATTCAGTCTTGCCAAATTCTAATTACATGGCACAGTACTAATATATAAAAAAATATCTATAAATTGATTTCTCTATCCAGTTACTATTTTAAGTTTGTTTTCAAGGCAAGGGTTTGTTTCATGCTTAGAAAGGCCACTCTGTCACATTTATCCAATTATGTAAGGCTGGAATGCCTTCTATACAAGTTCAAATCCAAAGGCCAAACCACTAACTTGCAACGCCACTGTTCTTTTCCAGTATAGAAAGCCTAGGTAGTCAGTACAGTTTTTAAAAACTGCATCTCTGCCTACTTGCATTCTCACTCAATTAATATTCCTACAACATGAATTCTCATGTTTTGCCTATATTTAGTATGAATAGTCATTTTTGGTTCAGTAATTATGGTAAGATGCAAACCCATGTCTCCCTCATTCTACTTTATCTATTTCCACACTGATTTTCTTTGTGCCCCACCCTGAGGCCTTTGGCCATACGGTGGGAAAGAAATCTATATCATAACAGAGAGCAACTGTGGTATTTTCCACATATATATTAGTTTGTGACTGGCAAGCATTCCTCAGTTGCTTCCATTAGTACCTCAAATCTAGGGTGTTTTTCCACTGTCACTAGAAGTACCCATTAAGTACCCATTAATGGGCACAAAAATGCCATTACGTACCCATTAATGGGTATTTAATGGATACTTCTAGTGACAGTGGAAAAACACCCCTAATCATGCGGTCACTTCACCATACAGGCAAGTGATGTTTGCATCACAACTTTTAAACTGCTATTTGAACTAGACTTAACCCTCAAGTCAGTTTGGTCTAGTAGAGGTGTCAAACTCAATTTTGCAGAGGGCCAGATTAAAAAAAAAGTAGTCAGGGCCAGGGGGCGTGGCCGGGGTGTGGAGGGGCTGGTTGTCCATGGCGGCACCCGTGCACTCGGGCAGTGGAGGGTCCCGCCACGCGCTCGCCTCACCTCGCCTCCTTTGCGCCCAAGGAGGACAGCAGCGGCAGTGGGCGGCGGCGGCTGCGGGCCGTATCTTTGACATCCCTGGTCTAGTAGTTTCTAGGAATACCGGGTTTGATTCTACACACCTCCTTTAAATCAACTGGGTTACCTTGGGCTAGTTACAGCTCTCTTCTGAGCTCTCACAGTCTTACCTATCTCACAAGGTGTTATGTTGTGGGGAGAATAGAAAGCTTTGTCAGCCACTTTGAGTCCTTTATATGGGTGAGAAAAGCAGGGTAGAAAACCCAATTCTTCAAGTGTTAAGTCTACTTTTGCCCTACGCCAGCCATTTCTTGCTGCCACTGCAATATAACTAATTTGAAAATCTAACTCAAAAGGATAGAACTAAAAACAGATGTGGAAAACCCCAAAATATTACAACATAGAAGCTTGGATCAGTTCAGCAGGAAGATGTGACATTTATTTCCTATTTGGTGAAGAAATGGGGCAGGTACTGGAATTGGTCTCTAAAATCCAATGTGTCCTCTATGTGAATCATCTGAAAATGCCATTGTGATACTACTACACTATCTATACAAAACTAAAACTGGTTTATAGTATGAAATATGAAAAACCATAGTTATTTGTTGATGAGCTCAACAATAGTCAAACACTTCCTTGTACCTTTCACTAATAAGGTTTAGTTCTGAAGAATTCTAGAATATCAAGTATAGGGTAATTTTAATTGAAATCCAAATTGATCTTTCTCAAGTGATTAATTTATCAAGACAATACTAGTTATCCTCTGATCTTGTGAAAAGAATGATGCACACACATTGCTTTTATTCAACCACTCTTGACGCTGGCAGCACAACATACAATCTTGACCCATGTTCTGTGTCTGCTGCTCTGAGCACCTTGTCCAAATCCAAGATCGGCTTCTGAATTTCTCCCTCCAAGGCATTCTTGGTCTTCTTTTTGCTTCTGCTTTTATTTCACCATGTTTTTTAAAAGAAAGAACATAGATGTGCACCCATCAGAAATTCTCAACAGATCCATTGGTTTCCAAGAGAACTGGATGATCAGCACAGGTCTCTGCTCAGAAGGCTTAGACCCGGAAACTGAATCTCTATGGTTTGATTTCACACTGTACTTCCCATCCCCTCTCCCACTCTAAGCTTGAAATACCAGATAACACCAATTATAACCTTCATTTCAGAGGAGCCCGACACTTTTGAGAGGATTCAAATGCCCAAATATTTTGTAATTAGCCAACACATCAACCCAATTTTGTCCAAGCAGCAAGGCTGTATTTATGAGCCCAGTTAAGCTTCCTCATACATTACATATTTTGAGGCTGAAGAAAGTGAAGATTCTTCAAGACAATTTAAGAGACTACTGCCAGCTTAAACTTTATACCAAGACATATTTCGGTGATCAACAAAAATTATGTGACAAACACTGCAAAAGAAAATTACTCACCAGTAACTGACGCTCTGAATTCATCTCATAATTCAAGATTATCACAGGTTCAGTACATGATCCTTAATAATATTAAGCAGCAAAATAACCTAAACCAATCTTTGCATTTATTCACAGTTCATAAGGACCTTAATTTTTCATTTTAAAAATTCCAGTCCTTAAGTTACATTTGAAAGACATTTGAAAGAAAAATCTAAGAGTCTGAAACAGAATTCGCTTAGTTTTTGAGATCTGGTATTTGTTCACATTATCAACCTAAGAATACAAACTCTACACGTTGTTCAACAGTAACACATCACCAAGTATGCCACTAGCTTCATGTAAATGGGTAATTTTTGTTAACGGTCTAAAATTCTGTCCCCCAATGGCTGATCCAGGATCATTCCAACTCTAGTCTAGAATGCTTACATGTGGCTCAATTTGCTTCTATACTGAATCACTGCAGTTATTCACCCAGAGGCCTTTGCACAATGTGCGTGGTTCTCAATTTACAGTGCAGAAGACTACAAGGCACTCCAGAAAGTGCAATGATGTTCTTGTTTTTATTTTGTTTTATATAC
The DNA here is from genome assembly GCA_014337955.1 of Aspidoscelis marmoratus. Lineage (NCBI taxonomy): Eukaryota > Metazoa > Chordata > Lepidosauria > Squamata > Teiidae > Aspidoscelis > Aspidoscelis marmoratus. The sequence goes on along the minus strand of MTQE01000401.1, from coordinate 13,230,815 downwards.
ATTCAGCAAAGACAGATGTCCCATAGCTTAGCCAATACCATCACAGTAAGAAACTGATAGTATTAGAACTAGCATTCTTTTTAGTTTATCGTTATCAGAGTGGCAATTTAAAGCCAATGACTATTAACGTTATAACAACATACTACATAAATGTAACGTGCATACCATAAAGACTTATGATTTTGTTTCCTATAGTCACAAAATTGTGGAAGGCACTCATTTCAGAGCGAACAGTGGTATCAATACATAGTTGGGCCCCTGAACCTTTTCAGTTACTATTATAAAACGTTACACAAGTCTATAAGGCTAGTTAAAAACAAACAATGCAGCCACGTTTTATAAACATCTATGCCCAAGAGAAGGGGTGAAAAGACAAACAGATTTCTTGGAAAGACTTCAACATACTCCAAAACTGGATAAAGCAAATCTAGACTTTTTTTTTATTATTTTTTTTAACAATTTGCCAAGACTGGAATGAGAGATAAATAGAAGGCACAACAATTTTGTTTTTGTTTTAATACAAATACAAACTAAACATGAAAAAACTTCCCTATTTCAATAAAAAAATTTTCACAAGTTCAGGAAGAGTGTTTTAAAAGAGTCAAGTTCTAGACATTTAAAACCTATCCCACAATCCTTGTAAGTGGTAAAACAGTAGTGAGAATTCCTTTTCGTGATCATGTACCAAAAGAAAACATTCTATGCATACCCTTTATCCCACTTTTACAGCGCCACAGAGAAAAGGGTATTGTTGATTTTCAAGCGACAACACTTCCAGACCAGGGTTGGATAGGTCGTGTGATGCCCCCCAGCCCCCTCCCCCCGCAAGGGATGAAGAAATATCCCTGCCCTTGAAATGTTTGTCACGGTTTGGGTTTTCCTACAGGCTCCTGAACACATGCAGCTGAAAAGGATAATTCCACTGACTGAAGCGCACCCCATTTCAGTAAGAAAAAAAGCGCCACACATTTCATTAGGAAAAACCACTGGTACCAAAAAAAAAAAAAATATAATAATAATAATCCAGTCCGTATGTCTGCAGCAAGCAAAGGATTCAGTTCTTCTCTTTTTAAAATCCCCTTTTCCTGAAATATTGTTCCACAAGCTGGAATCTGGGACAAGGACTAGGGCTGGGGGGAGGAAAAAACCCACAAAACCAAACACAAACAAAATGGGCAAAAATAGTATCAAATGTAGCAGTCTATAATAGGGTAGAGCCACATTCCAAGATACCCAAGGCTGAAATTCACAAATCTGCAGGAAGAAGGGTTTTGTCTCATCACATTATCCATCAATCACTGGCGCTGCCCGATGCCCCTTCCAGTGCCAAATCCTGGTTTCTGGGACATCCCTCCACGTGGGGGCCCTCGAATCCCACCTCCCAGCCCCCCACGGGTGCCACCAGGACCACGGGGTCTGTTGTCTCGACGATCACCCTCCCTGGCAGCTCTTGTTTTTTTCTCTTCCACATTCAAACGCACTTCTCCTCTGAACATGATTGGCTGCAAAAGAAAAGTAACACTGATGAACAGCTAAGAAACTAGTAAACATCTATAGTATAGTAATTCACTGTACTGAGCTACAAAATACACTGAAAGAAAACCAACCTTGATCTGTTTGCCTAAGTGATAACACCTATCAACTGCCACATTTATTTAGGGTTCATTAAATGCCGCACTAAGCTTGTGAACAGAGCTGTATTTAAGACAAAAGAGTCTCAGATCTCACACGCGAAGTATATATGGTTGAGATGTTATTTCAAAATACTTATCAATACTTAGAACAAGGCTCACCAAACATTTTGATCACATCTGAAATCCGGATATTATTCTGAGGGCCACCATCCCTTCTGGTGCTTTTCCCTCGCAGTTAACAGGGATATCAGAAAAGAACTCAAATAATGCCCTTGAGTTCTTTCCCTCAATGTGTTTGGTGGAAACGTTTGATGAGTTCTGTTCACAGTATTATGTCCTCAGATGCTATGGTAGGTTGATAATCCGACCATAACACATTCCCACACTCACCTGCAGCTAACCTGAGTTTGTTTCTTCTTCATCACCCACCGCTTTTGTCAAGCATTGCCAGTTAGGATAAAGATCCTGGGTCAGGCGTCTGGATGTGCCATTATGAAAGGACACTGTCCAAAAGAACCACTAACAAACAAAACCACTAACAAAAAGGGCTGGATCATGGTACTGTCATTCTCACTAGTTTTGTTTTGTATTTTCTTACTATGTTTCTCTTGCATTTTAGTTATTCCTGCTGTTTTTATAACCCACCCTGAAACCTTGTGGCAGAGGGCAGGATATAAGAGAAATGTTAGCAGGAACACAGGCAGAAGCCTACCCTGCCTACCAATTTCCACTTCAGCATCCATTTCCAATGAGAGATAAGAGTTTTCCTTCTGTCTTTTTAAAAATACAGAATCAGGAATATGAATATATGTCTGTCCCTTCACCATCCTGGTTCAAAAAGCTGTGAGCATATATATTCCAGTGTTTCCTCTTCAGTCAGGGTTCCCACTCCATTACATCTCAGCCAACTCTTCTCACTTAAGCATCACTTATTTGGTTTTAATGTACCCTATTGCCAAGAATCTTCTGAACTGGTTCTGGATCATCAAACACCACAAATCCAAAGTTAGGGAGCTTTCCTCCACTGTTGATACGTAGTTCCACAACATTCCCATAACCTGCAAGAGAATTTCCAAGTTCTTTGATCACACATTAGACTGCTCTGCAAAATCATACATACACTTTCAGATACAATCCCCAAACCCCACCAACAGGAAAGCACTGTCCATGACTTACTTTGGAAGAAGTCCTTTAGTTCTAACTTATCCACATCATGGGGGAGATTTCCAACGAACAGTTGTTGGCTGTCGGGGTATCTCACAGTTCGCCTAGTTTCCATGTCACCCTGCTCTCCTTCCCGCACTTAAATTTCAAAAAGAGAGAAATTCATTCACAACCGTTTACTTCACAGGTTCAAGGAACTGTTTCAGCTAGCATAAAAGCTTAAGTCACTAGACAGGAAAATCATTTTATTGCTCTTCAAAAGATGCAAAAACTAGAGGCTGGGCGAACCAGTGAGGGACAAACAGCAATGGGACAAACAACAAAGGGGCAAATGTGAAGTGATGCACACTGGGGCAAAGAACCCCAATTATACCTATAAACTGATGTGGCTGAAGCTTTCTGTGACAGACTAGGAAAGGGATCTTGGAGTTTTGGTAGACAGCTCAATGCAGGTCTTGGCCCAGAGGATCATCAGTCTATGGAATTTATTACCTGAAGATGTGGCGACAGTAGCCAGCGTAGATAGCTTTGAGAAAGGGTTAGGTGAGTTCACAGAGGTAGGTGTATCAAATGGCTACTAGAATGGATACCTAGGAACTACCTCCAGATTGGAGAGATCAGTAGGCTGTTTCTAAGATGATCTGTGGGGAGTAAAGAGGAGGTGAGGGTTTCACCTTCATCTTCTGCTTGAGAATGCCAAGAAGCAATTGGTGGGCCACTGTGGGACATAGGATGCTCGACTAGATGGACTGTGGCCTGATCCGGCAGGCCTCTCTTATGTTTTGAATGTTCAAGAATCATGGGAAAATTTGCATTTTGCCACCTGTCCATGGACAGCAAAGGTCGAAGATCCTCATTAAGTGTTCTAGGCATTTAGACTGGTGAATGCTAGTACACGCCATCCCTCCCACCACTGTTTCTGGTGTGGAAGTGGCTCCTGCAAGCGTACTACTGTGCCAAGTGTGGAAAGGCCCGATGACTTAGTCAGCCAATATAAATGAGTGGAAGTATAGAGCAAGGAAGGGCCACACTGAAAACAGTGGTGCTGCAGAGAGAAGATCCTGTCATCCAGTGTGTCAGTGCCACTGTGGAGGGGCAGGCTAGTCTGCAAATGGAGGTGAGACATGGCTCTACTGACCACTCCTATTGAACGTTCACAGCACTGCATCAAGGGAAGCAAATATTATACAAAACCTCAGTTTTAGACAGCTGGGCAATTACTTAAGCAGTACAGTTTTGTATTTCACAGTAACTTGCAGTAATCAAATAGTATTGCACAAGTGTAACTATATTTCAACTATATTTGTGTGCTTTAACTTTTCTTACTTGGTCTGGGACCCCTTTGTGGAGGGATGTTTGTCCGCTGCTCTCTCACTCTCTGGTCCCGCTGAGGCCTCTGTGGTGGAGGCAGGGATTCAGGCTTTGATTCAGGACGGGGCTGCCAAAAAATGCACCAGCACAAATGAGATTTCTGTAAACCAAGCAGGTACTCTGCATTCTCAGGCTCCAACAATTATAAAATAGAAAACTTGGGGCATGGGATAAGAAAGAGAAAGATCTGGTCAAAAGCCAAAATTAAACACATACATGTTCATTCGACAAGAAACATTTACTTGGACATAAAGACAGGGAGAGGAAGCATTGAGGAAAAAGATGCCTCATTTATCTGAAATTTCCCACCTTTCTACTCTGGTAGCAATATGCTGCTGAATTTTAATCTGACAAGCAAAATTGCACATCTATGTGTCGCACAAGGCCACTGAACTGCCATTTATCAAGTTTGTTAGATTTATACAATATTCCTACCTGAGCTGCAGGTAATTTGACAACGTGAGGTGGTATGCCAGATACTGGAACAGCTCCACTAGGTGGTAAATTCTTGCTAGTTACAGATGCCCATGAAGATGTCTAATGAAGAAGCAAGATGTTTTCCTTATTCAGTGTGGATTACCACACATAGTATTAGAAGTACATTTAAAACTTATTTAGTAGGTCACCAAATAATTACACTGTCACAAATTTAATTCTGGAGGTCATATGTGAGCAACCAGTAACACACCATCCCTGGAGACCTTCCACAAGGACTACCCATACCAAGTGAATTAATCCCTACCACCATCGCATTTATGGAGGTTGTTGTCTTTAAGTCATCTAAGAATACGAGTGCAAAGTCACAGGGTCAAGAAAGTTAACGTTTGTTTTATATACATTTCTATCTTGCTGAATACTCAAATTTCTCACAGTGGGTGACAAATCTGATAGTAAATAAGAACAGTTAAGTGGCTGCAACAGAGCACTGAATGCTTTTCTTTGTTACTAAGAAAGCACAACAGTCTACATCAGGTGGCTTCATTTCAAGTTCTCAAAAGATTCAGAATGCCAAGACTACAATTATTCACAGACCCAGATACTGGACAATTAAAGGTGATTGTCAAAGACCATCATCTAAATTTTCTTTTGCATGCAAGACATTTTTCAGAGCTCATTACACAAAACAATACCAAGCAAGAAACAGAAGACCATATTTCCTGCTGAACTTTTGACTTTCTGAGGCCCCTGGCAAATACTCAGTCAACAAAAAGATACCTGACACTGACTTCCTTCTCAGGAATAAATAACTCCTTCTTATTTTCTAACTGACTGTAAATTCCATCACATCTCAAGCAGTTCAGCATACAGGTAACTAATAAAAGCAACTGATTAACACAATACAATTATAACACTAAAAGTAAAAGGAGATAATTTAAAATCAGGAGATATTTAAAATAATTTCAACAGCAAATCCCACCCACCCACCCCCACCCCCAGAACACGCTCAAAACATGCAGACCCTTTTGGCAACTTAAGCACTACTAACTTCAGTTTCAACACCAGTCTTAATCTTCACACAGTACCCAGTTCTAAAGCTACTAGGGCATAAAGTACTGATATCAGACTGTTTCGTCTAGCAAAAGCTATTGATGGCATGCTGATCAAAGGCAGTTTTCCAGCAAAATGCAGAAATAACCTGACAGCTCTGGAATTCTTTTACACTCTCTCTTGCTCTGCCTATAAGGACATCACACTGGCAGAGTGAGAAGGGACAGAATGTTACCCTGGAATCCTCCTGAACCACAGGAGCGGGGTCTGCCGGGACTGGTGAAGGACTCTTCTCTACAGTTTCCTCAGCAGCAGCTTCCTCCAGCACTGGCTCCGGTTTCTCTTCTTGCAGCTCTGGTTCAGGCTCCTGTTCAGGCTCAGGTTCAGCTTCTGGTTCGGGCTCTGCAACTGGCTCCTCGAGCTGTTCCTCTAAGTCATTGCTGTGGAAGGTTGGAAATGTCTTTTCACTGTGGGTAATCTGTTTATAAAGCTTGTCAGCAAAGCCAGAAATGGCATTTGAATATTCAGGTTTCTAATTTTTCCAGTCATGCTTTGATAACAAGCTAAGCTAGCAACATTCATCTCTTGAAATCACAGTACGGAGAGATCGTACTTGTTTTCCTAAAAAGGCACATCCAGACCTGAAAACCTGACTTTTAATGCTCCTGCCCCCACTGAAAACACTGGCTGACCTTAAGGTATGTAATAGTAGCCACTACTGACAGAGACTAAAGCCATCAGTGCTTCTGATATTAGCCACCAAAACCTGATACACACAGACTAAAAAAGTTGCCCAAGAGCAGAGTAAAAGGTGGTAGAAGCCCCATGCTACTGTCTTAATCCACTTCCAAAAGGCACTCCCTGGCCTTTAATGTAGATTAGAGCGTGATGGGAACTCTACTGTCTGTATGCTTCCACTTCTAAGCCATTTTGAGTTGCTTTTAGATGCATGCTGGTGTAATCTCAGTCTTTCATCATCTTTTGCAAAGAAGCCAACACTGACGTTGTATTTAATCTTGTTTTTTAATTAGCAAAGAAAACTGATCTCCTGTTTCAGAAAACCAGGTTCCTTTCCACACTTCGGCTAACAGTAGTAGGCAAACTGAACAGAAAAGGTGCCACAGTTATAATGCCAGGGGCAGAAGTAACATACCTGCCAGACTGCTCGTAGTAAGCTGCGGTATCATCTGCAACTGCCTCAGGTGTCTGTTGTCTTTCCTCGGGTTCTTCTGCCTCCTCCTCAGATTCTGGTGGGATAAAAAACAGATTCTCAATACTGGGACAACCACTCCAGGACCAGTTCCTAGGCTATAGCCCCAACAGAGATTGAAGGCTCTGTTAACATGCTAGGTCAAAGCATAGATCTTTACCATGAATGCACACACTGCCCTATATGCTTTAGCAATAAACCACAATCCCTGAAACAAATCCTTAGTTTCATTCAGATAGCACCTACTTAATTCGCATTATCTCGATAATCCAGAGTACAGCACATTCAGACACATTTTTGTTCCGGATTATCCATGATTTATTCCAGATGACCCAAACAATGTGGATTAAGTAAATTCTATCTGAATGAAGCTATTAGCAAGCTGTGGCTTCCTATCATGGCTTGTGGAGTATTATTTTTAAATCAAAAAAGGATTAAAAATCCTGGTTTAATTTAACCCAAAGTATTCAATATACTGCACACAGGTACTGGTGAACTAGAGCCCTCCTATTAGCTCCATCAAGAGAACTTCAAGAAGAAAAGATGTTTCACTCTTAGAGCCAGTTGGGAAGCAACTACCTGCAAAAGCAAAGTATTGCAAGTGCTCGAAATAGGCTTTGAATTGATGTGGAGGCAAGGGTTCTCCCGTCTCTTCAGACTTTGCCTGCAACACCCCAAAGGAACTCACCACAAATCCAGGTAATTCACACTGGATTACAGATTACAAAGGCACAGTGCTAACAGAGGTGTTTAAATTCCCTTCACAGGCAGCCAATGAACTATGCTCCCAACAGTTGAACCCAGAGTTACAGAAAACTTATGCTGCAGTGGCTGAAACAATATCAGAAGGAGCCAGTGGTCTGTTTTAATGCAAAGGCTGCTGAAGTCTGAAAAAATAAACAACTATGATGAAACCAGCAGCAACTCGTTGAAGTGATGCTTACTATGATTTCAGGTTTGTGAGTAGGAAATGTGGACAAGATGCTTGTAGGTATCCAGCCTACATGTTCTCTTAATGTTTGTTCATTTTAGCTTATTTGAACTTACTATGAGGTTTGGGGGCTAACTGGGGAGATCCAGAGCACGGTGAATGTTATTTTGAAGAAGGGGGTGGTACCACCAATCTCCCAAGAAGCAGCATACTTATCTACTCCTAATAAAGGCTTCCCCAAAGTCAGATAAAGGCCTTCCTAAACCCAACCAAAAACAATTTATACATCCAACATACAATGGGATTAAGAGTAAAAGGAAGGCTAAAAATGTTTTAAAGGAGTTTTAAAACAACATGAATTGGGTAGCAGACCTAGGATAGTCCTTAATATTGAAAACAAATATACCAAAACAAAACATAATCAGATGTATGAGAATACATTAAAACTTTTATAGCGGATGGGGAAACTGGTGATAAAAGCTTTAACAAAAAAAGGATTTTCTAGGCACTTGAAATACCTTCTAGAAAGACAAAATCTGTAAATAATGAGTTTTGTATTTCTTTTTAAAAAACAGTTGGAAAATGGCATTTCGGTAAACTGAAAAAGCTGTCAAATTTATGATTCATTCAGAAATCCTAGTGATTCCAGCTTGATTTCTTTTCCATCAACTATTCCTAACTGCAGAGGCTGTTAGGGCTATATGAACGTAACAAAAATAGTTCTACCAACCACACTGCTTCTTAGATAGAGATAGCTTATCAGCCGCAGTAAATAATAGGTCATTTTGGCAAGGATCCATGGTTTACTGACCAATGTCAAGTCCACCATTGTATCTGGATGGTGGATTCAGGACTGTAGCCTGTTCTGATTCAGATTCCATGGAAATATAGAGCTTCAGTATATACTGATGACACTTTCCATTCTCCTGACAATCACTCCCAGTGGTTTCATATACATGTTAAACACAGCTGAGGACAGGACACTGTGCTGTGGTACCCCATGAACTAACTACCTGGACACAGAGGTACGCCGTTCAGCTAGGTGTGAAACTATTGTAATACAATCCCCTCAACTCCTAGTCCATGGAGATAGGACCAAAAGGGTAAGATGGTCAGTTACATTAAAATCCACTTCAGTGTGAAGCAGGATCCTCTCCTGCAAGAAGTCATCACTGAGCTGACTGCATACCTACACTTGAATCCAGACTAAAAAGGCTCAAGATAATCAGCTTCCTGCAAAAGTACCTTCAGCTACACAGCCACCAGCTCTGCTACTACCTTGCTCCCAAAACATATGTTCTCTTTCATTTTAAATATGTCTGTAAATTTTCATGACAGTTTCACTAGAAAATAAATAGGAAGATAAAGATTCCAGTAGACAAGACCATGCTACATACCCTCAGGAGGTTCAGCATCTAAGTCGCCAAAAACTTCATCCTGGTAGCGAAATATGTCATTATGGACATAAAACTTATTTGCAACAGAACCCTGAAAACAAAACAAGAAAGAAAAAACATTAATGTTCCTGTCATATTTGGCTTCACTGAACAAAATACCAGCACTTAATCTGGCAGCATAAAATCTCATGCTTTTTCCTATTTGTACCATACATAAAATGAGAAGGAAGTTTTCATAGCTCATTAATTTCTGAACCAACTCATGCTATACTCAGCAGAGACTGTGAACCTGCAGAGAAAGCAATACCAACAATTTTTCAATGCCTCAAATGTCAAACACCTGCAGGAAATCATTTCTATTTGGAGGTATACTATATAGGATTACCACTCCCCCCTTTGACATGCATTCCTTGTACTCTGCTCTATCACAGAAGCACTGAAACAGGCAGCATTTAAAGCACATTTACAAGCTTAGCCAGGCAAAAATAAGAAGATAATTCTTGTGTCAGTAACCATGGTATTCATGAACAATGAGTCATGTATCCAAAAGCAAATTTATGGCATGAAAGAATGCACAAATGCTAGAAGAAACAAGTAAACCATAAAGTGGTATATGAAATTGCAGAAAGTGACTCTTCCTGTCAGAAGGGTGATCGCAATTAGCTTCAAGGTAGGTTTGTTCTGAATACCAAACAAAAGCTGAAGGGTTTGAAGGAGGTCCACTTCAACAGCCACTTGTTTCTTCTCAAATTATGAATAAATCTCAGGGTGTCTTTCCACTGTCACTAAAAGTACCCATTAAGTACCCATTAATGGGTACAAAATGGCATTTTTGTACCCATTAATGGGTACTTAATGGGTACTTATACTGACAGTGGAAAAACACCCTACGTTACATTTTATGATCCTTCAGCACAAGATCACACAGGCTACTCGTACATATCTTTGCCGTATGACACAAGTATAGTGAATCATAATCCAGGCACAAATGCTACACTATCTTGTTCATTATTTCAAAATAACGAATACACACACAGCCCAGTCCAGTGATGTCTATGGGCTGCTCCTAAGCCAACTATTAGAAACACCATGTATACAAAATGCAGCAAAAAAACTCAATTCCATCAAAACAATGGGAAAAAACAATTTTAAAATAATGGGATAAACACACCACTAAGTCTGTCTAATGTTCCTCTATGAATAAGGAGGGCCCTTCATATTTGATGCCTAAAATGTGCTGTTCTAGAAAGGCAGGTGTCACCACTGAAATGATCCTTTCATTTTGATCACCTGCTTCCACATTTGGTGGAAAACACAGGAGGGTTTCTTTTACAGATCTTAAGCTAAAAGTAGGGAAGAATGCACAGAAAGGGGAATTGTCTTAGGAAAGCCAACTGTAAGATATTCTGTGATATATATATAGTATTTTATCAGGGGGAGATTTATTTATATAAAAGAATAGTCCAAATCCCAACAACAGTAAAACAAAATACAATTTTCCATACTAGTGAACCTCCTAAGTCCATGATTTAACAGAAAAAAGAAATACTTGTCCATCTAAGACAGTATTTCCCAAACTTTTGACATATGTGTACCCCTTCTATAATTTTCATAATGCTAAGTACCCCTCATAAAAAACATATGCTTTAATAAAAATCAAAATATATTTACTTTTTATTTTTTTGGTACATACACACGTACCCCCACCAAACTCTTCCCGTACCCCTGGGGGTACGCGTACCACACATTGGGAAACACTGATCTAAGAGAACAACAAACTTTCCCTAGTGGTTATACTTGCAGAAGGAGGATCTTTTTCAGACTCTTAGTGGGATTCAGCATGCACAGCAACACAGGTACATTTTATTTTTACTTTGGCAGTTTTCCTGTTGCACAAGGTTTACACTGCTCTGAAAAAAGAATCTGCAGGAATTCTTTTGAGAAAACAAATCCTCTGCTGTCTCAACCTCAACAGGAAAAAGTGGGACTGAAGACTGATAGTCTTTCAGCAGCTTTGAACGGTATGTCAACTGCAACTGTTTCTGGACAGAAAAAAAGCCTTGCTACAACTTCATCAATGAGCTACTCCAACACACCCTATGTGGAGTTTGTAAAATTTGTCCAGAAGCCTCAGCCAGAGCAATGCAAAGCAGCTTGCTAAGTGAAACATCTTACTGCACATATACAACACTGAACCAAAAGCATTACTTATGAGTTTTCTACCAAAACTGTTTTATCATCAGTTTCACCATCAATTTATTATATACTACCTTTCCAAAGTAAAATCCTTAAGCCAGTCTAACAAAAATACTCAGGAAGCAATACAGTACAACAAAATAATTACATTATTACCTAACATTATTAATTGCAACGGACAAAACTAAAATACAAACTGGTTGCAGAAAAAAGATGCTAACCCATTAGGATATTGATGGGAATACTTTTCCTTAAAAAGTCATGCCGTCCATTACAATTAGCCTTGCACTAATTTCTCCCAACACCTCAAAATCCATCTGGACTGTGATGGCGCACCATGGAACAGCCTACTCTTGTAGTGCCGTCATGCTTTAACTCTGCTCATATTGAACTCTTTTCTTCAATTTTTTCACCACTATTTGGTATTTTCATTCCAATTCTATTAACTATTTGGATTCTGCATAAAACTATAGCTCTACTTTATGATGCCTTTATTGGAACATTGATTATGATATAACATGACTTTACTTTTCTCCTTTAATGGAAAGCCTTTTGGTAAACTAATAAAAACTTTGCAAAATACCATACCTCAGGAGCCAGAACAAAGGTCTGCATGAATCTCCGCATTGGCTGCGTGTTATTAGAGAGCTCGCCCATGACCTGTACGACGACACCATCATTCAGGGTCGCGTGAGCGTCCACATGGCGGATCTTGGTGCGGCAGTCCTTAAAGTTCAATGATAACACTTTCTTGTGGATATCCTAGAGAAATCATATTGAAAAGTCTATTACCCACTCTGAACAGGAATTAAAACAAAGTCAAATCCTTAGCAAAACAAACCAAATCAAAAATGAGAACCAGCACTCTTCAACTAAATCACTGAACTGTTTATGTACTTTACTTTTATATGCATCTGTCATATCATGCTAGAAAACATATAGTTTAAATCAGTTTTCCCCCCAACCAAAACAAAGACCTCACAGAAAATCACTTAACAAAAACTGAAAGCCACAGAGCATTATATTAATACTAAGGTTTAGAAATTTTTAATATTCCTGACATATTTGTTCGTAGCAGTCAAGATTTCTAATGCTAGTTCCACTTCTTTCCATTACACCCTACTCTGTCATCTCTACTGTTTCTCCATTATTTATACTGCTCTTGGAGTATGATTAAATCAATCTTAAAGAGGTTACAAAAATTCTTACAGACTGCCCATGGACTGCATCTGCCGGTTTTCCATTTGAATCCAAGCCGCCGTGGACGTATGAAGAATTCTTCCCATAAAACCTGAGAAAGAAGAATTTAAATACCTATCATATTTGAGCAAGTCCACTTCATCAGTGGGTCTTTGGGAATTAAAATGTTAGCAACAGAGCTCCCAAAATGCTGCCTCTGATAGCAAATAGCCACCAAAGAAGTTTCAGTTCATCACCCTTTCAGGCTTTAGGGAGGATTATTTACAAAAGACTGTGGGCTTTCTCTGAAAACCTGAATTCTGTTCAGGTCAGGTAGAAGCAGCACATAGGTCAAAACAGTTCAGAAAAGGGTTTAAAAAAAAAAGACTTACTGGGGCAGTCTGAACTCATTCAGTGGAATAAGTTGCCAAGCTGCTCAAGTTGCTACTAACATCTGTCGCAGCCATACCACACATTCAAAACTCCCAACCAGAGCTCACTGTGAACCCGTCTGACCACTTCTGCTCTCCATCGCCCACAAAAGCCCTTCTTAGGGCTCAGGAGCAGCAGTAATATTGCCAGGGACACTGCTGCTCAGCCCCTTCCTCCTCCTTTTGCTTTGCCCCAGGCTGCATAAAGCTTAACCCTGGCAGAGACAGGCCTGTTTTCACTAAGCTCCAAGGAGGCATCGCCATCATCTGGTTAGGACAGTGATGGCTAACCTTTTGAGCTCGGTGTGTCAAAATTCACAAGAAAACCTAGCTTAACTCGGGTGCTGTGTCACATATAGAAATATCCATAATTTTGTGATATTTGTAGCTCTAGTAAAAAAGTTATATTTTTGATACCATATATTCCGGCGTATAAGATGACCCCCAACTTTCCAGTTAAAATACAGAGTTTGGGATATACTCTCCATATAAGAAGACGACACCCGGCGTATAAGACGGCCCCCGACTTTTGAGAAGATTTTCCTGGGTTAAAAAGTAGTCTTATATGCCAGAATATACAGTATATGTATTTTATTAAAAGCAAAAACAAATAATTCTTAACATTAGTGACTTTTGTTACTAAATCTTCAATTGAAAGTTGGTATTTCATACACTTCAAGAACAAGAAAGCACTACATGCCTAGGTGCGAGGGTGACCATGTGTGTCACCCAAAAGAGCTTGGCGTGACACCTGTGACACACGTGTCATAGGTTGGCCATCACCGGGTTAGGAGAACCAGAGCAGAAGAGGGTTTCATTCAGTCAGATAAACATTCTGATCAAGAGGGGGCAGAAGGCAACAAAAGAATTATTCTGTTTCAGTGTGAAATGAATAGGGTGAAAAAGTACTTTGTTCTCCTAGCAATGTATTTTGTTACTAGATTTCTGGAAAAAAATTACCAAGTGTGATGTAAAATTGCCCATCTTCAGACACAACCATCTTTTCCTTCAGTTTGGAATAATGAAATACTTATGAAGCATCAAGCCAATGTCTTACAGTGGATTATTTCCACAAAGTAGCACGCTAATCCTCCTTTATCCATACTCTCTCATTATAACAATTTTCATTTATAAGGTCTGTGATCTGGCAACAGGTAGGAACTTCCCACTTTTCCTAAGTCACTGCCTAGACAGTACTGCAATTGTCAATTTGTTGACAATATTCAGCTAACCCTCTCACATGGTAAACTTCATGTTCTTCTGTGAGATGACTTGATTTTCATGTATTAGTTTAATGCAGTCCTTGTTCTAGGCCAACCTAAAATGGCAGAAGTCAGAGCTTCCTGAGAAGATCTGGTTCCCAGATCACTGTGCTTTACAGTTGAGGACAATGCAAGAAAATGTAAACATTCATCTGCAAAGTTCTCAGTGTGTATAATTCGCTTTAAAAAAGAATGACAATTACAGTACATTTAGGAGAGGAATCAGCAATAATATACCCCTATTTAAATGTTGCCATGATTAATAAAATAGGGTACTGTACCTGTGCAAGTAGTCTGGTGCCTGGTTTAGCAGAGTATAATACTGTCTCACAAACTCCCGCCCAACCAGCAGGGGACTTGGCTTCTCCATCACCATTTCTTTGGTAAACTGAAAACTGAAAAACAAAACCTTTATGAAACAGAACCCTTGCTAAGAACAGTTGTGAGAAGATACCAATTTACAAGTGAGTGATCAATTCACCTGTCCCCCACCTTTTCTCCAAAATGTTCAGTTGAGCTGAAACTGGATCAGATCCAACCAAGTTATGCCTTGTCATTTTGGGGCAAACTTAAAGTGCTAATGATGGTTAATCCACATCTCTCCATAACTTCTATGACTGTACCTGTAAATAATGCAATCTGAAAAGATCCTTGCCAAGCACATTGCTTTTTCAGCAATTTTGAGTTTGAGATGAAACTATAGAGCAGAGGTGTCAAACTCAATTTTGCAGAGGGCCGGATTAAAAAAAAAAGTACTGTCAGGGCCAGGGGGCGTGGCTGGGGGTGTGGCTAGGGCACAGAGGATGGGCTGGGGGCGTGGCCGGGGCGTGGCTAGGGCACAGAGGAGGGGCTGGCTGTCCATGGCGGCGCCCGCGCACTCGGGCAGTGGAGGGTCCCGCCGCGCACTCACCTCGCCTCCTTCGCGCCCAAGGAGGACAGCGGCGGCCGCGGGTGGTGGCCGCGGGCCGTATTCATACAGCCCGCGGGCCGTATCTTTGACATCCCTGCTATAGAGGATACCTCTGAAACAGACTGTTCACTGTATTTCCCTTGACACTTCAGAGAGGTGCACAAATGTAGAATGACAGTTGGGCTCTTACTGAACCTGAATCAGCTTTTGTCCTGCCAGAAAGCCTTGGGCATGGGCAGGCATACATCCAGTCCTACAAAGGCCTTGAATGCAGCTGGTCAGTTCAAAGCCTTTGAAGGTATATATTCAGATTCCTGCACTAGGTCTCCTGCAAGGACTTGCAGTCCTCCACTTCCAAAGGCCTAGTACCCCTCAATGAGGAAGAACTCTGGCTACCAAAGCCTTCTCAAGACCACACAGCTAACAACATCGGACCAGTACAAGTCCATGGGGACTAGTTAAAGCCACAGGGACCCAACAGGGACAATGGTATGCTGCAATGTGGGAGGGGATTTGAACAGATTAACAGTGTGCTGAATTGCTCCCCTAGTTCAAACTGAATCCTCGCTTTCCCCAACTGCTTCCCCAGTTCTTACAGGACAGGTTCAGCACATCCCAACTGTATTAATATATTCCTACAAAATAAAAAATTGACTGTTGCATACAACTCTGATAGATGGGTTTCATTCTAGACACAACAACAAACTGTATGTCAGCTTTTTAAAAATTCATAAGTATTTTTTCTAGCACTAGAGGAAAACAAACTACCATAAGTATTCAAACAATATGTGTATTACAGGCCAAATATCTGCAGAACATGCATGATACAAACTGTTTCTCACAAACAGACTAACCCATAATAAAAATGAACCTCATCTTTCTCAACTGTCAACCCTTTTCAACTAGTGGTCTCAAAATGTAGCACTCCAGATATTAATGGACTATAATTCCCCAAAATCCACGTCAGCCCCACAGAGTCCAGCACAGAATGCTGGAAACATCTTAAGAAGGCCAGTTTCAGACTCTTGCTGTGAAGAACGATGATCGAAGTAACTTCCTAAACATCTATATTTTTTCTTTTTGAAAACTGGCTTAATTATTCCAATATCGTGTTTTACTTAATACAACAAATAAAAACATTTCATCAGTTTCTTTTTAGAAAATAGATCTAACAGTTTTATTGACAATAAAGAAATTAGAGATTAAAAGCTTTACAGAGCCAAAACAAAACCTTAAACAGTCTGATTAAAAATCATAGCAATTTCAAAAAAAGTAAAAAATTAAAACCATACAAATAATTGTCCACAAAAGAAGTTTTCCTCCCTGTTTTGTACCAACTTCATATACTCTGTACTTAGGCAGTACTACCATTCCCAAAATGTTAATTACAAAATATAATAATTAGGTTTATTGGCTCCTGAACACTGCAACATAAGTAAAGCCAAAGCTGTGTAGAACCACACATAGCATAAACATTAAATTTAAGAATATGAGAGAAGGTCTGCTGGATCAGGCCGCAGTCCATCTAGTCCACCAACCTGCTCTGGATCATTTGTTTTTGGGCATTCTTAAGCAGAAGGCAAGGGCAAAACCTTTGCCTATTCTTGATTCCTTGCAAAATGGCTTTTAAAGGCATCCTGCCTATCTCTTCCAATCTAGAACCAGTACCTAGGCATTCATTCTAGTAAACAACACACCTTTCTTCTATGAATTTATCAAGCCCTTCTTAAAGTCATCCAGGCTAGTGACCAACATCACCTCCTCTGGCAGTAAGTTCCTCAGACAAATGACCCACTGGAAAAAAAACCTTCCCCCTGACACCTTTTTTGTGTGTCTTAGTTCTAGGAAGTATTGTAGGATTTCAGAGAACTGGCCAACTTAAATCTCTGGCCAATTTCAACCTCATCAGCAAGGTAATGCTCAAGAATTTTCAGCAATATATGCACTGAGAAATAGCAAAAGCTGATTTGAAAGAGGCTAAGGAATGAAATCAAATTGTCAATATTTGCTGGATTATGGAAAGCAAGAGAGTTCCAGAAAATGTTTTACTTCTGCTTCATTGGCTACACTAAAGCCTTTGAATGTGTGGATCACAGTAAACTGTACCACATTTATTTATTTATATTTATATACCACTCTTCACCTTAGATCCCAGAGTGGTTTACATAACAAAACCGTATTTCAAATAAAATATTTCCACATTCTAGAATTAGGCACGGTCCTACATATGTGTTGCCCATGTTCCCTCAGCATCTGTGCATCAAAAAAGGCCTCAAGAGGAGGATTAACTCATTGTTTCAGTTCTGCTAGAGTTCTACTATTGTCCTTCCTCTTCTGGATACATGTCATCTTTCATGTGCATGGTTTAATGCTGGTGTGTGTCTGTTGCCTGAGTCACTGCCACTGTTCCAGTTGGACAGAATGACCCTCCTCTGACAGGGGATGCAATCTCCGAAGTTGCCTTCGGAGATTAGCAAAGGCTCCGAAGTCCCTTCAAAGGCAACTTCGGAGATTAGCAAAGACTCCGAAGAAAAACCCCTTGCGAGAGCAATGAAGCTATCAAAGGCTCCAAAGGGTCTTTATTTGGTTGCAGAGCAGCTATCAGGTGAGTATAGCGGCTGTAAAGACCAGGGAAGATTTCTAAAAACAGATGGGAGAGCCTTTCTGTTTTAAAGGGCTCTCGCATCTATTTTTTAAAATCTTCCCTGCTCTTTATAGCTCCTATACTCACCTGACAGTTGCCCAGTTGGGTGCCCTATACCCTCCTAACAGCTGGATTCTCAGGTGGGTATAGGGTTCCCAGCTGGGCAACTGTCAGGTGGCCATAGGGGCTGTAAAGAGCGGGGAAGATTTTTTAAAACAGACATGGGGAGCGAGCAAGGAGCTAATTCATTACGCACCTCTTTCCACTTGGTAATTTCCACCTGCTAATTAACAGGCAGCTCAAGGGGTTGCAGGGGCAATAATGTTACCTCCCTGAGAAAGAGAGAAAACTCAAGCCCCTGCACCCCCTTACTCCCTTGCTTTTACTTCCCTTTAAGCCTTTGCAGCCTTTAACAGCTGCACTGTTCTCACAAGGTTTTTTTCTTCAGAGCCTGTGCTAATCTCCGAAGTTGCCTTCGGAGGGATTTCAGAGCTGCCTTTGGAGGGACTCCTAAATCTTGACTTTGGGGCACCGCCCATGGGTGGCACCCCCTCCCCGAGCCTCCTCTAGATCCCATTGCCAGCTTGCAGTGGAAACAGGCTCCCTACAATCCGGATTTGAAGGCTGAAGACCCCATTGTACACAAAATCCAGATTACAGGTCCTGAAGGACCCATATGATCTGCATTTCCCTAGCTGTGGTGGAAACAAATGTGTCCCTAATGGGGTCTGTGGT
>MTQE01000401.1:13154578-13212211 GCA_014337955.1 Aspidoscelis marmoratus | reverse complement strand
GGTGGAAACAAATGTGTCCCTAATGGGGTCTGTGGTAGAAATGGGGTCATACGCCTCTCAGCCAAAAGGGTCCTTAATGGGTGCTTCAATGGGTACTTAGTGCCAGTGGAAAAACACCCAAAAACTACTTCAAAGATAAAGTGGTGCAGCCCATATATACTTGTGTAAGGAAGAAGTGTGAAGTCAGGATATGCTCCTGGACTCATCTCTGTCCCTTAAATTCCAGGTAATCAGGAATGCCTGATGCCAGCACCCAGTAAGGCAACTAAAAGCTTTTTTGAACAGAGATCAGGGAGCTACATTGTGCCATGCCCCTGCAGTCTCCAGCCAGGATTACTGCAATGTGCTTTATATGGGGTTGCCCTTGAATACAGGCTGGAGATTACAGCTAGGAAGTTGACAGGTCTATTACACACTCTAATCACACCTGTGCCTAAAGATGCACACTGGCTTTCTATCCACTTCCACACCCCATTTAAGATATGGACATTCATATAAAAAGACATAAAAGATTGGGGTTCAAATTATCTGAAAAAGCATCTTCTCCCATACAGATATGCTCATCAACTGAGATCTTCAGTGATTGTTCTAAAATGTACCATCACCAGCACAGATCCACAGGGCAATACTAGGAAAAGAACTATTCAGTAGTAACCTCCATATTATGGAATTGTCTTCATAATGAGTTTCACCTGGCACCAGCGTTAGCTTCATTTTGATGGTTGGCAAAAACACACCTGAGCTTTTGGAAATTAGGAATTTTCTTCTTAGTTATCATATCTCAGTGACATCAACACTTAATTTTGTTCCTTCTTTGTTCTGACTGTGTACTTCTGTCTGTCATACTGCCCCAGCACTCTAGTGAAGGATGCTATAAAAACCATACAGATCTTTAAATGAACTGCACAGACATATGCAAACAGTTTTCTTGGCAACAATACAAAAGTGGCTAGTCATTTTCAGGTTCTGGGAAGATGCAAGCAAATGATCCTGGGACTACAACCTTCCTATGCATTACAGAACGTCTTGCAATTTGAGCACATTAGAGCCATCAAAGTTCATACACCCTAGGATCACTGCTTTGGGTTGACTGGTCCTGCTCACAATTACACTGACTTAAATGGGGAACTGGGCACTCACTGCAAGTCAAGGGGGGGGGACGACCCACACTGAAAGAGGCACAAGCACCCCAGAGGACACCAGCTGTGAGGGCAATGTCAGCATATGCAAACAGTATGCCTACAACAATGCATAGCCACAGACAAGGGATTTTCACAGCCCGCTCTCCCTGACATCAAAGGTTGACTTTCTCACTGGCAGTAATGGTGAAAAGTAACAAATGCCAAACAAGATGCCTATAAACTCTTTCACACACCTGACTAGAGTTCAGTGGCAAAACCAAGTAGAAAAAAACTGTCTCTGGAGGCTCCGGCTTTGCCACTAGCACATTTTGGTGTGCTTGATTCCCACCCACCCCTAAAGAATCCTTTGCACCAAAACATTTTAAGTCGGGGGGGGGGGAGTGCTACACACAGCAACAGAGGCATGCTAGGAAAAAGCACACACTAGAACAGTGATAGTGAACCTTTTGAGCTCAGTGTGTCAAAATTCGCAAGAAAACCTAGCTTTACTTGGGTGCTGTGTCACACCTAGAAATATCCATAATTTTGTGATATTTGTAGCTCTAGTAAAAAAGATATTTTTGATACATGTATTTTATTAAAAGTAAAAACAAATAATTCTTTACATTAGTGACTTTTGTTGCCAAATTTTGTTTGCTAAATCTTCAATGGAAAGTTGGTATTTTGTAAATTTCAAGAACAAGCAAGCACTACACACCCAGGTGCCAGGGTGACCATGTGTGTCACCCAAAAGTGCTCGGCATGTCACCTGTGACACGTGTGTCACAGGTTAGCCATCATTGCACTAGAACATACAAACACAAACCAAAAGGCACTTTGCAGTCACTCAGGAACCCAGTCACTCCAAGCACAGATGCACTGCAGCACAAGCCACAGAAAGCAAACACACACATCAGTGACCCACCACACACAACAGCACCCAAAACATTCAAAGGCCAAAACTCACAATAGCACACGCACACTCTCACCAATGATCCATTCTACTCCACACATATGCACCACTTAAAAGTACTCGAAACACACTAAAAGCTTTAAAACTATATGCAGAAAGTTTTGTCCCAAAACATAGCCAATCGAGGCACATTCCTAACTATGGAAACGTAAGTGAGAAAACCTTTCCTGGATCAGGACGAAGGTCCCAGCATGCTGCAGAGTTGACCTAAGGCTTTAGATGGGAAAACATGCAATGGTAAAACAAACAGTTGCAACATAAAGCAATTTGTAAATTATGTTATGGTGAAATACACTATACAAAATAATGTTCTAGAAGGCTGCACTGTTTGGGAAAGGTTGTAATTATAAGCAAGCAACTAAGTCGACTGACATATTCAGTATTTTTGAAGTTTCAGTATTAGCATTCTACATTTTATTTTTCTGGGTTCAGCTTGATGGGTATTGAAACATGCCTAGGCAAAAAGTCCCTGCAAAAGGTGGATCCAAAGGTGGATGTCCATATGAGATACTGGGTATTGCATGAAGAGTGCTCCCTCAATTCTTGCAAACCCTTCCTTGAAAACACCAATGAAAATCTTTCAAAGAACTATGTAGTATGAGCCAAACTTTACTGACTGTGCAAACATTTAAAAAACAGCATATACTACATGTGTCATATTCAAATTTAATAAAGTACTTATGAACTGAAACTTGTGTGGGCCTCTCCTGCATATTGTTAAGTCAAGATGCCAGCATCTTTCCCTGCTCCTTCTCAGTCACTTTTATTATTTACGTTTCTGCTCCACTTCTGCCATTTCTCTTAGATTGTGATTTAATCTAAGCCATTATTTCAGGTTTACAGAGATTTTATGAACATCTCTGGGATACCTACACAGGCATAAGATGACACACAACAAAAGCAGATTCGTGAAAATGCATACATCGAAGGTTCCTCACTAGTAACTTCAAAATCATACCAATTAAGTCAATACTAAGGAACAAAAGTGTGCAGATAACTAAATTCCACCCATAAGAGCTTTCTGCAAGTAAACACATACTGCCATGGATTAAGGTTCTTAGGAAAACCACTACAAATTCATTTGATTGTTTGTATTCTGCCTTTATTGCAATAAGTCAAGGCAGACCACAAAAGCGGTATAATTATTCATAATATTAAAAAACAATTTTACGACAACTTATTTCCCTAGACCCTGACAGTGGGCAAGCCCCAAGAATAAACTGTTTCAGCAAATGACAAATAGTAAAATATAATTATGTGAAACCAAATAAAAAAAGATATATCTTATGTTTCTGGAAACCCACTTTCCCACAAAAATATTGGCAACAAGTTGTAAGGGTTATATTTTTAAAATATGCTTTAGTATTTGTCCTATCATATGTTTTGACCCACCTTGGGACCTCCCAGTAAAGAGTGGGGTATAAATGTTATAAATCAAGCAATACCCAAAGGAATGCAATTCTTTGCTCTATTAATCTTTGAAAAAAAAGTGAATATTTTGCATTCTGGCTAGCCTTCACATCATATCTTTATTCACTACTGTACACCAGAGGTGGCATAGTGGTGAGAGAAATGGAATTGGAAATAAACAAGCATTAACAACAGGTCTCCCGCCTCCTATCAAAGCAAAGAACAAGCTACTAAAAATAAGTAAAGGTTCAGAGGAATGTCATTTGCCTTATAGGCCCCTGAGCCACTTCACTTTCAAAGTCTCTTTCAGCCTTTACTCCCACTGGAGAGGAAGCAGCATTGTAATTCCCCTATCATAAGTAGCTTACCTGGTTCAACTCAGTTATCTTTTAGTTATCAAGAAAAGACCTCATTAATTCTTTAAGTCTGCCATCATTTTTGCTGTTAAATGTTACATATCTTTGTTGTTGCATGTTACAAATATTTCTGACAAAAGATCACATATAGATGACCAAAATAATTAAATCTGTCCATTTGTTAAGAAAGGCTGAGGGTGTGTGTATAAAGATGTGTAAGAATAAACTTTTTCAAAAACTTCTTCAAAATCATGCAGTGGTCTGAATGCTTTCTAATTTGGGAAGCAGGTAGGATATCCTCACCCACCACTCATCCCAGTTTTTGGGACCCAGAGATACCCAACAGAGAAAAGGGAACCTGACAGTGGATTATCTCCATTCTCAATGAAAGATCCCATGAAAAAAGAATCAGAAGTAACAAAGGTCCCCTTAAACAGAATAGGACGTAGGGGAGCATGCCTCCTAAGTGCCTCCCAAACTGAAAAGCATTTGGCCTTGGGGAGGTTGTTTTCTTAACATCTGCCTTCTATCTTCTACATTGGCACAGATAATTTCATTTAAAAAAACACCTCCCAAAAATTAGCTGAGGACCAAGCTTTGTGCTGCTCCACATAAATGTCCTGGTCACTGCCCTGTCCGTCTCCCTTTTTTCTTTTTGTGGGGAGGCTCTAATCCAAGCCTAACTGTAACATGAACATTTCTGCTTACTGGCCACTTGGGACAAACTTTCCATTGTCTTAAGCTACAGCCCTTAACACTGTAGACAGTGGCAACCATGTGAGGTGGCACAACGTTTAGCCATTTGTTTTCGCAGGGTTTTTAAAGATCTGCTTCCAACAGTTTTCAGGTTCCCTCCTCCTCTCCAGTTCCTCCACCTAACAGTGGACCAGTTGCCCTTGGGTACAATACATTTACAAAAGCAGCAAACCTAACACAAACAAAAGGAAAGCAAACACAATAGAAACAGGCTGCAGAATGATCAACCACTAATCACATACCCATTCTCTTGCTCCAACCGCTACTAGTACTGCTTAACAAGGGTAACTCAAACCTGTTCAACAAACCAAGATTATGCTCACAACACAGTTGTGCCTTTGATTTTAATGCCAGCTCAGCTCAACAACAAACAAATCAAACTAGGTAGATTCAGGGCAACTGGTTCAGTTTGGCTTATCTCTAGAAGTTCCTCAGAATTTACTAGAATATTTCACAACTAAGCACAGCCCTGGAAGAGCATAAGCTGATAACCATCTGCTGGGCATTTCAGATCATGAAATACTATAGATATGTCTCATTGTGCACAGAACTCAATGGTAAATCATATGGCCCCGTGTGCTCACCTGTATTTAGCATGTCCGCAGGCCTTGAAGAGTATGAAGAACTAGAAGTTGGTGATGGGGAAACAGCCTTAGGAAAAGAGGGGGCAAATGGGATAGGAAATGGGAAGCCTGAGAAAGGTCAAGGCAAGCTTGGGGGCTGTACTTAAAGGGGGGTGCACTTGGGGACTCTTTGGGGCCTGAAGGCTTGTAGGATGTTTTGAAGAAGAAAAGGGCCATTCTACAGATTTTCACTAATGAGGGAGAAAGGAAAACCAGAGGGACCTGAAGGTACATCATGTCTGATTTCACAAATGGGCTTAACATCAAATACAATAAATATATTCAGATTTGTTTTTAAGGCTACAGTAAAAGAACACAGGCATGCCTCTGGATATTCGAAATTCCTACTTAAGTATTATCCTTTCAAAAGGAACACAAAATACTCCAAAAGAATTAGATTACCTCTAATATCTTAAAAGTGACACTTTCAACAATAAACTGGAAAAAATTAGATAGAATTATGTAATCACTGAACCTAAAAGAGGAAGTGGTGTGCATGAATTCTTGTCTGATGATGTAGGTCAGGTACAAAAGAAATGTTGAACATTTCCACTGTAGATCAAACTAATCTGTTCATCTCACCACAGAGGAGAGCTAACCAACATGTGAAAAGCATCATTTTAGCTAACCCTGTTTTTATACTATCCTCCTTAAATGTGAACCAATTTCAGATATCTGATTCATACAAAAATGTCTTCCCTCCTACATTTAGAATTCGGTTAATGTTAGGTGATGTCAATTACGATCCAAAGTTTCTATAGAGATGTGGGTGGCAATTCTTGAGGGCTCAACCACAACATCATGGGAAAATGCAAAAATGTCATAGAAAAGTAGACTATGGATTTAACCCCCCCCCCCAATATTAGGCACTTCTAATCTCAACTAATGACAGAAACTTTTGTTTCATACTTTTCCTCCTTGACACAAGCTGATGTGGACCCTGCCTTCACTGCTACTAAACACAGAATTACTACAGGTCTTTTATTTTAAAAACTAAGACATTTTTGCCTGCTTACATTTTTGACAAATATTGTAGTTTAGAAAAATCTCTTACAGGAAGAATGGCTTTTTATAGCAATGCTGAGAAATCAAAGAACATGTTCACCTTTGGGCTGCTAATTACAGAGGACCTTTCTTAATTAAAAACAAAAGTATTTTGTGGCATTTGGACCAATTAGTAGAAACAGAAGTTACAATATTTAATTACTCTTTCCATCTTGATTTTATGGAAGCATAGCAGTTTTGCTCTCAACGCAGATGCTTTAATAAGACAAAGTGAACTTTACAAAAGGGCAATGCATCAGCTGAAAAATTTGGAATGGCCCTGCAACAGCAGACACTCACCTTAGATCAGTTCAGACAAGAGTTCAAACCAGTGGATAGTAGAATCATAGGATTGGAAGGGACCTCCACAGTCATCAATTCCCACCACCTGCTCAATGCAGGATTCACTAAACCATCCCAAACAGATGATGGTACTATTTGAGAAATTATGATTAATTTTGGAAAAGAAAATTAGAGGACAGAGCAGGCGGCATCACATCATTCCAGGACAGCTATGGTCCAAGGAGTTTTCTATGGGAGAGACCCACTCATATACACAAATCAAAAAAATAATAATAAGAGGCAGCCTGGTGGATCAGGTCACAGCCCACCTAGCCCATCATCCTGTCTCACAGTGCCCTACCAACTGCTTCTGGGCACCCATGAGCAAAAGACACAATTAAAAGCTTCACCTGTTCTCAACTCCCTTTAGAGTCATCCTGTCTCTGCAACCTGGATGCAGTATCTAAGTTTTAGTAGCCATTGATATACCTAACCCTTTCTTAAAGTTCACCAGGCTGGTTGCTGTCACTGACTCTTCTAGTTGTAAAATCTATTTAGTTTGTTATTCCTGTGGTGGTGGTGCCATCCCACACTAAGGTCCCAGAGCACGTGAAGAATTTCTAGTACAACCTACAGGAGGTTTTGTTTTGTTTTTTTGCACTGGGACTTATTCCAGATTATAGTGCAGAACAAGGACCTGCCATTCACATGCTAGTGCAGACTATGGCAGGCCTCTGACAGGATCTACTATAGCCTGCACCAGTATGTGGATGGCAGGTCCCTCCCCTGAGATATAATCCAGAATAAGGAATAATATTACTGTAGCATCAAAGCAAAGAATCCCTACCCTCCAGTGCTTCCATGTCACAAACTGCTGTTCAAATAAGAAATGTTAAACTTCTGGAGATAGTTCTTAGTTTAGAACTGCTTGTTTTCCTTTCCCTGGAGCCAGGCTGTTCTGGTATTGTCATGAATATGGTACAGGAATTTAAATAACTAGTGAAAGCTACTTTTTATTCACAAGGAAACTTTTATGAAAGCAGTATCATGGATGCTTATCCGGTTCAGGTATAGCACAGAATGTCAGCTCTTAGCATGTCAAGGGAAAGATGGGACAGGTGGCAATCAAACAGCAGACACAAGGCTCACAATCTAACAATATGTGGCTTACTGACACCCTCTGTTTGGGTTTGAACAGAATCAAAGCTGGGCTTTTCATGATCCTCAGAGTGGCAGAGATATGAAAATAATTCTGTTTCTTCCTCAACCACTAGAAAACAAACCAACACTTGGTCAGAAGCAGAGCTCTTCAAACAATGTGACAAGATCTTCCACTCTGTTGTTGCTGGTACCACTGACTCCTGGCTGACAGCATGGGCACCTTTATACAGGTTTTCCTGGCAGAGATCCACAAGTGATTTCCCATTGCCCTACTTCTGAGGAGGGGGTGGAGACTGATTTCTGCAGCTACCTGGAAAGCAGAGGGTTGCTGGTTCAAACAGAGCAACAGTTAAATTTAGTTGCCATGGCCAGTTATCCTTCTTGACTCTTATTAATAACTAATAATACTGCACTTGTACACAAGGTTTCATTAACATACAACTACTACCAACAGGACAACATGAAAATTTAAGGTCATGACTCACACATAATCCTACTTCATCGTTTTAAGAAAAAGACTCAGTTTCAATATGCTAATAATATCAATATAACCTTATTGTACAATGTATGTGGCAGCTTGTGGTCATCTATTTGTGAATTATGGGTGTTTTTCCACTGTCCCTAAAAGTACCCATTAAGTACCCATTAATGGGTATGTAATGGCATTTTTGTACCCATTAATGGGTACTTAATGGGTACGTCTAGTGACAGTGGAAAAACACCCTATAACATCCATCCTGCTAGACCGATCATAATGCTGGGTAGAATTGATGGGAGCCAAGATACCCATTTAAAATCACATTAAAAATTATCTCTACCAGCAAACCTTAACCGATATTGCTTTTCAGGTTCTTAGTACTCAGGCATAGATACTCTATGGACGCTTTACCACACTAAGCATGTAAGTTCCAACAATATTAATAGCCTGGGCTTAAAACATTAAATTACGGCCTTAAAACATTTTGGAACTTCTCAGCATCCTGCGTAAGGCATATTCTAAGGGAGAAAAGAATCAGAATTCTGTCAATACTAAGCAAAGGCTATAATATTACATACTTGCAAGATAAATCTTCTATTCAGCATTTGTAAGGAATAACGACTGGAAAGCAACAACTTGTGGAAGGCTGGTTTATGCACAATTAATCCAACATTACTGTGTGTACAATTCATGAATAGGATGAACTTAAAATCTGTTTTTTACTTTATTATGAATTTGTTTGCCCTTCCAAAGTTATATCAATTGCTGAAAAATGCATGACTAATCTACTATATTATTTTCTAAAGGACAAGGGGATCAATATCAAGAAATTTTGCCACAAAAAACTTTACATTTCTTGTCATTTCAAGTTTTCTGAAACTGGCAAAGAAGGTAAACTAACAACAGGAAAGAGAAAATGCAATTAAACATAGTTTAGCAGTATGTTCAGCAAAAGACAAAGAGGGCTTAGTTCTGACAGCAGGCTATATTCCAAAACTGCTGCCATTTATGAGAGTATCAGTTTTCTTAAATATCTCCAAATGGTCTAAGTATCAAAACACCACATTTTCTCTATTACTTAAGTTCAGAGCAGTAATACGAAACTTTTTTTAATCCAATACCATTAAACTCTCTTGTAGACAGTACTTCTGTCAGGAGTGATATGAAATTGGCAGTATTTTACCATCAAAGGATCAACCCTCTTAAGAACTTCTCCACAAAGGAAACCAAGAAGAAAGACCCAACCTACAGAACACTGAACCAGCAAAAGACATTTCTTTTGTTTACTGAATATCAATGTTATTACCAAGTTTTTAGATCAAGGTTCACATACGGAAGGTTTGTTCACATAGCAGATCACAAGACGGATTTTAGTCAAATTATACATTATGTAATTATTACTTCCATTTCTGTAATGACCAAAAATATTCTCACTTCCCCTTATTAGAATACACACGTAATTTCTGTCCTGGAAAAAAACGATACATAAAGCAACATACTGAATAATAAACTGTAAGAAGCAAAAACAAAAAAAACTGTTTTACCTATATTTTATTTTTTACACCACAGCCTTATTATATGGTCAACCTACATAGGCAATAGCAATTTGAACTTTTAAAAAATGACACACGTGCGTAGTAAAAAATTTAGCCACAAAACCAATTCAAATAGAAACAGCAATTGTTAGCAACGGAATATATATCTCAAGCACGGTTGACCTCTTGCATTTCCTAAATCTAACACTGTGCTTTTGAGGGGCAGACAAAAATAGCACAGACCGGCAACATGGCCACTTGCTACAAATACTCTGCAGCAGATTCTGACGCTGCCACCTGACACGGCTTATATACAGGACGCAACCTTTACCACGTAATTCTTCACCATGGGAACATGTAGAATTCACATGCAAGATACCCAGATAACTAAACCATAAATAATCAGCGAACAACTTAAAAAAACGAGCTGTCAGAAATTATTTGGAACTTCGCACATCCCTCCGCGCTACGTTGGTTGAAACTGACCTTGAGCAAATGCCCTTCCTTCCACCCTTTCTAAAATGGAAAAAAAGCTTTCGGGTACTTATTTAGAAAAAGGGCCTTTTTTTCATTTTACAAAGAAGCTGGGAGTCTGGGGAGGCTTAAAAGGCACCGATTTACCCACCAGGTGATTCCGATTGGCTAAATCCTTGAACAAAAGCAAGAGGGGCCTCTTTGCTCTCACCTAGCTATATTCACTGTACAATGAGGGGGGAGCATAAAGGCAACGAACAAAGCTTGAGAAGAGCTCTGTCTAGCCGGCCTGGCACAATGAAGCTGCAAGCCCAGTCCATTTTGCGGCCCTGCCCTCATCTCAAACGCCTTCTCTCTCCCCTGAACTGAAGGACCCCATTGCCCCCCACCCACCCACCCTCCGCTGGGCCCAACCTCGACTTCATTTTTTGTTCCCACCAACTGAGCCAGTTCGTCCCATGTCCGTGAAGCGTCCCTCTCCGGACTCCTACTCAGGTCCCCGCTCGGCTGGTACCCTTTCGTGCTGCCGTTTCGCTTCTTCTCATTCCCTTTGCTCGCCTCGCCGCTTATTGACTCGTAGTTTCGCCACCCGGACAGAGAGGCGCGAAGGCAGCGCGGTAACCAGGGAAGCGGCTCCCACCGCTACCGCCGCCGCCGCCCTGGCTCCTCCCGACCGACGCACCCCCGGCTCTCCTCCACCCAAGAGCGCCGGCCGCGTCCCCTTCAGCTCCAAACGGGCCGCGCCGCCGCCATCGCCCATTAAGCCCGGCGAGGAGCGGTTGGCGTTGGCGGGATGAAGCCGCGCCAATGAGTTCTTCCTTCCCCCCCCCGCCAGCCCCGACCGACCGCGGCCTTATTTAAGCGCCCCCCCCCGGGAAGGCCAGGCCGTGAGGCTCCACGAGCCAGCCGGCGCCTCAAGCCCAACGATCCCTTGCCCGCCCCCCGCCGCCCCTCGAGGGCCTCCCCTGGGGAGCCCCACAGCGAGCCCTGATTCTCCCTCCCCCCGCCCCCCTCCTACCCGCGCGCGCTCCTTCCCAACCCCGCAACGCTGAGCTCGCGCGCCGTTGCCAACCGCGAGCTCGCGCGCGCGGGGGGCCGCCGCTGAGAAGGCCGCTCTGCTCCGCACTGAGCCTGCACCGGAGGGAAAGTGGGAGGAGCGCTGCTAGTGCCGCCAGCGCCACCGCCACCCGGAGCCCGCGTGTCTATGGCGACGACGAAGGCCTCGAAGCCCCGCCGAAGTTCTCGCTCGGTCCTCCCCGGCGCACCAACCTGCGGGCGAGGCGGAGCTGGACGAGAGGTGGAGGTTTCGCTCCGTTCAAAGCAAACAGCCTGACCGACAGAGACTGGAAGGGGAAGACCTCACGCAACACAGCGTGCTCAGCCGCCGGCTAAATATACCCCTGGCGCATCCAAACACCATAGCAGGGCGTCAGCCAATCAAAAGTCCTTTCAGTCCCCCGCTCGGAAAATGATAGGCCAAAGGGAGGGACCGAAGTCGGTTGGCGTCGAGAAAGTCAAGGTCGCCGGCCAATCGCACAGCGAGGAGCATAAAGCCGGTTAGTGGGAAGGACGTCAGCATTAGCCAATAAGAAACGAGAACAAGCTTTTTAAGGCAGGGATAGCGATCGTCGACGGAGACGCCGACCAATAAGATCACGCTCCCTTCATTGTCAGTCGAAAGGCCCCGCGGAGGCGGTCCTGCATTGCCCGCCAAGGCTGGGTGCGCTGCACAGTGGGACCCTAGAAATCGAGCCTTGGAAACCCCGTCTAAGGGGGCGTAGCTCCGAACGCAGAAGTCTGAGTGCGGCTGCGCGCGCTCTCCAATTGTGAAGAACGTTCTACTACAATCGGAGGCGGCGGGATGTTGTGCGCGTGCGTGCAGCTTATTAAATGAATCCCTTAGAGAAATAACACGGCGAATTCTTGTTCCATAGTCCGGGAGAATAGTTCTCTTAGGCCCTTCGTCCACTCTAAAAGCAAGACTGCTCTTTTCTCCAAATCCTGATTTTTGCAACCTGAAGTCATGCATGTCGAGAGTGCCTGAGAAACTCTGCAAGCCGCTCCTTCTCGCCTTGTGTAGAGATACGCAGTACTGCGTGCACACGCTCTTATAAGCGGGCCATCAAATGACCAAACTCGTATAAAAAGTCGTTTGGATCCGATGGTTTGCACAGATCAGCTGCTCACCTCCACAAATGGCCACACACACACATTGCACAATGCTTCCACAAATAGCACCTTGCTTGCTTTCCCATTTCAATGCATGCAGTCTGCACGATATTTCTACAGCCATACGTCCGTGCTGAGTAGATCTAGATTTGTTCTGAGCTTATTTCTGCAGTTCCCAAAATCTAGGGACAGCTGGCTAGTATAGGCAATATGAGCAGTAGTGCACTGCATCCAGCCATCCAGGGCCTGAGTCCCCTGTCCTTTTTCTTTCGTTAATGTTTCAGTTCAGGGTTAGCTAAAGTGTGCGTAAATGTCAATTTTTATGTTATGGTTGTGTGGAGGCTTTCGTACCAGTTTCAATCTTGTTATGCTGTATTCTAGTTTTTTTTCTGAGAACCTGAGGTTTCAGATATTGCTATGATATCCATCTCAGCATAACACAGCCCCTAAAATGCTACAAACAGGAACAAAAGTGTGTTGGTTTGCACAGAATTGCAACCATTTAGGCTGCATCTGAACGCATTTTTTAAAAAGGTCAAAAGTGACTTTGAGATAGTTCAAAATGTAGCTGGAATGTATAGGCCTCTCCAGTCTTGTAAGACAGTGATTGAGAGAGAACCTGATTGAAATATTTAAAAATCATGCATAGCGTGGAAAAGACGGATCGAGAACAATTATTTTCTGTATCACATGATTCTAGATCCAGAGAGCATTATATGAAAGTGATGTGGGCAGGTAAATTAAGACTGACAAGGGGAAGTATTTTTTTCGCTCGGAGGATCATCAGCCTATGAAATTTACCACCATAAGACGTTAGTGACAGCAACCAGCCTAGATAACTTTAAGAAACACTTTGACAAATTCATGGAAGACAGATGCATAGCTACTAGATGCTTATGTACAACCTTTAGGATGGAAAGACAGGCAGCTCTAGAGACTTCTGAAGGCCGTTTGCAGAGGGATTTGAAAGCAGGTGAAGGTTTTGCTTTTGTCTCATGCTTGTCAGTGACCAGAAGCAACTGATTAACCACTGTGTTGGTCAGGTGGCCTTTTTACACTTAAGTACAGGGACAGTGGCCAGCATGTGCCATTGAAGTGTGGAAACATCCACCTTGCTAGCAGGGGCCATGCACACCAGGCTGTTGCCATGGTGATCAGGCGTTGCAAGGCAAAACTGCCCAGCCATACCATGCTGCCCCTGCCCAGCCTTCGCATGGAAGCTGGTGCAAAGACTGAATCGGGGGCAGTTTTTACTGGCCTACAGCTATCAAAGATGGGGATAGCCATCCACCCTGGGAGCCACTTCAGGATGAAAGTAACTCCAATGTGTGAGGATGCTTGATGCTGGAGCATCCCTGGGACATCCCCATCTTCAAAGTGTAAAAAGGCACAGGATGCTAGACTAGATTGGCTGTGATCCAATCCAGCAGAGCATCTCTTATGTTCTTAGAGTGCCAATGCTGTTGTTCCCATTTCATCTCTAATCCACATTAAAGTCCAGAGGATATGTTTTGGAAGTGCCTTTTCTGGCTTTTAATGTGGATTAAGACATGAGCATACAGACACTGCTGCTTTTGAGCCTCTTTTGTTTTTTAAAGGGTACAGTCACAATGTGTCTCATCTGCCATTAGCATTATCAACCTCATCTACTTATTTGTATAAATCATTCAACAAAATACAATAATATCAATATAAAATAACATTTAAATATAAATTAAGAAGTTTTTCACAGATGTTGCCAAATCTGATCATTGATAGTACATCTCCATATGCAACTGTTGGCCACATTGTGAAGAGGGGGCTGGACAGCTGGGGCCCTGGCACGTACCAACAGACCTTTCATATATTTTTATCTTCCCCCATGCCAGCCATAATAGGCACCAAGGGCTCCTGCCTAAGACACAAAACCTCTATTTCAACACAGAAAGGCAGCAGCATGTCTGTTATTGTTATGTACTTTTGAGTTGTTGCTGATCCTAGCGGACTGCATGATTGCCTCCATGAGTATCT
The DNA here is from genome assembly GCA_014337955.1 of Aspidoscelis marmoratus. NCBI lineage: Eukaryota > Metazoa > Chordata > Lepidosauria > Squamata > Teiidae > Aspidoscelis > Aspidoscelis marmoratus. Next base: position 13,197,819 of record MTQE01000401.1, on the reverse strand, counting down.
CCATATAGTTTTCTCAGCAGAAGTACAGAAGTGGTTTCCACTGCCTGCTTCTGAAGAGAGACTGGGGCTTGAACTAGCAACTCTCTGCTTTCCAGGCAGTTTGCTTTACCACTGAGCTACAACCACTCCTTGCATTTGGATGTAGGAAGTGTAAATAAGACATAACTGTATTACTAGTCATTCTTAGCATAACTGGTTCAAGATTTGATGGGCTCTTCTGAATCTATAATCCCTCTACAATCTTATCTAGAAAATTTTATTTCCCCTTACAGCCTCCAACATGATGCCAATGGCTAGCAGTTCCTAAAGCAGCATGATAGCTTATTAAAAACAGAATCCTTTCAAATTCCCTCACTCGTGGAAAAGATACAAGCAGCAACAGATTTTCTGTACACTTATAGCACAGAAGTCCATTTTATAATATTCCCTTGTCTGATTGGCACTCATTCCTAACTTTCACCGATTAAATAGACCAGTTACGCAACATTTCCTTCCTCTGAAATTTGTTTCCAGCAACCTCAAATTAGTTACATTCTACAAATGGGAGGGAGCTCATCAATTGATTTTCTCCACAAAGAGTTTAATATTAAACTTAAAACAGTGAAGCCAATTGCAGAGTAGATATATTTGGAGCAAGTGCCAAAGTTGCATAGCTTTCTGTGTATCTCATTTGTCAAGACTGAATTTGGTTTGTAGCTATTGCCAAGGGTGGAATAAGGGTTTATTATGGCAATCTTTAGCAATAAGGGATTCTGAGACATTTTAGCATTCTGGGCCTCCGCGCACTTACCCTGTGGGGGCACTCCCATATGTGCTAGGATGCTCCTTGATCTTCCAAAGCTGCTAGGGAGTTCTTGGTGAGCTCCTGGACACACAAATGTGTGCCATATCATGATCACCATGGCAATGGCCAGGCATGTGGCGGAAGTTGATGCAGCTGTTGCCATGGCAATTTGGATGGTCCAGGATGCACTGTGAGTGCCACCATCCCTGAACTTAACTGTGCTGGAATGATATCATTATATCATTACAGGCTGTTAAGTGTGAACAGGCCCTCTGCCTCTTACAGTCTATGGGCCTTTCCACACTTAGTCTTTTTCTGGAGTATATTCCAGAATAGGTGCTGCTCTCTGCATGTTCATGAGACCTGCCATAGTCTGCAAATGCATGCAGACAACAGGCCCCTATCCTGAGATGTATCCCATAATAAGGCTAAGTGAAGAAAGGGCCTATGTCTATATGCACTCTAAGTCCCATCGCATATAATCAGATTAAAATGATAAACACCCTATGCGCCCAGAGCAAATTCAGAACAGTCATATCATACTATGACCTCTGCCAAATTTGTTCCCGAGCTATATTTAAATATATTACACATACACACCACTGTAGCAACTTACTCAATACCCCACCATAAGGTTACATTTCTGCACATACATACAGTAATCAATCAGAAGCTAGAGCTGAGATTAAAACAAAAGAAAATATAGAACTTCTGTCATGTATGTGTATTCATGCACACAAACTTCCCTTGATTTTTCCTTTATTTTAATGTCCCTTGTGGCAATGCTAAGACCACTATCAGATAAGTCACTGCTTGAAATCTTCTCTAATCACCCATAATAATCACACTCTTCCCAAAACACTAATGACTGTGAATACCTATCAGGTGTGTAGCAGGCAGATTTTATCACAACATCATCACTATTATGCTTAAGTAATTATAATTATTGTTATCAATTAACTGTAAATAATACTGTAATAATAATATTAATGCAACGGTCCCTGACTACTGAATATTATTGTTATTATAATCATTATGGAAGATCTAAAGGATATTCATCAAACACTGATGTCTTTTACTCAATTTATCCAAAAGCCTAAGAATTGTCCCGGTATCATAGTAATATATACATAGTTCAAAGCAAAACTTTGTTTTTTGTAAGCTGAATGTCATAACGTCAAATAATTCTAATATTTTCCTGCTGTTTCAACAATTGGTCTGTTATTGTTCCTAATGTCACAATGACTATTAGTTAAACGTTTTCACACAGCATCTCTGCATTTCAGTTGCTAAGTTTTAATATTTCATGACATTTCCCAGCCCTTTGAAGAACTGCCACTTGGCACTGCCATATTTAACTGTTTAACTGTTGTGATGTCTCTAGTGTTGCATTTTAGACTATCAATCTGTCTGAATTTGAAAGTACCAGAAAAATTTTGCAGTATCATTCTGGAGCATTTTATTTTAGCAGTAGTTTTACTATCACTATCCCTATTTATGCACAAGTCCTAGAAAGAAAGAAAAATACAAGATTAGTTCAAAGTTTTGAAATCACCAGTAAAAATAAGGGCAAAAATAGTATTTCTGCCAAAAATTATACCAACACGTACAATTTGAGCATTTCACTTTGGATTCTTTACCTAAATAGAAGTTACAAGATATTATTGTACTGTTAACACATGAAACTAAGATCCTCTTTCAAGAACTCTGAACAGAGGTGTTTATTCATTGCTGATTTTTTGCTACCTTCAAAGTCCACAAAGAGAGAGTTACAGCAGACTAAGTAGGTCACACTGAACTTGAGGTGACTAATAAGTTGTGTGTCAAGTTTCTCTGATTTCAGTGGGATTGGAATACAAATACAGCTGTCCCTTGTATGGCAAAAGGCAAATGTGCCTTACCTTGTTTAAAGCTAACCCGTAGCACCTTCCATCAAGCTCCCAGCATTGGCCCCTCCCTCCCAACTGCCACCAGACGGGCCATGAAGGAACAATCTTGCCTGTGGGGAATGGAGGAGGAAAATAAAATAAAAGTTTTTACCTTTGCAAGGACTCTGCTGCCGCCAGAGCACCCCTGTTCCCTCCCACACCATTTTCCTTTTGTATCTTGTCTCTTTAGATTGTAAGCCTGAGGGCAGGGACCTGTCTAGGATTAATATAATATTGTAACCCGCCCTGAGACCTTCGGGTATAGGGCGGGATAGAAATACAAATAAATAAATAAATAAATAAATAAATAAATAATCTTCCCGTGAGGTGAGGTGATGTAACCTCTGAGGCACCACTGACTTAGGCTGTGTTAGCAGATAACAATAAGCAACAAAAGCACCTTAGCAACAGTCACATGTGACCCTTCTATATCCATCCCATCTCTTATCCATCTTTTCTAGCCTAGAATGTTAATGGGAGTAGAGGCAGGCTGGCATGTGAATGGTGCAACCTGCCAACCAGCTTTAAAACAGTATCTAAGCCATTTCAGAAGAGGTTTTTCTTGCTGAATGTAATCACAGCATAATAAAGATAGATAAGGCTGCCTCCCCTCTACTGTGTGACATAAACACACTAGCAGACTAGATGTCACCTGTAAAGTGGCACAGTGCCACTCACTGGACCTCCTCTGTGCAGTGCTTATGGGGTGTCATCTCTACCATGCCACTGATTCATTGGTAACACTGGCAATTGCTCGCATAATGTGGTTCTGTGCTACACAGTAATTTGTGACAACCATACAGTAGTATTATACTAAGCATGACTGTGAAGCCTGGACCTTGTCTGCAGAAAAGCAGTTGTCTAACATATATGTAAGACATCACTATGTTCTGTAACTGAGTAAAAGAGGTTCAATAAAAATCAGTTTTACATCCTTTGGCTTTTTACCAAGGAAAGACCACATTATGAGTACAAAACTGTCATCATTTATAGAGGCCAGTCCCAGCATTTCTCAAAAGCAAGCTCCATTGTATCATTGTTACTTACTCCAGAATGAATATGAACAGAAACCATCCAAATATTGTACTAACAAGTAATATTCCAAGGAAAAACCCCTCCGGAATAATCACTATTGGCTAAACAGTGCAGGGCTGGTGCTAACTATGGCAATATAACGATGCACACATCTGGGTGTTTTCATAATGCAAAATACTGAGAAGTGTGTGGCCATCATCACTGTGCCTGAGCCTCCTCACACATGTGCAGTGGCAACAGCCAGGATGGTGGCTTCATCCAGAAGGTAAGTTGTAATGCTATTTGGAAAAACCCACAGTTAGAGTCAAGTTTTCCCGAAACAAGCTATAGCAGGTTTTCATAGCAATATATGAATTTCATGGCAATTCGACCATAGCCCAGAAATAATTGTGCTACATATCCCATGTCTGGAAGGTCTCACCTGCTTAGGATAACTTAAAAAGAAGAAAAGAACAAGAGCACGATGAAATCACTCCTCCAAGAAAATGTTTTGGAAGTTAATACTTAAAAACAAATCCTATTGGTTTCTCAAATACAGAATATATGTTATCCCTCCATTCCCCCCTACCAAAAGAATACAGGATTTTTAATTTCTGCCCCACTTTAGTGATAGCATCCTTCAATACTAAAAAGAGACTCTGCATTTTATTGGAAAAAAGATATGCCTTAAAACTTACAAAAATGAGGGAGCAGCTCCTTGCAACTGTTCTAGACAGGAGGAAAGGAATCATCTCCATATTTTATTTCCAAATAAAAAACAAATACAGGCAGATTGTTCTAATCTAGCCAGAAGGTCCGCTGAATATAACCGAACAATAACAGAATAATGCCCTGCCCTAGACAGGGCTTAAAACCCAGGATTGACATGGCACTATATTGGATTGCTACACTTATCCATGACAATCCCAACATAACCCTGGGATACAGGGGTGAAATCCTGGAATATCGCTATTCTGTGAAAAAGAACTGTGAACCCAAGTTTTCTCAAAAGAGTGATACTGCCTACCTTGTCTGGGCACCTGCTCCCACATTTCTTCATGCTGCAAGCTTCCACTGCATGAGCACAGTGGCACGACTGCGTGGAAAATACCGGCTGCATAAGTGTGGGGTCCAGTGCTTGGGCACTTCCAGATATTCTGTGTCATCAAAATACCCGGAAATACCAACCATATCCTTGCAGGAGCAAGTACCAGACAAGGTAAAGGGCTGAGGCTCGTCCCTGATTTTCATCCTACTGTCTGGCAGGGATGACAAGAGGCAACTGTGGGATCTAAACAAGAGCCCAGATTTTCCGCTTGCCATATGGAGACAACTTAATAAAGTCAAGCTTTCATGCAGCAGCATTCTAAAATACGGCAAGGTAGAGGAGATCTGTGAAGTCAAAGGAAAACGCCAAACTCATGTGCCTCTAAATGCAAAAGTGGTCCAAGTACTTCAATTAATAGGACTGCAGATTTTCCTGGGAGGTGGAAAGGGGAAGAAGGAAAGCATATTATTTAAGCACAGGTCCAACAGAACTTGGAGGAAGCACAAATAAAGCAGTGAGCAGGAACTGAAATCCACTGAGGATATGGTAGAAACATAAAGATCTTTAGAGCTCTTCCTAAGGCATAGTTCTCAGTACCTCCTTCTGCCAATTCATTCTCTGTGTCAAGAATTTGCAGTCAGTAAGTTGACATTTTGGCACACTCAGCGTTAGTCCCTTTGCTGCTGCCTAGCTATTTTTAAAACAGAGGCTCACTGCATGCTGCCAGCTTAATCCATCAGCAACTCAGACCAGGCCTTTGCAGAATTGATATGGAATAAGTGACCAAAAGATTGTTTTTTAAAAAATCACTTCAGCCCACACTCATCATCAGTCTCCTAATATGGAACCAGCCCAATGCACATGGCCTGGAGCAAACGCAGAGTGAAATATGCTCCATTAATATTTTAAAAGAAACCCTCATCAAGATGGTAGAGTGCACATTTGTTCCTTGCAGGGCAGCAATCTGGCATTTCTAAGAAAACAGCTTCGTACTCCACCTCTGTTTATGGCAACAAACCTCAAGTACAGCTAATCCATTCGAAGGGGAAACTGGAACTGAAGCAAAGCAAGCATTCTAAATTATTTTATAAATTAACTGAGTTGGCAATGTCTAGCGAAGGAAGACGTTACTGATCCCCTTTCGCTGTGCTTCCTCCAGCCCCTCCAAATGAAAATACATTTCCTTGTAGGGAAATTGTGGATCTAGCAATTTATTTATTTTAAATCAACTTTAGGAATACATTTAAAAAACTGAAGAGTGAATAGCATTTAAATCCAGTAGTTTCAAATTCACGACTCACCTTTTGCATGGACTAGGATATACCCTCCTTGTATGGTAAAGCACAGGCATTGCCAACACATCAGCTGATCTATATGGTATCTTATTGGCCAGGAGAAGAACACTACCAAAGGGGATGGTGCCCAAGTGACATCCTTCAAAGTTAAAAATATACTAAAATGTCAGTGATATATAATCATGCTGTTAGGGTCCCAGACACTTATCTGGAAATAATGGGTTTGATTCCGCCCTCCCCCATGAAGCCAACTGGATGACCTTGGGCTAGTCACAGCTCCCCTCTGAGCTCTCACAGTCCCACCTACCTCACAGGGTGTCTGGTGTGGGGAGAAGTATAGAAAGCTTTCTCAGCCACTTTGAGTCCCATTAAATGTGTGAGAAAAGTGGGGTAGATCAGCCAACTCTTTTTCTTCTTCTGTCCACAAAGATCAAGCAGGAAGTATATGCTATTGAATGATCATTTCTCAATAAAGATTATTTCAAGTGAATCTGTACATATGAAAGATCTAGAGAACAGCAGTACCAACAACGAAGTGTCCAAATACAGAAAAATATTCTTTGTGGAAAGTTGAAGTTACTGGACTATAATTTTCCAGAAAACACCACTGAGGAAAATGAGACTTATCGCTAAGCAAGCATAGTTAGATTTGCAACAAATTCTCCTCATTTTAATCACCCCCTCAGTAGACAGTTTATCAGCAAATGATAAGGCCTTGGAGTGTGATGAGCAGTCCACAAAGCATAGTACCCTTGTACAGAGGACCACAGTCAGCATGTGGACAACATATGAGCCACAGTCTGGTATACCAGGCCCCGCATCATTTTGCCAGGCACCTGGAAATGGCATCATTTTGATGGAAATGGCATGATTTCAGCCAATCCCTTTATTATCAGACTTATGCAAAAAGGGTGTTAAAAGCTCAGGTTTTGACCCATTCGTTATGCGGTTTTCCCTGTCATCACTATGCTAAGCTGAACATCACAGAGGTATTTTCCCCCTCCCTACACTGCTGGAATGGAAGTGGTTCTTTCCCATCAACAAGAGATGAACATCACTTCCTCCACTAAAGTAGAAACTCTGTGAGATCACCCACCCTGCTTTTCTGGCTGAGATCAGGGACGTCCAGCTGATAGCTGCTCCCTTCATTGTTAGATCCTCAGAGCTTCAGGCATTCTGTTTTTCCCTTGGTCCCACACCAAGCCCGGTATTGGCCAGAGGACTTGAGAATTGAGGAAATGTGTTACCTCCTTTGTTTGCTTTCTTTGCCACCCCTTGAAACTAAAGCGAAAAGCCTTGCTTCTTACAAAGATTACTTTTGTGCAGCTCTGTGGCTTAGCTCTTGCTGAATATCACTTTTTCAGCTTCACTGCTACTGAATCACTTATGAAGAGGGATCACCCACTTTTCCTTTCCTCTTGTTTTGGTTCCCGGAAAACCTACTAGAACCTTTGAACCTCCTACCTTTGATTTCTATTGGTTCTCATAGGGTTCCTAAGCCTTCCTAACATAGCACACCTTCTAAATAACTTCAGAGTTGTCATCCTGGAATGACACTTAAGAAAAAAAGAACAAATGAACTGTAACACATTTAAGAGTTCTGTGCTACAACTGTAGCTTCAATGAGACAGATAGACAGATTAGATTTGATTTTTTTAAAAAAAAAAATGAGAGTCTCTGGCTATTAAATGATTTTCCTTGTCCTTATTTTAAAGGGAAATTCATGTATAATATGGGCCAATGCTGTTTACACTGAAGCCAGTTTCTTGTTGCAAAACTGGGCTTTTCCTGAGGTCTGGCTGCAGGAGTGCAATTGATTGATAGTGCTGTGGACTTGATCCTCTCTGATTGGCTAACTTGCAGTGCGACTTTCCCCGCCAATCAACATGCTCATTCCTTCTCCCCTAGCATGGTGGGACTTTTAAATTTTATTTTATTTATTTATTTCCTTTTAAATAAAATCCTTCCCCCTTTTTCCATGCGCAGTTAAAGATCCAGATCTTTGAGATGGAGATCTGGATCTTGAAGATGCCTGAAGACCCCATTGTGGACACCTTAATCAGGTTCACACAAAATCCAGATTTAAGGGCTTGAAGGACCCATTAAATCTGAATTTCCCCTGCCCTCGTGGGGACAGGGCCTTGCAGATGGGGGCCTTCAATGAGGTCCAGGTGAGGACAGGGCCTTCCCAATTGATACCAGTCAGGTACTAATTGGGTTCCTAATAGGATCTTAGAAGGGTTCTAAGCCTTGGTGGAGAAAGGGCCCTTATGTCACTGAGTATTGGGAGGAGCAGAGAGGGAATTCCAAGTGAAATGGATTCAAGAACCCAGATTTATTAGTACACAAAACAAAATCTGAAGCAATGACAAACAAATAAAGACAATATTATTAGCAAAGGAAAAAAAATCAAAGGAAAATGCTCACTTTGTTTTTCTCCTGCCTTTTCCCAAATAGATCCAAGCAGTTTACTAGAGCCGGTGTGCAAACTAGCTACAGTGCTTCCAAATCTTTCTCATAGGCTTTTTATAGCAGGAAAACAAGAGCCATAATCAGCCTGTACAGAAGGCTTAGAAACCTTGAACCTAGTTTGCTTCCAGCAAATCACAGAAGTCTGTGGCTATTTTCCTCTGGACCCTGGGATAAGTGAGCCTTTGTATATCTAGGTCTCCAAACAGAAAAATCTGAATATTCAGATGCAAAGTTCTAGATCTCCCTATACACAAATGTCCAGGTGCCTGGATTTTCTGAAAGAAATTTTTGAAAAAAGCCTACTGCACACAAGAAGGGGAAGGATGAAAATTATAGCAGGGAATACTCTATCAAGGACAAGGGGACAGGAAAGAGATGAGATGCAGAGGATTGTAGCAGCAATAGTAGCTTGCCTGCTCCCCCTTTTCTAAGGTCAAACATGGATCAAGCCTGCAGAAAGAAAAATATATGTACCCCCTTGGAGAGAGAGTGAGAGACATTGTGTTGGTGTGCATCTATGTAAAAAGCCTTTGGGTGGATACTGCAGCTGGGGGCAAATGGAAAAGCCCTTTGGTGGGCATGGCTTGCTTTGCCACTACACCAGCAACAGCCTGACTCCACCCCATCAATCTGTTTTCTAAGGGCCAATGCTACCCAATAGGATGTGAAAGTGTTCATGCACCCAAACTAGCTCCAGATGTTGTTTTTTGTTTTTCTCTTTTAAAGAAGGCAGCGGGCTTTGCTCGCCTCAGAAGGTATAGAAAGATTGCAGGTCATAGTCCACATGCCAAGTGCAATGTGGGCTAATGGGAAAATAGCACTTTTTCTGCAGTAGGCATTATTGTGCCCGATATCTGAGCCAGCTGTGAATTTCATATAGAAAGCAAGCAGACCCCACTCCAAAAATAAGTAACTTTACTGCTTGCTTTGTGGGAAAGACACCAAAATCCTTAGCAACGTAAGCATGTGAATTGGTCCACCACTGCCATGATATTAGTCATACTGATGGTCATGCAGATTGCAGCATTATGACTCAGCACTCTATGCTTTTCATTCTTCCATACAAGCATAGACACAAAGACCCAGCCCTCCCCTTCACCACAGGTCCATACAAGATGCAGGAATGCCCATGAAGAGGAAGCCCTGACTCATGAGGAGAGGGGTGCGCCTGCTAAAAAGCACTCTGCTGCTGTTGAAATCAGAGACACCAGGCTGCAGCTGGCAATGCTGTATTTAGGAGCCAGCCAGGATCCTGAGCCAAAATGACACAAAACCCAGTTCATCTTGTTAAATGGATCCATTGAGCAGAGCTGTACCCAGGGAGGTGGGCACTCTAAGAGCTGAGCTAGTATAGGAAGGGATGAAAGCCTGTCATACCTCCTAGTTTTGCAAGCTTAAGCACAGTTTGAAAAAGTTCCTTTCTTAGACTGCAGCTTCCATAATTCTTTACCAAAGTACAGTACCCATCGTTTGCTTTGGCTAAGGATCATGTAATCAGCTCTGTGCCAGAACAACCATTTGGAAAGCAAACAGTCATGGATCCTTTCTGCACTTGGCTTTATTCTGGAATATATCATGGGATAGCGGTCTGCTGGCCACAAGCTAATGCAGACTGTGGCAGACCTCATCTGGGACCTTCCATGGTCTGCACTAGGATGCAAGTAGCGGTTCCCTATTTTGAGATATATTCCAGAATAAGACCAAGTGCAGAAAGGCCCATAGTGTCAATCTCTGGCATAATCCAGAGAAAGATACAGCAGGCTACTTCTCTTCTACCATAAAAAAAAAAAATCAAGCAAACTGCTCCATGAATGAATCCATCTAGTCAGGCCAATCTCCCACACTGGGGACTGCCAAACATTTCTTTCTACAGGAGGAGAAAGATAGTTCCGAACTGTAATTATGGTAACCAAGTGGAACAAAGGAGCAGGGTCCTATACCATGTATTAGGCTACCACCAGGTGACAGACTAGGAAGTGACAATGCGGGGTATTGCCTCCCTAGTATTACTGCTTCCTAGCTAGATAGCACCGCTGTTGTTGGCAAATTTTTGTGACATGCACATCTGGCTATTCAGTCACTGCCAAATACCCAGAAGAGTGTGACCCCACTAAGGATGTGCATCAAGGCATTTTTTGCATTCAAATTTGATTTGGATTGAATATTTGAATCAAAATTTGAAAATCTGTATTTTTGAAAATCCAATGCAAATTGAATGATATGAAGGTCGGGAACATTCGTATCTGATTTTCATATCCGTTCGCAACCTGCTTTTATCACATTTGCATTTCGTTTGCATCCTGTTTGCGTTCCGTATTATAAGCACAAATAGACCCAATATTCGGATGTGATATACAGAGACGAATTCAGTCGAATTATTCGAAAATCCGAACTGGATTTTTGAAAATCCGATTTGAATTCAAATGTCGATATTTGTTGAATTCGAAACAGATATTCAATATCCGTGCCCATCCCTAGACCCCACCACTGTGCATGCATGGTGTCTGTCTGAGTCTCCACACGTGCATGGTAGATGGAGCTATGATGGCTCTTTCATCCCAAAGATTGGTAAATACACTATCATTTGCACTCAGTGTTGGCTTTTTTGGGAATAGCTTTAGTGCAATTTTTTTTTGGGGGGGGGGGCGAAGCAGCAGATATGTATGGCAAACCCACTGGAGTGGTACCATAATGGGACTACATCTTCCCTCTCCATGTGGATGCAGTCAAAGTTGGAATCTAGTGACGTTCTTCCTTCTGGACAATATCACAGGTATGGGAGTTTGTTCTTCTTTTCCATCTAGTTATTTGATGGCGCCTAATACCGATGCAGAGTACATTATGCAAAATGCAGGGAATCAAAAGTCAGAGTTAAGATTTCTGGGAGAAACATCAACAACCTCAGATACGCAGACAAAGTCTCTCTAATGGCAAAAAGTGGAGAAGAATTAAGGAGCCTCTTGATGAGTGTGAAAGAGGAGAGTACAAAAGCTGGCTTGAAGCTCAACATTAAAAATAACCTAAGATCATGGCATTTGGTCTATCACTTCCTGGCAAACAGAGTGGGAAGAAATAGAAGCAGGGTCAGATTTTATTTTCTTGTGCTCAAAGATCACTGCAGATAGTGACTCTTGCAGGTTCTGGTTTCTCTGGAAACAGGCAAACCTGGGGAGCATACTAAAAAGCAAAGACATCACTCTGCCAAAAAAAAAGTCCACGTAGTCAAATTTATGGTTTTCCCATAGTAATGTACAGCCGTGAGAGTTGCACTATAAGGAAATCTGAGCACCAGAGAATCAACACTTTTGAAGTGTGATGCTGGAGAAGACTTTTGAGAGTCCCTTGGACTGCAAAACATCAAAGTAGTCAATACTGAAAGAAATCAATCCTGACCGTTCACTAGAATGAACAAATACTGGAGCTGAAGCCCAGATACTTTAGCCACACGATGAGAAGACGGGACTCATTGGAAAAGACTGTGATGGTGCGAAAGACCGAAGGCAAAATTAGAAAGGTCTGACAAAGGATGAGATGGGTAGATAGTGCATGGAAGCAATTAATGTGAGCTTGAGAAAATTTTGAAAGACAGCCTAAGATAGAAGGAACTATCATGCTTTGGTCCATTAAATCATGAAGAGTTGAATAAAGGTGTTTTTCCAATGTCACTAAAAGTACCCATTAAGTACCCATTAATGGGTACGAAATGGCATTTTTGTACCCGTTAATGGGTAGTTAATGGGTACTTCTAGTGACAGGGGAAAAGCACCCTAAGACTTAATGACTGAAGAACAAGGTGCAGCTGGTAGTGGCTAGTGTTGTGGTGGCTTGGACTACCTGCTGTATCATTGGTCCTGCAAGTGATTTGGGCAAATGCACCATTGACTCCAACAGTTGATTTGGATGAGTATAGCAGAGGTGTTCCAGGTGCTCTGTTTGCCTGTCCCATAAATTATTCCAAACAGGCTGTTTGTTTGGACTCAAGTCCAGCCACCAACCAGTGGAAGCTGTTGATGTATTTTTATTATGTTTGATAATTACTTTGCATTATTTTTTCTGTTTGTTGTAAACCTCCTTGGGCAAAATTCTTTTGTAAAGGCGGTATACAAATAAAAATGGAATGGAATACACAGAAAAGTATATATTGCTTTCAGAGGTGCCAGGAGATGCCAGAAGCTTCCATCACTGAGGTGGTATACAGAAGGTGGCTTTTTACATGACAATGGTGCAAAACTGTTTTTAAAAATGGAATGCTTTACAAGTTTCCCTGTCATCCTTGTGCCGGAGCCATGCGAATCTTCTCTGATTTGTTCTGTTTTAGTATATGTGCTGCCAGAGAAAGCACTTGGTGTAATTGTTGTTGAATTGCCAGCCATGCTTCCCAATCTTTCGTAATGTTTTGAAATTTTGAAGCAATATCATGCTATATAACTATTGTGGAGAAATGGACTCTCGTAGCATTTCATTTGGTTGTAGTGGTAATGTTCATGGATTTCTTCTGCAAAAATTCTTGGGGATATGATTGGCATGGGTGTGGTGAAGCTTCAAGTCACAGCCAATGGGGAGGAACTGGGGGCATCCAACCAGTATGAAGTTAACACGGAAGCCATTGGAATGGGGCGGGCTATGCAAAATCACTTTCTCACGCGCTATACAGTAGAACACATCAACTTGAAAACATGTTACTTTGCTCTCCCATGGGGGCAACATAAAATATCAAAAGTAATTACAAAATAATGGAAGATAGTGTAGTAGGGATGTCTAGAGTTAGCCTGAATCAAGCTATCCATCAGACTGTGTTTCAGTGAAGCAAGCTTCCTTGCCCTTTTTCAGCCCTTTAAGTTTCATTTGCACTTACAGGTATTACTGTTCCTCAGTCCTTTTGTTCTGCTTCATGTACAGTATCATTTTTAATGGATAAGGCAGTATTTTTCCCCATTACTGCATCAGCCATTAAAGTGTGAGTGCTATATGTGTGCAAGACTGCATCTATTATAACTCAGAGTAATATTTGCTTATGCAGTGCAGTAGAGTACCGAAATAAACTGGCTTGAGAGGACTATAAAAGCTTTTGATGATTTTGCTACAGCATAAACTACTATTATTTGTACTTGGTATGTATATGTTCAGGCACACACATACACATAGTTTTGAAAATAAAATAAAATAAAACTAGGTCCAAAGGCAATGGAATGCAATGAGTAGTATAGATCTTTGATGCAAAATTCAGTCCATTGACCAGCATAAAGCACTAGAAGAGATAGATCTCCCAAGAAGCAGGTAATGCCAAACCGCTTTGGTATCTGCCAGGAAAACTGTTTGGATATACCAACTGCTATTTCCTGGCAGCTAGTGTTCAGAGGCTCACCACCCCTGATACTAGGAGATGCCTGGCCTTCATAACTAGTAGACATTGATTACCTTATTCTTCAAGAATGTGTCTAATACCTTTTAAAAACTATCAGTCATTGCTCTGTCTTTACAACAGTGAATTCCTGAGATTAATATGGGTTATGTGAAATACTTTCGATTTTCAGTCTTATGTCTCACCATTTTTGTTCATTGAATAACCAAGAAGTGTCTAGTATTGTAAGAGAGACCAACTCCCATATTTCTACTTACACCTGCCATTTAAAGTTAATCTCATCTCTATGTATTCTACTCACACTCCTTCTTTGGATTTACTAGTCTTCCAGGATTGTCTGAGAGTTACCAGGAATTCATTTTCTTATCTAGGATTGGACTACGGGATGCCTAGAAAGGAGTGATTGAATGAGAAGGAAAGCTGCATCCAGACCTCAATTACTTGCTTGGGTATTCAGGACATCCATGCTTTATTCTGGGACATCTAAAGGCTAAACTTTGCAATCATCCTTCAGATTATTCTAGGAAAGACGAGGGTCCAGACTCCTTTCCTGTTTTCCAGCCCTCCACTGCTTCTTAGAAGCAAGCGGTAACGTTTAAGGCTTAATCCGGCTTCAGTCCACATTCAGAGCGAGAGAACACATCCACAGTGACAAGCTGTTTTCTTTCAGTGTTAAATAGATAAGATAATGGAATAGATAATGTGGAAAGAAAATTACTGGCCACTTTGCTGATGTGCTCTCTCGCTCTGAAAGTGGACTGAAGCCGGATTAAACCTTAAACGTGACCCGTTGCTTCTAAGAAGCAGTGGAGGGTATGTCAATTAACCTCAGCAAGTGGGATGTTCCTATAGGCGACGCGCCTCCGCCCTCGTCGTCGTACCCTACACGCCGCCTCTAGCACGATGTCGCTGCCGCATTTCCGTCGGCGTTCTCTCTCTCTCTCCCCCTAGCGGTACAAAGCGTAAACAGCGGCCTTCGCCTGCCTTTGCCGGCCCTCCCAGGGCTGAGCTGCCGCTTGCGATGGCTTCGAGCAGGAGGAGGAGGAGCGAGAGCCGCGGCGGCGCCCGGTGCCCGGTGGCCATGCACAGAGGCGCGGCTTGAGTCGCTGCTGTGTGTGTGTGTGTGTGTGTGTGGCCTTTCATTTTGAAGGAGGCTGCAAAGGCTGCTGCTGCAGGCGCCGCCGCCGCCGCATCGTAACGCTGAATAAGCTGTAGGAGGGTTTTAGACGAGCAGCCATGCCGGTGGGTGATTTCACTCGGGTCCGAATTCCCTAAGGGGTGGGTCACTATTTTTGGGTGGTGGTGGCGGTGGTGGCGGTATTTGGAGAGGACGCTTTCCCCGCCTTAGCCCTTTTGCTTCCTCCGGGGATCGGGAGACCTTCGCGTGTCGTCCTCTGGCCCCCTCACGCCATGCTTGCACTCCCTGGGTCCAGCTTGAGACTCCCCTATGCCTTGCTCTAAACCAGGCCGCCTGAAGGAGAAGGCCGATGATCTATGGCTGCATTCAGACGTAAGGAAGGGGCGATCCCAGAGGAGGGGCAGTGTGTGGCCCTCGTCCTCCCAGCCCGTCTCTAATCCATCTTTTCTAGCCCAGAATGTTCAAACGGGGGGGGGGTCAGACTGGTGCGTGAACAATCTCAGGCTGTGGTCACACTGGAGGTTCAATCCGGCTTCAGTCCGCTTTCAGAGTGAGGGAGTACACCAGCAAAGTGACAAGCTGTTTCTTTCAGGATTAAATAACTCAGAATATTCACCCTTGGGGTAGATAATGTGGAAAGAAAATTACTGGTCACTTTGCTCATGGATTCTCTCACTCTGAAAGCGGACTGAAGCTAGATTAAACCTTCGGTGTGACCACAGCCTCAGAGTCTTCTGTAATATCGCCTCAGAGGTGGTTTTCTGCTGGTCTGATCACAGTCTATGGGTGTTTTTCCACTGTCACTAGAAGTACCCATTAATGGGTACTTAATGGGTACTTCTAGTGACAGTGGAAAAACACCTTATGTGCAGAACAGTGTGACTGGCCACAGGATTACTTTCATGCTCCTGGTCCAGTCACTTAAGAGTTGTTAAGGATGAGACCAGTTTTTTTAAAAAAGATCTTCATTAGACTTGGCATATAATGCAGCTGCATGAATTGGTTTGGGCATCTGCAGTGGATTCCACCTGTATTGATCGGAAGTTTTAAGTCTGTTCAAAGGATAGTCTTTTTTAACACAAGTTGATCAACTTACCACTTGCATAGAAGGAGCTATAATGAGATTTTTCTTCTTCAAACTTGTGGGGCCTGCCTGGTGATGTAGATTACAATAATTATCTGTGTTCATGACCATGTTGGTTGATGGGATTATGGCCACCTTCACACATCTTCTCAAGGTAAATTGAGAGGAAGGACATTGTTATTGAAAATGATCAAGGAGCTGGAATACCTTACTTGCAAAATCAGGCTGCAATGTCTAGACCTCTACAGCCTTGAAAGATGGGGTGTTTTTCCACTGTCACTAGAAGTACCCATTAAGTACCCATTAATGGGAACTTAATGCCATTAATGGGTACTTAATGGGTACAACTAGTGACAGTGGAAAAACACCCATGGTGTTCAAGAGGTGACCTGATGGAAGTATGTATATAAAATCATGCAGACTACAGAAAAGGTGGAGAGAGAAAAATTATTTTTTCTATCACACAACACTGGAACCAGGGGGGCACTCTAGGAAGCTGATGGGTAGGAGAGCCAGATCAGACAAGAGTATTTTTTTAACCAGAGGGTCATCAGCCTATGAAATTTACTACCAGAAGTGGTGGTATCAGCAACCATTCCAGATAGCTTTAAGGAAAGATTAGATAAATTCATGGAGGATAGATGTACCAATGGCTACTAAAATGAATGCTTAGTTATTGCTTCCACGTTGGAGAGACAGTCAGGATGCCTCTAAAAGCCATTGGGAGCAGGTGAAGGCTTTGCATTTGTCATCTGCTTGAGATGTCCATGGGCAATTGGTGGGCCACTGTGTGGAACAGGATAATGAATTAGATGGGTTGTGGCTTGATCTAGCAGGGCTCCTCTTATCTTTTTACATTCTCACCTGGCTGTTTTGAGAGGCTGTTTTTATACCCTGCCTGAGTTGGTTTGGAGTACCAGCACCTGCACAGCCGGGCTGATTTTCAGCCATCCACGCAAACCCTGGCAGCTTTTCTGATTCGGTCGGTATCGCTTACTCTGAAGCCAACACACCCTATCTCCTGCCTCATAGTAGCATTGGGTGCTCCAGGACAGGGGGCCATATGAATGCCTCACCCCAGGTGCTTTGCCTTCTAGACCCAAAGACATCCTCAGTGGACATCTGGACACCGCCTTCAGCTATGAGACATAAGTAACTGCTCAAACCTGAGAACCTGACAACAGTACATTCTTAATTTATTTGTGGTGTCTGATCCTTTGTGCAAGAACCACTTTATCTTGTAAGATTCTGTTCATTCTTCATTCCCAAAGCTAACAAGTCTTGATTAAACATTTTTAATGAGTTCCCAAATACCATGTGACCATGAATCAGGCAGGACCAGATTACTCAAGAAAAGAAACATGAGTGAACCAGCCTGTAAATCTGTCTGTTTATCATGGAGGAAGAGGCAGATTTAATCTTTTAAAACACTATAGCTTGAATGTTAGGAAGAAACTCTGGCTTTGAAGCTTGAATTTCATCTTGTTTGTCCCATCCTTGAATCATGTTTAGTTTATGTGACTTGGATTCCAGATCTGCCTCCAATTTCACTTCAGCTTTTAGAAGTACCTGGAAAAACTAGTTAGGCTTTTACTCCATATTCTTCCTCCTTTGTCATTAGATTATGATGATAATACAAAAGAAGCCATAGAGACATGCAGCTCTCTCAGGGACTCAGTGTTTACAAAGAATGCAAAATTTGCTGAACTCTAATCATCCTGGGATTGGTTTATGCAAGACATAACCAACTGTTGGGAACCTCTCTCCCAAAGTAATTTAAGAAGTAGTATTGCAGCCTCGATCACCTGCTGATTATCAGTCTTATGGTGATATTGCTACAAGAGATCCTCAGTGACACATTAGGACTGACTCCCACAAATTTCAGCTTATTGTAATAAGTGCCTCCTGGGATCAAAACAGCTAGGATACAAAACTACCCCATGTTCCTTTCTATGGGAGTACACACCTTTTCCCATGTTAGATCCTTGTCCTGCTACTTTGTTTGCAAAATTGTTGACCTCCTGAGCTTTTCTGGAAGTTAAAAGCATGAAAAAACATGTAGAATGTTAACATGCTCGCAGATAGAGCGGCTTGGAAAAAGCGCAAACTAACAAAATGATTACTAGATGCTGTTTCATGATTGCTATAGCAACAGACCAGCATGCACTGGAAGTTGCCATCGACGTTGCTATGGTGATACAGACACTCTGGGACTGACTGTCCACACTGCAAGGGCTGCTAGCTAAGCTGAAGATCGAGCTGACACTTGCAGTGCAAACACCGTCCTGTGCCCCTGAACTTAACTTCAATGCAAAAAGATCCTTATAACCCTTAGTAAATCAACTTTAACTTACGGGCGAAGGCGTGGAGGGAGTTGCATGAGTTTTTGTCTGCAATGCCGGCCCACCATGAGCTGCTCAGTTAAGTAGGGGAGGCAGCACCATGCCCTTACCTGTTTCTGCTGTCAAAGCAGCAGAGGGGAGGGGCTCTTGGGGCTGACTGTCTGAGCTCATATCCCCAGAGCTGTCTATGTGCTCCCCCAAAACTGGCCCCTGACCCTCAATGTCCATTCTGCTGTGCCCCGGTTGCTGCCCAGATCGTTGTGCCCTTGAACCCTGACGAGACTGAACTGGCAGGATGGGGCATGACACCAGCAAATATTCTACCAGCTGCTAGCTTCAAGCAATGATGTTTGTTGCCCTAACCAAAAGCTAATCCAGCCAAATTGGGTCCGTCTTGTTAGTGGTGTCTTGTTAGTGGAAGTTGAGTAGTTCAGTACAGTGGATCTGTGAAACCTATTTCAGAAGCCTCCCCATCTTTGTTCTGGTAATTTCAGAAACACGAATTCTTCGTAGATATGACCTGTGAAGGGTGCTCCAATGCTGTTACTCGTGTTCTCAACAAACTGGGAGGTGAGTGGTACCTTCTAGGCTAAAAGTATAACACTTTTTCAGTTAATGTGTAGACATTTAAGTTCTGCCTGTAGAACCAGTTTTCATTCTGTGATTTAAGAAATTAATGCGCTTATAAGATTACACTTTTAGTGTATGCTATACCTCATTCTCTGCAGTAACCAAAGTAGCAAGAAAGTTTTGAAGGCTACTTTGCTTCTAATACAGGCAGTTATTCAGCAACTAAATATTGATCCCTGGTAAGAGAATATTTAACTTGCATTATATGACTATGAAAAAATACGGTTGTCACAGTTGGCTTGTCTTATAGCAGGTTTGTTCAGGAAACTGGTAGCTCTTGTATCTGGTGCAAAATGTGATCAGGATCTGTAGATCTGAATCTGAAAATATGTGAAAATCCCCTTGTCAGAGTGTCAGACACTATAAATCTTCCATTTTGGAAATCAGTATTTATAATACAAAGTCGTGTTTAAAAACATATTAGAGAAAGTGCTATACTAGAATTTACCTCTCTCGCATCTATCTTTTGTTCTTTTACAAGGAGACCTGTATCTAATCGTATGAACCTTTACCTCCAAGTGGCTTTCAATTAATACTATATAAATCTGGATCGCTTAACTAATCATTACTTGTAAGCTGTAGTTCCTGCTTAATACATGATAATAAGCCAAGATTCTTTAAAAATGAAAGTAAGTGAACCGGTTGTTGTTCTTCTGGGCATAGGGGAGGGAGGAGCAAAGAGGAACTTCATGCCTTGCTTAGGCTGGCAGAGGTTGATCCGGATAGGAGTAAAACATAGTTTAGAGTTAGTGGTGAATCAATGCATTGTTTGCATTTAAATGATTTGAATAACTCAAATCTGGTTTTTGGTATCCATTTTGAGTGTCTTACTCATTTTGCCTGTACTCCACAGCAAGTTGGGAAAGGACACAGGCTTTTGTTGTATACATTGCAAAATGGAAAGATTCCAGATGTTTTGCCTGGGGCTTATATCTTGTAGCTCCTAAAGTACGTGCTTTGACACTTCTCTAAGTATTCACATTTCTAGGCAGTAATAAACAGTAGTTACTCCACTCTGATGTTACAGTAAAACACTTGTTCATTATGGCTCAGCTTGTGCCATATCTGGAGAAAAAGTTGTCATCTCACGGTGCTGGAATACCTGAGCCATACTGGTGACACAATAAGGTGTAGGGCCAGCATAACTCTGGGTGGCTGTCCAGTAAGGACACAATAGGTAGTGCTATATCACACACATAAGGCCTTTCTGCACTTGTAGGTGTTCTGCATCAGCAACTGCACTAAGGGCCTCCCTTCTGCATGTTACTGTGGGATTCAGGGGCCCCCACATTCTGTCTGAACAGGAAGGAGCATAATCCAAATCAGAAGGTTCCTGTTCTGGATTAGTAGACTTCGATATTGAGAAATATTGGTGCCTTAGCAGGAGTAACCCGGATCACAGGGGTGCATACAGGTTCATGTTCTAGTTAACAAGGAGACACATTTCAGTGGAGCACCATATTGTGCTTTCCCCAGGGACTCTGAAGAGCTTGCGGAGTCTGATTTTGAAGGTTGAGTGAGCTTTGGGTCCACCATGGAAGTTCATGATTAAGGGCAATCTATCACTGTTGTAGATCAGATAGTAAGATCTAGATCAGTAGCACGGAATCTGAAGAAAGGTCCTGAGCAGCTGATTGCTTGAGGCTACTCTCTCTGTCCCCATATTAGAATCCAAAATGACTGTTCATACTATGAATAAATCCATCTGTGTCCAGTGAGTTTAGCTGTGGGATGGGTGTTCATAGGATTATAGCCTTGCCGTACCCTGGGTATCATTAGCTCCCAAGCTCCATTTACTCTTGGCTTAACTCTCAGGACTTGCCTTGTCCTCTATCCTATTGAGCGCAGTGGCATGTAGCCAATCCTAACGTTTAACTAGATCTGAAAGGGCTCTGCAGAATTTCTTACAGTGGTGTGCAAAACAAGATAATATTGGGATATGGTGTAAATGTAGACACTCTCACAGACACTCTCTACCATCTTAAACACATACTTTGTTCAGATAGCACTTAATCCACATTATTTGGATAATCTGGAATAAAGCACATCCAGACATATTTTATACCCACACTTTATTCCGGATTATCCAAACGACGTTGATTAAGTGCCATCTGGATGAAGCTATAAAGTGTATCACCCTTCCAGGCATGGTTTTAAGGGATGATAGCTTATTTATTTACTGTATTTTCTGGCGTATAAGACTACTTTTTAAACCCAGGAAAACCTTCTCAAAAGTCGGGGGTCGTCTTATACGCCGGGTGTCATCTTCTTATATGGCGAGTATATCCCAAACTCTATATGTTAACTGGAAAGTTGGGGGTGGACTTATACGCCCAGTCGTCTTATACACCGGAAAATACGGTACTTTTATTTGTCATTGGGGAAAAGAGGGTTGGGAGACTCAAAATGGCGAGTGTCCTGTCCTCAAGACCATTTGGTTGACCTATTACTTGTTGGTGTTTAATCTATTGTTTATTTGTTAGCTGCCCACAGTCGTTTTTGAAGTAAATGGGATATAAATATACAAAAATAAAAATTCACAGAAGCAGCAGCAAGGCTTATAAAATTAATGGGAACAGAGGAAGCCTCTGTATAATAACAGCTCTGTGCTCCATTAAGCCATTGGTTCTCTGAGGTCTTAACCTAAGCTCTAAAGGAAACACCAGGGACTGAACTTGGGAACTTCTGCATGAAAAGCAAATGCTCTGCCTGCCATTAAAGTCTATCTATATTGTGAAATACTATGGCTTAACTGTCTTGTCATTTTTTTAGGAAGCTAGGACAAGGATACCTGGGGACTGGTTTACTAATTTACTTCCTTTGTGAGTCTGAGTATTGCTTTTGTGTGTTGAATATCTCCCCTTAGGTGTTCAATTTGAAATTGACCTGCCCAACAAGAAAGTGAGTATTGAATCGGAGCACAATGCTGACACCTTGTTGGAAACATTGAAGAAAACTGGAAAGAATGCCTCTTACCTTGGGGAAAAGTAACCGTACCGGATAGCTTGGCTGGTGGGGCTACTATGTCGCTGGAAAGGTCAGTGGCCAGTTTTCCAAATTAGAAAGGGCATGTAACATACTGAAAACAGCATCCTGACAAGTTAATGCTTATCTGGTGACACCAAGTCTTTAAAAGGTTCCTCATCTCAGGGCATTTCACTGAATGCAATAGGAAGTCTGTAAAACAGATGGCTGTTTTGAGGCATTTATGTGGCTGCTTGAACTTGGGATTTATTTCTCTGCTTGTTCTAGACTCAGGCTGCATGGTATGAGGAGCCCATACTGCTGTTCTTGCCAGGCCCCTTCCATCCTTAAATGGCACCCTGGAAACTTGTAGCCAGATGTACAGATGTGACAAACAGATTCACATTCAACCCAAACCACCACTATCCCTGTTCGGATGATGCTGGTGCTGTTGATCTGAACCAAAAGGGCTTTTTATCAAGGATTTATTTAAAGTTCTGATTTGAACAAGTTCTAGCCTGTTTGAGGTTTGAATTCAAACTGAACACCATGTGATTCAGTTTGGTTTAAAGTGAATCAGCATTTTTGGGTTCATGCACATCTTTAACCAGAGGTCTTCATCATGTCTGTTCTCTTAACATAAGACTATCAGTTTATTGAAAGATGATGGATGCATAGTCCCTCCCTAAGCATATATATGAACAGTCTCTAAGCAGTGCAGCTTTTCAATCTTTATTCACTGTTCTTTGTTGCTGCTGTTCTTCCTGAGTTGCCTAAGATTGCTCATGGTACAGCAATTAAAGAATCTAAAATCTGAAACACTGCTGCCAAAATTTTAACTGAAACCAGCGTTACTTTTTATGTCAAAGCCTGGCTTGTGAAACAGTTCGAAGTGCAGTCAGAATTTGATGTGCTAGGTGGCTGAGATAACAGTTCCAGTTGTAAGCTGGTCAACGAGGAAGTGAGAAAGCACCTTGCCCTCTTAAAAGGTGCATTGACAGGCTTTCAGCTTTGTTGCAATCGATGTAGAGGAACCTTTGACCTTTCTAGATTATGAAAGTCTTAGTTCAGCCCCGTTCAACACAGTTAGTGTTCAGAAAGGGCCATAGAGTTTGTTTATACTGGGCCATCCATCCTTTTGGAGAACTGGAGATGGAAGTAATCTCACTCATATTCATTGCTGACCAATTCTTTTTCTGTTTTGTAGTGGTCTCAAATAAAACTTTGTTGGAAAGCCTCCATAGTTCTTGAAATACACTGGTAAAAAAAAAAAAATTAAGGGAACACCTAAATCATACATGGGATCTCAATGAAAGAAAGGTTCAAGTTGAAAATCTTTACTGATATAAATTCTGTAACTCATTGGGAACAAAATGGTGTAGCAGCGGTCAGTGGAAACCAAGATCATCATCCAGTTGGGAACTAGATTCCAGATCACCACAACAATCAAAGTAAATAAAAAATAAAAAAATGAATCATAGGTGGATCCAATTTGTGTGAATTCCATCATGGCAACTCACAATGTGACTCAGTAGCAGGTATGCCCCCCATATACCTGGATGCACTCCTGGTAATGTCTGGGAGTGTTCCTGATGAGATGGCAGATGGTATCCTGGGGGATCCCCCTTCAGGACCTGGGTTAGGCCGTCAGTGAGCCCTTGAACAGTCTGTGGGTACCACTTAGCACCATCAGATGCACCAATACACAGTATCCAAGATGTTCTCAGTTAGATTCAGGTCTGTGGAACATCAATGCCATCATCATCCAGGGACTACCTACACCCTCTGGCCATATGAGGCCAAGCACTGTCCTACACCAGAAGGAACCCAGGACCCACTGCACCAGTGTAAGGTCTGACAATGGCTCTGAGAATTTCATCTCACTACGTAACAGCAGTCAAGGTACTGTTGGCTATCACATGGAGCTTTGTGCAACCCTCCCAAGGATATGCCTCTCCAGATCATCACTGAGCCACTACCACCCATGCTGCATGATGTTGCAGGCAGCATAACATGCACCAGGGTGTCTCCAGACTCTTTCATATATTTCACATGTACTCAGTGTGAACCGCCAGTCATCTGTGGCAGACCTGTCAATTCTAGTGTTTTCTGGCATAATGCCAGTCAAGCTGTGCAGTGCTTCGTCTCACTACAGGTCTCACTACAGGTTGTTGGGCCCTCAAGGAGTCTGTTTATAACAGTTTGATCAGAAACATGCACACCAGTAGCCCACTGGAGGTCATTTGTTAGGGCTCTGGCAGTGCACCTCCTCACACAAGGAAGCAAATACTGGTCCTGATGCTGGGTTGTTGCCCTTCCATGGCCCTGTCCAGCTCTCCTTGGGTAATGGCCCATGTCCTGCAATCTGCTCCAAGCTCTTGAGACTGTGCTGGGAGACACATCAAACCGCCTTGTGTGATGGCATGCATGGGTGTGCCATCCTGGAGGAGGTGAACTACGTGTGCAACCTGAATGGGCTGCAGGTACCACCTCATGCTACTAGTGGTGACACTAGCAAAACCCAAAACTAGAGAAGAATTAGCCAGCAACGATGAGAGACTATTGTCTGTTGCCACCATGTGAAAAACCATTCCCTATTTGGGGCTTGTCTTGCTGTTGCCCCTCTTCTGTACCTGTTGTCACTTTCATTTTCACTAGAGCTGGTTAAATTGATTCATAGTTGCTTCTGCTTCCTAACTGGACAGAATTATATCCCGATTAGCCTGCGGGTTAGACTGTGATGCTGAAGTGTTTTATTTATTTATTTATTTATTTATTTATTTATTTGTGCAAGAAGGGCACCAAGGCTGAATCCCCAAAAGACTTATTAGCCCCTCTCGGATTCCTCTGCAGTCACTCTGTTATAGCTGACTTTAAAAGTCCCCTCCACTTCCAGAATAAGCGTCCCCCTGGCAGCCGCGATCTAAACGGACTTTCCGTCCCCGTGGTAGCAGTTTTCTCTTTCCAGGCATTTCCCCCCCCCCCCCCCCCCGCCCCCTCTCTTGTTAAAAGGAAACATAGCCAGATCTGCGTCTCTTGAAACTGCTTCCTGCCTCTAGCAAAGTAGATGAGCGCTCATTCTTAGTCACTTTCATTCACTTTCAGCAGTTACTTTCACTTTGTTCTCTGTTAGAAAAGGCTGCAGGATCGGGATTGCGATCCTTCGCTCATTCTCTTTTAAGGCTTCCCTTGAAAACAATGTTGCCATTCTGAGCAATTCTGGCTCTTTTTACAAAGGAAAGGAAGCGAACCTGCTGCATTTCTCAGATGTGTGAATGCTTTTTGGCTGTGTGTGCAGGCAAGCAATCCCCCCCCCCTTTTGCCACGGAGCGTCCTCAAGGCAGATATAGTGAGCAAAACCCGCGAATCGCTGAAAGAGCGCTGAAACTCTTCTTTAAAGTGCACGTATTTTATCGCGGGTGTCTCACTTTGCTAAGCTCCCTAAGCGCCTTGTAAAGCCCGGAATGGGGACGCTCAGAGGCAAAAGGAGTGTCCTGGCACACTTTAAATTCCATGGGGACAGGGCTCAAGATATTCATCCACAGCAGAACAAGCATATGACAGTAGTTGAGCATCTGCTGCAAAGTGACTGTGTGGCATCTGCTAATAGTGTTACTTGTCAGAGAAGCTATTTATTACCCTTGTGCCCTAGGTCTTTCTTAATGTGAAGACCAGCTGTTTCTGTTTTTAAACTATTTTAGAACATCTTTTGTCTTGGTTTTTAAAATGTGTCCTTGAAAGGGTGAGTCCATATCTACACACACACACAGAGAGAGAAGCTGCTCCTTGGTTTCAGTCAGTAGGTAGATCTTTACTGCATGAGCAGTGTGGTCGCTTTGAGAAAAAGGCAGTTACGTGACAAAATAAATGGAGCGGGAGGCTCCATAGGCTCTTGCAGTTCAAACACGTTTTATTACCTTTTCCACTGCATAAGACTTTTCTTTTGCATGACAGGAAAAGAGGGCAGTTCAGAAGACTATACTTGATTGCATTTAAAGATGGAGAATTCATCTTCTGAAAATATATTGAGGCATTTTTTTTATTTTACCACAGAACTCCAAGCACATTTGTAGGACTTCTCATTTGAAAACAAATTAAGAGTGAGATTGGCTAGTCTGGAAACTGCTTTTGATCTTAATAATCAGATTTCACCACCGAAGGGAATGCTTAAAAGCAATGGAGTACAGTATTGAATAAGAATAAGTAGGCTGCTCCTACTTTACTTATTATATTTGTTCAGTGAGCAAACCATCAAGAGTAGTAGCCAGTTTGGTCTAGTGGTTAGGGAGCCAGACTCATATCTGGGAATACTGGGTTCAATTCTGCCCTCCCCCATGAAGCCACCTGGGTGACCTTGTGCTAGTCACAGCTCTCTTCTGAGCTCTCACAGCCCCACCCACCTCCCAGGGTGTTCTGTTGTGGGGAGAAGAATAGAAAAGCTTTGTCAGCCGCTTTGAGTCCCCTTAAATGGGTGAGAAAAGCGGGGTAGAAAAGCCAACTCTTCTTCTAGTATGATTATAGTACAGTGATGGTGATGAGCAGATAATATTTTCTGTTGATCTTCAGTCAATGACTGCATGTAGATAGTCAGTTTGGCAGAAGTGGCACTCCACCTGAACCTCCATCAAGGTGGGGGCAACAACAAAGGGGTGACCACATTTGGCAGAACCTTGTGCTTCCTGTAGATTGGAGAGATTTAAGTTCTCATTGGCTATACTCCCCACAACAATTTACTCAAAACTACTTTGACAGGAATTGGTGAGTGGGGCTCTGTCTATAAGTTTGCATAATAATAGAAAACAGTATTTTGGTGTTCTTCCAAAATACTTGAAGAGTCAATTCAGCTTATGTCAAAACACACTTAAAAAGGATCACATTTTTATTACCTGAGTTTAAGCTTATTCTTGTATGTTTGCATGTAGTTTTCACTAGAAGACTTCTAATCGGGTATACCCACACAGGTTTATGCATATTGGACAGTTAAATTTAGGTTGCATAATCTGCATAGATTATGAAATGAGAGATACTGTAAACCTACCTTTGAACCAGTGGCAGTTCTAGACAGCTCTCCTGACCTTTTCATCTTCAGACAGCTGACTGCATATTATAGTCTTATTCACAATTTTAAAAACACATCTCAACTGTCCTCAAGATGGCCTGGAGGCTGTTTGGAAATGGGATTGCTTCCATGGCAGTCTGCCCCTCCCCTCTCTCATGTACATTCTAGCCAAAAAATGGTGGGTTAGAAGTAGAATGAGAACACAGGCCCAAATTTCTACTTGGTTAACTTTACTATCAAAGGGAAACAAGATCTCTTCAATATGCATTTGAAAACCATTTTTGTCTTACACTTGTACATTTGAAAAGCAAATGGAGCGGAACTGAATTACAATCAGAGAAATCTCTAGATGGGTCTTTCCCTCTTCACCCCATTGTGCCAGATGAATAGGTTATGAGAAGCATTTGCCATTCTCTACAGAAAAGTACATTGTAAAACTAAAATAAGTAGAAAATGAGTAACTGTAGCATGCATGTAGATTAAATAGCAATGATCATGTCATTTATTTGGGAAAAATTAAAATTCAGCTATGCAGGATTGCAAGAAAAAAACACTCTAAATGTGTTTTGAAGCTTGCTTAGGAATGAGACTGCTATATTTGTTGCTTAATCTTTTGGTGGTAAATCTATTGGTTTCCCAATTTCTGTGAGCTAGACCATGAACTTACTTTTTAAATCAGAGCTGAAAACTAATGACATACAGATTTTTAACCCCAAGCTGCATGCCTAGATTTTGCATTTTTAAACAAAGCAATTGGTCGAGGATCCAAATGTAAATAAATAAATATAGGCTGCTTCTGCACTTACCTTACTGGCCCAGTCCATCAGGGAGTGGTTTCTGCTGCTGGACATCTTCTGCTCTCCTGGAACGAGCCTTCTGCACTTGAAAAACTGTTCTGGAACAGCCACCATGCTGGCCCCCAAGAGTGCATGATCTTCAGAGCCATCCTCTCTGTTCTCCAATGGCTAGAACCTAAATGGAGCTAGTTTGGTCTTGTGGGGAGAGCGCTGGACTCATATCTTGTAATCACTGGGATTGATTCCACACTCCTCCATGAAGCCAGCTGGGTGGTCTTGGGCTAGTCACAGATCTCTTTCTGGGCTCTCACAGCTCCACTTTCCTCACAGGGTGTTTGTTGTGGGGAGAAGAATAGAAAGCTTTGTCAGCCGCTTTGAGACCCTTCATGAGGGTCTTCCTGAATCCATAAATTTTGGAGCAAGGTATTGCAGAGGGTTGTGACTGTTCAACTGCAGGCATGCTTGGAAGAAGCTGATTATCTAGGCCCATTTCAGTCTGGTTTCAAACCCAGTTATGGCATGGAAACCACCTTGGTTGCCCTGGTTGTTGACCTTTTCTGAGAGAGAGATGGGAATTGTGACCCTGTTGCTTGTTCTGGATCTCCGCAGCTTTTTGATATCATTGACAGTGGTATCCTTCTGGAAAGGCTGTAGAGTTTGGGAATTGGAGGCACTGTATGCAGTGGTTCCACTCCTTATCTCTGAGGCCAATGCCAGAGAGTGGTTGTGGAAGATTCTTGCTCAGCATCCTGGGAACTCACCTGCGGGGTTCTTCAGAGGTCAGTCTTGTTTCTCATTCTCTTTAATATCTTTATGAAGCCACTGGGAGAAGTCATCAGGAGATTTGGAGTGAGGTGCCATCTGAACCAGGAGAGGTGGTTGACAGGTGCCTCAAGGCAGTAATGGGCTGGATAAAGACAAATAAACTGAAGCTGAATCCAGGCAAGACAGTGGTACTATGTGTCTCTGGGTCTTGCATCCATGAAGTGTGTGTGCGGGGAAGCATCCTGTCCTCGATGGAGTTGTAATGCCCTAGAAGGGGCAAATGCAAAATCTGGGGGACCTCTTGGTTTCTTTGCAGACAATTGAAGCTCAGGTGGTTGGCCAAAAGCACCTACTTCCAGCTACTGCTTCTTTATCAGCTATGGCCCCTTCTAAACACAGTTGATCTGACCACAATAATCCATACTCTGGTAACTTCCAGACTGGACTATTGTAATACATTCTAGATAGGGTTGCCCTTGAAGAGGGCTTGGAAGCTGCAGCTAGTGCAGAATGCAGCAGCTACACTGCTGACCCGAAAGGCTGATTTGATGCTTATCATGCCTATCATTGGCTGTCTAATTGCTATCAGACGTATCAGATCCTAAATGGCTTGAGCCCCAAATATCTAAAGCAGCGGTTCTCAATGTGGCTAATGCCACAACCCCCCCAATGCAGCTCCCAAATGCCTCCGCAACCCCAGGGGCGGGGCCGCCGGCGTCGCGTTCGGTCCTCCCCGACCCGCAACTCCTCCTTGGGGGGGGCTGACGCCGGATTCCAGCGGGCGAAGGGGGCGGGCGGCGAGGCACCAGGCGGTGCGGGTCCGGCGCCCTTCAACGCCATTGCCGCCCGGCAGGACGGCAGGCTGGCAGGCATAGCACGGGGCGGGCGCCCGCCCTCAGCGGCCAGCCCAGCCGCCCGGGGCTGGCCACAGTCGCCGCTGCCGCTGCCGCCGCCACCATCCTCCTTGCCTCGCCTTGCTCGCCGCCGTGGTTGTTCCTGCTGCCTCCTCGAAGGTAACTGCCACCCGCCGCCGCTGATCTCTCCTCACAGCAGCGGCGGCGCAGCGTGGGGCGTGGCGGGGGCTGCGGGGGGGCTGCAGGAGCTTTCGGTGACCCCGCCGAAAAGGCTGCGCGACCCCAAATGGGGTCGCGACCCAAAGGTTGAGAACCGCTGATCTAAAGGAACGTTTTCTCCCATGTTGACCTGCCTGGGCCTTAAGATATGCAGGACAGGCCCTCTTTCCCTCCTGGTCATGCAACCACCCTCATTAGCTAAGGGAGTAGGTACCCAGAATAGGGCCTTCTCAGTGGTGGCCCCCAAACTATGGAATAGTCTGCCACCTGAGGTGCACTGGACATCTTCATTTTACATGTTTAGGAAGCACACCTGTTTACCCTGGTCTTTGGCTAAGGAAACAGCTTTCCCTTCCCAATTTCAGGTACAGTTTTTAGCATGTACATTTTACATCTTGTTTTTATTGCTGTAACACCCCCTGAAAGCTTTGGGTATAAGGTGGGATAAAAATGGAAATAAATAATATAATACAGATAATACAATAATACGATAATACAATACAACCAAAATAATATTAAAAACAGTGATTAAAAATTGGGAGGGGAGGGGGGAATTAAAGTCAACAGTTTTGAAAATTAATCCTGCTGTATCAGCACAAGACAAAATTAATCACCAAATGCCTGGATGAATTAGATGCATTTTCAACAGGTATCAGAAAGTACTTGCTGAGTGCACCTGAAGGGAGGCTATTTCAAAGCCAAGAGGCCAACAACAGAAATGGCTTTTTATCTGTCTCTGGCTGCCACCCCATTGATATAATCATAGGGAGGCCCACCCACAGAAGGGTGGCCGGGCCTGTATGGGAAGCTTGTTGCTGAACCTTTGACAAAACTTTCCTGCTTTACTTTTGTGGCCCAGATGGGCATAAACTTCAGCAACAAAGAAGAGAATGTCAAGCATATTTCAGCCATAATTAATGTTTTGTGACTGCATTTAGCTTGAAGTAAAGCTAAGAGCCTCAAAAAGCAGCCTTTGTTTTAAAATGTTCTTCTTTCGCAGACCCACCAGCAGATGGTGGCCTTGTCTAACTAACCTTGCCATTCCTTAATTTTGCAGCCCTGCTTAACATGGCTCCAGTAAGAAGACAGTTGCTTACACTTCTGTTAGTCCTCTTTCTTTGACTGCCCGGCAAGACGATGGATGAGAGCGGAATGGTGGGGAAAATGGCTGCTAGAAGGGAAAGGACTTGGAAAATTTCTCATGGCACATCTTAAGATCATCCTTCATTATACATTTCTTTTCTTTAGCCTGATAATAAAGGAAGTAGCTGCTTCTGTTTTCAAACAAGTGTTACGACTGTGTCCTTTTTTAATTTTCTCTGCTCCAGTTACAGATGAATAGTCTCTTTAAGGCTAAATGATCAATGTGGCAATTCTTTAAAGTGGCCTGGAATGATGGAAATTGTAGCCACCAACATCTGGGCAGTCCTTGGTTGTTCACTCCAGTTCTCAAGGGATTTAGTAAGTGTTGCTGGGATATATCTTTATGATGCAATACACACACATTGTTCTTCACCCTAAATCTCTGTCTCTTATCTGGCATCTTCCTTGGGGCATAGTAATAGGCTTTATTTGTACCAGTGAAGACTAAGTCCAGATCTTGGGCCACATCCAGACACTGGTTATTTATTCTGCTATATTTGGATATTCCAGAATAAAGCATGGATAAAGCTGACTAAGCAGACAATGTCTGGATGTAGCATCATTGTTAGGCTTGAAGTGGCCTACTTTGTCCCTTCACTTTAGCGAAGCGTAAGAAGTTATTTAAATAGAAACAGAAAAGCCTCATTCTTGCTCTTTGGGCAGCTTTGGGGACAGGCCTTTCCTCTTCTCCAAGAGCTTTCTAACTGCTGACTGTTGATATGGACAAGAAGCATGGCCCCGAATGATCAGCTGACAGCTCCAGAAAAACACTCAGCCATGAACTGGGGTTCCATACTGTCGGTGGTAACATTTTCCCTAGCAAGAAGTATAAGGTGAATGTTGCAAGCAAGCAGAAAATAACAGATCTCTGGAGATCCAAGGTAATTTGCTTTATAAGCCTCATGAGGCAAAATGTTTGGAAATATATTTTATGTCACAATATAGTAGTGCCAGACAGAAGTTGAAGTGAACGAGAACATTTTCTTACTACAGAAAAAGGAGTTTTTCCCCCCTCCCTTCAGCTTGTACAGATCTCACCATTTTTTATTCTAGGTTTTAACACAGGATGGTTACAGCACAGTTTATTCTTATCCTTATGGATATTAGCATGGACAGGTTTGGTGAGCTCTGGGATGGTGGTGTCTAACATGCAGACAGGCCTCAGAAGTGGCTGGAACTGCTCCAAGGGATAAGTGCTAACAGGCCCTTATTCTTACTCTCCTGTCTCCCACTACCTATCCAAACGTGACCCACATTTGAGAAGCCCCCCATACCTTGTAGAGGCCTGAAAGTACTGAAAGTACTGTACATGAATGTGCAGAAAGAGGCAGTGGCAGTGCCTGCATTTGGGGATATCCTGTGCAAGCATAGTATAGGAGCAGCTGGATGCATCTGTAGCCATAAAGCATGATGCATGGCTGAAAAATACCATGTGGAATGCTCTAGTGCCAGAACTTCAATAGACCATTGTGACAGGCCCCAAAAGGGGCCTTCCACATTAGCAGCAAATCTCCCCCACTTCCACTGGCCTGTCTGATCACAGTCTAGTAAGGATGTGCACGAATATTCAAAAATCCTATTCAAATATATTTGTAGGT
Source organism: Aspidoscelis marmoratus (assembly GCA_014337955.1). NCBI lineage: Eukaryota > Metazoa > Chordata > Lepidosauria > Squamata > Teiidae > Aspidoscelis > Aspidoscelis marmoratus. The sequence goes on along the minus strand of MTQE01000401.1, from coordinate 13,165,323 downwards.
GAATTTCCAAGACAATTATACGAATTTGCGCTTATAATACGGGATGAATACGGGATGCATACAGGATAAAAACAGGATTAATATGGAATCACACAAATTTGTATAACAGACACGAATGTTGTCAACATTCATATTTTTGAATTCGAAACAGATTTTAGAATGCGGATTTGGATAATCCGTATTTGAATCAGATTTTTGGAAATTTGGGTTTTTAAATTCAAATCGAATTGAATTTTCAGATATTCGATTTGACTCGAATTTGAATGCAAAAAATACATTCGTGCACACCCCTATAGTCTAGTCCAGTGATGGCTAACCTTTTGAGCTCGGTGTGTCAAAATTCACAAGAAAACCTAGCTTAACTCGGGCGCTGTGTCACATATAGAAATATCCATAATTTTGTGATATTTGTAGCTCTAGTAAAAAAGTTATATTTTTGATACCGTATATTCCGGCGTATAAGACGACCCCCAACTTTCCAGTTAAAATACAGAGTTTGGGATATACTCTCCATATAAGAAGACGACACCCGGCGTATAAGACGGCCCCCGACTTTTGAGAAGATTTTCCTGGGTTAAAAAGTAGTCTTATATGCCAGAATATACAGTATATGTATTTTATTAAAAGCAAAAACAAATAATTCTTAACATTAGTGACATTTGTTACTAAATCTTCAATTGAAAGTTGGTATTTCATACACTTCAAGAACAAGAAAGCACTACATGCCTAGGTGCGAGGGTGACCATGTGTGTCACCCAAAAGAGCTTGGTGTGTCACCTGTGACACACGTGTCATAGGTTGGCCATCACCGGTCTAGTCAAAGCACCTCTGGGGCATCTTAGAGATGCTTCACAGATGGGATTTTTCACAGGCCTCTTGTCCTTCTTATGAACATTGTAAGTTAGAAAAGGTGAATTAGTAATAGGATGAAAACACAGCCCACTCTCTCTAAAGCGCTTTTGAACCACTTTTTTTTGCTACCTGTAAACACATCCTTTTAGGTAATGCTGGATTCCTGTTTCTTATCTTTTATAACCAATAGGGTAGTGCAGGCTGTAATCCAGCAGTATGTGGAAGGCAACAGATTTTTTTTTATTTCTTTTGTAATTTCAAAATCTCCAGTAAATAAATATATAAGCTTCAACATGGGCAAGGAATGCAGACATGGAGATTCTCTCCATTACAAGGTTGGATTTCACTGAAGCAAAATGTCCTTTTAAAACTGGTAACATATCATTACTGCAAGACCCACAGTTCCCTTTGCCTATGCCATTATCTCTTAATGCGTTCACAAACCCTGTCTTTACTATATCTGTAATTTTCCTGGTTTGCTTCTAGTTTGGCGAGTTTTAGTTAACCTCTTCCATTTTTGGCTCTCTAATAACCAAAATCTTTTGCCTCAGGGACTTGGTGTGTGGTATCATTGACTGAACTCTGCAAGATTATGAGTTCGTTTTGTGGAGATAGTGGCTTTAAAAAATAATAAAGTTAGTACGTACTTGCTCAGAGCATGAAATTTCTCCAAAGTCATATGTCCAATTCTGGCATTATGTATTGAATGTGTTCCTTGAATTTCTAGCCTGCATTTCAGCTAAAATATCTCTAAACAGGTGAAAAGATAAGAGTTTACAAAAGACTAAAACACTTTAAGCAATGAAGAGGAAAGGGGCTAATGGAAGAACTATCAGAAAAGAGTAAGAATTCGATGTTTTTCTTTTTACTTCCCTGTGCTTACATTTGTCTTTCATTCTACAAGTTTAATTTGTTGTGTAAATACAATGAAATTGATCTTAAAGTGAAAACATGTACCATGCAGCAGATTCCCATTGCCTATGTTGCCACTACAATATTTTGTAACCAAAAATTTGCTTGATTGGTGAGGAACTGATAGGCCACCAAACAAATAATTCGTGGCCCTGACTGAAGTAAGAATGATGGGTTCTGGAAATCTCTTGTCTTCAAGATCTGTAACAGAAACATATTCTTCCCTGTTTAGATTGGTTTCTGAGAGAGATGAGGCAATGAGCAGATCTCCTCTTACACAGCCAAGCAGCTTCTGAGTAGAAACGCAGGAGAAGTGCCTGTGATCACAGCAGAAAAAGATCCCTCCTCCTTCTCTCCTTCAGAGCAAGACACAAAATCACACTTTCCAACTATGGTACTTCCATAGATGATCCAAAAATGGGGGAGTTTGGTGATAACAAGACACCTGGCAGGTGCCAGAAATGGAGATATGGTAGCAGTGTGTGTTTTCTCAGTGAAGAAAATGTGGGCATGGGCAACATATGGGCAATTAGAATTTTACACAATACTTTAAAGCTTGGTGATTATTTTATTCTTTTACACTTCCGGTGTTCTTGGCTCACCTAAGGCACAGACTAGGGAGACAAAATGTGCTCTGTGGTTGTCTCTGCTTTCCTTCTTGCTCCATATGTCTCTCCATCCCACTTTTTTTGCTTTGAGGTTCTCTCTTACTGTCTTATGAGCCCTTCGCGTTACATAAGCATTTCCAAAGTTTTCTGTTCCAGCAGTGATATAGGGAGGGGGAGAGGCCAGCTGCAGCACACAGGGAATTCATCAAGCAGCTGTTGAAATAGCATGGTATTCCAAAAATGCGAGCAGAAATTCTCAGTGGATTGCAAGAGATTAGAGCTGTACAGGAGCAAATCAAACAAAGGGATGCCATTGTGCAAGTAATCCATGGGCCATTCTTGTGAGCAGACTGGCTGCCACATTATCCTGGAAATGTGAACCTTTAATAATCTGAAACTGAAATAAGTGTATTCCTCATTCCACCAAAGGGAGAGGTGATATTAGTTTTATAGGAACCTGCTCTGGGACCTTTGAGTAAAGGGTGGGATAAAAATACAAATAAAATAAAACAGTCCACAATTGCTTCTATTGCCATTTTGCTTTGTAATCATATCCAGACTACAAATTCAAACAAAGAGTGTTTTTCCACTGTCACTAGAAGTATCCATTAAGTACCCATTAATGGGTACATAATGGCATTTTTGTATCCATTAATGGGTACTTCTAGTAACAGTGGAAAAACACCCTAAGTTAATATCATTCTCTTTCCTCAAAGAACATTTATATTTTTTTTAAAGTGCAATGGAAAGCTGAAAAGAAAGATATGTCCTCAGTTGACATATGACTAGCCCTGACAATAATGAATGGCTACACCCACATGGTGCTGCAGCAGAAAGCTGCAGAGTGCCACTTCATCGTCTGACTTAAGTATAGTTAGTATTATGTGTTCATTGTCATTTTTAGGACACTATAAAAAGCAAGATCAGAGGACCTTGATCACAGAAACTGACAGGAAGAAGATCTTGAGACTTCCTTCCCACTCTTTGGTCTAGTGGTTAGGGAGCTGGACTCCTATCTGGCAATACCAGTTTTGATTCCACTCTCTTCTATGAAGCCAGCTGGGTGACCTTGGGCTAGGCACAGCTCTACTGAGCTCTCACAGGATGTTCTGTTTTGGGGAGAAGAACAGAAGCTTTGTCAGCTGCTTTGAGTCCCCTTAAATGGATGAGAAAAGTGGGGTAGAAAAGCCAACTCTTCTTCTTCTTCTCCGACCAATGTGCTTTTTCTGCACAACATTTGAAGAATTGTGGGCAATGGGCATTTCCCCAAATACCAACACCTGCCAACATGTTGACTTCTAGCTATATTAAACTACTTTAAGAAGCATAAATGAAGGTGATATATAAGATGTGAATGTTGTTCATGTGACCAAAAAGGCACCAAAAACAACCAAGAAAAAGTTATCGGCAGGATTGGAAGAAAACACATGTTTGCAAAAGGAAAGAGGGTGGTGTTGGAAGAATCTGAGGCCAGGCCACAGACTCCTGGCAGACAGAAATCAGAGGTGAGGAAGTATGCAGGAGTGCCTGGTATCATAAACAAGCTTCCACTGCAATACTTTGTTGCAATCCACATTTTCATCCTCCAATGTTTTCTGTAAATCTTGTGGTCCTTATAGTTTGGTAGCGGAGCTTTTAATAAGCTCAGTTGGCAGATGCAAAGCAGGGGAGGAAATGCATCAATAGAAACTTTGAATAGGCCTTGACAAACAAATTCAGTGTCCTGTTCTTTTAAAAAGGAGCTGATTCAGAAATCTGCTTACATCTGGCAATACAGAATATGCCCTGTTCTCAAAGGTCACCTGTATCTTTCTTGAGAACACTCATAACCATATTGCAGATCCAAAGCAGTTTACAGTGCTTACAATGTTGCAAGGTTACCAGGTCCAGTATAATCTCAAAGGACTAAGACCCCGTTACACATGCATTTAATTGGTGGACATTAGGAAACTGTTTTTGAGACACTGTGTCCTTCTACAGCTGAAAGAAGATCCAAAAAATAAAAAAGGAATCCCGTGTTGTTTGTTTCCAATTCTCTCTTTCACTGTCCTCTGAAGAATTTGCATAGGTTTATAGCAGAACATTTGAGCTATATGAGTGGTATAGGAAACACAAACGTGTTCACGTGGTGACAAAGGACTTCTTGAGGTCTGGAGGGAGAAGCAGCCATGTTGAGGGATCCAAATGATCCACCACCACCACCACCATCAACTTGGCAACTCTCCAAGATACTTTCAATGGGGACAGGGTGATTTATTAGAAGAGTGGGATCTCCTTATTTGATGGCACTCTGACCCTGTAATTCAGTACACAGTGGTCATTTAGCCCTGACCAGAGAAGGACCTGGTAAGATGTTCATCTTGGTACACCTTACCAAGTTGCTGATGTAGTCTGTCACTCTGAAAGTGGACTGAAGCTGGATTAAACCTTATGTGTGATCAAAGCCCTGTAAAAAAGCTGATTGATCTCACTGTCATTCCCCAGAGGGGGACAGAAGCAGAGCAGGATAACATTTGAAAACCTCACTTTGACCCACCCAAAGCTGAATCTGAAACAGAACTCAGTTTCTGAGGTTAGCAGCAGAAGAATTTTGGTCACACCTTTGTTTCTGACCTGTGGGCTCCTGGAATCTGGTCCGTTCATCCTTCCATTACAATCAGAATGGAAAATGGTCCCCCTTCCATGGCCCACATTTTTAGGCTGCCAATCTTGTTCTGCTCCAGACGCTAAGGAAGGTGAATACTAGTAAATACATGGATGGGAGACTTGCAAGGAATGCCTGCTAGACTCACAAAAAGACTCTGCTGGCACCCATGAGAACTTTTATACTAAAGCTTTCAGGTACATCGAAGGAAAAGCGTCTTTCATCTACAAAAGTATTCTGATGCCTTGACTTTAGTCAGGTTGTTCCTGGTATTAATACTAATGGACAAATGGCTGCTTCCCTTAGGCAAAAGACATGAGACAAAGGAATAATAAGCAGAAGAGAGAAAGAACCTTCCTCTAGGTTGAAAAGCTGTGTGTGAACCTGAGTTAAAACTGGTTTGGTGGATAAATACAGCACATGACACAATGGTTTTTTAAAAAAGAAATGTAATTGCAAGCACAGGCGTGTTGGCTTAAAAGTTTTAGTATCCGACTTCCTACAGGTTAGCATTTATCTGGGTAAATTCTGGCTGGCTTGGCTCAAAAAGCTGCTCATACAATGCATGGGGCTAAGCATAGAGCAGAATTATTTCCCTGGGAGTAAAAAAAAAAAAGAAGTACCGGATCCCTGTCAAAAGTGCCCCGGCGAAGCTTCTGTGGCTTTAGTGTTATTGATCAGCTTTTGTACCCTATGTAGGAAGTGGGGCACTTTCAGAGATATTTCCTACTGCAGCAGCTAAGCTCTGATGTAGAAATGCCAATCAGCCTTTTTGATTCAGATATAAATGTAGATCTTACATAAACAGAGATAAAAGGATCATAGCAAGTTACTTGGCCTTTTGCAAATGTATTCAGCCCCCAAAACTGCATTTCTGCATCTCATTTTGACTTGTTTTCTTCCATGTCTGCTCTCAGGGTTTTTTTTAGAAAAAGTTTGAATGCTTTTTCTGAAGTGGTAGCTTCAAGCCAAGTCTAGAACCAGCTTGAACAAATCCCTGAAGCAAAGGGAAGCAACACAACAGCTATTGAGAGTTGAGTTTCCCTTTTTACAGTTTCCCCCTTTTACTTTTAACTTTACCCTAAGCAGCTTTCATGAGTCTTTTATAGCACTCCTCCAAAATAAAAATATTTGCATACCTGCAAGTGTGTTTATATGTGTCCTCATCAATTGACTCTATTTTGGTGATACCAAGTTGCTGGTTTTAGCTTCTATATTAAGGAAAGCTAATAAAAATGTTTTGACCATCTTGGACTGGCAACACCTGCACTGACTTGCACTGTGACATCCATAAGGCAGGGCTTGTATGTGTTTGGGCAGGGACCATCAGGCTAATTGAGGTATTTGACAGGAACGGCAGCTAAAGGCCTGATCACGGCATGAAATTGTCAAAGGCACTTTCTGCACTTACTGTGCTAGATCCATGATAATGAATCCAGATTACCTCGATCCAGATCATCATCAGCAGGAGGCATCCCCATTAAATGGACTGGACAGCAGCAAATACATTCCTAGGAGAGATGCAGTGCAGATGAACTCCTGATTCACAATAGTGAATGTGAAGTACTGGTGATGGCACCTCCTAAAACTGATGCAATCCATTCATGTCCCTGTGTTGCACAAATGCTGCATCCAGGAAGTTCACCAAAGGTTGGCACTGGGAAGATCAGTAAGGAAGGGACAGGTGTTGTGACATCTCACTGAACACAAAAAGCGTCCTCCTTCCGCACCCCTCCTCCCAGCCTGAAAGATGCACCTAGGCATTCATTCTAGTAGCCATTGATACATCAGCTATGTACTAATCAGCTATGTATTAATCAGCTATGAGACAATGGACCTCTAGTATGTACTAATATCCTAGTATGGTGTGCCATGTAGCCTGCTTCTGGGCTTCTCTATTTCACAATATAGCACCTAGCCTTGTGGACTTATAGACCACAGCATGCCAGGTGCTTCTAGCCTCTACTGTCTCCTGAGTTTGCCCAAGCTTACATTAATAGATTGTGTCATGGAAGCAATCTCCTCTTTTGCCATCCCCTTCTCCTTTTGCCTTTCAATCTCCCCCCCCCCATGAATCCTGACTTATTATGTGGACAGAGTATACGAGCATCAGCCCCTTAATTCTTCTATACTTTCTGATATCACAGTGATATTGTCTGTGTAAGGTTGTTGATATTTCTCCTGGCAATCTTAAGTGTGAGTCTGGATTCATCCAACCTGATTTTGTTGACGGACTCTGCCCAGAAGTATGCAACAACAATGCACTTCTGTATCTCTGCCAAGGAAACTGCACAGAAGTGCCATGGAAGTGCCCCTTCAGTTAACCAAGAGTCAGCCATGACTCAGTGGTACCAGACCCTCTGTGTATAATTTAAATAAATGGGATGGCAACCTTTTTGTACTTCATTCCCAATCTTGAACCAATCAGTTGTTCCATGTTTGGTTCTAACTGTTGCTTCTTGACCCGCATACAGATGCCTCAGGAGACAAGCAGGAGACTCAAATTTTGGGTCACTTAAAAAAAAAAAAAACCCTATCAAAAAACCAAAATGAGTCGTCTTAGCTTAGTGAAACAAAAACAGCTGGGAATGATTTTCTTGTGGTTTGGAAATGGACAGATCAAAGGAGCAACATGTGGCACCCTGAAGAAGAGCAATGGGGAATTTACAGTAAAAAGAAGATCGCCAAAATGATTCTCAGGAATGGCAGTCGAGAGAAGAGCAAGGACTTATATAAAACTGTCATCCCTTTATTGACTGGATTACTAGGCTGTACTCAGATAGAACAAAAGGGACACCTCAGAGGTGCCTTAGAGAGACAATAGTGTGTGGCCCTCATGTTCCCAGGTCTTCTGTAATCCACCTTTTCTAGCAGAGAATGTTCAGGAGATGGGGGAGGCGCAGACTGTGTCTCAACAATCCCACCTCAAAGCTTTCTCTAAGCCATCTCAGAGATGCATTTTTTCTTTATTTTTGCTTGTCTGATCACAGCCCTAGGATGTAACTCCCATCTTCCTGACAACAGCCTCCATACATTCTGAGTAGGGCTCTTGTAATGTCAAAATATGATTCGAGCAATAAGAAGCAAACTCACTGAAGTTTTGGATGCAACAGTCATGCATTATTCTTTTCCGCCCAACTTGAAAAAACTAGTAGATACCAAGGGAGAGTAATAGAGAAGGAAAGCTGTCAAGTGACAAACAGCTGCTCAGCATGAAGGTTTTCACATTAAGCAACAGAAGTTGCTTCCACACAAGGCCCCTGTTCCTCCTGTGGCTACCCAGCTACAGATCTTGCTGCACAAATGACCTTTCTAGGGTTGTGAGCCAGTTTCGTCTAGTGGTTAGGGAGTCGGACTCTTATCCGGGAATACCGGGTTTGATTCTGCCCTCCACCATGAAGCCAGCTGGGTGACCTTGGGCTAGTCACAGCTCCCGTCTGAGCTCTCACAGCCCCACCTACCTCACAGGGTGTTCTGTTGTGGGGAGAAGAATAGAAAAGCTTTGTCAGCCACTCTGAGTCCCCTTAAATGGGTGAGAAAAGTGGGGTATAAAAGCCAACTCTTCTTCTTCTTTCCCTTCACCATGGGGATGAGGCCCAAGACGATAGCAAAGAGAAGGTTCTACAAGCCTTTAGATCTCTCTACTTGAACAATTGACTCTGTGACAGCCTGTCAAGCTCTTTTTTTAAAAAAAATGTTACTAATACTAATAAGTATTTATTGATTATGCTGTTAGCGTTTTCATTAAACATTTTTAAAGTTTCGTTGTTTAATCAAAGCTCCTTCCCTCTAATGATTACAATAAAATGGTCACATTCAAATTAAATTCCTGCCTTGGTTGCTGGGATCAAATTCTGTTTTGTTTTGCTTTGCTTTTTTGGCATTCAGCTACCTATAGATTTTCAGTCTGCATATTAACTTGAAGAAACAGTGGTGGGTATTCTGTTCCAGGTAATTGCTATTAGAATGCTTTCAGAATGCTATGGGAGTGAGTATAAGACCATAACAATTTACCAGGATATACTGCTAGTTATACTCACTGACAACTACTCACAAGTTCAGTTCAATTGTGAGAGTCTTTCTAGGGTTGTCAGATGGAAATATAATCTGTAGACCATGTCCAATATGGGATATATAAAGAATAGTCTGGAAATCCAAATATAAAGACTCAAAATGAGTTTTGAGGTTTCAGGCCCAGGGGCTTTCATAGTCTGCATTAGCATGCAGATGGTTGGTCCCTATTCCAGGATATAATTCGGAATAAGGCTAGTGCAGAAATGGCCAAAGAGTTGTCTCTACAAAGACAGAGCTGTGCAGCTTCTGCATTGAAGGTCCTGTGATTGGAATCAATGGGTCTGGGCAGCCGGGCCTGCTGACTGCAACCACGAAAAGGCTTGAATCGAATCAGCACCATCTGCAGGATAGCATTGGTCCACACCAGCCCATGCCTCAGCCTCAAAGTGTATGCATGCTTTGAGACCAAACCCTGAGGCCTTTGAGCCTGCGGAATGATTCTGGGACACTGGTACCCCATAGTCCCAAACACAGAGGCCTGCTTTTGCATAGGATGTTTCCTTGTTCATGATCACATCCCACAGATCTCATGGTCACATTTAAATACAACTATTGGAGATCACAATGACAGCTTCCCTGATCAGAATTACACTCCCTCGAATGCAGATGGAGCATTTCTATGGGGGTGAGGCCTCACAGATAACTTATTAATATGTGGATCGATGAGGTCTATAGGTTGCGCATGGAGGCACTTGATCAGAATCAAGGCCCCATGCAGAAAGAATCTCAAACACCAAAATTGCTAGGCCGTGTCCAGATCAGTTATCATTTGTGTCGCATGATATGGCTAGGCAGGGACGTGAGTCTGACATTCAACAGCCTCCTTTGGTGAGGTGAGATAGATTACACATCACCATCCGAAGTTTCATCAGGCACATCTGGCTGCTGGGCTTGTGAGGGCTGTGACTCATCCACCAGTGGATGACATAGAGAACTGGCTGATGTTGGCAACTGCTGAGCAGGAGTGTGAACAGCAGCGAATTAAAAACCTCTGCTTCTTTTTAAGAGGAGGTGTCCTCGGGCCAGATTTTGATGTCTCAAATTATATACATGTGAAAAGAGCAATTCTTTCTGGTTTTGAAGAAGTGACTCACGTCTGCATCCTCACAGACAAAAAAGGTCCTGCAGAAAGGGCCCTGAGAGTGTAGTGACCAGCCAAAAGCCAGCAACAACCTAAGAAGCAGATTTTTTTGCAGGGCAGAAAACACACTGTGCAAGGGCCAAACACCCTGATTAATTCCAACTACTGGTGTCTGTAGGGATCCAGTGACAGGCACCTACCTGGCATACTTTTTCTGCCCAGCTCTATTTGAAAATGACCCGCTTCCAGGGCCATTTCCTGCATGTTTGCTAACAGGCCCAGGCGGAAATAGCGAAGCCAGAGAATTTTTATTTCCTGGCTTTGAGAGTAGCAAAGGCCAAGAGGTAGAAACCATGCTTCGATGAGCATAGAGTGATATAATCATTTTTTCACTTATCTTATTCAGGACCATCCAATCTGTGCTATGTGCAAAATGTAGACTGATCCTACACGTTTATGAAGCAGTGACATATAAACAACTTCTGCAAAGATGGTGAAAGAGGGAAAAGGCTCTGATTGGAAAAGAGAGGGATTTTCGCACTGCAACGCGTTCCAAACGGAACGCGTGCAGGCG
>MTQE01000401.1:13138341-13153465 GCA_014337955.1 Aspidoscelis marmoratus | reverse complement strand
GCGTTCGGAAAAGGCCAATGCGAAAAGGCCTGAGGTTTTTAATTCCAAATTGCAGTTTCACAAACTGAGCATCAAAATATGACCAGAGGAAATGACAAGGCAGGAGCTTTGCATGGAAATATTCTGTGAGTCATTATTACTAAAGTTTCAACACTTAAATATGAAGTAAATGAAGCAGAAAGGGTCAATATCTATGCTCTGGCTGGTTTCTGGGAAACTTGCTATCCATATAGTATTTTTCATCATGTGGCTTTTTTTGCTTTTGCTGATGAATTCTCATACCAGAGCTCAGGCTGGGAATTTCATTACCAGTTAGGCTGGGCTCTTTATTGTTTCCCAAACTCAAGAGAGTTACTGCTTACTGTACTTCAGCATAAAGACAATTCCAGGATTAAGCTCCAGAGCAAAAAGCGTGTCCCTTCTGTTTGACATTAGATAAACCTGCGCATGGACTAGCAACAACAGTACAAAATTTCAAGGGAGTCAATACAGATAACATATTAGAAAAAACTTCTTGACAGTAAGGGCCATCAGTAGAGATGTGCACGAACATTCATAACGTTCAAAATTCATATGAATTTGGCCAAATTCAGACATTTGAATCCGAATTGAATGTTGGCACACTCGAAGATTGACATTTGAATCGGACGTTTTGATACATTCATATAAACCTTCACATGGGATTTGTATGGGATTCATATGCTATTCAGATACATTCATATGGGATTCGTATGGGATTGAACATTCATATTAAATATGAATCCTACCACATTCAAAGGGGATCTATTCAAATGAATACAAATTTTCTTGCATTTGATTAGGTACATTTGATTCTGTAGCCATCAGTAAATGGAATAGGTTGCCATGGGAGGTTGTGAGCTCTCCTTCACTGGAGGTCTTCAAGCAAAGGTTGGAAAGACATCTGTCTGGGATCGTTTTAGGAAATTCTGCACTGGGGGGGGGGATTGAACTCAATGACCCTAAAGGTCCCTTCCAACTCTATGATTCTATATGCCAGCACAGATCTCAGGGACTGGGTATATGTCCCACCAGATGTCATATAAAGTTGTGAAAAACAAAGGTCTATGTTAACAGTAAAACCTTAATCTTGGGAAAGTAGCACATTAGTAGCCAGTGCAGTTCCTTGCAAAAAGGTAATACACAGTTCCAGTCAGCTCCAACTTCTGTATTGTCCTAAAGAATAGCCTCACCCAAAGTAAATTACACCATGCATTGATGAGCTGAAGTTACGATCAATGTTTCACATCACATCAAGGTGCTATGGCATATGCAGACAGCAGTGAATTTCAGAAACTAACTGCTGAACAAGTTGGAAAAGGCAGTGCTAATCCAGGCTTTTCCAGTTGCACATCTGAAACACAAATTGTCTGTAGACTGGTACAACAGTGGCACTGTCTTTTAAATTCCTAAATCTGTTTTGCAGAATCTGCATCTGACGTGTCCAAACCATCACTTATGTAAGCCCCCCCCCAAAAAAAAAAGACAGTTGAGGTTTTTTTTTTTAAGGCAATAAAGCTATGCTGTGGAATGGTACCAAATTTCATCATAAAGACGTAACCAAAACAGCCAACAGGAGGCTGTCCGGTCGGCTTCTGAGGCAAGAGCTATTCTCAAAATGTCTCGTACCACTGTTATTACTCTATGGTTTCCTCTTGGTCTCATTACTGAAAATCAACTGCTCCTCAAGTGATAGAAGCCAAGAAAAATAGATGTGTGGCACTGGTAAAATCTCCTGCTTGGATTTTTTCCCCAGTGATGCTTTTTTGTGATGAGGTACTTTGGAGAATAGGGCCCTCTTTACACTTGGCTTTATTCTGAAATATATCTCAAGATAGCAGCTTGCTGGCCACAAGCTAATGCAGACTATGGCAGGCCTCACTTGGGCTGTTCCACAGTCAGCACAAATATGCAGCTAGCAGGTCTCTATTCTGGGATATATTCCAGAATAAGGCCAAATGCAGAAAGGTCCTGGGCTTGAGTTTAAAGAAAGGAACCTTTTATTAACAAACATATTAGCTTTTGATTAACAGCAGTGTTTTAACATCTACATAGCAGGCAGAAATAAAAGCGAAGGAGCACTTTCTACCATATATAATGATAGGGTATTGTTTCTGCTATGAAGCAAATAAAGGGGGAATCCCCACAGCAAGCATATTTCACTTTCCCTAAACCGAAATAATAGAACCGGATGCAAACGCGAATTTACCTGTTCCCATTACTTTTAACTTAATCACGTCCGATCTGGATTCTGAGGATCGTATGTGGCGTACGTGACTCAAGGGGGGACTCAAGTGGCTACTTTTTAAAAGCCACTTTGCAGGGCTGCCCTGCCCTCTTCCTCCTGGCATCGACGTGCCACCCATAACAGACCCCTTCACGGAGCCTAGCTGGGTGGCTGGGTGGGTGGCTGCCGCTTGCCTGGATGGATGAAAAACAGGCACTGGCAGCCAGCGATTCTTTCCCCTCCTCTCCCAGCAGCAGCAGCAACTCAAACCCCCTTCACAGCCACAGCCTTTAAAACAGAACCTCCAGGGCTTTCCTTTCCTTTCCCTTTTTTAAAGGTCAGAACTTTCAAAGAGCTAGAAGTGCACAAAACTGCAACATTGTTATTAAGGTGTGAAGTGGCTAGATCGCTACAGTGTAGCTTTAAGGACTGGATTTTTATAGTGGCTCTTTTGAGGGTGGATTTTTTCAATGAAATCACTATCTTTGGAAGCAAGCTATTGGGGGAGGGAAACCCTAAACATGGATTCTCATCCCTTAACACGGTAGGGTCCCCACAGTAAAAAATGTAAAACGTTTCAAGCACATGATCCGGAGTGAGACCTGTTGAAATCAGGATTGAGATTCACCACGCTTTGGGGTGGTTTAACACGGAGAAAGTGTGTTAAGCCAAACTGCCTTGCGGACTCTGAGGATTGAAAATGTTTTGAATCCAAGATAAGGTTGCCATGAAGACACGGCCAAAGAGTATCAGGTTTTTAGCTGAAATATTAGCATGAATTTTCTGTTCTAAAACCCACTCAGTGGTTGACCCAGATGTAGCTAATCAAGACCTACCTAATCCAGATTAACTAAGTGCAGAAAGGTCTCAAATTAGCAATAGAAGACACAGCAGGTTCCTACAGAAAATACGCTAATGAGCTCTAATTTTTCTTGATGTAAAAAGGATCTGATTTGCTGAGAGTTTCAGACTGCAATATTCAAAATTACCTAAGGCCCAGAAACACTAAGATATTAAGGAACTTTCTTTACTTTTTAAAAAGTTATCAGAAAAGATGTTTTTGTTTGGATAAACATTTGAAGGCGGAGAGAGAAATTTTATCAGCAATCCTATGAAGAAAGGATGCAAGCCAGATCCCTGACACATCAGCTTGTGAACAGAATGATCTGCTTTCCATTCCAAATATCACTTGGGCAGAAGCAGATGCAAGAGAGACAAAATATTTCTAATTTCCCTAGCATTTCATTTGGAAGCAATCCCATGTTCAACTTAAAAAAACAAAGGAGACAGAGCGAATGCATTTATTCAATGTGAGTCTGATTCTGCTTTGCCATCTATGGTTAAATAGCAGGTTCCTTTTTAAAAATGAATTTAAAGTGAATTGGGGGTAAGAAAGGGATTCTGTATTTACTTGCTTTTTTTTCTGGCTCTAGAACTGTGGTCACACTTAAGGTTTAATCCAGCTTCAGTCCATCTTCAGAGCAAGAAAACCCATCAGCAAAGTGACCAGTAATTTTCTATCCCAAAGGTGAACTTTCTGAGTTATTTAACACTGAAAGAAAACAGCTTGCCCTTTGCTGATGCATTCTCTCACTCTGAAAGTGGAGTGAAGCTGGATTAAGCCTTAAGTGTGACGACAGCCTAGATCAGGGTGCTTCCACATGGAGGATGGAAGGAGGCTTCAGGCAGGTCTCTGCAGAAAAGCTGGCTGTAGGGTGCTTCAGGCCCTTTCTGCACTTACTTTCAGTCCAGATTAAGAACCCCCTTAATCTAGATTACGTTAATGTGGATCAAGGGGGTGGGGGCAACTCCCCCCTTTGTCCAGCTTTGTCTGCACAGGATGGAGCCAGCTCTGAATTAAGATATCCTTAATTGTGATCAGTTGTAGACCTATTTAATCAGGTCTAGAAGCAGACCAAGGGCCTTGTTCCAGATCATGGGAGGTATTCAAATAGCTCCTGCCACAGGGCATAATCTAGGGTCTGGGGGGCAAGATGTTTTTGCGTACTCCCCAGTGATGACCCCCAGTCACCCCCAACACTGTACATAGATGTAGCTTCAATTTTTAACAGTCAGTTAATCGAACAGCCTTTAGTACGAGGTATCTTTCCATCCCATTTAATTATCTGTCCTAACAAATCCCTGCAAAATGATAGGCATAAGAGCAGGCCAAGCCATATTTTCTGTATCATGTTGTCCACCCCTTGTCCAGTTCTCTTACACAGCAGCAGAATATGAATCTTACTATTTCTTTGGTCAGACAATAACACTTTATAATTTTAATTCCTTAGAACAGAGAGGGCTAGAGAGGTGAAACAGCTCCCTGAGTAAGAGCAAAAGCAAACACAGATGCACTTTCTCAGAGCTCAACAGAATCCTTTCTTCTCTAAAGTTCTTCGGAAAACTACAGACTGAGATTCCTAATTTGCGCCTGGCAAAAGTGCAATTGTCCAACAGTTTAGTTTATCTTGAAAGGAAAAGGCGCCAGCTAATGACCTTGAAACAGATCATACAAGCAAGAGTTTAGCAGATCTACTACAGGCTGGAGGCTTAGAAAGCCATGAGGGGCTTAGGGAAGTATCTGGCTGTGGTGATGTTTATAGGTCTCCAGTAACCCACAAAGCAGCCTCTTTGCAGCCTCTTGGAGGGAGGTATTATGATTGCTACCTGACAGAGCACCTCCTTGACTTCATTTCAGAGAGAGGAGACCTTTTTCAGAGTGGTGCTTTCGACAGTGTTGAAATTGTGCCTGCACAAAATGGTGCTCCCATTGACAATTGGAGCTGCACAATCACCATGAGGTACTTTCTGCCACAGTGACTGGAGATTAGCACCAGAAAGCTACTGTAAGTGAAGCTGTACCCTTAGGCTGCTTCCAGACATCGCCTGAAAATCCTACTATGTAGCAATATTCCAAAGTTGTCTACACCGTTGGGCAACAGTGTGAAGTTGTGTTCCTGTACTTACCCCCTGAAAGCCGGATTAAGGAAATCCATTTTTTTGAAATCCGTCTCTGGGAGTCTGGGGGGAAAAATGTTTTTGCGTACTTCCCAGTAATGAACCCCAATCACCCCCAACACTGTACATAGATGTAGCTTCAATTTTTAACAGTCATTTAATCGAACAGCCTTTAGTATGAGGTATCTTTCCATCCCATTTAATTATTTGTCCTAACAAATCCCTGCAAAATGATAGGCATAAGAGCAGGCCAAGCCATATAGGGAAATAGGGGCGGGAAGCACAGATACTGAGGCACACATCATGTGTTCACTGTGCGGATGCTGCAGCACCGATTTCCAGAAGCATCTTGCCTCCCTGAGGCCCTGCCACCCCAGGAGCTGTGTGATTGGAGCATTCAGCCATCAGTCACCGCTCGATTCCCCCAGTGCGTGGGCATGTCAGGGACAGACTGCCCACCAATCAGTGGCATGCCTGAGATCCCATGAGTGCCATGGTGCTGCTGCCTCACTCAACACGGTGACTTCCTTCTGCCTCACTCAACATGGCGACTTCATGTCTCACCCACATCCATTCCCTCTCCTGTCCATGTGCGGAAGCGTCCTCCTTTGATGCGGAATTTCCATGCAGGAATGGATTGAAGACCTAATTTTTCAGGTCTTCCTGGAAACTGGATTTAGTGGTGCCTAGACCCCATTAGCGATGGATCTCACATGAGGTTGTGCGGAAGTGGTGTCCTCGAAGGGGCCCTAATCTGTCCCGCTGTGTGGAAGGTACCTTGCACATGTGTCCCACATCTGTCCTTATTGTGTGCTTAATGGGGTTTTAGTGGCCGGTGTGAAAACACCCACAGGGACATACCTTGTCTGGTGCTTGCTTCCACAAAGGTGTGATGTGTACACCTGGGTATTTTGATGGCATGAAATACCTAGAAGTGTGTGATTGCTGCCATCTGTGCATGTGTCATTTTGGGGCCCTGCACATGCATGGTGGCCATTTTCAAGATGGTGACTCCCAGCAGCAACTTCCAGATAGGTAGGTCAGTTTTGCTATAGTGGGAAAATGTGGGTTGAGAGTTCTTTTTCCTACTATAGTAATACTGCAGATATAGTCACTATATCCCAGGACTAAGTTGGAATTATCACAGACACGCCTGGATAGGTCCAGGTTTTACACCCTATCTCAGAGGTGTCAAAGTCAATTTTGCCGAGGGCCGGATTAAAAAAAAAAAGTACTGTGAGGGCCAGGGGGCGTGACCGGGGGCGTGATGGGGCGTGGCTAAGGCACAGAGGAGGGCTGGGGCGTGGCCGGGGCGTGGCTAGGGAACAGAGGAGGGGCTGGCTGTCCATGGCGGCGCCCGCGCACTCGGGCAATGGAGGGTCCCGCCGTGCGCTCACTCGCCTCGCCTCGCCTCGCCTCGCCTCCTTCGCGCCCAAGGAGGACGGCGGCGGGCGGCGGCGGGGCCAGGGCCGCTTGCCGAGGCCGCCGCCCTCCCCTCCCCGGGCAGCCTCGCCTGCGCTCGCAACTGCTGGCCACCGCCGGAACAGGCACCAGCTATCATCCAGATAAAAGTGTATAACAAGCCTATAATAACTGCCTGAGAATACCAAGTTCTCCTTATCAAAATGCAATTAAAACCCCCATTTCCAATGTACCAAAATGCACATTTCAACATGCAGCCGTTAGAAACTCCATTTCCAGTCATCTGTGGCTGGTATTTCCACACTGCACCAGTCTGAGGGTGTGTTCCCAAACAAAATATAATGAGCTTTGAGACCATTTTGAGGTTCACTGTTCCCACAGTTTTAAAAGAATCTGCAGTTTTAGTGGATTAAAGGTTCAAAAACGTGGAGTATCTGAATTTGGAATATATGAGGTGTCACTGCTGCATTTTAGAAAATTCAATTTTATTTAGCAAAATGGGAATGGCAAGCAGGTCTTTTTTGGGAGGGAATCATTCTTTAGGGGCATTCTTCTCAGTTTCCCCTGATCCAATGATAAGCCATGATTTCCTCTGCTGTAGTCCCCTCTTCCCCCAGCTCTTCATTACTTGCTAAAGAAATCTAGCGCAAAATCACACTCTAAAAGCTGGTTCAAAGTGGTGGGGAAGGAGGTGAAGAATGGACATAGTAGGGATGTGCATTAATTTGTTTTATTCAATTTGGATTGAATCAAATACAAAATTCATATTCGTTCTAATAGATCCCCTTCGAATGTGGTAGTATTAGTATTCAGTACGAATGTTCAGTCCGATACGAATCCCATACGAATAGCACATGAACCCATACAAATCCCATACAAATTCCATACGAAGCTTCATGCAAATGTATCAAAACATTCAATTTGAATTCAAATATCAATCTTCCAATGTGCCAACATTCAATTCAAATTTGAACGTCCAAATTTAGCCAAACTCATACAAATTTTAAATGTTATAGATATTCATCACATCCTTAGAACACAGCCCACAGTAGCTCAGGCACATGCAATGTAATGAGATCAGACAATTTGGCAGGGAGTGAGTGAAAGTGTATTATTTTAATAAGAGGGTCTTGCTGGCAGTGATCAATGTAGCCAGTGAAAAACTTCAGCGGCCTTTGTCATGGGGTTGCAAAGTGTGTTGGCTCTTTGTATAAAAGCCTGCCTGCTCCTTCCTTCTTTCTTTCCATGATCACCTCTGCTGTCTACCCCTTTTGCCTCACTCCCTGCCATTTTGTGTTGCTCTGCAATAGGAATCCAGTGCAAAACACCATTATAAGTAAAAAGGGGAAATGATCTTTCATGTTCTACTGCCTTGTTAACATGAGAAAGTTTACTGTCATCTGTCCAGAAACTACATGAGAAAGTTGTACTATGGTGGATACAAGATGGATGGGGGGGGGGGAGGAACAAGTGGTGAACAAAAACTGCTGCCAAAGGACTCCATGGTCTGATGTAGGGGAAGGTTTATGTAGAGAGTGGGGGTTTCAATTACCCACCCCAATGAAGGCAGAGTATGACAATGTACAATTGCTGACTGCATGGGGGTTGGGGGTGTGTGTTTCTCCCTGGCCAGGTACTGAAGAATGGAGAGTAAGTCCTCATTATAAGATAATAGTGGGGATGCCAAAAATTAGTCCTCACTGCTGATTTTTAAAAACCTGGTTTAAAACTGGATTAAACTGCCAAGTGGGAACTTGGCCTAAAGGGTGTATAGATGGGCAACATTCAGGCCACCCTTCTGTTCCATGACTAGAGTGCTGACTATGAACTAGAGCGCTTTTGTCTATGAACAGAGTTCCAGAGTGATCACTGCATTGCCAGCCATGATCTGCTCCATGAGTGGCTCATGTGAAAGAAGCCTGTGTTAGTGAACAGGAACAGCACAGGGGCTTTCACCTCTCAGTGTTCAGTGCCATGGAGGAGGCAGAAAATATAAATAAGAAACTTCTTCCAGCAGTACCTATCAAAATATTTTTCAAGAATCTTATGTAAAAATATTTGCTACCCTGACCTTCACTTCTCCAGAAAACAGACCTATTAACACTTCTCTTGTTGCTACCCCACAAAGTTATGAAAAGCTTGCAAACTTGTTTCATTTGGGAGTCGCATTGCTTTTTCCTTGGGTGGGGCAGTAGCTTTTCCTGTAAACACTCTTTCCCACAAAGGATACCACTAGGCCTATTTATAAGACTGGGGCTTTGGTAAAAGGAACCTGTAAAGCTTGAAAGCAAAGTAAAACTAGAAAGAGCTTTAATTATCAAACAGTAAGTTGATCCAGTGCTTTATTTAGCATTTTGCTTCAGACCATTCTTTCTTATAGGCTGTGTTCCCACCTGAGCTTTTTAAAATGCTTTTTAAAATGCTACAACAAAACCTAATGCAGATGCGGACTCTGGCTGATTCCACTTAATTGACTTTAAATCACTGTCAACCCTGATTCTGCTGTTCCCACAGAAAACGCTTCAAAAACACATTGCCGCTCACTAGCAGGTAAGTGCAAACAGGCCCTAATTAAAAATATTGGAGTGGCAACTGGTTAAGGATAACATCTTGCAGGAAGTGCTTACAAAGTACACAATCACAATCTAGCTAGAAAACTTTGCCCTCCCTTGCTGCCCTGCCCACCATGGATATTAATCCATTTTACACAATCAAGCAGGAGTTTTGTATAATCATTTAAGGTCTGAAGATGGCCGGAGTTGACAGAAAATAAGACCTGTAAGGGAAAGAAACATGGTGTCTTTGACTAGAAGACATCTTGCTTTTTTCAATAACTAAGGGACTGGCCAAGCAGAATTCTTAAGTTGTTATTGGAGTTAAGGGCTGGAGACCCATAGCAGGAGGCAATATCAATGTGACAGCCATGTGTGCACGGAAAAAAACTGACTGCCTGAAAGCCAGAAATGAGGGTCACAGAATCCCAAGTTTCTTTGTACCAACTCTACCAATATTATAACAGCAGGATGCTTATAAGCATCCTAATGGGAAAAATAGATGTTGTGAGTTTTGTGTGTTATGCTGAATTTGCACATATACATAAACAAGCTTTACAAGCTAGAAATGTCACAAAGTCCTCCATTTCATTCATTCCAGAGAAAACACACTCAAGGCATTCACTAATATCTGAAATCTTTCCCTATGTGAGGACTGAAACACTCGTAGTCATATGAAATTGCTATGCCAGTAAGGTTCATCAGGGTTCAGACTTGGAAACATTTCTAGTGTTGACATTGGGTGAAAACAAAATGTATGGCAGCAGGTTAACTCTGAGCATGTGTGGTGTTCATTTGCAATCCCATAATGCCAGTGCCATTTTTGATTTAAAAAAACCAAATGATACCAAGGCAATATCTATGCAGGGATCTGCTCTCCAACACTTGTCACTTGACAAGGTAAGGCACATTAAGGGCCAAAGGGCTAACCTTTGAGTAGCTATATAGAAATGTCCACTGAAAACAGAGGATGAGTCTCAGGCTGTGTTCAGACATAAAAATGCTCACCTCAGGGGTGCCTCAGAGAGACAGTGTGTGGCCCTCATGTTCCTAAGTCTAATTGACCTTCTTCAGTACAGAATCTTTGTGAGGGGTGGAAGGGCAGGCTTGTATGTGGGCAACCCCACCTCAAAGCCTCTTCTAGGGGTATCTCCAGACATCCTTAAAACTTTGCAGTCACCGCACAGCCACTGAACCATGTGACCGGAAATTGAACAACTGATCATCCCATTGCAGCAGTGGGGAAACTGTGAAGTAAAAAACTGGTGATTAATCAGCAGCTTTTGTTTACTGTGGACTTTTCCTAGAATTCAGTCATCCTGTCTGGATAATGGGAAGCAGCTTCCAATTATCCCGCCTGTCCAATGGGAAGTGGCTGCACAGGGAATGCAATGTTTTAACTATGTCTGGAGGTACCCCAAACCATCTCAGAGGTATCTCAGGCCGCATTCCCATTACAAGCTTAATACGGTTTCCCTAAACCAAAATAATAGAACCGGATGCAAACGCGAATTTGCCTGATCCCATTATTTTCAACTTAATCGCATTCAATCCAGATTCTGAGGATCGTACATGGTGTAGGATCAAGGGGGGACTCAAGTGGCTACTTTCTAAAAGCCGGTTTTCAGGGCTGCCCTGCCTTCTTCCTCCTGGCATGAACGCACCACCCATAAGCTACCCCTTCACGGAGCCTAGCTGGGTGGCTGGGTGGCTGCTACTTGCCTGGATGGAGGAAAAATGGCACTGGGTAGCCAGCGATTCTTTCCCCTCCTCTCCCCATTGCCCAGGGCACACAGCAGCAGTGGCAACTCAAGCCCCCTTGCCCTGCTCAATGCCACAGCCTTAAAAATATTCACACATCTCCCAGAACCTGCAGCTGCTTTCCTTTCTTTTCCCTTCTAAAGGTCAGAACTTTCAGAATTGCACAAAATTGCAACATTGTTATCAGGTGTGAAGTGCGTGGATTGCTACAGTGTAGCATCTGCTGTAAGGCGTAGATTTTTCCAGTAAAATCACTATCTTTGGAAGCAAGCTATTGGGGGAGGGAAACCCTAAAAATGCATTCTCATCCCACTAAAACAGTATGGTTCCCACAGTAAGAAATGTAAAACGTTTCAAATGCACGAACCGGACGAGACCTGTTGAAATGAGTGTTAACATTTACAATGGTTTGGGGCGATTTAACATGCGGAAAGTGTGTTAAGCCAACCTGACGTGGGGACTGCGAGGATCGAAACCATTTCAAAACCATTTTAAGCTTGTAATGGGAATTCACCCTCAGTGAGGCCAGCTTGTGTTTCTTAATAGTTAGCACGAGCTAAGCAGCTTCTGAGAGAGCAAAATCTCCAGCTTTTGCCACCATAGGAAAGCAGTTAGCTTACCTGCTAGATTGCAAGCAAAGTGCATTTTACCATTCACGTGGGGTAGACAACTTTTCTAGATGGGCAAAGCACTTAAATTGTTCATCAGCTCTGCATTTTGCAGAGTCTTCCAGTCTGTTAAGAGCTGAAATGTGAGCCAATTTGGGAAGCACCTCACTTTTGCTTGCAAAGCAGTTCTTCCCATTCAATTGAAAGCTTCACTTTGTGCATAAGTAGCCTTATGTGGCGAGGGGGCTGGAGCAAGACTTTGAGCTCTATAGAGACAGAGAAGCAGTCTTTCCACGCTGGCTAATCGACATCCCAAGGCCATGTTCCTGGAACTCAGAGATGATAGAATCCAAACACAGGTCTAGCTCCCATATTCTGACCCAACTGTGGGATACAGCACATCGCTTTTCTTCATCTTCTTTTGTCTACAATCCTTGCACTGAGCTGCCACGTATGTAAAGAAGTTGCAGTTATAATTATCTTGCTGGCACTGTTATTTGGTGCTGAAGGTTTTCCTTCAGGCCAGAAAACGGAGCGTCATGCATCTGCCACGTTGCAAGTCTAAAGAGGTGGTTCCACTCTTTAAACTTTTCCAGATGTTTTTGTCTGAACAGGACAAGCAGCAGCTGCACCATTTCAGAGCTTTTAAACAAGGCATTACTAATCTACTGTATAAAATATCCAGGGGCAAACAGCTAAAATGTAAGAATGAGAACATGCATATACAGCAAATACTACTCAGATTTTGACCTTATATATTTTTAACAGAAGCTAAATGGGCAGAAATGCAACAGGTGAAGCTGCTTAAAATCTGATCATACCAGGGGAAAAGCCACAATCCACTGCATTTCTCGGTAAGGACACATGAAGGTATTTTTAATTTTTGAAGGGAAATATTCCCGTGGGCCTTATATTTAAAGGCTGCCTACACACAACTCCCTGTAGTACCTAACTTCCTGTTGTGCTCAAAACAGCCATGAATTAGAACTAAGGAAAGGAAAGGTTCAGTACTGGGTTGGCCGGAAGCTTTAAACCTAGGCAGGCTCATTGTGGTTCATACCACTCTCTTGTCTCCTTCAAGAATATTTCAACTTCCATGTCCATCCCTTGTCATCTACTATTGCAAGAGTCCTGGCTTTGCATTGTATTCAAACTCAGACAGGATCCCTGAGGGAAGATGAAATGCTGGGACACACATTGCCCAAAAAAGGGGTGGGCAAGCAAACAAAAAGTGGGGGTAGGGGGTAGGGGGTAGGGAGACATAGATTTTTAAAAGTAACAAAGTTAGGCCACCATTTTTCATACATTCATATTGTTTTATTCACATTGTTCAGTTTGCTGTCCACTTATTAATTTTCAAATTCCTTGTTTATATTATCTGTGTTTTGCTACATTCTGCACGCATGTATTGAGGCTGAACCCAGTGTCCATGCATGCTTGGAGGAGACAGCAAGCACATCAGGATGCTGCGGACACCCAAATGCCTGTATTATGCATCAGTTAAAATGCATGAAGACTAGGAGGTGGCAATCACATAGGTAGAATTTCCTGCATTAGCACCTCCTAGTGGGATATCCAGTTGTCTCTGGAGGCGATCCATGACATGAAAGCAGTTGGCCCTTGTAAAAAACTGGCACCCCAGAAATGGGACCCAATCAACCAATATAAGCCAATGGCTCTGGATTGTGGTGGGGAGGCCCAGACAACCAGTAAATGATCAGTAGAGGATCAAGGCTACAAATGCTTAGTTAATGGCAACTAAAGAAACAAAACCACTTTTTATTGTTTATGTAAAAGCAAAGCCATGCTTTTTTTAAGGGCTATACGAAGGAAGTCACATTTTATAAACTCTGTAAAAGTAAAAACATGTAATAGAATGGTCAACTATGTTTCAAATTCAGCCCAAGCAGCTTTCAGATTTTCCCCATCCTTCATGGTTTATTTTAACCCAAGATTCGTGACGACTATGATCAACAAAATTTCAGAGGCACTGGCCATCAATTCCAGTGTGGAAATAGGTTGGTTTTCTCTCACCCCTGTGCTTACTATAAAACAAACATAAAATCCCAAACTTGAGAAAACAGATGTAAGCATTCAGATTTTGGGGCATCAACATCATCATCACTGTTTGTGATCATAGCCTGAGAAAGAAACCAGGGCTGCCTCCAAACAGTGCTAGAATATATGGCTATTTTGTGATATTATTTATTTATTTATTTATATTTACATTTATATCCTGCCCTATACCCTAAGGTCTCAGGGCAGGTAACAGCATATTAAAAAACAAAAACAGACATATTTAAGATAAAATCATATACATAAAACAGTATTATGAAGCAATAATGATTGCAGTGGGGGAAAACTGTGCCACATTTAGCCAAAGGCCAGGACAAAGAGGTGTGTTATGGAATAAGATAATTTCAGAATAACATCCAGACATTTCGGTACCTGGAAGTGCATGATCACCAGCCTGCATACATGCATACCCACCATTTTCTGCTGGGTTTAACTCCCCACATGCACAATGGCCATTTCCAAGATGGCAGATCATACAAGCAAGTGTCCAGACAAGTAAGCGCTCTCACCTTCTCCATAAAACAGGGGTTGGGAGTTGATTTTCCCACCATAATGTTATAGCGGGCTACCATCCCAATATTCCAGGGCTATGCCAGATTTGCCCCAGGATAATCCTGGGTTTCACATCCTGTCTGGAGGCAGTCCACGCCATGGGAGGAGCCATTATTTTCCCAATACCGCAGGAAGATGTTACTACTTAATATTAACTTCTAGACCTTGATGAATCATGAGTTCCATATTCCATCCCCTTAAATGTGTCTTATGAGTAATTTAATTAATATTGCACTGCTGGTCGGAGAGATTCCACAAAGGCCAGCCACTGGGCTAGATATGATGCACTCTAACTTTTCAGGCCCCTGATGGAATTCTTTCTGCTAAAATGTTTGATGATTCATCTCATGACTAAAATAGAGTGAAGTTGTAACCAAACATGACATTCCAGAAATGGAGTATTGTTCTTTCTGGGTGTTTTTCCACTGGCAGTAAGTACCAATTTTAGCACCCATTAAGGACCCATATGGCTGGGAGCTGGATGACCCCATTTCCACCACAACCCTCATTAGGGACACATTTGTTTCCACTGCAGCTCGGGAAATCCGGATCATATGGGTACTTCAGGGCCTTTAATCTGGATTTTCAGCCTGAAAATCCAGATTATAGGGAGCCTGTTTCCACGATAGTCTGGCAATGGGATCTACAGGAGGCTAGGGGGAGGGGGCACCCATGGGGGGGGAGCCCCAAAACCTAAGCTTCAAAGTCCCTTCGAAGCCACTCCAGAGCCATTTTGGAGCGTCTTCAAAGTCTGTGCTGATCTTCGGAGTAAACTCAGAAGTCACTCCAAAGTCACTCCAAAGTCACTTCGAAGTTCACTCTGAAGATCAGCACAGACTTCAAAGACACTCTGGAGCTATTTTGCACAGACTTCGAAGACGCTCCAAAATGGCTCTGGAGTGACTTTGAAGTGACTTCAGAGCCACTTCGGAGATTGCACCCCCTGTCCC
>MTQE01000401.1:13121210-13137665 GCA_014337955.1 Aspidoscelis marmoratus | reverse complement strand
CAATGAAGAGAGAAAATTTGAAATAAATAGAATATGAAAATTCCAGCAATTAGAAATGAACTGAAGAACTGGAACTGAAGACCTTAAGTACCTACTTTTTGCTGTTGGCCAGATAACAAACTATCTGCATTATCTATGCAGCATGGGTTTTTTTTAAATTATTATTTTTACCTAAAGTAGTCTCCTTTTGGGAGTGACAAACATGTTTTTAAAGATCTGTGTTTTTTTCTCAATACACCTTTAAAGGTTTTAAATTGTTTCATATCTGGTCAAGTTAAGATGTTCAAGTTAAGAACCTCATTTTAATTTGTATGTAATATTATCATTAAGAGTGTCCCTGTTCCCTCCCACACCATTTTCCTTTTGTGTCTTGTCTCTTTAGATTGTAAGCCTGAGGGCAGGGACCTGTCTAAGATTAATATTGTAACCCGCCCTGAGACCTCTGGGTATAGGTCAGGATAGAAATACAAGTAATAAATAAATAAATAAATAAATAAATAAATAAATAAATAAATAAATAAATAAATAAATAAATAAATAAATAAATATCGAGGAGAATTATCATTGTCTCTTTCCTGATAACAGTCATCAGCCAGAGCAACTATAGTATTTTCAGTACCATGGCTGGTCTTGAAGCTAGTCTGAAATGAGTCTATAATCAGTTTTCACCAAGTATGCTTGCAGCTGACCTGCCAGTCCCCTCTTTAGAACCTTGCTCAAGAAAGGATTGTTAGCAACTAGACAATAGTTATGCAATACTTCTCAACCTAGGGAGACCTCTTAAGGATGGGATGCACCACAAAGTCTTTCAGAGCCAGTGAGCCCTGTCCCACAAGAAGGCATTAACTTCCCACCTAAGCCACTCTGGGCATGTGGCTGGCCAGGCCCTGGCAAGCAGCTTGTCTATGTCCTCAGGCCTCAGTAACTGAAACTAACACATAGGGCCATTCAGTTCTATGGACACATTACCAGGCAACTCTTAATTGTGAAGTCTAATGCCATGTGGATCTCAGTGATTCTATCTTGAAAGTGTCTCATAAATCTGGCACAAGAGGCTCTTTTTCCTCCAGCCTGATATCACTAGGCTTTTTATCACCTGAAAGAAGTCTGCTGGTTGTCTACTTGAGGATGCAATGGTGGAAAATAAATAATTCTTATTCATCACCATCACCTCAATATGGTAGGAATGATGGTTCGCTCAAACTCTAATCAGACTTGCAACAGGAATTATAGCTCCTGAATTATCTTCTATTTTATCACTACACAGCTTCATAGAATTCATGAACATGTTGATGGCTCTACTTATATCACAGTTACACAAGAGACTAAAGTCTCAATAGAGCCACCAGCTATGTCAACTTAAGTATTCAGAATCTGTTCTGATTCCATAAGTTTCTGAGGGGACACCATCTCAATGGGTCTCTCACCCCTATGGAGGGGAAATGCTTCTGTGAGTCCAAATTTACCATTGAGTGGCTCATCCATCACCCTTTCCATCAATGGATTCTCACCAAACCATTCTGTTGCAAAGAAAAGATCAATTTAAAAAAGACATTGACAAACTAGAACAAGTCCAAAGGAGGGCCACCAAAATTAGTGGTCTGGAAAGCATGTCCTATGAGGAATGGTTGAAAGATCTAGGGATGTTTAGCCTACAGAAGAGAAGACTGAGAAGAGATATGATCACAGTCTTCAAGTATCTGAAGGGCTGTCACAGTGCAGAGAGATTGTCCCTATTCTCACTTGCACATGATGGGACTAGAAACAACAGTATAAAACTTCAAGGGAGTCAGTACAAATTAGATATTAGGAAAAACTTCCTGCCAGTGAGGGCAATCAGTCAATGTAACAGGTTGCCACGGGAGATCATTAGCTCTCCTTCACTGGAGGTCTTCAAGCAGAGGCTGGACCTACACCTGTCTGGGATGGTTTAGGAAATCCTGCATTGAGCAGGAGATTGGACTTGATGACTCTAGGGGTCCCTTCCAACTCTTTGATTCTATGAATATTTGAGCCAGTCCACTAAAAATAATCTCAACATGAATGCTGAAATATCCCAACAGTAACATATATTCTCCAGCCCATCACTTACTGGCCTTGCTGGCTGGTGAGACAGTATCATGGAAGGGACCTCCAGGGTCATCAAGTCCAACCCCCTGCTCAAACTCTAATCAGAATAAGAAAAAAGCCTATGCAGTCCCCAAACACTTTAAGCAGAAGTCATGTTCTGAAAAAAGTTTGATTTGCAATGCCCTCCAGCTCAATTTGTCATGCATCAGGATACAAGCTAATCCACAATTAGAAATGGAGCAAAGGTTCCCCCATTCTATTTTTTCCCAGTTTTCTCTCCCCCTCCCACAAGCTTTCACATCACTATACAGAGCCATGGCTTCTGTGTGACATGTTTGTATGAACAGGAACAAACATAGTACTATCCCCAAACTTGACAATATTTTTTTGGGAAATCTCAAACCTGGACCAACAACTGGCTTACCAAAACTATTGTGTCAATGCAGTTGCACGCACACCTACATTCAGCTTCAATTCACTTTCAGAGCAAGAGATCACATCAGCAAAATCCCTAGGCATTTTCTTTCCATATTATCTAATCTAAAGCTGGACTTTCAGAGATAATGCTGTGGAAAATAAAGCCGCTTGTGACTTTGCTGATGTGTTCTTCCACTTCGAAAGTGGTATAAAGCTTCTTCTGCTCTGGTCTTTGTTATTTCATTTCTGACTCTAGCCTCAGAATAATGAGATAAGGGAATGGGTGGGGGAGAGAGAGAAAGAGGGAGAGGTGAAAGCCAGCCCAGTGTAATCAGAGAGAAAGGGACAGATTTGGAGAATAGAGGAGGGGAAAGAAAGACAGCCAAGCACAAGCCCAGCCCAGCCCAGCCCAGCAACTCTGAACGGTTTCCTGTTGCCTCCTCCGAAGACATCAGATTCCTTCAGACCCGTGAGAGAGGCTGAGGTTGTCTCACGTCCCCTGCTCCGTTCCGAGGTATGGTGTCAGTTCTTTCTTTTCTGTTCACCACGGTCACTCGTTTCTTTCCCCTCCTTTCTACCACCAGGAAAAGGGAATGGGCAATATATTGGCAGTGATCCGTGGAAACGTTTTGCCTTGGGTTGGCTCCCTCTTATTGAAAATGCTCTTTCTGATAGTTTTGCTACTGTTTGTTTTTAGCTTGTGAATGTTCAGTAGCCTAGTTTTGAAAATATCCGGGCTTATTTGACTATACATTTGATAAGTTTTATTCCTGCGCAGCTAGATAGATAGATAGATAGATAGATAGATAGATAGATAGATAGATAGATAGATAGATAGATAGATAGATAGATAGATAGATGTAATACAGATAAAAATAATAGTAATAATAATCAGATAAATTGTCTTTCTGCCTCTGTGATTTTGCAATTAATACTCCTCTGTACAGTGAAGTAGTGTTTGCATAGATGTACATTTGGCCGCAAGGCTTCTGAAGAACTAAACTTCTGGGGAGAGAACTATTCAGCCAAATGATACTTCTGTTCTTTCCAGAAATAAAGAAGCAGCAGAAGAAACAAAGAATAAAGTTTTGTTTTGTTTCGGTTTTTTTCCTACTCAAAGCCTCCCTTCCTCCCGGCCTCATTTCTTTCCCTGTTTTGTGTAAGTCTGATTTTGGAAGACTGTCAACGCTGCAGTGGGAAAATGAAGTTCGAGCCAGGATATTGTGAAGTTCCTAAGACCTAGGGCAGTCAAAGGAACTTTTTCCCTTGCCTTTAAAGGCTGCTCTGCAGCCGCCCCTCTGGCCCCATCATGGAGAATGCTCAACTGCTTTGTATTCATGTTGCTGTGCTCTTGGAACAGTATTTTATTCCCAAATGTTTGCCAAAGGGAGCAGGGAAGTTTAGCTTCAAGTCTCAAGTTGAAATGATCCTGTCAAGACAACTGTAATATGGGGGGAAATGATCCCACTTCCCACCACTTAAGCGCTATTTTACTGAAGCCACAATAAAACTTAAAACATAAATGCAATAGGGACCATCCTCTGGAAGCCTGGTATTTGAAAAGGAGGGGGGAACTCTGTGTTATGTGTGGAGAGGATTAAGGTAAATGCATGCCCAGTTCATGATGAAAGCCATTGTCTGCCACATAGGCAGAAGCAGGGGAGATGTGGAGCTGGCTGCGGGGAGACAAGTATCATTTTTCAAACTTTTGCCAAGCCACACCTACGGGGGGGGGGGGGCTCTCTTCTCTTCTATGACTCTCTCACAATGGAATGTCGGCCTCCATGGTAACCCTTTCAGGAACTTGTGGTTCAGGAGATGCAAAGCTTTCATAGCCCAAACCATAGAAAGGAATGGATGTGCTCAGTTGCAGGGTCTCTAGTCTCTCTCTCTTTTGTCTTGCAGAATTTCAGTCACTGAAAAGTTCAGAGGTTTATTTCTGAAGTACTGCTAGTTTGTTTTCTGGATTGTCATATGAGGTTTCACCAGCTCTTCTTAGCTGACATTTTCCTCTGTTCTCTCATAGGCAGATCTATACCTTCTGGAAAGCAAAGGGGTCATAAGCACTGATCTTCAAAGTTGTTTGTTTTACTCAGCATCATTAATCTCAGAGCTTCATTTGCATCAGGCACCAGATCTCAGGGTTCAGTACCGAGTTCTAAGATATGAGCTATGGCCACACCTCAGGTTTAATCCAGCTTCAGTTCACTTTCAGAGTGAGAGAATCCATCAGCAAAGTGACAAGCAGTTTTCTTTCAGTGTTAAATAACTCAGAAAATTCACCTTCGGGATAGATGTGGAAAGAAAATTACTGGTCCCTTTACTGATGTGTTGTCTCGCTCTGAAGGTGGACTGAAGTTGGATTAAACCTTAGGTGTGGCCACAAACTATCTGTTTTATTTGTGGACTTTCCACCCTCCATTAGGAGGCAGATTCTGAAAATTTTGTGCAAACCCCTGTATGTGTCCATGTGTGCCCCACACAGTCTGCACTATGCAGAGAGGACACGTATACCACACAGCATGAAAGAGTATTAAGATAGCAGTTAATTTTTTCCTCCCATAAAGTTTAATTCAGCTTCAGTCCACTTTCAGAGCAAGAGACACATCAGCAAAGAGACCAGTAATTTTATACCCATATTATCTATCCCAAAAATAACGTCACTTTTCTTACTCTGAAAGTGGACTGAAGCTGGATTAAACCTTAAGCGTGACCACAGCCTGTTTTATTTGTGGACTTTCCACCCTCCATTTGGACTTTGTTGAATGGAAAGCCCACAAAGAAAATGGATAGAAATGAAGAAAGAAATGTGAGCAGTCAGATCTAAGGAAGGTTTAAAGTGAAGGTGTGATCACAGCCAATGTGTTGTATGCAAATCCTGCCATACTTTCCTTAAAGCGTTGCCAGGATATGGTTCCATTTTGGAAATTGCCCTCTGTTTGAGAAGCTGGTTGGTTTAAAACCGGTTGAAAATGGGGCATCTTCGGCTGGACCAAAGGCCTGGGACTTCCACATCTACATCTTAGTAACAGGACAGCAGGCTATGGCTTGTGGCTACAACCGTCTTCTTCATAGTATATCTCTGTTTAAATTAAACTTCCACCTGCACCTATTGATTAAATTTTGCATAAAGTGAGGTCATGTAAAATAAACAAGCACTTTTTAATGCAAGAACATGTCAGCTTTTTCCTAATGTAAGTGGCTATCTCATGATGCTTACTTGAACCCTGACTTGGGGTGATTCAACTCAGGTTAAGCTTTCATAAGGATTGAAACAAAGGATAATGATCAGACAAAGCTGTTTTTAGTTATCTTGGACTGCGTTGTACTCAGGAAAGCTGGTCTGTCTGTCTGTCTGTCTGTCTGTCTGTCTCTCTCTCTCTCTCTCTCTGTGTGTGTGTGTGTGTGTGTGATGTAAACTGAAGAAGTTTCACAGGTGGTGACCATCTGGGCATACATCCAGTGCAAACTTCCGGCCTGTTTTCCTCTTAGGACACAGGGCTGGGAGCTGACAGCCTGAGTGTCGAACAGCTGGGCTTGCTTTCATGGGGCCACATACCCTATAAAATAACATGGCTAAAATTAAGTGGAAAATTACAGTCAAAACAAACACAACTTCTTTCTGTTTGAAGGTCTGGTTTTCACACTGGAATGATCATTAGGCTGCACTACTTCATACTGTAAACAGGAGAGGCCACAAAACTGCATGTGCCTCAATATACAATCAAAAGTGCTTTGCAGATGGATGGTAAAGCATGTCTGAATAAGTGCCTAGCTCAGCTTCCTACCTGACATGCTGCTCTTCTGCTTACGGGAAATAAATTGCTTCTCAGTACAAAAATGAACTTATAGAAGTTTAAATGTATGCTAAGACCCACAAGCCAGTGGGTAGGGGTGGGGACCCAGGCAAAGGGTTGCCTTCCAGCTCAGTAGCATCATGGAAGACAGCCAGCAGGCTTTCTGGCTCTGGTGTCACCTGGAGGGGTGGTGGTGACATGGCCATGTTCAATCTATGCTGCCCATGGAGCCGTCACACTTGCCACTCCCACCCTGGCTGCCCCAATACCCACTGCAGCTGCCACCCACCACCACCATGCTGAAGCTTATTTTTTACCAGGCTAAAGGGATCCACGAAGTCATGGTGGCAGTGGCTCAGTAGGTGTACCCAATCTGATGCAGGCTGAAAGCAGCCTGACTTCCTTGTCCATTCCTGAGACAGACTATCTTTTTAAAATATGAGGGTGGTGCTAGAGTTTCAGCAGAAGCACAAAACTACCAGTGGTTGGTGAAATATGAAATCCCTATACATTATTTAACACTAGGAACACTCAGTTTCTCAGGGGGAGGAAATTGACATATTGTTACATTAAAGCTTTGTAAACATGGAAATGACAGTTATATCAAAGTACTTGTTGTTGTTCTCTTGTGTCCACTGCCTCCCAAAGAATGCCCAAGCTCATGTTTGTGGCTTCTGTGACACTCTCCAACTCATCCTCCGCCAATTCCATCTCCTTGTGCCTTCAGTCTTTCCCAGCATCAGGGTCTTCTTTATGAGTCTAGTTGTCTCATTATAAACTTCAGCTTCAGGATTTGTCCTTCCCATGAACAGTAGAGGTTAATTTTGTGTATACTACAACCCTTGGGTAAGACTACCAGAAGCCACTTGGAGCTAATATCATATGAATGGACTTACTACAAGTTGTAAAGGACCTTTTGACAGTTGTTAACAAGTATGGAACTGGTCTCCCTTCCTCCACACCCCACTATGGCTACCAAGGTACACTGGCTTACTAGGGAGCTGTATACCAGACCACATAGGCATGTGGGTCACCCCCCTCCCTCCATGGTTTAGTATTCCAAGGTGGACCCATTACAGCAGCACAACAAGAGATGTCACTGAAATGGGGCCCCTAGGAGCTTCAAAGACCAAAGCATCATGACTTTTTACTCACACTATTGTACTAATTCCTAGATGCTGGTATATATGCTGAAGTCTTTGTCCATCAGCAAAGCTTCAAAAAGCAGCAAAGAAAAGCTCATGGGCTCTTTCTGCACTGAGCCTTATTCCAGATTATATCCTGGAATAGGGACCTGCTATCCACATGCTAGTGCAGACTGCAGCAGGCCCCGGGCTTTGAAGTAGAAGGTCCCGATTTGGCAATATATTTCAGAATAAGGCTCAATGCAGAAAGGGCTATGGTTTATTCCCTAGTACCTCCATGGTGCACAGAATGCTCCTATGAGGGTGACATAGGGGTGTAATTTTCTGGTTGGAAACTTTTCTCCAACAAAAGTACATTTGGCAGGGGCAAAGCAAGGCTTTAGACTGTTCTGACTTCTCACCTCTTCATGCACCACCCTCTCTCTCCACTCTACAGACTTCTTTTGGCATTGTATGTGCTTACTTTTAGGTCTTGATCAAATCTTGGAGGTGTTAGGGAATACTTCATGTCTAGCTGCAATGCAACTGTGCCTAGATGATGCATTCCAGTGACAATTTGCACAATGGAACCTCTAAAGGCCATCTGCAAGTGAAGGTTTTGCCTTTGTCTTCTGCTTGAGATGCCCCTGAAGCAATTGGCAGTCCACTGTGTGAGACAGGATGCTGGACTAGATGGGCTGAGGCCTGATCCAGCAAAGATTTCTTATATTTTTAACCTACAGGGCACCAGACAAGGAGGAAAATACTGATTGAACCATGTTGTTGGTCTATCTGTGTTGCTCTGCTGTGGATCAAAATATGGTTCAAAATATTTTACAGAACCTTTGGTCATTGGGCAGCTACAGAAATCTACTTAAGTAAGTAACTATTTTAAGTAGATAGAATAGATAGATGAAGGACTGATGGACAGATGGATGGAGAAAGAGAGAGAATACTGATTTGCAAATCAAAGCTACATCAAGATGTTCTGCTATATTTGGATATTCTGGAATAAAAGATATTATAAATATCCATCCTTTATTACAGAATATTCAGATTATTGGATGCAGTCAGAAATACTGACTCCTGTTTAAATAGCAGGACCGACCTGGGTGTCTATTGCCTGAGTGACTTCTGTCAATGCTTTTCTGATTGTTTCCTCTCTTTAAAACCCAAAGCACCTGAAATAAGAGGTAGCAGGTTTACTTGGTTTCTTGTGCCACAGGAAATACTTCCTTTTAGCTATCATTGTGTAAATTATGGCCCTTTCTGCATGGGCCCTTATCCCAGATTATATCCCAGAACTGGAGCCTGCCATCCTCATGCTGGTGCAGACTACAGCAGGCCACACTGGGGCCCCTGCTGTAGTCAGCATCAACATATGGAAGATATCTGGGATATAATTCAGAATACAGCCCAGTTTAGAAAGAGCTATATCTTTGCTGCCTCCATAGGTCTGAAAGGGAAAAGATGCACTTTTCTGCAACTCTAGACAGTAGAAAATATTTTCTTTGAGACACAGTGGCAGGCAAAATATTCATTTGCCTACTAGACATTTGGGAAATTTAGTAGCAAGATAATACTCTTACTGTATTTTGCAGACTGTACAACATTAGTAGAAGAGTCAATCCTTGGCACCAAGTTGAGTTATAGTGTTGTTTTGGGGAAACCTAGCATCAGATTCAGGTTGTTCTGCAATAGTCTGTACTGGTATTTAGGGAGGTTATAGTGGCGCTATGATGAGGGTTGTCGCAGATTTGTGTGGCAATCCAACCATAGTGCTGATATAGTGAGCCAGTTTGGTCTATTGGTTAGGGAGCCGGACTCTTATCTGGGAAGACCAGGTTTGATTCCGCGCTGGGTGAAGCTAGCTGGGTGACTCTGGGCTAGTCACAACTCTCTTGTGGGGAGAAGAACAGAAAGCTTTGTTAGCTGTATTGAGTCCCCTTAAATGGGTGAGAAAAGCGGTGTAGAAAAGCCAACTCTTCTTCTATGTATCCCCCATCTGAATAGAGCCTCAAGCACAGTTTGCAGAAATCAGAACAAAGTTTCCAGCAGTGTCCCACCACCAATGGATCCCAGTCTGCAGGCCATCACTGATACCATCCAAATCTGAATACTGGACATGTCTCTTGTGTAGTTTGTTTTACAAAATGTACTGTTCATGCTTCATAAATAATCCAAAAGCAGAGCACAATATACCTTTAAAAATACACACTCAGTTCATGACTTCATATAACAAAGCTAAGCACACAAAATGCTCCAACTGGAATTGAAATCCTGCCAGCAAAATGTTATTGGAAACTTTGTTCCCCCAGGCACTTAATTTTTAGACAAGAAAGGTCTTGTAGGATCTATTCGGTGATCTAATGTACTCCTGTAGAACAAGTTATCCAGTGACTGGAAAAAAATAGATTCAGGCTTGTACTTGTAAAGGAATTAATCCACTTTGTCTAACTCGGGTTTGACACTGAGACCGTGCTGGTTCTGACCCTGGCTGAGGTTGCATTTACGTGTGGTCAAAAGGACAACCTTTGACTCCCTGGAGGACAGTGTGGGCAGGAAGGATGCATTACAGAATATTCAGATTATTGGACTTGTACAGTGACTCCAAAAAGAATACTTTCCCCCTTCCCGCACAGTTATTTTAGTCATTTCTAAAGATTTCTATCCCACCCTTCACCAGGTAAAATCAGTAAAACATAAATAAATAATTTAATTAATTAAAATGCCACCCTCCCATCTTAGCAGGACCACACCAGGAAGAAGATAAAACACCATTCTGTCACTGTGCTGTCCTAGTAGTGCAGCGTGCCAACCCATCCATTGATTTAACAGCCGAAGTTCTCACCATGCCAGCTAGCCAGCATATTCTCCTGCCCTTTTTCTCCTGGGGGGGGGGGACCTCCAGAAACGGGTACCACCAAGAAGTCTTTTTAAAAAATTATTTTTATTTTTATTTTTATTTTTTTTGACAGAGAAGACAGATGGAAATTGCCACCTGGGCTCCTTCTTGAGAGGAAACCTTTTCCTCAAGGGAAAATTAGTCCTGGCAGCCTCAAAAGGTCATTTTGGGACCTTGGCTAGCCCCAATCTATGCCCCAGACAGCATTCCTTGAGTCATTTTTCTTCCAAAAGCTATCTGCGTGATGACTATGAAGCAAGTGCTTGTTACAAGAGCATCACCCTATGTATTTGATACTAATATTGCTTGTGACATCAGAACCTAGGTGGAAGTCTTCTGTGCCAAATCTTCTATGCAACACCCCTTAGGAAAAAAAAGCTTATTTTTAAATGAAACTTTTCTTTGCATTTTGTTTTTCAAAGACAGACATTTATGTAAAATGTGTTTGCTCAGAGAGAGTTTATCCATGTCCCTTCTGCCTCCAAATACAACAGTGGCAGTTCTGAGTGTTTGCTGGCTTGTTGTCAGATGGACTCAAAACTAGAGTGCGGACCCAGGCTTTGAAACTGGATATTCTCTGGGCCAGAGGATCCTGCTGAGCTCCCTAATCCAATATTGACCAGGGCAGTTTGAGCAGAGTTTAATTTCTGAATGCATCCACTTGCAATGCTACGCAGATCTGTAGGACCTCCATGATCATGTCTTGGCCATAAATGCAGCTCAAAATCAAGGTGAATATTTGCTGCTAAGCAGAGCAAGCAGAGGAGCCCTTAGAACGGTGATGGCCAACCTATGACACGCGTGTCACAAGTGACACACCAAGCCCTTTTGGGTGACACACATGGCCACCCTGGCACCTGGCCGTGTAGTGCTTGCTTGTTCTTGAAGTGTACGAAATACCAACTTTCAATTGAAGATTTAGCAACAAAAGTCACTAATGTAAAAAATTATTTGTTTTTGCTTTTAATAAAATACATATATCAAAAATATAACTTTTTTACCAGAGCTACAAATATCACAAAATTATGGATATTTCTCGATGTGACACAGCACCCGAGTTAAGCTAGGTTTTCTTGCGAATTTTGACACACCGAGCTCAAAAGGTTCAC
Organism: Aspidoscelis marmoratus; assembly: GCA_014337955.1. Lineage (NCBI taxonomy): Eukaryota > Metazoa > Chordata > Lepidosauria > Squamata > Teiidae > Aspidoscelis > Aspidoscelis marmoratus. The sequence goes on along the minus strand of MTQE01000401.1, from coordinate 13,126,243 downwards.
CATCACTGCCTTAGAATCAAGACTGAGGGAAATGCCTTGATACAGCTGTAATTTTCCACCACCAAAATGTCCCTTGAAAGAGGAACAGCTATTGACCTCAGCTTCAGGTCTTGGCAGTGATGGAGGATGCTTTCAGCAGCCTCCAGAGCAAATAAAGAACAGAGGAAAGGACTTGCTGTACTGAACAGCCAGGGGAGAGGTGCAGTGGTAAGAAAAGAGAGACAGATTGAGAGGTAGACAGTGGCCAAGTCAGTGGGAAATAGATCTTCTACTATGCATCTACCTACTGCTTCTCACTACAACCTCTAGAGACAAAATGCCAGTGACATCTATGAGCTTATGGAAAACCTGTTGCATAGATTCCATTCATCTCCTTTTATAAGATCAGAAATTATATTTGTCTTCCCATGATATAACTGCATGTATGAAAGCACATCACTCCCAAACAAACCAAAACTATTGAATAACTTCCTGATATGGAGGGTATTCCTTGAATAATTTTTGCTAAGTTGCAGTATCAATATTAGAAAATCTTGTAACATTTTGCATACAGAAAAGCTATAACTATTCACAAACACATTTCATTTCATCGTTCATTTCCATTTTATTTGGCTGAGGCCAAGTGGAGTCCAGAGCAGCTGAGCAAAGGCCTCAGTCCCCCCAAACAATTACCTGTTCATGTTAAGTCTTGCTTGAACAAAAAAGGTCTTCCTTACTTCTAGCACATCCTTGTGTTCTTCACCCTAACTTTGTGGAGATTGCAGTCAGGGGTTTTACTCACACCACATTGTGGATAAAAAGTGGCCTAAAATAAGTTGCCTTGTAACAATGCCAGACCTAGGTTGTTTTAAATTTTATACACATCAGTATATATTTCAAAATTTTAAAAAGTTGGAGCCCAACATTTGATTCTTTTTTCCACCATTCTGATGACCTTTCTCTTTTGGGAAAAGATGCTACACTTAAGATGAGGCTGCAATTCATACATACTTCATCATGGGCATGCCCCAGGAGGACTTAATTTCCACTAGTCAAGTAGATTGAAATTGAATACGCTCATAATGGAAACATTTTCTTCCTCAAAGCCTTCATCTTGCTTTCATCTTCTGCTTGAAGATGCCCAGAAAGCAACTGGTGGATCACTGTGGCCGTGTCCCCATGAACACCATTTGGCATGGAATGGGCACGCCTGGGACCAGGAGCGAGTCTGAGATCAATCCCAGTCCTTCCCCATGCCATTCCCAGTGACGCGGACTGGGTGTGGGTTGGGCGCAGATGCAGCCATCCCTATGCAAGCCATGCCAAACCCTGGCATGGGGGAGCAGCGCCACCTCCTCTCTGGCCCCTCTCTCCTCATTGGAAGCTGGATTCAAGTCAGCCCATCCCTGTGCCATCAGCTGCAAATGCCCCTGTGCTGCCAGCTGCAAATGCCACATCCCCCTCTCCCTTAGCGGCACAGAAGGCCAGGACTGGACTGGGAGGCACGGAAAAAAAGTTAAAATAAAGTTTAATAATAAATTCATAAATAATTTTAAAAGACCGAAAGCAACTAAGAGGTTTAGCGGCAGTTAGGCGCTTGAGCAGTTTTGCACACCTCCACTCCACCGGGAACTACAAGAATGCCCGCCAAGTTTAAAAGGGAGAAAATCAAGCCTTTATCATGATCACCTTGGTGATCGGGAAACGGGGGCTGAAAATTTTTGGAATTGGAACAAAAAATCAAGCCATTATAATGCCTGCCTTGGCAATCAGGATTTTTCCACTCCCAAAAAATGTCAGCGGCTGCAATCTCCAATGCACAAGGCAGGAACGGCAAGCACACCTCACCTCCAAATGGCATGAGTGCCAGTCTCCACCCCTAATAGCCTGGGACCAGCCCCATACGTAGTCTTGGCTTGCTAACCAATGTTGTGCTCAGACTTGTTTTTTCAGGTACCAAATTTGGTCCTGGTCTGGCACAGTTTGGGGGGATTTGGTCTGCGGAAACCGGACCAAATCGAAAATGCATGGGGATACCCCATGCTGAGCCCAGTTTCAATACCAGACTAAACATGCATGGGGATGTGCCCTGTGAGAGACAGAATGTTGGATTAGATTGTGGCTTGATCCAGCAGGGTTCCTCTTTTGGTCTTATTTTCTTACTTTTATTTTGAATATCTATTGTCTTAAACATTCCTTTTGGCTTATAGCTCCCATGAGCTTTAGCTAATCTAACCACTAATCAGATTGGCTGAAGATCATGAGAGATACAGTCCCAAAAATGAATGTTCTGAACACTTAACATATTATAAAGGCTAATTTAGAAGAAGTTAAGGCCCTGCGCCTAATGGTAATAAAGATCCATTTATTCAGCTAACATAATATCTTAGAGCACTGAGAAAAAAAAATTTGACCAACAAAAAGATTATAGAACTTCCTAAAAGCCATTATGATTTTGTTTTTGTATATTCTGTAATTTATGGTTGGTATGCCTGAAGAAGGACCTATTTTGTTCAAGTGTAACTTTTCTCTCCTGGGTCGTGATCTGAAAATGTGAGGCCTGATTCTGGCTGCCTCCAGACAAGTAGAATAAATCCACAGCTTACCTGCTGCGAAGTGACAACAAGCTGTCCCAACTTGAAAGGAAGCTCCATAACTTCCAGCAGAAGCTGCAAGAGCTGAGATGGCACATGTGGTCATGCAGGCTGAAGCAGCCAATCAGATTTGAGCTGCCTTCCTGCCTCTTGTTCGTCTCTTCTTGCCGTTTTGCCAGAACTGGCAGGAAGATTCGAATTTCCGTCATACTGCACAGTGAGTGTTCTCTTATCGGCATTAAGTTAAATACACACTAGCAATCCGATAATGTGCCCTGACGATGATCCATGGATCATTGTGCGTGATGCCGGCACATCCCACTGCGCGGTATAAACAAGTCCGTATGCAGCCTCACTCTCTGGTACCATGCTGTCACCTTAAAATTTCTTCTCCCTCTCCAAACAACAGATTTGCACTTTAAACTAACTTTTGTTGTTGTTGTTGCAAAATTGACAACATGATAAATAAAATTCCATTCAGTGCTTTTTAAAGAGCCAAACACATGCAATTTACCTGAAGCTTCTAGGAGGCATGAACAGCTAGAACAGAGACTGAGCCAACAAATGATAAAGCTTGACTTTCACAGGTGGCTGTTATTCAATTGCAGAGCAGAGCAAAGTATCTTGTCTGAACAATTTCCTGTCACTTTTGATTTTAGATTACTTTTGTCAGGCTAATTTGACTCCAGTGGGGAAAGACCTCAAAAAGATTTTCCCATTCTTCAACAAAATGGGTTTCATCTTACAGATTTTCATCCTTTGTTACATGTTTACCCACAGAGCTACAGAGCTACAGTCTATGAGGCAGGCAGGTTGGGAAAATTTCTCAAGACTTCCTTTGTTATCCCTAAGTTTTTGCCTTGGTTTTTTTTTTGTTTGTTTGTTTAGCTGGACAAAGATGAGCAACATTTCACTCCTACTGGAGTCTGGAAGATAAGATCCTGCTGTAGCAATAAGGGGGGTTGGGGTGGGGGCATTACATAACGCCAAGAACAGGAAGCCCAAATGATCCTGCTTTCCATTTTTACACATTTCTAATGCTGGAATGGAATTTTCTATCTCCCGTGGTCATTTGATATCCCAGCTTCTGAAATCAGATACACATTAGTCTCCAAGAGAAGGTGCAAGTTGCATTTGTAATATCCAAGAATAATGAAAAGTCCCAAAATCCCAAGGTTTTCACATATACATACAAGATATAAAAACATCCAACCTAGATAAGACCAAGGGTCATCATCCTGTCATCTTAGAAGGGTAACTTCCTACTTTTGCTTTAATATATCCCGTATGAGTGCAAAATTTATCCGCAGAAATAAGGCACTCTGTAGACTTTTAATATTAGTTGCATTGGCTCAGGTATTCCAGATATAAAGCAAACAAACACGGAAAACTCTTTCCATGTATGACTCTTTGCTAGCTTGCTGACAGATGGATTCTTTAATTAGGATTCCTCCACCACCCAGGGGATAAAAGCCATCTATGGTTTCTATTTAGGTAGGAGGAATATTTAAAATCAGTGAAAGCAATTTTGGAGAAAAGGGAAGTTGTTCAAGTGGTGTCAGCCAGGGAATGAGAAGCAGGCTGCTGGGGGTGGAGGGAGTGTCAGAATCCTGTCCTGGTCCAAGGAATCCAAGCTGAGGGTCTGATTAATAGTGTTATGTTGTAGCTTGCATGTAGAGGTAGATGAAAGGAAGACATTCTCAGGAACAAGCAGCATGGGAAAGCATCACATTAAATACTGCACCAGTAGAGAAGAACATTTCAGGATGCTCTCACAGAATCCTGTGATTCTCCATTGGGCTGAACAGTTTGTGGCTTCAGCAGATGGACAGCTAGGCCTCTAAGCAGGATAAAGAGCTACAGCTATATGGCTAATTAAGTGCTGCAGAACTAGAGCCTCAAACCATCCCAGGCAATGCCTGGCCTTGTACACACCTTGGTGCATTCTGAAGCAGATACACATAAGTATCTGAACCATTTAAACTGAATTATTTATTTATATTGCCATTAGTATTCATAACACTTAATAGTTTAATGGGGAAAAAGCAATGTAGTAAATCCTGCCAATGGTTTACAATCCACTAAAAAGATTTTTAAAAATTTACATTAATAGTAAAATAAGTCTAACTGTAAAATCATGAAAATTAAGATAAAACAGCAAAAGATTGAAAAGAAAGAAACTTTTAAAGTTGGGACTTAAAAACAGTAAGGCCGCATCCCCATTACAAGCTTAATTCGGTTTTGATACGGTTTCAATCCTCGCACACCCCACGTCAGTTTGGCTTAACACGTTTTCCGCGTGGGGTCCCTTATGGGTGGCACGTTCACACCAGGAGGAAGAGGGCAGAGCAGCCCCAAAAAGTGGCTTTTAGAATGTAACGACTTGAGTCCCCCCCTTGAGCCACGTACACCACGTATGATCCTCAGAATCCGGATCCAACGCGATTGAGTTGAAAGTAA
>MTQE01000401.1:13088549-13121104 GCA_014337955.1 Aspidoscelis marmoratus | reverse complement strand
ATGGGATCAGGCAAATTCGCGTTTGTATCCAGTTCTATTATTTTGGTTTAGGGAAATCCTCATTTCAACTGGTCTCACTCCAGTTTGTGCGCTTAATACTGTGGGGACCGTACCGTTTTAAGGGATGAGAATCCACGTTTACAGTTTCCCTCCCCCAATAGCTTGCTTCCACAGATAGTGATTTCAGTGTAAAAATCCACCCTTTACAGCAGCCGCTACACGGTAGCAATCCAACCATTTCACACCTGTTAACAATGTTGCAATTTTGCGCAATTCTAGCTCTTTGGAGTTCTGAGCTTTAGAAAGGGAAAGGAAAGCAGCTTCAGGTTCTGGGAGATGTGTGAATCTTTAAAGCAAGGGGGCTTGAGTTGCCGCTGCTGCTGCGTGCCCTGGGCAATGGGGAGAGCCACCCAGCTAGGCTCCGTGAAGGGGTCCCTTATGGGTGGCACGTTCACACCAGGAGGAAGAGGGCAGGGCAGCCCCAAAAAGTGGCTTTTAGAAAGTAGCCACTTGAGTCCCCCCTTGAGTCACGTACGCCACGTACGATCCTCAGAATCCGGATCCAACGCGATTGAGTTGAAAGTAATGGGATCAGGCAAATTCGCGTTTGCATCCAGTTCTATTATTTTGGTTTAGGGAAACTGGATTAAGCTTATAATGGGGATGCGGCCTAAGAGAGTGGGCCAATTGCAGGTGAAGAGGGAGATGATTCCAAAGGCAGGGGCAAACTAGTGAAAAGGGGCATAGAGGAGATAAGGAGGATGCAATTCTAGGCTGAACAAGGTGATGAGAACTCATTATGTCCAATGCTCATGGAGGTTGGTAGAGACTAATTAAAGTAGAGAGATAGGGAGGGGGTGGGAGTAAGTAACCAACACAGGGAATGTAAAAGAAGAGAAACCCAGTCAGAATGATGGGCCATGAAGGTAATTTTAGCGGCCAAGTGGAGGGTGGATGTTAAGGGACTGAGGTGAGAGGGAGGGAAACCAGACAGAAGAAGATTACAATAATCTGAGTTATGTCCCGCTCCTTCTCCCAAGGCAGTGACTTAAATTTTTACTCAGATTCGAAATTCAAACTTCATATAGACATTGCTTGCTTATTTTGCATTATTTGGATAATCCAGAATAAAAAGTGTCGGGATATGCTTTATTCCGGATTATCCCAATAATGTGGAATAAGTAAGTGATGTCTGGATGAAGCTTCAGTCCAGGACCTGGGGCCTTCCCAAAACTAAAAGTTTTCCTGGCAGACACATAAGTGGTTTGCCTTTCCTGTTCTTTTGGGTAAATGCCTGAGCTTGGACCGACTTTCCAAATAGTAGCTGTATCATTAAGTTTTATGGCCATTCACAGGGTGGAATGAAAATGTAAGAAATTACAAAATTATCTGACTCTCATAAAATTTATATTATCTCTTTAAAAAAAACACCCATAATTAATAATATCAAACATTTTTTACTTTTCTCTTCTGTTTACCCAGGCATCATAGAAAGATGCAGGCCTGGATTTTCTTCCTCCTCTGCCTGGTGGCCAAGTCCCTGGCAGCACCGGTGAGTAGCAGGCTAATCCCACCCACATACCTTCCCTGGAATATGGTTAAGTCTCTTCTGCTTTATGCTTTCCAGTGGCACAGCCAAGACAAAGATGATATACATTTTGCTATGTCTAGATTTGCAGGGTTTCAAAAGCTTTCTTTCCAAATGTCTGTGCTAGATGGATCAGTAGCACCAGCTTGCTTCTTTCTGGCTTTGAACCACATGCTGTCATTCGGTTTCTTTCTGATGATTCATTTTAGGTATAGAGGAACATGTAAAAGAACCCAGAATCCAAAGGATGTCTTAAGGGTGGGAGTGTTAGCAGAGTCAGAGGGACATGCCTATATTACTGAGCAGCTGGATCTTTAATGTTTTAGCTGTCTAGGCAATCGATTTGAAGGTAAACAGTTTGGTCTTATGCATAGTGGGACTAAAGCTTTTTCTGTGCTCACCTTAGTTAGGCCTGTATCAGTGGATACTGAATAACTAGACCCATGGATCTGGATTGTGTGGAGGTGTGGACCAAATCAGCGCTATCCGCACTGAAGGCACTGATCCAGCCTACACTACCTCCCCACAAACACACCTCTGAAGGATAGCCTCTGAGCCGGATGGGTGGGTGGTATGCTGAAAATTACACTGCTCAGAAGTCGTGATCTGGAATAAGGCCCTTGGTCCAGTTGTAGACCTGATTAAACAGGATCTATAATAGATCTGGATTAAGGGCCTCTGTAATCTGTCTCTGTTTCATGTAGACAGAGCAATCCAGCAGGAGGTATGGCCTCAGATCCACATTACCATGCAGATCTATACGGCCAAGAAGTGTTTTACATTCTACTGCCACCACGCTGCCCCCTCATGCCGTCCACACCCGTTGCCTTCCACCACCACCACCCCTTCCACCACCACTCCAAGCCCCCACAGAGTGTACTAGCAGGAGCCATGATCCCCTTTATGTTGCACCAGCATATGGAAGGGAAGCCTCTGGATCCCTTGCTGTCCTGGTTTAAAGAGGAGTGAGAAAAGCCTTGCACAGGCAAAAGGTGAACAGATGAAGCCTTCCTATATTTGTTGTGTTTTAAATAAGTCTGTCTAAGGATATTTGAGTGCCTTTGCCTCTGGAGATAAGGTAAAGCTGCATTCCATAGCAAGGTGGTTAGATAAGAATTCTTTCTGATAACAAGAGAAGCAAGTGTGGCAAAAACTATTCAGCAAAAGGCCTAACTATGCTTTCCTCCACATGGTGGAAACTCAGAAGCAGCCCCTCAGTTGTGAGGCTGGAATAGTGGTGGTGGAAGGAATTTTCACTCTTAATCTGCCTAAACTGAGTCTTCTTAAATTCTAGAAACCAGTTTAGATGAGCAGATATGAGACTTTCTATTGTGCCACCACCCCTTCTTCTTTGCCCCTCTTACGCATGCATCAAAAAAATCACCACTATGTGATCACCACAGTAGCAGTGGAAGCCTAGACAGCAGATCAGGAAAAGGCCCATGGAAAGAACACCAAGTACTGGAAACAAATCCAAGCCTTACTTTCTCATTTTTTCCTTACAGCAAGATGCTCTGCCAGAAGAAATGGAAGTAATAGAAGATCCTACAACAGAGGTATGAAGTAACATGACACCAATGCCCATTTATTTCTCTTAGGCCCCGTTCCCATTACAAGCTTAAAACAGTTTTCCTAAATGGAAATAAAAGAACCGGATGCAAACATGAATTTGCCTGATCACATTACTTTCAACTTTAATCACGTTCGATCCCGATTCTGAAAGCGCTTGAAAACTTCATTTGGGAAAGTGTATCTTTTTCTCCCCGCCCACTGCCAGTCATGGTGCCCACCCCCTCTCTCTGATTGGGGTTCCTCCTGCCACAAAATTTTTGAGGTGACAAGGGCGGGGAGTTCCTAGAGTGCTATTGGGGGAGGGAAACCCTAAACACGCATTCTCATCCCACTAAAATGGTACCGTTTCCACAGTAAGAAATGTAAACCGTTTAAAATGCAAGAACAGGAGTGAGACCTGTTGAAATGAGTGTTTTATTTATAACGCTTTGGGTAAAGAGTGTTAAGCCAACCTGATGTGGGGACTGTGATGATCGAAACCATTTCCAAACCATTTTAAGTTTGTAATGGGAAGAGGCTGTTAAGAACATAAAAATGTTTAGAGGTGCCCTGCCCATCTAGTCCAGCATCCTGCCTCACACAGTGACCACCAATTGCTTCTGGACATTCTCAAGCATTTTTTGAGAATGGCAAAACCTTCACCTGCTTTCAGTTACCTGCAAATGACCTCTAGAGACATCCTGCCTGTCTCCCCAACCTGGAAGCAGTACCTAGGCATCCTTTCTAGTAACCATTGATTCACCTGTCCTCCATGAATTTGTCTAACCTTTTTTTAAAACTACCCAGCTGGCTGCTGTCAACACCTCTTCTGGTAGTAAAAGTAGATTATACAATATGTATATATAGTTGGTTCAAATGATAAACAGTATTAAATATCATAGCCCAGCAGTAAAGCAACTGACTGGTAAGAGAGGAATGCATGTGTCAGCTCTGAAATCTCCTGCAATAAGATAAAATATATATGGATAAGTCCATGTCATCACTAGGACCATGGTCACAGCTTGCTGAAATAGGATGGACTATCAAAAATTCAGATAAGTCATACTAATCCTGTCCATATCCAATTCATGATAGGTCATCCAGAGTTTGGGTTGCTATATTCAAACCCATTATGCCACCATTCCAAGTCACCTGTACATGTTTTCCATCCCTCCAGATAGCATTATCACCACCTGCATTCTGATTGGATACTGCTTTGTCAATCACCTGTGGGAAGGAGGGGTGCTTGGAATGGTGTCGCATGGTTCATCTTGTGCCACCCCCTTGACAGGCTGCTTTTTCTGTGGATTTCTAAAATAATAATAATAATAATCCTGCTTTTGTGCTAAACTACTAGAGAGATAAAATATCCCAATGGGACTGCTGCCTGTTTTCACCAGTGACGTATCATTTCTACAATCTATACAAAAATGATATACTTTTCCTTGAACAGAACACAGTTGCTGCATCTGGAGAGCATCACAAAAAATAAATGAAATTCCTCCCTAGAAATGAGAATGGCAACAAAAAGGTGACATTCCATACTTAAGCACTGTCCCAGTTTATGAAGGAGTTCAGAGGCCTCTCTTCTACATGCTGATTCAGTATAAGGGAAGCCATGTTCCCTACTAATATGCCCCATCTACACTGGACAAAATGTAGACTCGATTAAGCAACCAAAATGGCTACTTAGTCCAGAATACTAGTATGCCTTAAAAAAAAACCCTCACGCTAGAGAGCACTTTGGGCAGTGGGCATGAAAGTGGGTCATTGGTAGTTTTGCATTAATGAAAATAGCTCCTGTGACAATTAGCAGTGGGGGCATTTCCTTGATCCTTGACTTGTCTGTCCCTTGAAAGTAGAATGTTCTGATGGGCATGGCATCTCTCAGAGCCACTCATAGCATAGAACTGATGTCATCTCATCTTTCTTCTCAGGAACCAGTAGGAATCAACCCTGTCCAGGTAGAAGTTGGAGAGTTTGAAGAGCAAACAGAGGATGTGGCAGAGATTGTTCCTGAAAGTAAGTTATGTACTTTGCACATAACACTTCATAAATGCATAACAATGCAAAGAAAACTCCTGTCCACCCAACTAAAGCAAAACTCAGTTGAATGCAATACTTGGACAATTGGCAGACTCAGCTGTTTGTGTGCCAGGCTTAACTGGGCTTTTCACTATATGTGCATACTTCCTGTGCACATATAGTATTTACACAGAAGAGTTTGTTTTTATACATATGTGGTGGAGCTAAAATAATCCTTTGTCACTGTGATACAAGCATGCCTCACAGGATGACATGAGAAGATGGCATTTCTGAAACACTTCAATGTTGTCAGTCCAAATCAGTTGTCTATCTGCACTGTAGTAGTAACTGATTTAGGAAAAATGAAGGGGAAAAGTTCTATCCCTGCCACGCCTAGGCTGCAATTGCTATGCAGTGTTTAAGAGAAAAATATCATAGCTTCAAAGCCGTGTAGAATAAAAACCAGTTCAAGGTGCACATCCAACTGTTTCAAACATTTCTAAGTGGCCACAGGGCCTCTAAATGGAGCTAGACACTTAGCCCCCTTTTTCTATGCACACTCAAAGATCCGGATCTTCAAGAACCAGATCTTTGAGATGGGGTCCTTCTGGAGATCTCATCTTAAAGATGCCTGAAGACCCCATTGTGGACACCTTTAATCAGAGGCCTTTTCACATGACGGGTTTCAGAACACGTCTGCGACATGCCGGGACACTGCACTCGCTCTCATGGGGCAGCTGGATCCATTCCAAGCTGTCCCAAGTGTCCCGACATGTCGTAGACGTGCTCTGTTTTCAGAGCACTAAAAAGTGCTCTCCACGCGTTCCAACGTGTTCGAGCTGCCCCCAGCCATCCAGGCAGGGAACGCCTCCCTCCCACAGACGCCTCCCTCCCAGACAGCTGCGGGACACGCCCCCCCACCACGATTGGGCAAAAATCGGCCCAACATTTGGCAGGCCCACGCAAATCACCCACCTTGCCACGCCCGGGGTTGCCATCTGCCATGGTCTGCGCAGATGGTCTGGTAGATGGGACCCAGGCTGACGACCTACCATAGCCTGCATTAACATATGGACAACAGACCCCTGTCCTGACATACATTCCAGAATAAGGCCCAGTGTGGAAAGGGCCTGCGTTACCACTCACTCAGATTAATAGTTAAACATATGGTTAGTTGTTGTTGTCCTCATTTGTGATTAATTCAAGTTGAGATAGTCTGCATCAGGTGGGTGAAGCAGATACTGAACATAGACACCACTATAGGTAATGAAAAATGGAGTTCTTCTCTGATGACCTGGTTGCGTGCTTTTATGGAGCACTACTTAACAGTATTTGGGCTTCTAAAATTACTTTCCTCGTTTTGCTTAGACCCCTGCCAGAATTATCATTGCAAGCATGGCAAAGTCTGTGAACTGGATGACAACAACACACCTATGTGTGTGTGCCAGGATCCTTCCAGCTGCCCATCCAGCACTGCAGTGTTTGAGAAGGTGAGTGGAGGTTTAAATTCACTACAAAGAAGGAACAGTGCCTAGTGCACAAATATATTTTCAGTAAAAGAGACTGATGCATTCCTGGCCATCTCTGTAACTTTCAGTTATGGTAGATATTGCCACGGTAGATCATAGAGTTGTGTATCATGCTTTCAAAGTCTGCCACAGTAAGATGACTGTGTTAAGTATATGGTCCAAGTTGGCCATGTCTGTTGAAATTGTAGATGTCACTGTGAAAGATGTGGGGCAGTTGCAGGAAAACCATTATCATGCAGCTGGGAAGGAGGAATATAACTCTCCTTTGCTCAAACTTCTCATTATTTTTGATACAACTGGTTATCAAGTCTTTCAAAGCCACATTGAGGCAGTGCACAATCAATGTTTCCCTCCTGGTGGATGACTTAATGTCACAAAAAAGCATGGGAGGGCGACCTCTCTATCATCAAGGCTTTGTCCTATCAAGTGCTTTAAAATTCTGCTATAAAAGATCGTTTATCAGTTTTGGGGGCAATAATATCCATTTGCTGTGCTAATCATATCAACCTGGCAGTGACGGCAGGATTTGCACAATACTATAATGGTGCCATGGGGACATTTGAAGGGCATGGACCCACACATATGGAGCAATCATCTTGTCATAAGCACAGTCAGGAGTGCTTTAACTTCACAGTGAGAAAAAGCATTCACACAATGCTTTTGCCTGCTGTACTGCCACGTCGCCTTGCCACCTCTTGTGCAGACCCGTCCTGTATTGCTTTTTTAGGCTGCACAGCATGGTGTCTGCAAAAACAGTCCTAGCCAGAAACATCAAAGCTGAGGAATATTTCTGCACATGGATGCAGGGAAGGGCTGGAGCACTTGCTTGCAATCCAGCTCTGCAGTAACAGGAGGTACCATCATGGTGCCGCTGCAAGATCAGGCCTTAAATGAGTCTTAAATGCAGTTGTATTCTGAATGAGGGCATTCAGGGCATCACTGATGCCATGTAAAGAAGTTGAGTGTCCTAGTCTGGAGGGTTCTTTATGTTGCCTCCCTGGAAGAGGAAGGACAAGGAGAAGAGTTGGCTTTTCTACCCTGCTTTTCTCACCCATTTAAGGGACTCAAAGTTGCTGACAAAGCTTTATATTCTCCCCACAACAGATACCCTGTGAGGTAGGCTGGGCTGTGAGAGCTCAGAGGAGAGCTGTGACTAGCCCAAGATCACCCAGCTGGCTTTGTGGAGGAGTGTGGAATCAAACCCGGTATTCTCAGATAAAAGTCCAGCTCCCTAACCAGTAGACAAAACTGGCTCTGTATATATCATTACATATCTGTACCTATCTTATTTCTAATGCAAACACTCTTTTCCCAAAGGTATGTGGAACTGACAACAAGACCTATGACACCTCCTGCCATTTCTTTGCCACCAAATGTACTTTGGAAGGAACCAAGAAGGGCCACAAGCTCCACCTGGATTACATTGGACCTTGCAAGTGTAAGTTTTCATCCTTCAGCTAGTAAAAAAAAATCCATTTAAGACGTAATTCAACAAGACCACATTCTATTTAGCCATGTTTTCAGAATCTGCATCTCTGCTGGTCGTTATAAAAACTCAAATAGTTTATAGCAGAATTGTTACAGGAACCACATCTGTATACAAGTTAAGCATTGTTCCCATGTATGTGCAGGATCTTTAGTAGTGAGATTAGATTTACTGATAACTGTTTAAAGTCAATCCTAAGAGAGAGGAAACATTTGATTGATCATAGTATGAACTTTCTTTATTGAAAATGTAAAAGACATAGAGAAAATAATGGTATCACAATGCAAAGTGCAAAAGAGCAACAATTAAACACTTTCATTTTGGGGGCAAATTAATCAAAATGTAGATAGCAACCCAACTTGTAACTAATGGCAAAGAGATTTACTGTGATGTTTATTGAGGACAAGGAATAGCTGTGGCTATGGTAAGTACACAGGAGTTTTAGTCAATTCAGGAACCAAGAGTTGATTTTAATTCTAGCTGAAAGTACAGAAAATGTTTGCCTGCCCATCATGTTCAATGACAAGTGGCAAAGTACTCAAAAAAGGAAATGGGAAAAGAGAGATTTAGTAAGGCATGCTACAGAGGGATTTTTCTGATCAATCAATTTGGTTGTTAAGCACATGTAGAACTCAGTGAGAATTTAAGGCCGGCTTCTGAGCACTTTTGAATTGAAAAGGAGAGAAGAGGCAACTAATTTCAGATAGCAAGAGAAGTTTGTATTTCTCAAGAAGTGCTCTTGCTCAGGGATGATCTCAGTGATTAAAATGTAGCAAAGCACAAACACATGTAAACTGGCAGGATGATTGCTATGCTTGGAAAGGCATGGTTATGGGGATGGCAGAAGCACCAACACTCTGCCTAACTCCTTGCCTTTCAGTATTGAAAAAGTTAGGTATAGGATCCTAGAACTTGGTAGGCTAATTGGCTCTGCCTTGTGAGATATCAAGTAAGTCCACTTATCCAGAGTCAAAGCTTTATTATTAGTGGTACTAGGAAGAGTGGGTTGCTCCATTCTAATACAGACTTTGTTTCCTGCAATTGTGTAGCACTAAATCAAGATCACTAGGAGAAAAACAAGATAGATCACTAGCAAACTATATGTGGCACTGTAACCAAATTTTCTAATTAAAAGATACATACTAGGTACCGTTCAAAAGCTGCAGATTGAAGAGGACTTAAAAAGTTTTTAAATATATATAATGGAAACGATATAGGGACCTGTTGAAGTCTTAGGCTGGTTAAAAATGGAATACATAAAAGATGTGCAAGCAGCTGGCTTAATGGCTCCTAGATGAATCATATAGGAATTTGGAACCAGGAGTAGTTAAATTACCTGAGCTCTCCTACCATGCTGACTGGCCCTTCCCACCTTTTCAGAACTTCCAGAAGAGGTGGTGACAGCAACCAGCCTGGATAGTCTTATGGAAGAGTTAGACATATTCAGTTTATCAGTGGCTTCTAGAATTAATGTCTAGAGACTGCCTGCAGGTTGGAGGGACAGGCAGGATGCCTCTAAAGGTCATTTGCAGGGAGAGCAGGTGAAGTTTTTGCCTTTTTCTTCTGCTTGTGAGCCAATTTGGTCTAGTGGTTAGGGAGCCAGACTCTTATCTGGGAGTACCGGGTTTGATTCCGCCCTCCCCCATGAAGCCAGCTGGGTGGCCTTGGGCTAGTCACAGCTCTCTTCTGAGCTATCACAGCCCCACCCACCTCACAGGGTGGCTGTTGGGGGGAGAAGAACAGAAAGCTTTGTCAGCCGCTTTGAGTCCCCTTAAATGGGTGAGAAAAGCGGGGTAGAAAAGCCAACTTTCTTCTTCTTCTTCTTCTTCTTGTGAATGGCCACTGTGTGAAATAGGTTGCTGGACTAGACTGGCTGTGGCCTGATCCAGCAGGGCTTCTCTTATGTCCTTACCTGAGAGAAGATGGAGTCATCCCAAGACAGGCAGTATGATGACATCACCTCATAGCTGGTTGCAATTTTGGGTCTTTGTTCACCTCTGCCAAACAAAAAATGGAGCCGGGAACGAGAAGAGAGCTGAAGTATTTGCCTCAACTTCCCTATGCCTAGTTGAACTTAACCTTCATGTAAGGGGAGTGTGGCTGGCTTGAATATTGTAGGAACCATTTGACTAAGTGGTTTATGCATCCATAAAATAGATTTTAACAGATTATGGTCTGATATTTTGACCTTAATGTTAAATGTGAATAATGTTAGTGGCATTGTTAAGAATTCCAAAAATACTTGTGAGCATAGTTACTCATATTACTGTAACATTGTTGCTTTGAGGTATTAAAAATATCAAAAGAAAGGAAAAAGAGCTCTACATTCCAGCAATCAATTTACAATGCCAAACTGTTAGAAACCTGCTTAGGTTTTAACTTTTATGGAATTTTCAAGCATCTCTGGACAATAATAAAACTTTGTACTTAAGCTCTGCCCTTTGTTTCATGACTAAAAAATTCCCCTTCTCTCTATACACACATTCTGGAAGAGTTCCTAGGCTAGTGATATTTTCAGCTCTTCACTGGCACAGCAAGACAAATGTTGCTAACTTTCTGAATTTATAATTGAGCAGTGGACTCTGTTTATAAGGATGATACAGGAGTCAGCAGTTAATGCTAGTCTTCTAGCATCTCCACAATCTCACTGTATTCAATATCAGAGACAAGCACTTGTGGGTCTAAAGTTGTGGAATAACTAGGTTATCTTTACTGCTGGTTAGTTATGCATGAAGTTTGAAGTCACAATACCAGTGGGTGCCTATACAGTGGAGAAAGGGAAGGAAAGTGGAAACAGGTGCCACGTCACATTTCATTACACTAAACTGTGACTCACAGCAGATCAAAGTGCTGTTGGTGGAACCTAAAGCAAGGCACCAATTGCCACTTCACCCTGCCCCCCCCCCATCACTGAGCTAACACTCCTCCTTTGTATAAGGGACATTCCAGTTAGCACAGGAAAATACTGGCTCAGCACAGGGCTGGCATCTTTTCTTTCGTTACTTCTGCATGCATGGTAAACTCCTGGAAGTTCAAACCAGCACATGCATTCATCTAGCAATGTGCCAACATTTTAAAGACAGTATGAGATTATCTGCACTATCTTTAGTCTAATATGGGTGGAGGTACATGCCAAAAACTGTCAGACATGGTATTGGGCCTGTCTGCTGTGATGCAGCAGGATGGCAGTGTTCTAAGCACATCTGGATACTACCTAACACAGCCTTTGTATACAGAGGTTTTCCTTTTGCATAGTTGATCAAATGCAATGATTCCTCATATAGCTGTGCTATACAAATAATTGCTTGCAATCAGAGATGTGCCTGGACAAAAATTGTGTGTTTGGTGGGGATGTGTGTGAATATTCCGTATTTTCAAAATGCATCCAAATTCAGACGTTCTAATTCAAATTGAATGTTAGTACATTCAAAAATTCAAATGTATGCTTTGATACATTTGTACAGAGCTTTGTTCTTGAACCTGGTGAAGTAAGAAAGCGACTGCCCTGGTCACATCTGCAGTGGATCCAGAGTGGATTCAAAGAGGCTTCAGAGTGGATTAAAAGTGGTTTGAGAGAAGATTTTATGCATTCATAGCAGATATGTAGGGGATTCATAGGGATTTGTAGGTGATTCATAGCAGGGAATCGAGTCAGATTCATATCAAACATTCATATCAGATTTTAATCCCATCACATTCAATAGGGATCTTTGAAAGAATTTTTTTTTTTTTTTTTGCATTCAATTTGATATGAATAACACAAAAAACACCATTTGTACACATCCTAGTGTTTGGCTCTCCATCAAAATAAACACCCATTTGTTTAGTTCAACAGTGAACTGGTTAATTAAACAAAAAGGTTATTTGCATTTGATCATGGCCTGGTGATCACACTTAACCAGCACTTCCTTAAATACTGGGTATGCTTGGAATGGATCCATCTCCCATCTTCCCTTCCCTGGGATACTTTACCAGGAAAGTGAAGGTGCAAAAAGTACCCATTAAGTACCCATTAATGGGTACAAAAATGCCATTACGTACCCATTAATGGGTACTTAATGGGTACTTTTAGTGACAGTGGAAAAACACCCAAGAACGCATTCTAATCCAACGTTTTAAAAAGGAAGAAAAATCTAGGCTGCCTGCTTGTGGCAAATGTATCAAAATCAGATGAATAAACTGAAAAGGGGAGGGGGAGTTAAAAGATTAAAACTACTCAGGTGAATGCAGATATCCATTTCATGAGAGCTCTCACTGTCCAGGGAAACGGATCTTTTTACCTTCATCTGAATTGTTATAATCTTATGTTTATGAAAGACATTTAAATTCTGTTTGGGTATGTAAGAATAAATACATTGAAAAGGCAATTGTTTGGGCATCAAGCCAGCATGGATCAATTAAAAATTAATTTCTAAAATTAATGTTAGCGTTTTAATGCAGAAAGTAAAGAGTGCTATTTTGATAAGTTTTTGAAGTGCTCTTTAAGCAATTACTAACCTGCCCTCTCTCAGAGTTTGCTTTCCAGAGAGTCCAGAGGCGCTGTCTGCAAAAGTAACACTGCTTGAAGGTTTTGGACTGAAGTTGTAGTTTATTTGTGCTCATGTGTTTTACTGTGTATTAGATCTAACTGTCTTCTGCATTAGTATTAGGCTGCATTCACATGTGGCAAAATAGGTATCTCAAAAGGGCCTTAGAAGCAGTAGTGAGTGGCCCTTGTATTCTCATTGCACCTTTAATGCAAACTTCACTAGCCTGGAATGTTCACTGGAACAGGGAGGAGTAACTGAAAAATCTCACCTCCAGTCTCAAACCCATCTCAAACCCACCTCAGCAGTGCTTTATTTTTATTTTTACTGAGTGTGACTGTGGACACAACATCAGAAACAGTTGCTGAGTTGTTTGAAATAGATTTGAAATAGATTGACAGCCGGTTACAACACAAATAATTTCATCCTTTTCTGTCACTGAACTGGCGGCCCTTTGATTGGGTTTCAGTGATTCCTCCCTGCCTGGATGATGAGCTGAGCGAATTCCCTCTGCGCATGCGCGACTGGCTGAAGAACGTACTGGTCACCCTTTACGAGCGTGATGAAGACAACAACCTGCTGACAGAGAAGCAGAAGCTCAGGGTGAGTAAGAACCAGATACACCCCTGAAGGTTATGCTGACACAGCTGTCTCTAGCCCTGGGGTCCAAAGCAAATCATAGTGGGTGGGCCCATTTTTATGCAGAGAAACAGCACAAGTTTTGAAAAACATTTTTTTTTGGGGGGAGGGGTTGTTCCGTCGTACACTTCAACACACTCACTTATGTTAATAAGCAAGGTGGTGAATCTAACTTCAAGAAAAACTTTACAGGACAGTCCTGGATCTTGCCCCAGCATCCCTGAGGGAAATGAGATGTTTTGCACCCTTTCTCAGTTTATTATACCTGCAACATGCACAAAGAAAGGGGCATGATGACCCTAGGAGCAATTCTGCTGGTTGAAAAAAACCACACTTTGAAACTGTCTCTGATGGAAAAAGTTCTTCAAAGTATCATCCATCCTGTGAGAGCCAGTTGCAGAGCATTGTAGCCAAATAAGGCACCCACCACTCTTCCCTTTGAGGGAACCCAGCTGATACTACCTACAGAATTGGTAGGCTGGCTCTTTCTTGCAGTTGCTTCCTAATTCTCTAATCTGATGACTCATCTCATGTGCTAGCTTGTGAATGGACTTCCTTATAAAGTGCAGTGTGTACAGCAATGTGCTTTGGAGAGACATTGCCTGCCACCTGCAGATCCTGCTCAACTCCTGACCAGTGTTTGTCAACATTTGATGCTAGACTGCAGGACCGTTGGTTGATCCTTAGGACATACTTCACAGTGTGACTCTCCTTCCAAAAACAGGGCTTATTATGATTGCCCAGCTCTTGTGATCCTTAATGTTGGAGACAGAGTGGTAACCAACCTAGGGTTTGATTGTACAGACTTAAGATCTATATACTACTTATCCCATAAAAGCCTACATTGCAAATGCAAGTTTAAAATTAACAGCCCAGTCATTCAGGGAGCATTTCATTTTTTAAGGCCTTATAGGAATGCAACAAACGTGCTGGCAAGTGTGTCCCATAAAAATGTACCCATCTGAATGAGGGCTGGTTGCAAGATACCTACTTAGCATACACATCTGCAAAATCTACCACATAATATATGGCATGATCTTAGATCACCTGCCGTGATGGATCACATTTATATGCAGACACTTTCCGCCAAATGAAAGCTGCTCTTGGATGGTAGAGCATGCAGTAAATCTTAGGACTTGCCCTTCATGCACATGCTCACCAGTAATTCCTATAATAACTCATACAGTACATCAATTGAAGATCTTCCACTCAGGAAGTAGGCTCAAACTGCAGTCCCAGAGCAGTCTAAACATGCAAATTATTATCTTGCTGAACAGGTGAAGAAAATCCATGAGAATGAGAAGCGCTTGGAAGCTGGTGAACACACAGTAGAACTTTTGGCCCGTGACTTTGAAAAGAACTACAACATGTACATTTTCCCTGTGCATTGGCAATTTGGTCAGCTGGACCAGCACCCTGTTGATGGGTAGGTACTTGCACAAAAGAGACTGGTTTGCTTCCTTACCATAGGTATCATTGCACGAGTCAGCCATAACTCAGTGGTATCCAACATCAGATTCATAGGAATGCAAGTGTTTGGTTCATTGACAAGGACACTTACATGTTAGATCAGGCACATCTGTACTAGATCACTCACAAAATGTATAAACTTTATTGAACAAAGTTCAAAAATAAGAAATGACATGGGCCCCAACTACAAGAGTAGAAAGGCTCATTTTGGGTCAGGCTAGAGGGCAAGGATTCTCATGCTGAACTGTACAAAGAACCTTCAATCCATTTCAGAGAACCATGTAACCTGTTCAAAAATACTACTACTAGAAAGTTAATTTGGGGTTGCTGTACACACTCAAAGACTCATAACGCTCCAAAGTAGGGATGTGCACGAATGTTTTTTAAAATTTGTTTTGTATTGAATAGAATGCAAGAAAATTCATATTCAAATAGATCTCCTTCAAATGTAGTGGGATTTGAAATTGATACGAATGTTCAATCCCATACGAATCCCATACAAATCCCATACAAATCCCATGAGAAGCTTCATACAAATGTATCAAAACATTCAGTTTGAATTCAAATGTCGACATTCAGCCAAATTTGTACAAATTTGTAACATTTTATGAAAAGCAGGTTTGCTTGTCTGCCAAGTGTGCTTTTCCCAAATTTCTTGAAAACCTTCCTTGCTCAAGACAGGAATTTCTCATCTCTGCCTTGCCTTGACTGGGTGGCAGGCTTGAATGCCCACCTGTTTTCCTGCACAGTGATAAGAAAGGGGTTGAAAGGGGAGAGGCGTATTTGATAATGTTCAGGCTGAATCCCCAAAAGACTTATTAGCCCCTCTCGGATTCCTCTGCAGTCACTCTGTTATAGCTGACTTTAAAAGTCCCCTCCACTTCCAGAATAAGCGTCCCCCTGGCAGCCGCGATCTAAACGGACTTTCCGTCCCCGTGGTAGCAGTTTTCTCTTTCCAGGCATTTCCCCCACCCCCCACCCCCTCTCTTGTTAAAAGGAAAAATTGCCGGATCTCCGTCTCTTGAAACTGCTTCCTGCCTCTAGCAAAGCAGATGAGCGCTCATTCTTAGTCACTTTCATTCACTTTCAGCAGTTACTTTCACTTTGTTCTCTGTTAGAAAAGGCTGCAGGATCGGGAGCGCGATCCTTCGCTCATTCTCTTTTAAGGCTTCCCTTGAAAACAATGTTGCCATTCTGAGCAATTCTGGCTCTTTTTACAAAGGAAAGGAAGCGAACCTGCTGCATTTCTCAGATGTGTGAATGCTTTTTGGCTGTGTGTGCAGGCAAGCAATCCCCGCCCCTTTTGCCACGGAGCGTCCTCAAGGCAGATATAGCGAGCAAAACCCGCGAATCGCCGAAAGAGCGCTGAAACTCTTCTTTAAAGTGCACGTATTTTATCGCGGGTGTCTCACTTTGCTAAGCTCCCTAAGCGCCTTGTAAAGCCCGGAATGGGGACGCTCAGAGGCAAAAGGAGTGTCCTGGCACACTTTAAATTCCATGGGGACAGGGCTTCAGAGTCCTTTAAATGCAGTTTGCCACAAACAAAAAAGGATTTCTTGCCTTAGCCCAGAATCAGCTTGTGCAGTGAGGCGACAGGTACAGTCAAGTGTAATTTTGTAGGCTGCATTTGATGGCAGTAAAGAGGTGAATCATGAACAGCTTCCTAGCCTCTCCCTGCCACCCCTCCACGTCAGTCACCCCTGCCATCACAGTGTTATGATTCTGGTTGCTGGGGTGGGGTGCAGTGAGGTGAGATGAAGATAAGAAAAGTAATGAAGAAGTAAAAAAAAGTTTTTCCCTGAACTTTTGCTCTACTGATTCTGATTGTGTCTTTTGCCCCCTCCTCTCTTGCAAAATGCATTTGGATTTGGTTTCCTTGCTTTCTCCTGCTAGGTTAAACCACAACACCATGCTATCCAATTGCTACTAACTGTGCCTTGCCTTATCTCCCAAACACCCTCCTGATTCACAAATGCAACTGCAGGAGATTGCCTGTTTGATCTGCAGCAGCAGGCAATGGCAAACCACTTCTGTATCTCTGCCATGAAAGCTGCATAGAGGGGACCATGCAGTCAACCAGGAGTTGGCCACAGCTCAGTAGTACCCAACCACAAATCATAAGGATGCAAGTATTTGGTTCATTGGCAAGCATGCTTGCGAGTACGTTTTCAAGTAGACATATAGCCCTGAGCTGACAGTGGCAAAAACAAGTCCAAACACTGATTCATATCCTCAAATAATTTCTGAAAGGTATATCATGAGACGGGTCCCTAAAAACAAAGCACAATAAAATGGTTTCATAGAATTGTACACTGGAAAGATGGCTTGCTGCCCCCAGAGTCATTTATGGAGGACTGAGCTCTCTTCAAATAAGTCACAAAGGAGTGACATCACTTCCCTAGGTATGAATACAACAAAACCCAGTCCTTCTCAGAAGGGGGTCTTCTATGAGTTTCCATAAAACCAGACCCCAGAAACAACAGATTCCTAGTGTACCCTAGATGTAAAACAAGCTGTATGGGGTTCAGTATCGTGAGAAGCCAATGCAGCAACTTTGAAGGGTTGATAAGGCTAATAGCTTGCTATTTACTATGTCAGATGAATGTATCACAAATAAAGACTTTGGCTTTCAGTGAAAAGAGCATCCTTTAGATTTCCAAGGTTCCTGACATTCATCATTTAGATATGGCAAGGATAAGAAATTGGCATGATAGGATAGAAATTGCAGCCTTCAAGGGTTCAAACTGGGGTTATTCTCTCCATTAAGCTGCCATTTCTGTGATATATTTGAGATCTGAAAAAATGAGATTTTCCTCCTTGTGGAAAGGACTCTGTCCTTGGTTACCAATTTTTCATATAGATGGAAACTTTCTGCTCCTCAGAATCTCTCTCCCTGCCCCCAAGAATTGTTTCCTAATGGTTCTGTTCTAAGAAGCTCTGGTAGGGCATAGAAAATGAAAATCTTAAGAAGAGGGTGGAAGGTCCTTATATGAGCACCCCTTCAAACTCCCTTTGTTTTCATACCGCATTAGAATTCAAATACTATGCACTCTTTTGCTAATAGGCTAATATAGACTGCTTTCACACATGGGGCGGGGGGAGGACCTCTGAGGCAGCTTAGACATGGTTGCCACGTGGGATCATTCACAGGCCAATCTTCCCCTTCACCCCTCAGGAGAATTCTAGGCTAGAAAAGGTGGATTGGCAACAACAAGGACCACATTCTACTGTCTCCAAAGGCTTTTTTGAGCCAGGGTTTTATTGTTTTTTGCTACCTATGAATGCATCCTAAGAGGACTGAGAGACACTACTCGCTCAGGCTGCCACCAGACAGTGGCCATATACTCCATTGGGAGGTGAGAATGTGAGAAATCCTCCCCACACAGCTGACTCTGTCTTCACATGTTTTAACTGAAGTGCATCTGAACATTCAGGCATCCAGAATGCCTACTTATTGTCACATTCACCCGTGTGTGGATGCCTTTTTTTTCTTTTTTCTTTTTTTTGGCCTCCACACAGGCACACTGGATGATCCAATCATGGTGGTTTTGTCCAGAGGACAAGTAAACCTGTGAGCCAATTTAGTCTTGTGGTTAGCATATCAGATTTTTATCTGGTAGTATCCCATTTTGAGTCTGCACTCCTCCATAAAGCCAGCTGGGTGACCTTGGAGTAGTCACAGCTCTCTTCTGAGCTCTCACAGGGCGTCTGTTGTGGGGAGAAGAGCAGAAAGCTTTGTCAGCCATGTTAAATCCCCTTAAAAGGGTGAGAAAAGCAGGGTATAAAAGCCAACTCTTCTTCTATGCCTAATTGCTATTGCTGGAAAACCTGTGATCAGTGCTGGGCTTTCCAGCACATTTTTTTAGTGTGTTTTCAGAGTGGGGAGGAATGGGGCTATGAAAGGGATCTCAGACTGCTACAAATCTGGGCCACAATGGGATCATTGTATGAACTGGACACTGGGCTCAGCATGGAGGATGCCTCCTTTTGAACAGATGTGCGCACTAGCCCATAAATAAAATTATGAATAACAGTGGTCAAGCCATGTGAGGGGATCATAACTTATCATTTCCAACCATCTTCCTTTGTTGTGCCCAGTCCTGCATCAACCCACTTGTGCAATGATTTCATCCAGAGTAATGTATTATTGGAACGTTATTCCTTTATGGATTCTGTTGTGACCTCCTGATGTCCTTTCAGCTACTTGTCCCATACTGAATTGGCCCCACTGAGAGCTCCTCTCATTCCCATGGAGCACTGCACCACTCGCTTCTTTGAGACCTGCGATCTAGACAATGACAAGTACATTGCTCTTGAGGAATGGGCCAGCTGCTTCGGCATCAAGGAGAGTAAGTATTGTGCACAAATACCAAAGCTACAACAGACCAGAGGCTGGGGAAAGGCAGTGCTGTCCAGATCCCAGTGGTTCTAGCTACCGAAAAAGATGTGTGCCAGGTGCAACAGCACATGTTTAGAAGGCTTTAATAATGACCAATAGGGCAATTTTAGCTAAATCTGCTTCCTATTAAGCCCAACGGAAAGTATAAGTATAGTACTGCCAACCTGAGAAGCTTCATAAACTAGTAGAACTGAAGACAATTTTTTATTAATATTGGGTTTACAGATCACTCAGGAAATACTTCATACCCCTAGTGTTTTAGTTTGCCAGTTACCACAAGTGGCACCCACTAGGGTTGGTGGACTGAGGTGCAGGGTAGTTATCATGAGATGGAGCCTTGAATAACTCTAGACAAAGGTGGTAGTAGGGAGAGCACTTCAGGGCCGAAGTATCCTGATAAGACACACCAGATGGCTGATTGGCTGTTCACTGGTTCCCTTTGCTCACTCTAAAGTGCAGGAAAGCACTATATAGGATTGTCTACAATGGGATTTCCAGTGGTTATGACATGGGAAAGAGTCCAGAGAATGGGTTCAGGTTTTTAAGTCATGATCATAGTATCATAGGGTTGGAAATCCAACCCCCTGCTCAGTGCAGGATTTCCTAAACCATCCCAGACAGATGTAGGTCCAGCCCTTGCTTGAAGACCTCCAGTGAAGGAGAGCTCACTACCTCCCGTGGCAACCTATTCCTTTGAATGATTGCCCTTGATATTACTGTTATGGACCAACCACCTATGTATTTCACACGTAGCCAATTCTCAATCCAATCAGCTTATATTTAATGATTAGGCTTTTCCCCCAAATTAGGTATGACCAAATTATCTTATGACCAAAATTATTGAAATCATATATTATCTGATGCCTAAATCATATATGCCTTTATACAGCATCTAAAAAGACCCCGCTTTTGCTTTACAAAAGTCTCTATTCTAGTAATGCACTTACAGCCTTCTCCTCTCTTAGTATGGTTGAAGCCTCCAGAGACTTTACCATGAAGTATAGTGATTTTGATTTGATTTATGGACCAATCTAACAAAACTGTTCTTACAAGGTGCTTTTTCTGTTTCTTTTGCAGAGGATATTGACAAGGATCTTGTGATCTAAACTCTTCACCTGCGACCTATTTCCACATTTTCTTTCATTTTTTAAAAAAACATTTTTGTTGTTTTTCTGGGGACAAGGTGCTAATATAGATCTAAACTTATATATTAACGGTGCTAAAAAGGAAAGAGTCAGAAAGTTGTTAGTAGCCTAATCTATACCACTTGATTATTCTGCTCATGCTCTTATCTGTGCGTTTCTATTGACCTTTTGATTTGATAATATCTGCACAGAAGAGAAAATGCTTCCCTTCAAATTATCCTCTTCTTCTGACCCACCCTTTTCTAACCTTAAAAAAGATATATATATATTTGACTTTTAACTCTAAAGCTAAAGAACTCCAGATATATTAACTGTCAGTGAGGAGAAGATAAGAAGGCAATGAAGGTGTACCAGAAAAGGAGTTGGGAGAATGGGTCAAGTGGTGCTTTGGTTTATGAAAGTTTAGGTGACCTGGATTTTATCACGGGAAGGATGAAAAGAATAATAACGGCGGACGCCTGTAAAACCCAGAATGATGTCTTTGCAAATTCCAGCATTCTTGAATGTAACAATAATTGGAAACAGAATCGCACAAAAGTAATGATCAGAGGTCAATGGTGATTTTTTTTAAAAAAGAAGTCTTTTAATCCCCCTCTTTAAAAATAAAAAGTATAAAAGGCTATCCGCTTCGTTGCTAATCAGTAACTGTGCTGTTTGCTGTTACATTTGTCAAATGGTATTTGGAGGTTTGTTGTACCTGAAAGACATGCTGAGGGGCAAAGATGTGTTTCTCTTCCCCTCAGAGTCACCCACAGCCAGTCAAGAATTTTCATCCTACCTTGGGGGGCTTGCTTTGGAAATGATGGTTCAACTCACACAAAAGTAGATAAGGAAGTACATTTTTTTTACAAAAAAAAAAATCATAGTACGAGTGTCTCTGATACCAGGAAGGCTAGTTGTACCTCACAGCCTAAAAACTTGCTTTCATTGCTGAATGTTTTCTGTGCAGTTGGTTTCTACAAGACTTGCAAAGGCACCACAGTGTGAGCAAACTGATGAGCATCACATAAATAAAAGACAACTATTTGAAATCACAGTACGAAAGGAAGCAAATAAATCTGTTCTTTTCCGGTATCTTTCTGTTAATTTTCACCCTGGAAGGATCACTGTTGAGGCTGCTCTGAGGAAAATAGATATCTCTATAACATAGCATAGCAATATTAGATAAAACAGGGATAGCAAATATGGATTCCCAATGATGCATTAGTACTGCTGAGAACACGTCCTTGTGCCCACAAAACCTCTGAGTCCTTTCCTCACACGTTTAATGATGCCTCCACTGTGAGGAGCTAGAATAAATTAGGTTTTCCCTTTGAAAAATATTTCAAGCTGAAAGGAAGAAGCTGAAAGACTTGTCAACCAGCTTGATATTCAAAAGTTTTAAGTGTCCCACCCAACTTCCATCAAATCATTGAACCTTTAAATTCACACATCTCTCTTAATAGAACTTGTTGCCCTGAAAAGAGAAAAGGCAGATGTGGCATTTAATGAGTTTAGAGACTCTTCAGTTCTGTCTGTCCCAATAAGGTTTTGACTTTCTGTAGCTTTTCTGGACCAAACTGGAGATGTGAGGTGCTTCCGCACAGGCCTTTTAACACCCATTAAGCACACATTGGGAAAACCACGTCCGCACACACATACCTATTTAGCACACTTCCGGTGAGGCGCGTTCGCACATAACACCCATTAAGCACACATTGGGAAAATCGCATCTGCACAGGCAGGTCTATTTGGCGCACTTCTGGCAAGGCGCGTCTGCACATATCTGTCTCTAATGTGTGCTTAATGGGGTTTAATGGAACACCACATTGAAGGCGGTCTTAATGGGTGTTTTCCCTCTAGATCCACATTAGCGCAGCACACGTCCGCACACGGACAGGAGAGAGAACACATGGGGCGGGACAGGAAGTTGCCATGTTGAGTGGGGCGGCGTGGCGCGGAGCCGCCATATTGAGAAGGTAGGGTGAGGGGCGCTTGTGTACTGAGGTGCGTGGCTGCCCCAGTGGGCCTAGCCAGGGCTTCCCGACAATCAGGGCACCGGGCCCCAGAGCCGAGCGCGGGGCCCGGCTAGTCACCGCAGGGACTGCTTGGCCCACCGGGAAGGGCCCACTCAGGGCGTCTGGCGATGCCGGTGCACAGCCAGAAAGCAGTGGTGACTGACTGCTGGATGCTCCAATCACAAAGCCCCTGGAGCAGCCACCTGGATATGCATGCTTGCACGTCCGCACAGCCCGGGCAGAATCTGTTCCTCGGAAGCCATCCTTCCCCGGGGTGGGCAGATCCGCATCTAATGGATACCAATCTACAGGGAAACGGACGTAGCAAAACTGGATCCACAGAAAGTGGATTTAGTAGATCCGCATCTATTCCAAACCACATTTAGTAGATCCGTATCTATTCTAAACCGGATTTAGGAAATCCCCCTCTACTCTAAACCGATTTTAGTAAATCTTGATGTAATAGATCCGGATTTAAAACGGCATGTGCGGAAGCACCCATCAGGACTAATTTGCACTTGGATTAAGTTCTTAGCACGTTTCAGATCATTATTTTTATTCAGAAACTGAAAATGTGTAAGTAGACTATTTTGGGAGTGAAGTGTACTTTTGGGGGCATGCTCCAGAGTTTCTTGTGGACATTGCACTCAACATTTTTATTGCAGTGGGACGAGTCCAAAAGAGAAGATCCAGTGGAAGTTACGCTTTGTCTGCCTCCTGTTTTCTCTTATATCCCATTCTCCATTTTCCTTTCTCTTCTATCCCTGCAAGCAGAAGGAAAATTTATCCTCCACTTTCCTTTGCCATTGCACAAGGGGGGGGGGGACATTCCCTTTCTTTAAAAGGGCACTTATGCACAAAACCAGGACTGTGCTTCAGGAACTTTAGAGCAAATGGGACAGCACAGTATATCAGTATTCTTCAAGAGAGCCCAGGGGATGGGGTACATGCTAGTTGAAGTACACTTTGACTGTACCTGTTTGGGGGCAGAGCAGTCCCCTTACCCCAACCATGACCCAGGTTACCATCAATTTTGCTATCAACACCAAACTACTTCATTGTGGGACGCATGTCACCATGGATGTCTTGGGGGGAGCTGAGGCGGAGGCCATTTGCTCACCACTAGCTTCACTACCATGAATACTGATACCCTAATACATTACCCCCTTTTCACTGAGCTGCCACCAAACACTGCCTACTGCTTTGGAATTGCACATTTGTGCAAAACTGCAATTACAAGCAAAAGGAAAATGAGATCTGACCTTCAAGAAGCTTTACTGCGAGGTAGATGTGAAGCTTTTATTGTTCTTGTATGGATACAGGCTGGAGGGTGAGAAGGAACACATGGTGGCAAGGGAATCCATGTTCTGAAACAGTGGCAGAGAAATACAGAAGATGGACATTGACTTTCCTGCCCCTGTGAAGTCAAGATTTGAGCTCTGGGACTGCATCCAGTCATTGACCACAGAGGGAGGAGAATTGGGTGAGGGGTGAAAAGAGAAAGGTTCAGTTCCACAACGCCAAGCATGGGAAAAATGAGGAATGAGGACAAGCAAGTCTAGATTGAGTCTGTGTTATAATACAAATGTGGGAATGACTCAGACATGTACTCAATCCTCATTTACCCACCTATGATGTCTGAATTTTAATTCTTCCTTTTTGTCTGCACAATAACATCCTGGGGAGATGCACACACAAAAATTGGATGTGTTGATGCCCATGACACTGTTTTAAATATTTAAATAAGATAATCAAGTTTTGATATTTCATGAATCTACATCCAAAGAGCTTCTTAGTGAAAGGGGAAGATATATTTCATGAGAACCTACAACCGGAAGCTGCAATGGCAAAGAAAAAGCAGATGGCTTGGGATTACAAGGAAAAATGCAACAAAACAAAAACATTTGTATGTGAATATTTTAAAGAAAATTCTGTAAAATTAACTACTAGTAAAATCATGTTTCTTGGTATATTAGATAGATGCCAAGTTTCAGTCATTAATATACAAAGTCTCACCAGAGATGGAACTGGCAGCATAGCAGTGCCTATTGCTACATGAGCAGGATCCACACACTTTGCATTCCCCCACCCCACTCCCAACTTTAGGCATGTCAAAGCCGTGGAACTTTTATTCCCCAGCTTCAATGTTACAATTCCAGAATGTTTTTAGAGATACAGGAAATGGCTCTGGAAGTTAGCCATTTTCTCTATTTGAAAATATGACCAGTCAGACTGCCAGCAAGGACAGCCTTCAAGTACCTGTGAATCTTCAGCAGCAGTGGGTAGAAGAGTCAGAGAAAGTGCACTCAGAATATTTTCTCTTGCTTCCCTACTAAAGGGCCACAGACAATGCTTATGGTGGAATGTTTGCTCAGTGGATGCAGATATGTACAAACTCCACATTCTTCAAGCACCCCATGGTGCCATTTTGTCATTGTGCAGGTCCTGCCAAAGAGAGTTGAGAAACACTACTAAACAATTCATATCTGTGGATACTTCTGCTGTTACCTGACCCCAGAGATAGAAAAATCCAGTCACGAAATAGGCAAAATTCTTGTTACAGGAACTGTTTATATGCACATGTATAGCACTGTTCCCACATACATGCGGGATCTTTTAGACTACTGTCTTGGCTTCATTAATAATGGGAGCAGATTTTGATATATATAAATTGAGGTATAAGCACGCTCACAAGAAATAATTTTATTACAGGTCAATGCAGGAGGGATAAAGTAGACATAATAGTGAGCAACCAGCAACAATAAAACATTTCCAGTTTGTGTCAAATTACTCCAATGGTAGGCAGCAACTCAACTTGAAGCTGCTAGCAAAGAGACATCGTAATTTATATCAAGAGGAAAGAATAACTGCGACTATTGTATTATTGTCAGTCAGAGACTGATAGTCTAATGTCATCCAGAAATATGGTATAGATTCTGTTTCCTTTCACACTTAAAGCCAAGTGGCAGAGCATTTGATTAGGTAACCAGTAAGTGAAATTGAGAGCTCAGCAAGGCATGCTGCATGAGTGTTTCCCTTAGCCAATCACAATCTAGGACACTAGCAGGCAAAATTCCATAGGAAGGTAAGGCTCAATTCTGAATGCTTTTGCATCTGGAGAGAGTTAGCAGCCTGAGTTGGAGCCCCTCAGTTCAATTAACTCTTCTCCTGTGCTGCCCTCAGGTGAATCTCATGAATTGCTGCTCCCCACATACGATCAGTTGTGCCACTGAAATGAACTGCGGGACCATGCCAAGCCTCACTTTCCCTTTCTCATTTGAGGAAGAGGTATAATGTAAAATATACCTTTAAAAATATAACATTAAGCGTGAACTAAGCAGAACTAACTTGGAAAGGGGGGAAGAATATCTTTCTGAAGGTTTTCTCTTGCTCTGGGAAGCTCTTAAACACAAGTAAAATACACACACAAACAACTGGGAGAGCTGCAGTGCTCAGAGTGACAGGCTTAAAGGGTAGGCAGAAGCACGAACACTCTGACTAGTTTCTCGCCTTTCAATATAGGTAAAGTGAAGTATATCAGTATGTTAATTGGTCTTACTTGCCCTTAAGAACTCAGGCTTGTAAGACATCAAGTAAGTTTGACTATACACCAACCCATGGTTAGCCCTTACCTCAGGTGACAATGGTACACTGAGACACCATGCAGAAAGTCTGCACGAGGGGAAAGCGAGAGTGAGCCTCATCTCTGGAGTGATTTCAGGAAACGACCTCTGGAACCCCAAAATACAGCACACAGTTCAGCTTCCTGCAGGTACAGTCTGAATTTCAACTCTTGCAGTGACAGAAGGGAGTAGTAGATATAATGGACCCAGCAACAACTTTTGAGATGGAGAGCATCCAAAGGTATGAATGAACAGGGGGAACTATTCTTATATCCAAAATCCTACCCTCCAAACAAGCAGGAAACTGGAATGCTTAGATGGGAAACAGAGTAAACAAGGAAACTAGACAACATTCAGGCTGCCTAGGTTCCAGAAATAAGTTGCATTAATCCATAGGTAGCTACCACCAGCCTGCACTATTGCTTGAAGGGTCTACAGGAATGGGTGATTCCCTGGGCTCTGTCTAAGCTTGCTATCTGCCCTCCTCTGAGTATTATAGCAAGAGGACAAAGACAGGCAATTTGGTTTGCTTGTATTTCTTGCTTTGCCACTTGCTGACATGTAAATTTGCTTTGGAAAGGTGCACAAGGGTTGTCATTCACTCAGGATCCCCCCTCATGTTCTCCAACCACAGATTTTCATGAGACTAAAAACACTGGAAAGAAAAACAAACTGAAAGTTACAAAAACAGGATGCCGATCAGTCCAAAGTTGTGGAGCGTTAACTTGGGATTGCCATGATCACGGTAAGCCATTATGTTAGCTGAGGATGTAAAAACTGACAGGATCTATCTCTGGTTAGCAATATAAGAAAAAGTTGTCAAGTTCATTTTCTAAATTGGTATATATTTCTGGATTGAGCCTTCAGTCTGGAATGGCCAGTTTATTCACACACTTTTTGCAACATAAAGTGGCAAAACTTTATGCCCTACATAGCACAAGTATGCTCCCCATCAGCTATCCCTTCTCCTCGAGTCTTTCATCTTTTCTCAGAACATAACATCTGAATCTCAAAACAAATGGGCTTCCTCATTTACGCAGTCTGTGTACCTATAAGGCTGGAATCTAAAATTTAAAAACAACCATCACTGACTGTATTCAACCAAACCTGGCTAATTCTGAATGAGATCTGAATTCTCTGCTTCTCTGCCCAAAAGTTCCTGTCCTTTGATCCCTTGGGGACTCAGTTCATTGGCCCAATTTGGTGCACTGCTGAAATGGGTCCCCTGCTAAACTGGAGCAGGGAGGTATACAGCTCAGGTAGAAATTTACCCCTGTTGGGATTCCTAAGGATGAGAGCAGAACATACTATGTGTTTTACATCTTGCACAGTTGAAGCAGACCTATTCACAACTTAATGCTGCTCTTAAATTAATCCCACTTCTCTTTCCAAAGGGCATAACGTGGATCTCTTTAGAAAATGGCTTCCATATCTGTTGCAAAGTGTCATGGCACAGAGCACCAGAAATATCCTTCCTCTTACTCTTTCCTATGCTGACTGTGTTTGGACTAGCTGAAAAGGCCACCCCTGGGAGAACTGGAGTCAGGGACACCAGGCAGTTTACTTCTGCATGCCTCTTATTGTGGGGAAAAGCCATCAATTCCTCAGATCAAAATTCATGAGTCTGCCAGCAACTTTTTGTGCTCGTCCCCATGACAAGGATCTTGCAAAGTGAACATGAGTTCACCTCGCAAGAGTCCACATGCAAAGCCCTAATTTGGGCTACATGAGGGGGGGGAAGGCAAGAAATCAAATTAAAAAACCCTTTATAACTGTTCTTGCCCCAAATTACAGGGCAAGAGTGGGTTATAAAAGGGGCATGGGAACACTCCCCGGTTACAATCGCAGCATTAGCCGCTAACGCTGTAGTTGCAACCCCCAACCCCCACCCCTTGCCTGAGCTCTTAATTGCCCAGGCAAGGGTTTGATTTGCCCCAAACAACCACCTGACAGCTGCCCTGCAGTCAGCTGGGCAACTGTCAGGTGGGTATAGGGGCTGTCCAGAGCATGGAAGACTTTTAAAAGAGACTCAGAAGCCAAGTGCTAGTGCATGCCAAACCAACTTCCAACATGGCCGCAGACCTACCTAGGTCTGGAAGCGTGTCCAGGCACCACCATCTTCTATGTGGAGCCCAGTGCAACTGTCCATATGCTGGCACCATCACCACAATGACGGTGACATGCCGCATATGTACAGTCGTATTTGGGGTCATCTGAGGTGCCAGCACACTTGTGTGGCACCTCAGATGACCCACCCGGTACCTGCAGAGATCACTCCTCTACCTAAAACAGGTAGGGGTTTGGATTTTGTGCACCATCACTAGTAGCCCCTGTGGAAGCTTCTGAGAAGGCAGGAGACATTTTTGATGTGGAAACGCCTCCTGCAAGTGCAGATGGTGCTTCCCAGCACCTACCTCATCATACACTAGTAGGCCAAGTGCGAACTGGCCTCTGGTCAGACCACACATTAAAACTAAGTTATTTGTTTATGAGCTTCATAGCTCACTGTTCTTTCAAAGAGCTTAGGGAGCACCCACCATTCTCTTCACCTCTATTTTATCTTCACCACAGCCTTATGAGATAGGCAAGGCTGAGCAGCAGGGATTGGATGGAGGTCATCCACTGAGCTTTCAAAGCCAAGGAGAGATAAACCCTGGAATTCAGCCAATGCTTCAAGGCATTGCAGGATACTGGCTCTCAGGATCAGTGGGGGTTTCTAAAAAGTTGCAGGGCATGATATGATTGCAGTTAGGCTCAGAGGCAATGGATGCTGCCAAAGCCCATCATAATTTTATTACTTCTGTTTTCCTTGTGTCCAGACATCAAGTATTCATTGTAGCTGACCGGTTCCTTGTTTTTGCTTTTAATCTGGTTTCAGGCTAGAAAAAGAAAGTTAAAACAAATGATTACGGAGGATTTGCAAATGTCACTAGAAAAAAAAGCAAAGGATGGACATACTTTGACCCATAAGAATGAGCACAAGAATCATATCAGTGAAAAAGATGAATCTCTGCACTTCTAAAAGTCTGACACGGCAAGATAAAATTAAAGACTCCCTCAGCTTGAGCTCAGCTTCCAACGACTACGTGGACACTTCCACACTTTGCTGCTGCTGCCAGAGCAGTGATGGCAATGTGACTACTTCCACCAGAGGAGGCCAGCTGTTGAGAGACTGTGTGCTCGTTTAATTTCATTTGCAACTGGTTAAACACTGCAAAAACAGACTGCTAGACTAGAAAGTCCATTTCTGATTCAGCAGGGCATTTCTTATGTTCTTATGGGATTTTCTTAGCTTATGTGTTAACACCAAAATATTTAGCCTACAGCCCTGGAATTTCCTGGTGGTCTCCCATCCAAGTATTAATTTTAGATTTGTTTCACAGCTCTGATTTGAATGGCAAAATGTTGCAATAGGCATAACAGCACTATTCAGTTCCACACATGATTATGAGCCTGATCAAACCTAGCACCATAATTCAGGAACTTCCCGTTTGGGAGAAAACATAGCAAATCATCTTGCATGTTCTTGGTTCTCTCTTTATCCAAGTGATATGGAGAAGGCACATCTGCTTACTCAAAGGGAAAAAAAAACAATAGTATTATCCTTCTAAAAATGGTTTTGGATTTTTATATTATCCCCTCTTTTCGACAGCACTGTATCTCTCCATTTTTTGCTGCTTCCTTGTATTTCTATTGCTTCTTTGTCTGCACAGGCCAGAAAACAGCATCTCAACTGGATGTCATTATAGGAGGCACGAAGGCCAGTGGGAGGGCAAGAACATCTGGGAGAAAAGCTGGTTTTCCCATGAGCTTACAAGTTACCTAATATAGACATAAACAACCTATGGCTGGGGCGGGTAATTAAAAATAATGATAATGTGTGTCTTCTTCCCCTTTAGTTGTCATAACTCTACTTCTAAGCAATCCATTTGGGCACACAACAGTAATCAAGCACTGTGCCAACACGAATTCCTCTGAAATCACTTTGCTTTTCTATGCATCCATCCATCCATCCATCCATCCATCTACCTACCTACCTACCTATCCATCCATCCATCCATCTATCCATCTAGCTAGCTAGCTATCATCTAACCCAGGGGTAGGCAAACCACGGCTGGGGAGCCACATGCGGCTCTTTGGCCCCTTGAGTGTGGCTCTTCCAGCTTAGGAGTACCCTAATTAAGTGAATAACAATGTACCTACCTATATAGTTTAAGTGTAAAACAAATTTGGCTCTCCAAAGAAATTTCAATCATTGTACTGTTGATATTTGGCTCTTTTGACTAATGAGTTTGCCGGCCACTGATCTAATCTAATATATAAAAGATGACTGCAGAGAGAAATAATCTGAACACACCTAAGGAACAAAAAGGACGGAGGGCATGACCTGTCTCTGACATTACACACCACACACCAGAGAGTTTCGCCGCGTTCCGACGCCCACATGTGGAATTACGAAGCGCGATCGTGTTCCGAGGCAGAAGCAGCAGAAACCTGCTCACCAGTCGCTCCTTCGCAGCCTGCAGCTCCCTCCCGCAGCGTATACAACTTTAGTCAAAACAAGGGCAGCATTCCCTCCACGCTGAGTGCCTTAGCGTTCCTCCCTGCCCATGAATGGTATTCTGCCAAACAAGCATTTCCCCTCGCTCCTTCCCCCTCTTCCCTATTTTCATTCAGGACAAATCTCTTCGGATCCTGGCGACCACTCGGTCTCAGCTCCGTTTTTCCTTCCTCCCCGTCTAGACTAAAAGAGAAGCAAAAAGCAAT
Organism: Aspidoscelis marmoratus; assembly: GCA_014337955.1. NCBI lineage: Eukaryota > Metazoa > Chordata > Lepidosauria > Squamata > Teiidae > Aspidoscelis > Aspidoscelis marmoratus. The sequence continues at coordinate 13,090,359 of MTQE01000401.1, read as the reverse complement.
CAGCTGTCTGGAAAAAGTTATAGGGCGCCCTCTGGTGACGCGCACCGGTCCATACAAGGAGCAAAGAACGGCGTTGCCTATAGCCCAGCCTTGCTTTCCTGCTGTCGGTAAAAAGCGCCTTTCTTCGCAGTTTAAATTTTTGGCACAGCCCTTTCTACACTGGCCCTTGTTCTGGATTGTATCCTGGAACAGGGATTTACCACCCACATGCTAATGAAGACGACAGCAACCCCTCTTCAAGATCTGCTGTAGTCTGCGCGGTCATACAGATGTATGCCACAAAAGACAAAAGCTGGTCAAGTTAGGGGCGAGGGCCCTTGTCTGTGGATGCTGAACAAATGTCTCCAGTGGTCTGCCTAAGGGTGCAGATGTCATCTACATTAGATATGAACAAATAATATCCATTTGATCTCAGCCTTGTGGAATCAGGATTTCGGAGATGAACTCCCCCTTCACATTTAAAACTCTATCGGCGCGTCTCCATGGTCTCTTTTTGCTTCCTCCTTGTGTCGGATTTTTAAAATGCGGGTTGTAATTCGAAATAAAGTATCCCCATGAGCACAGAAATGGGTTGTTTTGCAAGTGTTTAAAATTCTGAACTTTTAAAATTGTAAGCAGCTTTCTAAAGGTATTCAGAAGAATACACTGAGAACTCTATTCAATTGTCTCCTTGTCACTATTCTGTAATACATTTACTAATTTGTTTCTTATTTTTTTAAAAATATTGTTGATATTTGAAAAAGTATCAACATGTTTTTGATGTAAAGCTAGAATAAAAATGGTTTCTCTTTCTCTTTCACACACACACACACACATTAGAATAATATACTATGGAATTTAGAGAGTGAATTGGAGGTCCCTAGATTTTGCACTAAACGTCTGGAAGTCTAAGCACAATTCCATGGGTCAAGGGATGTTAGAGGTGGAACAACTGTGCTTTCCCTTCTGTGTTTTTATCCTCTTATTTGGCAAGGCACATAAATAGGACTTCGGTTGTTAGATTATACGTTTCGCAGCCTGGTAGCTGCAACGTGTATTTCCTCTACCTTGGAGAATAGGACAATACTAAAGCCTGATCTGAATTATTCTGAATAGAAACATGCAATCCCATATGGAGACTGTGGTCACGTCCCCATGTGCTTTTGTTACAGTTCTGAATGCGGGATCGGCAAGGGGCATACCCATGTGTTTTGAATTTGGTCTGCAGAAAGCAGACCAAATCCCCCCAAACCGTGCCAGACCTGGACCAAATCTGGTATCTGAAAAAACAAGTCTTGGCACAGTTTGGGGTACAGATGCACATTGGTTAGCGAGACAAGACCACACATGGGGACAATCACGGGCTATCCAGAGAAGAGATTGGTGCTCAGGTCATTAGGAGGTAGGGTGCGCTTGCCTTTCCTGCCCTGTGCATTGGAGATCACAGCCGTTGACATTTTAAAATCCCAATCGCCAAGGCAGGCAGGATAATGGCTTGATTTTTGTTCCACTTCCAAAAAAATTTAACCCCCGTTTCCCAATTGCCAAGGTGATCATGAAATAAAGGCTTGATTTTCTCCCTTTTAACCTTGGTGGGCATTCTCGCAGTTCCCAGTGGAGCGGATGTGCGTAAAACTGCTCAAACGCCTAACTGCTGCTAAGCCTCGTAGCGGCTTTCAGTCTTTTAAAATTATTTCCAAATTTATTATTATGAAGTAAGCTTTATTTTAACATTTTTTCCATTCGTCCCAGCCCAGTCCTGGCTTTCAGTGCAACACTGAGGTGGGCTGACATCAATCTGGCTTCCAATGAGAAGAGAGGGGGCGGAGAG
>MTQE01000401.1:13042322-13061455 GCA_014337955.1 Aspidoscelis marmoratus | reverse complement strand
CCTCTCCCAGCAGCTTCATGTAGATGTTAAAAAGCATGGGAGATAAGATCAACCTCTGAGGGACCCCATAAGTAAGTTCCTAGGGCGTAGAGAAAAAATCTCCCATAACCATTGTCCTGAGTTGGCCTTGGAGATAGGAGTGAAACCAATGGAGCGCACTGCCTCTAACTCCCAAGCTCTGTAGCCTTTCCAGAAGGATACCATGGTCAATGGCATCAAAAGCCGCTGAGAGATCCAGGAGAACCAACAGGGTTGCACACCCCCTGTCTCTCTCCCAGAGGTCATCAACCATGGCAACCAAGGAAGTTTCCATGCCACAACAGGGCCTGAAGCCAGATTGAGATGGATTTAGATACTTTTGAATATTAAATGTACATCTGTTTTCGTACCCCTCCCTAAATAATGTAACAGCTTTATATCTAACCCTCAAAGTCAAAATACAATTTTCTTTCTTAATAAGAGGTTTCCCAATTTTTAAGGAATGATCCTAATGTTCTGAGCACAGTATTACATGGCTCCTTAAATTCCCACAGAAACAGCACATAGATACTTGATACAAATAAACTGAGTCTGTGCCATTGAACCAAATCCCAGGTGCTCTGGCAGAGTCCTTTACACCTCTTCCAGTATCCTGACTCAGGAGAGAAATCTTTCACCAGATACCATGCCTTACAGTTATTATTAGTGGGACTTTCCAACATAGCATTAAAGCACCTATATCTAGTGAACTATCTCACCACCCCGATCTGAAACCTGATTGTACTGAACAGAAACAGATGCACCACTCCTAGCTATTCATTGCCTGGTGGGCAGAATTGCTTCCTTCACTGAGTAAGACTGGGCATAGGGGAACATTTCTGAACACCTGTGATTAGAAATAACACTCAAACTCTTATCTTTGCATGCACATTACCTCTGGAAGGGCAGATTTTGATGAAGCAGGGCCAAGGCTAGTGAAGCAACCTGACAGACCACACATTTAAGAGACAGAACCAAAGGCAGATGGAACACTTGGATGCGGCTGGGTACGAAGGAGTCTTGGACTGCACCTCTGCTTCTGGGAGAGACGGCACCAATCTGGGTGGGTAGAAGAGGCAACTCACAGTGTCCTCTGCATTTCCATTCTGGAGTACTCAGGGACCATTTCTATGGTGCCTCCATGCAGAGTAAGAAAACGTTGCCCACTGCTGCTGGAAATGGAGACGGAATGGCAGCAGGCATCTTCAGCAACTCCATTAAGTAAGTGGTAACACAGCCTGAATTTCAATTCAAAGTCCAGATTGTTTATCAGGAGACTTTTTGCTCTGTTGATTTTGAATGTTTCCCTTTATCACTATGCCTGGAGTAACTTTGTACCAATGTGGGTATATTTTTTTGTACCCAGTTTAAAAAACATAATGCAGTACACGTTTAGAACTCCCTCTGCCAGAGAAGAATCGCTGCAAAAATTAGGTCAACACCATATGCATTTTGGCTGCAAAAATTCAAAATAAGGAGTATACAAATCAACTTTACTGTCCACAGATTCCATAAATGTTCACCAGCAGTGATTAGGATAAAAAAATTAGGCAAGGCTACAACCAAGATAAAAAAAAAGTTCTTGGTACAGATTGCCTCCAAAAGGAAATGTTCATTCAAAAAAGTGGACAAATGGAGTCACAGAATTGCTTAAAACATATGCAATCTAGTTTGAAATAATGATTACACATCTTTTAAAAATTGCCTCTCTGGTGCAGAGGAAACTGGGAGTAAGCATTCGAGCACCTCTTACATAGCTGTCAGTGGCCTGTACCACTGTATAGGCTTTTAACTGTACACACCATTTAAGTAGGTTGTGTAGACCTCATAAGCATGCATGCGCACACACACTCTTCAATCGGCAACATTGCAGCCAGGGAATTTTCACAATGTTACTATAACCAGGGCCAGCAGCAGGCATGCAGTCAAGAAAGATGTGCACAGGTAGCACTCTTCTCCCTGCCATGCAGCTCCTGTGAATAATATGCTTCTATATAGGAGGGATAATGCATATAAGCATAATGGACATAAAGAATATGGTCACACCTCTGGATTTAACTAATTATACCAAATGTGCCATATGTACTGCAGGAGGTGCAAGGAGGCATTAGAGCCAAATGTAAAGCTTAAATAGACTAAGGGTTGGTGATGTTCCCTCTCCTTTAATTATAGTACACTTTTTTTAAAGAAAAAGGCTATAATCTGGCACACCAATCAAGTGAACAATCAAAACCTTACACCGCCACCAGAGCAAGTAAGTTAAGCTGTACCCATTCCGAGATAGAATAAACATTGCCAAAATATTGGTATACTGTTTAATATCAGTTATCTGACATAAATTAATGCTTGGCTGAAATATTTAACAATCCTTCACAATTTAATTTTAGTACCCAAAAGTCAGTGCCCGATATGACAACACATGACAGTCAAAATGCAGTAGCACAAACATCTATCTGGCAGTCAGTCAATAATACAAATCAAACAGCAGTTTACAGAAGCTGACCATAGATTCACTGAAATTCTTCTTCTAAATAGAGCTGATTATCCTAAGAACACAGCATGATTTCTGTTCTCCTCATTTGACCCTCTACCCAACCTACGGGGATAGCTTTAAGAAGTCAGGTGTATCAATGCCAATAGCTCTAAGAAAGGATTAGATAAATTCCATGGAAGTCAGGTGTATCCATGCCTAGTTCTGCCTCTAGGTTAGAGACAGGCAAGAAGCCTCTAAACTAAGGCTGTTTGCAGAGATTTGAGAGCAGGTGAAGGTTTTGCCTTTGTCTCCTGCTTGAGATTCCCAGAAGCCCTTGGTGGGCCACTGTGTTAGATGTGATACTGATCTGCTTGAGCTGTGGCCTGATCCAGCACCTCTTCTCATATTCTTTTTAAGGGTGCTCTGAAGAGGCCACCTTGATAAGGCAACTTGAGGTCTTTTTGCCAAAGTTGTCAACTCATCTAGAATTCACCTAAGAATGCTGCATTTTATGTGGATAATCAGGAACAGAAATTACAAGGAAAACAATCACATTAGAAAGGTAATATTCGAGATTGTATGCTGATACATAATGGCTCACAGCGTTGATGAAAAGGTATGCAAATGAATCCAATGCTTTAAAAAGAAAGACATATCCATCACACAAGGAAACTGCGTAGAAAGGAGCACCTGAATGTGGGTGTTGCTCCGTCCAAGGATCTTATTTTGGAGATACAATGCCACTACTTCAGTGCTTTTAGACACCTGCCTTTCACAATCACAGCTGGTCGAGAAGTAGGAAAATGCTTTTGTTTTGTGTTGGCTGCAGTCTCATTGCTTTTGAAAACTATTTCATCACCTCTGGGCACAGCAAGAGGAGACTGTTAAGTAAACTCTTGCTGCTGCTGCTGCTTTAAATTTGATCACTACAAAGAAATTAAGACTCCTTTTATAAAACTATTTAAAAAGTGCTTCATGAAAAAAAGTTAGAAGGCTTGCATTGGTCTGTTTTCTCTTCTGTACATCTCCTTACCTTGACAATAGAGTTAAGGAGGGTTTTTCTTAAGTCTTCTTACTTGCATTTGCCTCTGTTTGCAGAAGCAAAACCCCACAAAAATCTGGAAAAGTAAAATCAGAAGACACCAAATCCTTCTGTGTAGAAAGCCATTTTCTGCTTGAAAAACTGTGTGCATGTTCTGTCAGACACTATCTGAAGCAGAAGGAAAAGATTATTCACCTGGAAAAGACCTGTCTAGTTAAGATCAAATTTGTTTTCTCTTGTAGTGATAGGAAAAGGTGACCCAGAAGCAAGAACTAGTAAGTGTCCTACGCACATACCTAAGGTTCATACCTTAAGTGAAGAATGATTTTGGTATTTTTGTAGTATGGCAGAGCTCAGGCTTGAATACCCATTTAAAAGGGTATTCAGAAGGATATTGCATTACTTCAGCAATCTGGAAGTTTAACATGTTCCACAGCTCACAGTAAGAGTTCACATTCTTGTCAAATAATGTTGCCCAAGGGACTTTTCACACTTACCTGATTGGAATAGCCTTGTACACTCTGGGTCAGTCCATATCACACAGTGCAGTGGGGTCTCTTCCTCAGAGCATCCTGGAGTGTGTAAGACTGTCCTAATCTTCCATAGCTGTGGAGCAGTAAAAACTGCTCCACAGCTTTTCCAAGAGTATCTAATACACCCCCAATAGGCTCCCAGAAGCAGTGTTCATACCACTTTCCAGTGCAAATGCTGCATGAGGTGAGGCAGCTATAGCTGTACAGTTGCGTACCACATCACTAGCACTGTAACAGTGGCCTGGTGGGCACTGGAAGCTGCTGTAGCTGTTGCAATGGTGATGCAGATGGTCCGGGATGGACTGTCCACACTGCAAAGTCTGGTAGGGCAGTTGGGGGCAGTGCTGGTACTCACGGTGCAAATACTGGCCCCAGTCCCTGAACTTAACTTCAGTGGGATGGTATCCCACTGGAGTTAAGTGCAAAAAGGCCCGAAGAGAAAACATCCCCAGATGTAACCTGGCATAATTGATTATTTTACATTCCCTTGCTTTTAATAATCTATTGGCATTCCAAATCAAAGGATATGTTGTGCTATAGGTAACAAATACCCCAAAAAGTTACCCTGAAAAACTTCACTGAAATAGGAAGTTTACAATTACAGCACATATTATCCCTGCAAAATGGAATAGCCTGGCACATTGGAAACACATGCACATTCCAGGGAATGCTTAAACAAACCTGAAAAATAATCAGACCAAGTATGTTAATTCTATAAACTATTAAGCATGTGGAATACAACCACATAAGAAGAAATCCTTGTGGAACTCATCTCTGGGTAGTGGAGTGAAGCCACTGCACAACGGCCCTTCTGCACTGGGCCTTATTCTGAATTATTCTATCTCAGGACCTGCCACCCACACACTGGTGCAGACTGCAGCAGGCCTATGGCTACTCATTGTAGTTTACACTAGAATGTGGATAGCATGTCCCTTCACTGAGATATTATCCAGAATAAGGACTAATGAAGAAAGGATCAAATGTTGCACCCAAGGAATATAGAGGGATAACAGTTCAATGAGCAAAGCACAGGATTTCTGCACAGGAAGGCTCTGATTCAGTCAGTCACAGTTTAGGAAAATTCCTTAAAAGGAAGGAAGGAAGGAAGGAAGGAAGGAAGGAAGGAAGGAAGGAAGGAAGGAAGGAAGGAAGGAAGGAAGGAAGGAAGGAAGGAAGGAAGGAAGGAAGGAGACAGCGAGGGATAATTAATTCTTCTGTGCCTAATATCATGGAAATCATATTTCACAAATGGTCTTGTTTTCCAAATTCTGGCTTCACTGGCATCTCCAATCGCAAAAACTAGTAACAAGTAGTGACAACACTCCTTTCTGCCCAAAACTTTTGAAAGCTGCTCTCAGTTGGAGCAGAGAAGAATATTCTATCCAGAAAACAATCTGGTTGTGGCTTTCAGTGTTTGAAAAATGCAGCAAGATGACCGGATTTTGACAGCCCAGAGGAAAACAATCCACAACGGATACTGGGTATGACAAAGACAGAGGGCAAAATAAGCAGTTCCAGAGCCACCAGTTCCACGTGGGCAGTCTGGGTGGTATAAAAAAACCATGTGTTGCACCCCAAACTCACTCTGTGGCATTCACAATTCAGGCATGCCCTTGTGCCTGCGAGGGCCACATAGAGTGGGAAGAAGGATGGAGGATGAGGATGTGGATGTGGATGTGGGCCCCTAGCTGGAGGATATTAGGAGATGACCCTGCAGGTGCCACCAAAGAGGTCCCTTAGGGGCCAAAGAGTTGGTATTGGAAGTGCAGAAATACCTTTGCTATTAAAAAGTCTTGGAAGGGGAGTTCTAGTCATGGCAGCGGCATGTCCTTCCTTTGCTACTCTGAGCAGGACAAGGAGGAGGTCAGGGATGGACTGGTCACCCTCTTTATCTCTTTTAACCCTTATCAGTGTGGGTGAAACATTGTGCAGTTTCTGGATGAAGACGTTTGGGGATATGATTTTTTAAAATATGTGCTCCTTGAGTATTTACATGTACATTTAGTCTATGAATTGTGGGTTTTCTTTTCTTACAGTAATAGCATAGCTCCTATACAGTGACTCTGTGTGTGTCCCCATGCTGAAAATAGTCCGAGCTGATCGTGAGGTTGCCTTGGGAGCGTCTCCATGCAAAGCCCTAATATGGGCTACATATGGGACAATATGTGGTTTTAAAAAAAAAAAAACAAACACCTTGGCAAGTGTTCTCATTCCGAAATAGGGGGCTAGCATGTATTGTCCTGTGGACGCTCCCTCCCGAGTTATTTGGAGCGGAGCTTGGTGGCCACAGTATTAGCGGGCAGGATTTTGCCTCTGCTCCCTGTTCCTGCCGTACGTGCTGCGATTAGCAGTTGCTTGGGGATTTCTTTAAATAAAGTGTCTTTCCAGCTACATTTATTACACCCCCCTTCCCTGATAGCAAGCCATGCATGAGTAATTTTGAGCCAGTTGTGAGTTGCGGGCCCCACTGTCACGCCCACTGTCATGCAGATGTGCGCACCTCCGCTAACCTGTGGCAGCCAAGGAAAGAAATGGTAGACTTAGTGAGTGAGCAAGCAAGCAAGCACATGCTGCTTGTTTGTTTTTGTAGAGAACATTCTCTTCTCTAGGAGGCCATTTTGTCTTCCTTTGGATAAGTCTAAGCTCTTTTCCCTTAAAAACAAATTGTTTTGCTTTTGCTTTCATGTTTCTTGAATAAATACTTTATATTTTTCTGTCACCTCAAGTAACCACTGCGACCAATTTTATACTCTCTTGAACAGCAACAAAGAGAGGACTCATTTCCCTAGAAGAATGAAAGGACATATGTTTTTTTCCATTAATTCTGTTATGTTCAACTGATTGTTTGGAAAAGCACAAAATCTATTGCCAAGAAGCAGAGCCACCCATCTTACTTAGTTTTTGCTTTAGTCTTAGATGTAATCCTTTAATGAATTAAATGGAGCTATTAAAGAGGATTTGTAAAATCCAAATTGGCAAAAAAAAAAAAAAATCAAGCATTTAATGAGACAATTCACTTGAAGTCCCATCAATTTAACAATTCTGCTTACCATACCTGTCTTGTCCAGACTGATAATCCTTTGAGGACACTAAGCTATCCTTTTCAACATACATCTAATCTCTGTCCAAGAATTCATACTGTGAGTGTTGTCTCTGCACTGAAAAATGGCTCACATAAAAATGCCTTTCTCAAAACTAAGGGTCTTTCTTCTTACTGTAGCAAGCAGTTCAGAAGCCTCTCAAACTTTCATATGGTCCAAGGGAGGCCACACCCGCTGCTAGTACACTTCATCTGCATTGGACAGAGCATAGACTAGACTAGGTGACCCAAAATGGCCACCTCGGACAATTTCATACTTCGCTTCCCATCTGCTGGAAAGGAAGAAACAGAAGAGTTGGCTTTTCTACCCCACTTTTCTCACCCATTTAAGGGGACTCAAAGCGGCTGAAAAAGCTTTTCTATTCTTCTCCCCACAACAGAACACCCTGTGAGGTAGGTGGGGCAGTGAGAGCTCAGAGGAGAACTGTGACTAGCCCAAGGTCACCCAGCTGGCTTCATGAGGGAGGGTGGAATCGAACCCAGTATTTCCAGATAAGAGTCCGGCTCCCTAACCACTAGACTGGCTCCCTAACCACTAGAACACTACCGTGATTAACCAATGTTGACTAGTGCTTGTACTTGGAGCACTACTCAACTTTGGCTGTTCCCCCCACACACACACACACAATCAAATACTTACCTGATTCAATCCCAGGGCCAGTTCTCCTTTGGGCACCACTATTTTGGCTGTGGTGCCCTTTGCAACTGTGCATTTATCAGTGCTGTCGCCATGATGATGATGATGCTCTGCACATGTGCAGTTGTGTCTAAGGTCATCCCAGATGCCAGTGTACTTGCACAGTATCTCAGACAACCCTAGAACACTGGAAGAGGTGCGGCTGATTGTGCTACTATATGTTCCATGTGCTCCATACTTATTCAACAATTAGTAAGCTTCTGGTGAGGCAGGATATGCTTGGAGGATGTTGCAGCCTACTCAAAGTGCAGATGCTCTTCACCAGGAGCTCACTAACTGTTCACTAGAGGCTTTAGTGTGAATAGGCCTCTAGTCTAATATACTGGCAGACATGTTTCAAAAGTTCTACCAGTGTACTAATGCCTGGTAAATCAAACCACGGAGTTGTGCAGAAGGCATACCTTGGTCTGACTTACCAGGGGAACCCATTTCAGTGGCACAAAAAGTACCACTACAAAAACTGGTCCACAGGGCTCCAAGGTCAGGATATGTGGACCACTCCAGCTGATCTGGTCTCACTGGAGTGGTCCACAGAAGGTAAGTGTGAAAAGGCCCTAAAAACCTAGAACCCCTAAAGCAAATGTAGTCAGTGTAGTATTCTCCAGAAGTAGTGGGATTCAACTCCTATCTTGTCATCTGGAACCATGTCAACTAGATTAGATAATCAACAACACATGGAAGATACCAAGTTGGCAACTCTGAATGAAAAGTGTTCCTTCAGAAAGTACCCAAACCAGTTCTGTGCATGCATGTGAGCTGCCAGATGTGCTATTCATTTTGGGGCCAACATGCAATGAATCTCAGAATAAGATATCTCAAAAGGGCAGCATTGACTCAACATAAGAACCAAGGAGATAACATCAACACAAACTACAACCAGCCTTTCTCACCCTGGATTTTCTCACCATAGCTGCTCATTAAATTCATTGGTTGAGATTCTGGGAGATTAGTCTACAACATCTGGAGACCATCATGTTGGAAAAGCCTAGGAAGTGGCATTCTTCGACACTTCAAAAATATTATTTTACACTCACTTAACATTTTAGAAAGCTGGTGGTAATTCAACTTTTCACCCAGGATCTTGAAACTACTCAATCAGGAATTGCAAAAATGCACAGTGAATCATATCTCACAAAAAGTCTTCTGATTTTACGTGTTAATTCGAATCGAAATATTTTTAGTTGTTCTTGTATTAGAAAGCACCACATTAACCTTGTTAATTTTTCTTAATTTTTAACTCTTTATTTACGCTGAATAAAAGTGTTAAATTTTATACCATTCAAAATCTTATACTCAAACTCTCAGTACCACAGTATTAGTGTTATGTACAATTAACGAAACTATATAAAACAAAAGAATAGATAAAGTAGATAATTATAAAGGCCAAAGAAAAATGTAAAGAGAACAATATCTAGGAACAAGATGATTCCAGGAAAAAAATCAGTATAATGGGTCCTCACTTACTCCCTGAAGAACAAGGAAAGAAGATACAAATTTACCTGCTCTCTGAATGAATCAAGTGTAGAAACTTGGCCAATCTTACTGGGAATGTTGTTCCATAGTTGTGTGTGAGTTGTGTCCTTTTCCTAGACATAACTGCACAAAACTATTCACGGGGCCAGGAGGTCTTACTCTGAAGATCTTAGCAGGCAGGCAGATTTGTATGGTAGAAGGTGGTCTTTGCTCATGAACACACTTCTTTGAAAACAACAACTGGAAATGCTGATTCTATGCCATGATAAACCCACTATCTGTAAATTATAACGGGCATCAGGTATTTATCCTTGAAAGTCATCCAATATTTTTTATCATGAAGATGAAATTTCTGAACTAGAAGTTTCTGAAGAACTTTGGTACCAATTTCATGGCCAATCACATTCAAACCCTTCAAAGAAGTGGATGCAGATACATCCATGCACTTGACCTTCTTGGTGAATCCATGTTCATCCATTCTGGAAGGCCTTGTAGGCCAGGACAGGAAGGCCATACAGCTTGCTAAAGAACCACATGGCCAGTGGAAGCTGCATGAGAGTATGAAAAGGTAAGGACACCTTGTGTGTTGAAACTGGGGAGGTCAGGGATGGGATTAGGAAGGTCACACAAACACAAGGAAAGTTGGGGGGGGCAGAATACAATGTGAACCACTTGACAATGGATCATTTCTCAGCACCATGCTGTTTGGGGATTTTAAGTAGACCTCTGTCTAATTTTTAAATAATGATAAATTGTGATGATTGTGATAAAACTGTTGTTTTCTACTGTTGAGTAGTTTTGACTATTTACATTGTCTAAAAAAGATTATTTCATTATAATCATTCCAAAATAAATGAAGATGATGGGCTCCACCCAACTTTTGATTGCACCAAATTATGCTTTAATTTGCAGCAGATCAAAGCATACCTTAAAATGATCAAAGGCAAAGAATCAATCTCATGGTCTACCCAACCATGCAGACCATCGCTTGATGGAAATGTATTTATTGAATTCTTTTCTGCCCCAACCAGCAGTAACAACTCTTAGAACTGATGGGAAGGACATATTTCTTCACTTATGTAAAGTACGCACTCATTTATTCTGATTTAGCTTTGCAAAGAAGTTTTTGTGGCATTAAATGGACTTATTTGTACTCATAAATTCTTCTTTCTTCTTCTTCTTGCTAAGTTCAGCACAGAAAAACCACTTTGCCCTTTGGGCAGTTTTGTAAGATCTGTGCACTGCTCAGCAATGTTGGGAAATATCTTGGCCAGTCATCAGCCAACGCAAAGGGAATGCAGCAAAGACAATAGCAGGGATGCATTGCCATGCCTGTACATGTCAAGATAACCTGCTGGATACAATTGATGAAACAAGGATGAATCATTTTGTAAATGTTATGTGAGGATTAGACTTCCCTTACTGCTGAAGTTCCCATGATTATAACTTCATGCATACCTGAAATTACCAGTAGGGTAATTTATTTTCTCTGTATTGGCATTCTATTAACATGCAATTACATAATACACTGCTATTCAACATGCATGCATATGAATGCTGCACAATATTGCATAATGAATTTAGATGTCTTTAACAACTACCAAAAAATAAATGGCAAGGTGAGTCTCTCTGTCCCTTTCATGCCCTCCCTCCTTCCCTCGCCCTCTATGAAAAAATGTGAATTCATTTACAGTGAAAGACTATCTTGTACATAAAACAACTTGCAACATAATAAACAACAGAGGTCAAACACACACAATGAAAGGGTAAAGATATTTAGATGTCTTAATATACATACACACTCACTTCTGGAAAACTGCCCAAACCTTCTCTCACTAAAACCATTGACACACAATGTTTGTTGTAGAATAACTGAAATCACTAACAACAACAACAACAACAACAACAATAAAACCAGCAAAGGTGATTAGCAGTCCACAACTAGTAAACTCTGGGCAGAGGTTGGTTCACTTTAGACCATTGCTTACTAGCAGGTAAGTGCAAACAGGGCCTTATAGGGTGCTTCCGCACTTACCTATATAAATCCGGATCTACCTTATCTGGATTTAGTAAACCTGGATTTAGATACGGATCTACCCACCCACCCACCCCGTCCTTCCGCATGTGCTCCGGAGCCAAGCATGGCAAGCCGGGGGACTCCTACTTCGCAGCTCGCCCTCACCCCAGAAGCGGTGGATCACCGCTTCTGGAGCCAGGGGGAGCTACTCCAAACCCCTCCCTAGACCCCCCAGGGGAGAGCCCGAGGGATCCCCTCCTTACCTCTTCGGCGTTACCCCGATTCTGCCCGGGGAATCCCAGGAGGCTGCGCGCCTGCGTGCTGCTGTCAGGAGGCTCTCTGCGCAGGCGTGCTGCCCTGGCTTCTGGGGCGAGGGCAAGCCCTGACAGCAGAGTCCCCCGGCTCGCCATGCTTGGCTCCAAGGAGCCAATCATGGCGGGCCGGGGGGGTAGGCACCTTTCCACTGTGCGGACGCATCCTAAACAGATGCGTTTTCACAGTGAAACGACCTTTAAGGGCACATGATAAGCACACATTAGAGACAGATAAGTGTGGATGCAGACGCCCCTATCTGTCTCTAATGGGTACCGCTGTGCGGACGCGGTCCACCCATTCCGTTCTTAATGGGTGCCGCTGTGTGGACACAGTTTGCCACATGTGTGCTTAATGGGTGTTACTGTGCGGACACTCCGTGCTAAAAGTGGCTTAAAAAGCTGCCGCTGTGCGGATGTGTGCTTCCACATGTGTCCTTAATGGGTGTTTAAGGGCATGTGCGGAAGCACCCATACTCTTTTAGAATGTGCTTTAAAAAAAGATACAGTGGATGCTTTCACTATCATTTTACAGTGGGTGGTATCACTGTTTAAAACATCTTTTAAAGTTTTTTATTGAAGACAAAGAGTACAATACAATAATGTTAATTCACAAATTGATAGGTGCTAAGACCAATAACTTATATAAATGAATAAACAGTAAATAAGCACAACAGATGTAGGAACACCTACATACTAAAATGTGATGTGTGTGCTAGAGAGCCATATACATTAGTTCCAGCAGAAATTCAGTATATCTATATACCCATATGTATATATAGAAAACCAGTAGATCACTGTACCCATAACATGGAAGCATGTGTGTAGCTCTCTACAGGCTGCACAGAGGTTTGGTGCCACAAGGGTGAGATGGTAGGAAAGCCATATCGTTTGGGAAGCAAAAAGGTCTAGTAGGGAAACATGCAGGGATCTGAAGGTATACAGCACTGTTTTCACAAATTGCCTTAACACCAAAGGCGTTTTCGCACTATGGGGAAAATGACTTAGAATGTTTCACCCTGCACGCATCTAAGTCACTTTCCCATCTGCATTGGCAGGCAAAGAATGCATTGCAAATGCGTCTTTTACCTGCCTACATGAGGATGTGTTAGACTTAGACGCTTTCAGGGCAAATGGCCATCTAAGTCCCTCCCCCACATCCCCCCATTGGCTGCCTTGGAGCAGGGGCGGGGAGGCCTGTCCGGTGCCTTCCCTGGGCTCCCGCCTGTTGCATCAGCCAAGATCAGGCTCCTGCAGGTGGTGGGACCCCCAGCCAACACCCCCCAACTTACCCCGGGGGCACATGTGCGTGAACGGGCCTTACCTGCTAGCCACCTGGTCAACTCTGGCGTGAGTAAGCCAGCGACGCTCTGCGCCTCTGCACGCCATGATTCCTTATTGGCCAGGCACCCATGCCTGCGTAGATGGCAAGTTGAAGCCAGGCGAGTGCCCGGCCAATGAGGGACCGTGGCATGTGCAGGTGCAGAGCATCATCAACTTACTCACGCCAGAGTCAACCCGGCGGTGAGCAGTAAGGCCCGTTCACATGTGTGTGCCCTCAGGGTAGATTGGGGGTGTAGGGTGTGGGCCCCACTGGCAGCTAGGATCCTGATCTGGGCTCCTGGGGCAAGCGGAAACCAAGGGAAAAGAGGTGCCTGGGCTCTCCACCCCTGGCTCCATAGAAGCCAATGGGAGCAGCCCAGGGAAGGGGCCCAGCTGTCACGGAGGGAGAGTGTGTGAATGCTTTCCCTCTGGTACAGCGGGGAATGTGTCAGAATGAGCCAAATGCACCTGGACGGTTTCAGAGCACTTCTTTGTGCTCTGAAACCAGAACACTTGGAGGGCGCTCTGGGACAGGCTGAGGCAGCTCCGAAGGGAACCGCCGGCCCACAGGAGTGAATGCTCCATCCCTGTGTGGCCTCCACGCATTCCGGAACCCCTTGTGCGAAAAGGCCTCAGGTTTCTGTGTGCATAACTTGCTTTCAGCTGCCAGGTTGTCATAGACCCTGGAAGAAGAAAAGTTTGTTTTCTTCTTATGACTTTGCCATCACTTTGTCATATGAATTTTTGAGCCACACTTTTTTTAAAAAATGCATTGTTGGCATTGTCACTGCTTCATAATCCATCTCAGATATATCATTATTATCCCAGTGGGATCCACCATGACCTAGCTGTACTCCAACTTCCCTGCAGAGTGAGTTGCCAACGCTGGATAGCCCAAGGCATTAGATTTACACAACGTGGCAAGCATAAACATGTGCTGCACAGGAACCCTAAGCTCTCCTTGTCTGTGCTGTATTAGTGAAGTCCCAACCTGCTTGTTCCACATTTCATCATTAACCCTTGACTTCCCCCACTTTCTTAAAATCTTTCCTCAAATTTCCACAATTTTTCTGATATTCTGTGGGAGCAGCCATAACTAAGTGACACATTATCTACTTTGCATGAAGAAGGTTCAAACCCCCAGAAGGTTGGACTCCCCATAATATGACAATGACAAATTCATACCCTTGCCAAGGAAACTTCATGTGCCTATTCAGGACCTGAACTAAAGGGCCTTTTTTCTTTTTCTTTTTACCTTTATCTGCTGTTCTCATGTAAAATTGTTGTTCTCCTTGATTTACTATTCCTAATGGAGTAATAATAATGATAGACTGTTATTAAATATACAGCACTTACCTTCTAAGAATGTGAAAGGAACATTTTTGGCTAAATAGCAGAATAATTATACCCTTGTATTCAGGCAGAAAGCTTCTTTTCCTCAGACTTGCAATAAAAAAACAAAAGCAGAAAAAGGGAAGAAGATTTTGAGAAGTAAGTTTGAGCACTTCAGCGGTATGACTGATTTTTTTTTTTAACGGTACAGCTGAGAGTGGAAGGAAGGGATGCCTGCCCAGCTAATGCTGTGACTGGTGAATGAAGAGTGTAGCATGGGAGATGTGTTTGCCCCCTCTGCCATGGTTTCAGACTGGTACTAGCCCTTTGGACTCAGACCCTGGCCTGGCATCATGGTGTGCACGTGTGTGTGTGTGTGTGTGTGTGTGTGTGTGTGTGTGTGTGTGTGTGTGTTGTTTGTGCCACCAACACTAATGCACAGAGTGTGACCCATCTACATGGAGTGTGCAGGGGCATCTGTGATGTGTGCATTTGTGTGTTGCTGTGTACTTAGTGATTGGAGTTCCACACAGGTTAGTTGTTTGCGGGAGGTGTTGTGATTTATTTTAGGGGAAGGCATCTTTTGCTAGCAGGTCAGTGTATGTCGGCTGGGGAAAACGAAAGATTCTTGGCTGCCCTTGGGGTCGCTATGGGTGATGATGACCGTTTATCACTCACTTCCCAGAGGTGGCTCAGGATAGACCAGCAGGGGGAGATTTATCTTCAAGAAGATGAGTTGCTCAGGCAATGCATGGTCCAAGCCCAAGTAGTAAGAAGTCACCCCATTGCCCATTATAGAGAACATCCTCTCACTCTGGATGATGGATGACAGCCATAACAAGAGCTACCCAGCAACCACCTCAAAATCAAGCCACATGTTAGCCACCTGACAAAAAAATGGTCTGACACTGTACCCTTAGGTTCCCAGAATGCACTGTTCAACACTATAGGGCCCAGTAAGCTTCTCCTCTCCCCATGGTAACTCCATAAAGCTTAACTGAGGAACACTCAGCCCAACAGCAAAATAGTTTTCTGGGAGGCTGTGCAGCTTGGCTTGGGATGTTGATACACCCCGACTGCTGGGATTGGCGTATGGAGAGGAAGCAGGCACTCTTTCTGGATTCCTGATTCCAATGACCAAGTGTGACCTCCACTGAGGCAGAAGCAACAGCTGTTTCTTTGACCCTTGGGTTGCCTTTGCTGGACAAGCTTAGCCTGGAGCTGGCTTTGCTAGGGTGAATGTTTCCCCAATTGACAACCCAGGGTGGAGCTCAAGCTATGAGTCTACAGCACTCAAGTTCTTCCCAGCTCACAAGTTGCTCACTAAACCATGATAAAAAAATTATTGTCAACCCATCGAAACTAAGCGCACACCTCCGAACCAAGCCTCATTGTGGGTGTGTGAAGGGTGGACCTTTTGCCCCCACAGACATTGAAGCAAGAGTCAGATGGAGTTAAAAAACAGGTCCTGTGTGGCAACTGGCTGCCCCCTCAAAAGAGCCAGCCTAACCCTAGGAAAAACAATACCCTCAAACACACCCTCAGATGCTAAAAAAAGTCCTAAAAATCTTTTGCAAACAAACAAGACTTTGGCTACATAATTTTAAAATAGTCACTATGTGGCAAGCCCTCTTTTAAAAAGAAAAAAGAAAAAAAAGATAAACATCCCAAAGGAAACAGAAGAAAGAAAACCCACAGAGAGTTTTTAGAAAGCAGTCTGGTGGGGACAAAAAGAAAAGGGGTTGCCTCAGTCTTGACCCACCAGAACACCAGTTAAAGAAAACAAAAGAAGGAAATGACAGTTCTTCCCTTTCTGCAAAAGCACAAAATGGCCCCTCACTTGCTCTGCTAAGAATTTTTAAAATCCCTCCTTCAGCATTTTATTTCTGACACCCAGTTAGGTGTTGGACCAACAACTACACATACAAGTATATTTGAAAACAAGGTAGCTGATACAAACAAACAAGTAAAAAAGAAACCAAAGGGAATGGACTACAAACAAAACAAAACAAATCATACCGATCTCTGCATTTGCAGCACGAAGAGTAGCACAGAGTACAGCAGCAACATAAAACTTTTAACCTGTTTAGCTCCGCTCATGACACCACCCCAAAACTTGGACCTCACTGCCATTATCACTCCCTAGCTAAAGAGCACTGGCCAAGGTGCCGAAACTGCACAGTCTTGTGACATATACATGCAGCATACATCCCCAGCACTGTACGTGTGTGGCCACCTGTTCTTCACATGTGTAGTGAATGGAGATACAATGGCCGCTCTGTCCTCAAGAAAAAGTGCTAATCCTGGAAAACCTGCAACCAGTGCAGGGTTCTCCTCCAGCAGTTATAAACACTTCCCAGTGGGAAAACAGTGGGACTACATGTGACAGCCCTATCACAGTAGTGCCATAATGGTGCTATATTCCCCTCATATGGACAGGGCCTTGGTTTGTGAGCCTTCCTGTATTTCAAACACTGGCGTGACTTGCCCACAAGCCATGCAAACCTGGGTGTTTCTGTTGTAACCAATTTGAATCTAGTCTGGTTTGGCATACCTCTGTTGTTCCATACTTAGCCAGAACTTCACTCTAAGAAATGAAACGGGCACCAGCGTTCCTTTCTTTGACCTATATCTTCCAGAACTACATCAGCAGCACATTGAAGCCTTTTAGGCCATCTAGGTGTCAGCAAAATACATTTGGATTATTGTGGATGGGCTTGCCTCTTTCCTTTGAGCACTGAATAAGGGGCATAGACGCTTCATAACTGTTGCATGAAGGTGTCAATCCCTGATTTAAAAAACACCAATAGGCATTCTAACGGAGAAATAATGATGTCAAATGTAGAGCCTATTTGCACTCATCTGATGGAGTAGTTCTGTTTGTTGGACAGGCATGTCCATATTGCACCTGCAGGGTCACCATTGGCCTGGAATAGGATAACACTCCACACACCAGGAATGGCTGGATCACTCCTAGATGCCGCATCTGTACCCTCTTCTGGGTGTGGCATGGGTGAGGCAAGTGAGTATGGCTGTGTGACTGTAGTTACACCATTGCACGCAGCACTCAGATCACCATGGCCATTTCTGAGCATGCACTGGATGTCACCTTGTGTTCCTTTGGTGGTCTGGCAGTCCTCGCCTGGCCATTTGCACTACGAGTGATACTGGCCAGGTTTGGGACTAATTTAGTGCTTGTCATATGAAGGGTCACTACTTTGCTAGATCCTTGCTCACCTGGTATGGCATTCTATGCAACTGATGAGCAAGAGAGTTAGGTTTGACAAGGGGAAGTATTTTTTTCACCCAGAGGGACATCAGTCCATGGAATTTACTGCTAAAAGAGGTGGTGTTAGCAATCTGTCTAGGATGGAGAGGCAGGCTGGGTGCCTTAAAAGATCATTTATGTATTCATTCATTCATTTTGTTTGTTTTTCTATCCTGCCCTATACCCAGAGGTTTCAGGGCAGATTACAATATTGTAAAAATCTTAGACAGGTCCCTGCCCTCAGTCTGACAACCTAAAGAGACAAGATACAAAAGGAAAAAGGAGTTGAGAGCAGCTGAAGATTTTGCCTTTGCCTTCTTGGAAATGCCTAGAAGCAATTGTTAGGTCTCTGTGTGAGACAGAATGATGAATTAGATGAGCTGTGGCTTGAGCCACAACTATGAGTTGTAATTCAAATTTTTTTCCAATTGTTTCTTAGCAGTCTTATATTACTACTAATTCTACTATGTAGTACCTAATGCTGTTATTTGACCTTAGATTGAATGACTGCAAAGGTAAATGGTACTGCAGTAATTCTGCTGCTCTTATTTTTTTGTTGCCATACAATTTTCATTATTCTTTGAAGCATATAGGTGAGAATGATCTCATTCTGAATCCTCAGGATGTTGTCACAAGGATATTAACAGAACTTACCTCTTTGCCTGCTTTATTCTCTTTCATTATCTGGCACACAGATTGCAGGATTTTTTTAAAAAAAATGTCCTCCAGTGCCAACACTAGAAATGACATAAGACTTTCAAGAATAGATGAAAACTGATTGGCTTAAAGTGAGCTAATGGTTTAATGAAAGACACGAGGAGCACACAAATCTGTGTCCAAAGCATCTACTGGTGTCATCTATAGTTGGGCTATATCCCGCCAACCTCATTCAAAGAGAACAGCAGTCATGGTCCACCAACCCATCACATCTCAGTTTCAAATGAAAACAGAATTGTGATTCGCATTGCACTTTGGTTTCAGTGCATTTGTGCTATGCTTGATGACCTCCCCCCATCAGACCCTGTGTTCTATCAGAGTGAGTTACAGCATTTCATCTTCTCCCACCAGGGCCCCATCTGTTTAAAAGAGTGATGACATCCCTGCTCCGCATGACGTTGGCACCTCAACCTGCATTAAGCCTTCTGTTTCATCAGGTACCTGAAGTCGTCATGGTACCAGATGGTCTTGGATGCAGATGACTTCATCCCCTTTCAGAACAAAGTCATTTTGCAAGGAGCATTATGGGAACACACTGGGCCTTTAAGAAGACCACAGGAAACACTATGTCAGAAAATACAGTCAGTTGTCAAAATAATACAAATATAATTCTTTTCTGGAAAATGCTTAAATGTACCATAATCAATATTTATGACACTACACTGCATATACTGTAACGTTCACATAATATGTTCATTTTGTTCTTGGCTTTTAATGTTGTAACACACCCTGAGACCTTCAGGTATAGGGCAGGAACAAACAAACAAACAAACAAACAAACACATAAATAAATAAATAAATAAATAAATAAATAAATAAATAAATAAAT
>MTQE01000401.1:12991134-13033241 GCA_014337955.1 Aspidoscelis marmoratus | reverse complement strand
TGTTGTTGTTTAGAAAAAGAATTTACTGATACATTTTTCACATGTTCTTTCTTGGAGGACTGTCCATCTGCACGATGCCAGTGGCCGACATACTCCCTGGCATGAAAATGGTGCTGGGAAGCATGCTAAGGGGAGATTGCTTTGAAGGGGCATATGGAACCCAACACCATTTTGCCTGGCTTCTGGAAACAGACCCAGAAATGGGCCATTTCTGCACATCAAAGGTTGGGAACTTTCTTTCCTGGCCACAAAAGTTGGATTGGGCTGGGCCAGGTCATGTCAGGGTGTAGCAGGCAGCCCATTGACTGCTACTCTGATGATTGGCTCCTTTGACACACACCAACATACACCATGCAGATATTGCTATAGAGTTAAAACCAACCACAGATCCAGCATCCCTATTCATGCTCTTTCCTTATGCCTGAATGGATGTGCCCTCTGGAGCAAGAGTGAAGGACCTTATAGGTTTCCTCTCACACACACGTATCAAAACAGGGAAAGGAAAGGAGGCCCATCTGAGAAGGCAAATGAAGTGGAGTTATCCCAGATATTATGACAAAACAGCCAAAACAGTTCCATTCACCCACAAGGGCTGTGGTCACACTTAAGGTTTGATCCATCTTCAGTCCACTTTCAGGCTGCGTTCCCACTCATGCTAAAAAAAAGTTTGTAAAAACGAGAAAACAAAACCAGTTGCAAACGCACATCTGGCAATCGCAATCAACCCTGAATTGTGTCCCCACAGAAAACATTTCCAAAAAAGCGCATTGGGGAAAGCAATTATTTTTCCTCCCTACCCTTTGCGACCCCTTATAAAAATATTCCTCCCAAAAGGGAGCAGGTGGTCAAGAATTTTAAAAATCTTTCCAAACAAGTGGCAGAGGGTAGAAGCAGGCGCTGCCGAAGCCTTCCCTGCCCACTCTGGGGCTCATCTTGTGGAGATGTGAAAAAGCAAAATTCTTTCAGCAGAAAAAGGAGAAAGTTAGGGGAACAATGAGTGGGAAATGAAATATTGGGTTTTTTCCCAATGACCGCCCGTAATCCGGATCTAAGATGATCTGGATCTGAGGAATGGGTCCTTCAACTAACCCAGATCTAGCAGATTCGGATTAAGGCAGGTACCCAATGCTTCCCCTGGCCAGTGCAGCACCCAACAGCAATGGGTGCTAGCCTGCCGCAGTGAAAATGCTGGAGCACCCATGTGGCAAATCCGGATCGACCCATGTGGGGCCCGTCTATCACCTCAGATTTTTGGGGTGACAGGGGGTGCAATCTCCATAGACGCTCTGGAGATTCTTCGAGGACTCTCCAAAGTGGCTCCGGAGAATCTCCGGAGCTTTGTCATAAGCTCCAGAGATTCTTTGGAGTGATCTGCCACAAACTTCGAAGATTCTTCAGAGACTTTAACAAAGGTCCGTAGGATTGGCATTGCTCTCGCAGTGGAGACGTGCTCCGTATAATCTGGATTTGATGCCTGAAGACCCCATTGTAGATCCCTTTAATGGGGTCTACAGGAAATCCGGATTATATTCAATCTGGAGTTTCCTAAAACTGGTGGAAACAAATGTGGCTTTAAGGGGGTTTGCAGTGGAAATGGAGTCTTCCTGCTCTGAGCCTAATGGGTCCTTAAAGGGTACTTAGTGCTAGTGCCCCCCCCACACACACAGTTATCAGTGTGGAGTGGGTGAATTGTTACTTGTTATCAGTGAGTGTGAAGTGGCTGAAAATGAAACTGTTGTATGAAGTGCTCTGCTTTAGGCTTTCTGGAACTTTAAAAATCCAGCAAGGGGCTATCCTGCAGGGAGAAACCCCACCTATTTCATGACAGATTTTTCCCAAAAGATTAAAGAAAAAGCATTTTAACAGCAAAAACGGGAAAAAACACCTGAACTGAATTGGTAAGGGGAAAAAGAACGTCCAGATCGTTTTGAAATCACTTTTTAGCATGAGTGGGAAAGCAGGCTTAGAATGAGAGAACACACCAGCAAAGTGACAAGCTGTTTTCTTTCAGTGTTAAATAACTCAGAAAATTCAGCTTTGGGAAATGTGGAAAGAAAATTACTGGTAACTTTGCTGATGTATTCTCTCGCTCTGAAGGTGGACTGAAGCTGGATTAAACCTGAGGCGTGACCACAGCCCTTGGTGGAATCCTAAGTGTGGCAGAAGTACCCAGACCTAAAAAATGCCCCTCTCCCCCAAAAGAACTAGCTGGATCATTTTTAGTGGGTACAGAATTGCAGCTACATGTTAATGGGGAAAAAATAGAGGGAAGAATGGAAGGCTGAAAAACTAAAGTGATTTGGATACAAGTGTACTACAAAGCATCCTACCCCCTCCCTTTGTGCAGGCCACTCACCATTAAAGATGTACCAGGGATCCTATAGCCAGGTGTACTACAATCTGCAAATGGATCTTCATGCCTGGTTTGCACAATAAAAAACCGGAAGGTGCACGTGTCGCTACGGAAGGGTACGGAGCAGCAATCGACTCCCCCCATAGTAAAAAAGGCCCACAAAAAAGCTAAGCATCCTGTTGCCCACCCACCCAGCTGACCTCCCTTCTTCCCCCAATACAGAGGGGACTGCAGCAGAGAGGTGAAGCAAACCGGTTGGAAACGAGGCAACGGCAAACCACTTCTGCACCTCTGCCAAGAAAGCTGCACGAAGACGCCCATGCAGTCAGCCGGGAGTTGGCCACGACTCGGTGGTACCCGACGACCTCACCTTCCCGTTTCGGATTTCTTCCTCGCGCCCCTAACACCGAGTTGCACGCGCGTCCCCTGGTCCTTACCCCCAGTCGTGCATGCCCAGGCCAACCTCCCTCGCTTTCTTCCACAAACCCAAACTTCGCCTCTAGCTGCGCTTGTGCAAGCGGGCACACGCCCACACCCTCGCCCGCTGCGACTTTCTCCTCATCTTTCCCCTCTCCCTCTTCCTCCTCCTCCTCCTCCCGCCCCCTGCAGCCAGAGGAGGGGTCGGGCGAGAAGCGCGCGCCCGCCTCCTGCCTACCTGCCTCCCCGCACCTCTTGCAACTGGCTTTTCCAGCTGCGAGCGCCCTACTCCTCCTGCTTGCACGGCTTCTGCGGGCGCCTTCCCGTTGCTGGGAACGGCAGCCAGCGCCATGCGTCTCGCCGAGCCGGCGGAGAGTTTTGGGTTGACAGAGGAGGAGCCAGCCGGGCAACGAGAGAGCCGGTGAATCGCGGGGAAGAGAGAGAACTTCTTGCACGTCTGAACTCTCTCCCGCTGCCCGCAGCGACCCTCAGGTAAGTCTCTCCGGGGCGTGAAGGAACCGGGATGTAGCAGTGAACGTCTATTATTGCTATCGATATGCTTATTGATTGCCTATCAGATATTCCCACACCGGGACGTGGTACTCTGTGAGACTTCACGTGCACTGGGGGTCGGTTGTGGGAACGTGAAGCCAGGGTTTAGGTTTCTCGGAATCGAGAGCTGGGCATAAAGGAGGCGATGAGCCTTTCATACCAGGGCAAACTCTGAGGCCAAGAGGAAGACCTGCAAGCTGGTACATGCTTCAGCTTTGCTCTGTCAAAACTTTGGAAACTCGCCGGGGAAGGCAGGTCGCTTTTTCCACGCGGGCAAATGCATGAATATCAGCAGTCCAGAATACTGTGTGTGCACCACTTCAGTTGCTGGCTTTAAGGTGTGGCTCTCTTCCGTTTGCGTGTGTGTGTGTGTGAGAGAGAGAGAAATAAATTTATTTTTGGCCCTTATATTAGAGAACGAGTCTTGGTTGCAGAGTTAAACTTTATATGCCAGTTTTAAAAGAGGTGAGGATTTATATTGTTACAAAGCACAGTTAGTTAGCTCTTGGCTCAACTCTCTAAAGTGCTTTTAAGTTCCTTTAACTTTTTTATTTTGTTAATTCTTATTTCAGTGCATCATATGAGACCAGTTTTTTATTCTGATGAATCTTGGCAACACAGTAGGGTTTTCCCACAATATTAAAGGACCCAGAGGGAGCAGTGTGGTGGCAGGGGCTACTGGAACTGAAGGGTTTTTTTTCTAGATAAATGTGGTTAGGATTAGCTGCAGGGAGATGAAAGGTAGACAGAAACCCTACATGTAAAATAAAAGCCTCATTTTTTTCAGTCTGCCATCTGCTACATTGGCATACAATCTCTGGCAGGTATTCAGGACAGCTGTAAAGTATGTCCAACATCTTGAACAAGCATTAAATATTATTATTAATTTTTTTTTAAAAAAAATCAAATAGAGTGTTGCAACTTTTTTATTTGTATTTAATTCCTATCTGCTCACCCCACCTGTTCTGGTAACCTATGGAAGTATATTGTTTCAACGAATGTTGTGTCCAACTTCTTTAAGTTAAGGCTTTAAAGGTGTTTCAAAAGGTCTGGAACCTTATCAGTCATATAAATCAATGAGCTTAAGCTGCTGATTAGAGTGGAGCCAATTCCTCTTCTCCGTATCCTTATAATCCAAGCAGGAAGAATATTCAGGGCTGCCCATGCTTTGTGCAAATTTCTCTAAGAATTTACTGTAGTAGTACCTTCACAATGACTACTTGTTGAATGGAAATATTCTGGGGGGGGAATGCGGATGTGGGTAATTAAATCACACAAAAAACATGATGGCTACATGTTTCTAGATGCATGATACAGATGACAAGCTGTTTGAGCTAACTTAATTCATTAACATTTTTTCAATTATTGCGCAAGCGCTGGTAATGTTCCGTTGGAACTGCAGCTTCACATGAAGTAGTGCCAGAACAGGCAAGCTGGGGAGAATTTTTCCTGCCACAAATAGTTTACTCTGTTCTGCACAAGGAGATAAAGATGTTCCCTCCTGCACGCTCAACGTTAGTTGTAGCCGGTGGTTCTCTGGTTGAGTGAAGTATAGAGCAAAGGCCTGTGACAGGTCCCAAGGTGCATACAATGATGGTGGTGCTTGTGGGTCTGTTAATAATAGAGTCTGCTGTGGCTGTGAGTCCCTAAGGAAACGGAAGCTGTGGTAGATGCTGCTGCTCTTAGGATTCACAGGACAAGGAGAAATAGTTGACAGAGGTGGGGAATGGTCAAGAGTTCTCAGAACAAAGGTAACATAGAAAGGTAATATACAAGCAGGAGTTATCAGATAATTAACCTCCTTGGGACTTAGGAGGCCGAATGTCAAAGGCCAGAGGGACAAAGAGCAGTTGCTCAATAACATCTGTTTTTGGACAGTGTGATATTTCAGATGAAAACAGTGTTTAGTGCTGGGATCCCCCTGGGGGGGCATAGCCCAAAAGTATCAGAAATACCAGGGCCATAGATAATTTCATCATCCAACAGATTTAAGGGAAAGGAAGATGCACAAGGCTGAAGTTTGCTGGTTAAACGGGATGGAGGTGAATGAGATGGTCAGTAAGGTGCTGAGGGTTTCATTTCACCCCCTTTTCGTCCTCTCACTCTTCATATCTCAGCCAGTCATACTATAAACGGAACAGCACTTGCATCTGGGATAGCTGTGCTTTTCCTATTCAAGTGTTACCTGGGCTCTGGACTGCCTCCAGGCTTCCTCATTTGATCCAATTCCTTCTTTTGAGTTAGCTGTGCCCAGTGAAGATATGGGAAAGGAGCCCTATAGGAGTTCTTTTGTAGGTTGAATAGCTTATCTGCCTGAAGCAGGTGTTGCCCTGAAATTTGTACTTTATGTGAGGAATAAAGTATGAATTTCAGCTTATTTCTGAAGTGCTCATGAAAATTAAGGATTCTAAATAACAGTTGGCTTCAGTGAAAATTTCCTTATCTTATTTCCCCTTTTGTAAGGGAACTGTCCCTCCATATTTATTTAAGATCTTTCTATACTAGCCTTCATGGTAGTCACAGGGCAGATAACAAGTCCCCATGCACTATATAGTCTGAAACGAATCCGAATTCAGCAAGGAGCATCCCCATGCAAAGCCCCCAAACTGGGCTACATGCGGACAGAACTGCAATCAAAGCCCACATTAACCTCCAAGTTGTGGGGTGAGGGCAGATATTTTTATCAGGAGTTTTTAAAATAAGTTGCCACGTGCTACTAGAGAGGGCAGTTGGCCATTGAGGACTTCCATTGTCTGCTGCAAAGTTTTTGAGCCACCCAATAAACTCCTGGGAAAAAGAAATGACCAGAGGGGAGTGTCATTGGCAAACCATCCAAATTCCAAATGGGTTCTAGACCTCAAAAGGTTGGCAACGCCTGTGTTAGACTGCCATAACGCCATGCAGGATCCTATCTGTTCTTTGAAAGCATGCTGCTTGACTCTTTGCTTTAGCTACACTTTCCCAAGCTGCTTGATTCTCATAGTAGTCCATGTAATAATTTAGGCTGAGAAAGCACCAGTGAGAGACATGCCCCAAGGCTTCTCTGGAACTCTTATAGCTGAGCAAGGATTTCAAACTGATATTTCCTCCATGGCAGCCGCTCCCGCTGACTGTTCTGCTAAGCTGCTTATTTCCCTTGAAAATGTAGGCCAGGCCCATAGGTTATTTTCAGCAAAGAAGTGAGAGTTGTGTATGTGTATACGTGTGTGTGTGTACCTCACCTACATATCACATGATGGTGTGTACATGTAAAATGTACATTGTAGTCTAAATTCCTTCCCTCAGTCTGTGAGTGTATCCTTGGTCCCATTTCTTCATGCAGGAGCTCATAGGTAGAGCACAGATATTAGCGACCATATGCAGTACTGCCATGGAACGTGTGAATAAAGCCTGCAACTTACAAGAATTCCTCTTTGGGTGTTTTTCCACTGCAGCCCTTAGATCTGGATCTAAGAAGATCCGGATCAAAGGAATGGGTACATTTCTTAATCCGGATCTAGTAGATTCGGATTAAGGGAAGCACCCAGTGTGTTTCCACAGGAGGTGTAGCACCCATTAGGAATGGGTGCTACCCCCCCTGCTGTGGAAACAGCTTTGCACCCATCTGGGGAATCTGGATCGACCCACAAGGGGTCAGTCCATTACCCCAGATGTTTTTGGGGGGCGTGTGTGTGTGTGTGTGCAGTCTTTGAAGCAACTTCGAAATGATTTTGAAGTGACTTCGAAGCATGAGCTCAACTTTCATGTGAAAGTGAATGTGAAGTCAACTTCGAAGTGACTTCGAAGTGACTTCGAAGCCAATGTTGGGGGGGTGTCCCACAGGTGCATCCCCTCCCCCTAGCCTCCTTTGGACCCCATTGCCTGTTTCCAGTGGAAACAGGCTCTCTTTAATCCGGACTTTCTGGGAGAAGACCCCATTGTAGACCCCTTTAATGGGGTCTACAGAAAATCTGGATTAGATCCGGATTTCCCCAATGGCAGTAGAAACAATTGGGTCCCACATGGGTGCCATAGTGGAAATGGGGTCATCCAGCTCACACCCAAATGGGTCCTAAATGGGTGCAAAAATGGGTACTTTTGACAGTGGAAAAACACTCTTTGTCTCCCTGTTGTTTGGTGCCATCAACTCATGACTAACTCCTGGTTGACAGCATGGGCAACCAGTGTTTTTGGAAGAGATACAAAAGTAGTGTGCAGTTGTCCACCCAAAATGGCTGACCTTCTAAATTAGTGGTTGTCCCCTTAAAATGGCTGAAAACCTAACTGACATCTAATTTTAATAGTTAATTTGAACCTAACTTCTGAAGTTAGAAGCAGTTTAGCAGAGAAGCACTTCTCTGGTAAACTGCTTCTAAACATTGTACCAGCTTTGGTTAGCTTTTTAACTGGCAAACTTCAGAAGCTGTTTGCCAGCGATCAGGGAGCAGGAGTAGAATAAGGGTTGCAGGAAGAGGCTCATGGGACAGGAAGGGCTAGATGACCCCCCCCCCATCGCTGCATCTTTACCTGTCAAACTGGAGGTGATCAGTTCTTTTACATTTGCCCAGCGATCAGATCACGGAGAGAAGAGGCTTACTTCTGTTTGATCATTGTTTAAAAATGGCCAGCAGTTGTGATCCCCAATGCAAATGGTGAATGGTGAACACAGGATGTGAAACCCCACCTCCTAATGATACCAGATCTATCCCCTCCCCAAATAGCCTGAGAGCGTCCCCATACACAGACACGGCCCCCCAAAATGATGCGGACTTCACTCCCAAACCATGCTGAGAACAGTTTTTTAGGAGACTAAATTTAGCGTGGATTTGGGCGATTTGGTCTACATGTAGCTCTGTTTGGGGGGGGTTGCATGGGGACACCCCTTGCTGAATTCAGATTCGATTCGGAGTTTATAGTGCATGGGGACATAACCTAAGGGCATTTGCTTGAATTTGGAATTCTTTGGGAAGGGGTTTCTGAATTAGCTTAAGAACTTGTCATACGCATGTGCCATTAGGTTTGTTAAAATACATGAGTTGAGTTGAAGGAGGACTTTTGTTGTCTTTAAATGAAACTGGAGAAGTTGTGTGGGAGATTAGGGGTGTTTTTCCACTGTCACTAGAAGTACCCATTAAGTACCCATTAATGGGTACAAAAATGCCATTACATACCCATTAATGGGTACTTAATGGGTACTTTTAGTGACAGTGGAAAAACACCCTATGATTCTCATTTTCTGCCCACTGTGGTTAAAGGATCATAAGTACAGCATCTAGCAACAGAAAATGTTCAGCTTCAAGTCCCAACTGTATGAATGCAGATTTGCAGTATTACCATGGCCAGATACGGGCTCATCAAGAATCGCAAGCCCAGCATCTCTGTGGGCATGGAGAACTTGTTGCACAGTTCTTTGGATTCTCGCCACAAAATACATCCACAATTCAGCAACATTTTTGCATATGGTAAATGCAAAACCGCTTAGGTGAATTTGGCAGCCTCCCATAAAGAAGGCCTTGCTTTCCTACTTCAGAGGGTTTTTTTTCTTTCTTCAAGCTAAGGCTTTTGTTTGGATGAGATATAGTTGTAGAAGATGATCAGATGTGTTGGCAAAGTAAACAAGCATTATTCTTATGAAAACCTGCGGGGGGGGGGATAAGAAATAGTTTTCACACACCTGGAATTTAATAGTTGCTGAAGGCAAGAAATGTATTTTACATTGTGCTGTCTTGTCAACAGCTGTTGGCTCTAATGCATAGCACACAGGATCATTCATGCCAACCTGGCTACAGATGTGGTGTTGTTGCGACTTTTTAAATCTTTACCTCCTTAAATATTTTCATTATATGTGCAAGTACACATTCATGATATATCTCCATACCAGCATAGCAGAAGGTACATTGTAGCTTCATTGAGGCACGGACATAATAGGATTAAAAACAGCAGCTTTCTTGAAAAGTGGGTGCTATTGTTCTCTTGGAAAGAAACTCAATTTTGCTGATCAAGCAGGCTTTTCCCATTGTCTTGTGGCTTTTCTAAGGGGATGGAATGGGAGGATAAACCCCACACAGCAAGCAAGTTTTCCCTTCCTGGTACTTAAAAAGAAGAGACAACAAAAATGCAAAAATAGTTTAACTATTTTGAAGCACTAATAGGTGAACAGACTGGAATGAGAAGGCCAGTGGTGGCCTTCGGATCATGGCCAACAGCATGGCAGGGTTAAGGCAAGGCTCCAGCTGGAAAGCCCCTCTCTGATCTCATGGAACTGTGTTTTAGGCTGTGAATAAGACACAGTAAAGAAGAAGAAAAAGAAGAAGAGGCTCAGACAAGGCTCCAAGGTGGGATTATTCTCACACCAGTCTGCCACTTCCCCTTCTCATGAACAATGTGCTAGAAAAAGTGGATTAGAGAAGGCTTGGGGACATGAGGGCCTCTCTCTCATTCTGAGGCACCTTTTTTGTTATGTCTGAACACAACCTAAGCAAGCCTAATGCTAGGAATAGTGCCACACTGATCTGGAAGTAATCCTAGTAACCCTTCAACTGTTTCAGCAAGCAAGCCTGGCAAGATGGGGGATGTAGTCTAGCTTCACTTCTGGAGCATCATCTGTCATTATAGGTAATTAGATCAAGAAAAAAACTATTTGATGTCCATACGTGCAAGTACTCTTAACAATTAGAAGTGCGAGCATAAGGTTTCTGATTCGAATTATACATTGGACATGAAAGTGGTTGAGTTGCCATGTGGAAGCTGCTGTTCTGTTAATTATCTTTTGGGGTGTCTTCTTAGGTTTTGTAGATTTTCATTTGTTTTTATATGTTTTGTGACCTGCTTGAGTTCATGAACAATGTACAAATAAGCAAATAACCTATGTGAAATGCATAATATCAGAAGAGACAGCACAAAACTGTCTACCTGCTTTGTGTCACAAACTGGCTGCTGAGCTTTTGTGATGGTTTACTTTGGGCCTGGCACTGTTTCTGTGAAGGCCACTCAGGCTGTGATCAAACTTGACAAAATGAACATCTCTGAGGCACCTTAGAGAGGTTTTGTGGTGGGATTGCTCACTAATCAGTCTGCGTTTCCCACTCTCTTGAACATCCCCATTACAACCTTATTTCGATTTCAAACCATTTTCAATCCTGGCAGACCCCACGTCAGTTTGGCTTAACACGCTTTCCACATGTTAAATCGCCCCAAAGTGTTGTAAATGTTAATCCTCATTTCAACAGGTCTCACTCCGGTTCGTACGCTTGAAACGTTTTACATTTTTTACTGTGGGGACTATACAGTGTTAAGGGATGAGAATCTGTGTTTAGGGTTTCCGTCCCCCAATAGCTTGCTTCCAAAGATAGTGATTTCATTGAAAAAAATCCACCGCTCAAAACAGCCACTATAAAAATCCACTCCTTAAAGCTACACTATAGTGATCTACCCACTTCGCACCTTATAACAATGTTGCAAATTTGTGCAATTCTGAAAGTTCTGACCTTTAGAAAGGGAAAGAGTAGGAGGAAAGCAGCTGGAGGTTCTGTTTTAAAGGCTGTGGCTGTGAAGGGGGCTTGAGTTGCAGCTGCTGCTGCATGCCCTGAGCAATGAGGAGAGGAGGGGAAATAATTGCTGGCTGTCCGCTGCCATTTTTCTTCCATCCAGGCAAGCAGCAGCCACCCAGCTAGGCTCCCTGAAGGGGTCTCTTATGGGTGGCGCATTCATGCCAGGAGAAAGAGGGCAGGGTAGCCCTGAAAAGCGGCTTTTGAAAAGTAGCCACTTGAGTCCTCCCTTGAGTCACGTATGCCATGTACGATCCTTAGAATCCGGATCGCATGTGATTAAGCTGAAAGTAATGGGAACAGGCAAATTCGCGTTTGCATCCGATTCTGTTATTTCGGTTTAAGGAAACTGGATTAAGCTTATAATGGGGATGCGCCCTTTATGTTAGAAAAAGTGAACTAGAGAAGGTCTGAGGGTCACACACTGCTGTCTCTGAACTACTCCTTTTGTTATATCAGAACACAACCTCAATTAACAGGGTCCCAAATATGTTTCTTCTTATGCAGCTTTTTGTATAAACAGTACCTCATTTCCTGTTAATAGTTTTGTGCTGGGAATACTTGGGAGCTTCGTCAGAGCAGGGGTGAGGCATGTACCATCTCAATAAGTGTGTCCTGGGTCTTCATGGTAGAGTGTAGGTTTTGCGTGCAGCCCCTGATTCATTCCTTGATATCTTCAGTATGCTGACTACCTGTAGTAACGCCCCAATTTGAACCACTGAAGACTGAAGCATAGTTCAGGAAGATGCTAATAAGGCTCCCAATAGGCTTCTCCACTGCTCATTTCAATACATAGCTGTACAAATTATGTACATTATAAGTAGTTCTTACCTTTACATTGTGTCACATATGTACGCTTAGTAGCAGGAGGAGTCTGGGAAAAGCATTGCAGGCAGTTGTGAAAAGCTGACTCATAAATGCTTGTGGGTTGGGAAAATGAGGAGGACAGGAAACAGATGACAGGTACTTGGATCTTTTTTAAAAAAAAAACAGATTGCAAAAAAAAAAGGTTATACACGCTTTATGATTTTCTTTAGAGTGGCCCAAAAGTTTCTTGTGAAAATTTCTGCAAAGGTAGAAGCTAGAAGCACTTGAATGGTAGATCTTCTGTTAATGTCATTCTAGTTTTGTATTTTAAAGACTGTCATATTTAAAGCCTGAATATTTTGTAGGTTTGGAGCATCAAACAAAAACAAAGCAAGACAGAATGAATGGTTGTATTTATGCATGAACCTAGAGGCATTTTATTATATTTTGTCTACTTTTATCATTCTAACAGTGTCCCCTTTAGCAGTATTATTTCCGCACAGTCGTGCTGTGTCTCTTGAGATGTTCTTCACCTGTTTCATTTGTGTTCTAAGATCCTTTGTGGTGCTACTTACTGTTGGAAGATAAAAAAGTCACTTTTGAAGATCTTGAAATGGCAAGCATTTCTGTGCCATAAGGCCTGATTGTTCCTCTTTTTTAACACCGGAGAGAATTTAGATGTGGAAATTAGGCAAGGCAAGCCAAAGATGTATTTTATCAAAGAGAAGAGGAGGAAAGGCTTATAATGCTAAGAGATTATATGGAAACTACATAAACTCCAGAGTATTTTAAAGACTGTCATATTTAAAGCCTGAGTCCAGTGAATTAGTTACTTTAGTAATGTGCATTGACCACCAATTTGGATGCACAGTCAGAAGGTTCTCATACTGCCACTGTCATTTCTTCTCTGCCCTGTGATCTCCATCAGCCTACTAGGCTAGCTGAACAAGCCATCTGAGCTAGTACAAGGCACTTTTGTATGGGCCTAGGGGACATCCCAGGGGTGCTCCAGCTCAGGGCATCTACACACTGGGGAGCTGCTTCCATCTCATAGCAGCTCTGGGCATGCATGGCCACCCCCATCTTTGACACCTGTGGAGTCTATAGCTCTCCTAGTGCAGCCCCAGATGCAGCATTTGCACTGCTTTCCGTGCGGAGGCTGCACGGGGCAGGACAGGGTGGCTTCACAGTCATGTGCTGCATCACCTGGTAGCCAAAGCAACAGCTAGCCATGCCAACACCAATGTTCACACTTATCCTGCTGCAGGTTTGGGACAGGGCCAGTGCCTGGAATGCAGCCTCCATCCCTGGTCTTAACTTCCCTGGGACAGCACCCACCCCAATCCATTTCTCCATCCGGCCCTGCCGCCGCCACCCCGCGCATGTGCATACGCAGGGGGCCTCCAAGAATCTGTCTGTGTTTGAGACAGATTATTTTTAAAAACTGTTCCGCTAGAAAACGGATCTTTTAGATCTGTTTTCGGCCGCATGTGCAGAAAGGCCCTGAGTCCTCAGCTTTGAAGAGAGAGTAGGGTGATGCATGAAGTGTGTGGATGTGACCTGCTCCATCCTGTTATGCATTGAAATGGCCAGATTACTTGAGCAGGTAGATGAGGATGGTAATTTTAATTATTAAGGTATAGGTAAAGAGACACTGTAAACGACTTCAGAATTTTTATTAAATAGGAAGCAGGCTATTAAAGTTTTAAATAGACAGATAGATGAGTAAATAAAAAAGATGTGGTAATGTTTTTCTGTTTCATTCTTGAGAGGATTTACTACCTTCTGCATGAAAAGTGGCCTACTCACTACTGAACTCAATTCAAGGTGCTGATAAAAAAAAATCAAGATGCTCATGTTGAGTCTAAATGTCTTGGACTCAAAACTCTCTGAAGGACTACCATCTGCTCTATAGAACTGACTGAGAAATAAACTCCCAGGGAAGGTCTTCCCAGGGAAGGTCCTCCAGAGGTTTTCCACACCTTTACCAACCTTTACTCAAGGCTCACTGGCAGTGTCTGGTGGTGCAACCATTCACATGTCTTCCAGCTCACTGCGTGCGGTGAGTGGTGAGAGTGTCATCTGTGCAGGTGTGGCCGTATTGCCAGTCCTGGTTGATTGCTGGCTGCTGCCGCAATCATACAAGTCTCTGTGAGCTGGCGCTGCAGCAGTAGGCAGGCCAGGGACCTATCCAAGCGGCATTGGGGCAACTCACCCCAACACGTTGCCAGGATCAATCTCACCCCTCTGCCTTGGCCTGCAGGCACATCATAGAACATGTGATGCAGCTGGCGGTGTCCAATTGCAGCAGCGAGGAGATGGGACTTCTGGCGTTTGAGAAGGAGGTGGGGGCTGGTCAATGGCAGGACCATTCACATTCCTGGCCGATATGGGACGTTTTGGGGAAGCATCCCTCCCGGCAACTGTGAATGGTCCTCCTGTACCTAGCACTGACCAACAGTCAGGTAAGTGCAGAAAATGTATGCTCCCACATGGAGCATATGCACTACAAGGAGACATTTCTGTTCCAGAAGCATCTCTACATGTGCTGGAGTGTCCCCTGGACAGGTAGCTGTGGAGCAGCTATGCTAGCCACATGGGTAGCACAGCCCTGCACACTCTATTTGCACCTCTTCTGGGTGAATGGAGCATGGGGCGGCACAACTATGGCCGTGTTCCACATCACCTGGTTGCCATGATGAGGCAATCGTACTTGCCTACTGCTTGGGGAAGTCACGGGTACACTGATGCATCCTAGTACTTAGTCAGCCTTCACACCTTGTGGAAACTATGGCAACAGGCTGCTGGACAAGATTGTCCACCCACTGATCTGAGCCATCAAGGCATTTCTTGTGTTCTGATGCCATTATATCTAGGTAAGTCACATTTTTCTCATGGAAGCTTCTGGTTAATGAAATCTTCCTCTACACTATATACTTCCATACTAAAAGAGTTTATTTTAAATGTGCTTGATGCTTCTCAATCACTTTGGGGGGGGGGTGTTTAATGTATTGCAGCCTTTGAACTGTTTTTATTCATATTGGCTTTCTTATCTACCTTGGGAAAGTTTGGAGAAGGATGGGCTATGTACAAAATCAGTAACTGAATTTGGTCTTTCCCACATTTACCTTAGGTGGGCTCCCCCAGTGAGAAGCTGGAGTGATTGACCAGCTGAATGAATCCATCTGCCCTGGAACAAGGCCGGCTACATTTGTACAACTGTTTCAATTCAGCCCCTATGTCAACTCCGGTACTTACACAAGTTTTGGAGCCAGACTCCAAAGCTGCAACATCCAGGAATCAAAGTTCCTGGCCTCATAACCTTCAGAAGACCTATTTATCCCCTGGATAAAGAGAACATGGAGACATGTGGCTTCTGCTCTGCTCCGTGGTCTTGTTAAACAGGCACTGGACTACCTGTAGGCATTTTTAAAAAGAGGCAATTTCGCACTTCCCTTCCAGTCTGCTGGTCAGGAAAGGAGCACAATAAGCCAATGCTGACTAGTCCTCACACTTGTGATCACAACAAGATCCTGGGCTGTGAGTAGCTATGATCATATCATCTAAGCATGCCCAACAGTAGGTTTCTGGCCTGGGTTAAGCTGGAGTAATACAGGAGTGGAGGGACCATTAGATGCTTATTGTCAATCCTGGCAAGCAAATAGGTAAAAACAGAGTGATGACACTTCTGCTTGCAGTTGTCTGCTCTCTAATTTGCTAATTTATCTATTTATCCCTCTTTACTGCCATGGGGCAAAGTTTTTTTTTTTTTATGGCAACATAAAGCTTTGTCTGCTTTGTTGACTTTCTGGGAATTATATATCTCACAAAGAACCTTCAAAATGTTTACAATATGTGAAAGAAAATGCTTATAATTGGTTCATGAGGGTATTTCTCCTCTCCCGAAGCCCTACCATAATGTTTATATGTGATCTAGATTAGCTGATTGTGGGCTGGGTGGGGCAGAGAGAGAGAAAACCCTACTACTTTTGTAGGGTGGTGGGAAACCCTGAAAAAAAAATGCTCTGCTTTCCTGTCGCTGTAGTTCAAACGCATGCTACTACGGCATGTACTGTACTCCACATTTTGGGATTACTCATTGTAGGAAGGCAGTTTTCCAAAATTCAGAAGTATTGTATAATCAGCCCAAGCAATAAAAATGCAACAAAGTGATCTAATATGTCACAGTCAAAAAGCCCTCTTCAAAATCATGCCAGGACATCCAGATTAAAATTTCAAGGTTATATTTAAAAGACTGCATAAAGAAGAACATGGTTAGAGACACAGAGCACTTTCTCTAGTTTGCATAATTTTTCTCACTCTGGGCCCGTCCGCATGTGAAAAATAATCTGAAAGGATTCCTTGACCACCTCGGGAGCATCTGCAGACAAAGCCCTAATACGTGGCACATGGGAGTCAACACGTCTTTAAAAAAATCTCACTTCACAAGTGTTTTGCATGCGAAATAAGGGACTAACACAGATTGTCCTGGTGCCATGCAGATGTTCCTGGAGGGGTGAATGGGAAAATAACCTTGCTCGCTCACTTGCTCGCTTGCTCACTCACTCTGCCGGTAACTTTACCTCTATTTACATTGTTGGGAAGGCATGTTTGCTTGACAGTTCATCTGCTTCAGCGCATACTTGTTGCCTTCCCAGCAATGTAAATTGAGGTAACATTACCAGCAGAGCGAGCAAGCAAGCAAGTGAGGTTATTTTCCCATTCATCCCCTCCTTGTCCATGGCCAGCAGGGGAGGAGGGGATGAATGGGAAAATAACATCGCTTGCTTGCTCTGCCAGTGGGCGGATGAGGGGATATTGCAATGGTCCTCATGCCGCCATCACCACCGCCACCATTCCTGTGGTTCCATGGGAACAGGCAGTTATGGTTTGGATCCGTGTTACCCCAAACCACATGGGGACGCTTTATTCCGCGTTACAATGCAGATTTTTATCACACGCGTTGAAATTGCATCAGCTGGCTTGCATGTGGACGCGCCCTCTGTTTAGCTACTTCCAGATATCACACATTTATTGCATTATACCTGGATATTCCAGAATAAAACTTGGACATATATAAAACAACATCTGGATGCTGCCTCTCATACAAGTTTAGTTAGCTTTTCCTAGGTGACAGGAGATGTTCTTCCTTGTATATTTATTGCTTGTCCACAGTTTTGTGTATGTATTCTGAAAAATACCGTTATAACATCAGTGAGCCTAGAAAATTGTATTTTCGCAACATTTTCTAGTACTACTTGAGAAACAAAGCAAACATATAAGAAGTGTCTGTTCAGGATCCTTGAACTTATGATGGTCATAAGAGTATGTCTTCATTTCTCCTTCCTGCTGCCCTGTTCTTAGGGCCTAGCTCCACATAAGCCTCCCTCTTGAAAACAAATCCACTTGAATTTTACATCAAGAGAGGACAGACCAGAAACAGATAGTGCACAAGCACAGCATTTGTTTCCCGGACAAACCAAGGAAACTAACACAAGCAACACAAAAAGGGTTGCTCTGTTCCCTAGCACATGCTGCCCTGCCTCACCCCCCTCTCAACCACTGTCTGGCAGTTCACCTTTAATTTTTCTGCTCTCTTCTTCTGCACAAAAGCTCTCTTCCCTTCTTCCCTTTCCCTGTTTTCTGCTTCTACACAAAAGTGATCCTGTGCATTTCTGTTTCCATGAAAAAGTAGTTTCCCGGGAGGAATATTTATGTGCCTGTCTGTTTTTAGTCCCGCCCAGTTGTTTCCCCTGCACATATTTATGTCTGCAATGCTGAAATCAGTTCTGAAAGCAAGATTAGTAAGAAGGTCTAAATGAACACTCCTCGGTAAAACTATTCACCCTGGCCTTTGACTTGAGGAAACAGCGTCCCCTTCCCACTTTCAGGAACTATTATTGGTTTTAGTGTTTTTTAATTTTGTTTTTAGTTTTGTAACCCAACCTGAGACCTTCAAGTATAGAGTGGGAGAAAAATACAAACAAAGAAATAAAACTGCAAAGAAAGCTTACATGTGGGGACTTGTTATCTCTCATAACTATATATGAACATAGGACTGGAATTGCACCCTGCCATAAACTATAGGTTACCTCAACAAGAAAGAGAGGGTGCAAGGGAACACCCTCTCACCTTCCTATGTCCAGCTTCTATAAATTTGCATTCCTAAAAAAAGCATCTGGAAAAAAAGCATATTGCAGAAAACATGGGTAATACTGCACATTGGACATGAAAGCTCACATTCTGTGTGGTTTCCTTGCTGTAGAAACTGATGCAAGTTGAGGGGAGACTCATGTTTAGCTACCCTTTTAGGAGAGTTCTGAAGAACCACCTTGGGGTTCACTGGATTGTAGAAAAGATTACCACAGTAATATATGTATGGATGTTGCCATGATTATTTAATCTACTCCTCAATTTCCTGGTCTGCTTTTGTGTTTTATTAAGGCACGGTGGTGGAATAGTAGCACATTGCTGTGTCATGCCCAACGGGCCTAGGTTCTTGGGAAGCAGGATAAGGTATTGGTGTGACACTACCCGGAACTACTGAGGAATGAAGTAATGCCAAAGACACCAAATTTGGCTTTATGC
Source organism: Aspidoscelis marmoratus (assembly GCA_014337955.1). NCBI lineage: Eukaryota > Metazoa > Chordata > Lepidosauria > Squamata > Teiidae > Aspidoscelis > Aspidoscelis marmoratus. The sequence continues at coordinate 13,014,998 of MTQE01000401.1, read as the reverse complement.
ACTATTCATGTAACATTTATTGTAATACAGTCATCACATATCAAGAGAGCTCTCCCTCACACACTCACACACTCACCCAACACATGGCTATCGCTGGAGATGGTGATCAGTCATCTTCACGAGACCGTGGGAGTCCTGTTGCCTGCAGGTTCAGGAACACACTGATGGCTTGTCTCATCTCTCTTCTTATAGTCAGAAGTGTCTTGTTGTTTCATGACCCTTGTATCAATACTTTTCCAATGTTTTAGAAAATATTGTCCTTGCAGTTAGCTTTCACATTCCTTTCCCAGAAGAAACAGGTCACTGTAGACTCTTCACTGTTACTGAATTCTGTCCTTCATTCCAAGTTTTTTTTCCTTTTTGCCACGTCTGCAGTTCTCTGAAAAATCCTGCTTGGCCTTCCAAGGCAAAGGTTACTCCCATATCATGCTTTTCTGTCTCCATCTTTTCTTAGCCATTCTCATTCATTCACGCTCTCATTCATTCGTTCATGACAGCTGCCAGAGATGTTCCTAAAGCAAAGGAGAAACTGCACCTCCTACCTTCTCTCTAGCAAGATTACACACAAAAGTTTGTTCTGTTGCTGTGATCATAACACTGGTAATCAGAAGAGTTTCTTACATGTCAAATTGCAGAACAAGAGCCTCAACAAGGGCTGCTGTATGTCACAGGAAGCGGTTCAAAGTTCCCAGGTTCTCACTGCTGCTAAAACAGCAGAGAAAATCCAAGCAACCATTAGTGCTCCAATTCACTATTCAGGGAAAGAAAGAGGGAGCCTTTGATCCCCTAGTGCACTTAGAACTCTTTGGTCCTGGTATGCAGAGCTCCAGAACAGAGCAAAAATCAGGGAAGGGTGCAGCAGTCCCCAAGGCCTGCTCTCTGGACAGAACCTTCAGGTTAGGGATATCCTGCCCTTAGGGTGTGGGGGGAATCCAAGAATACTTTACCATGCACATTTATGGACGACAGATGTATCAATGCCCACTAGAATGTATGCCTAAGTACATCTTTCAGGATTGGGGGGGGGCGACAAGCAGGACACCCCTAAGGCCATTTGCTGGGATCCAAGAGCAGGAGAAGGTTTGCCTTTGTCTCTGCCTGAGATGCCCATGGGCAATTGGTGGGCCAGTGTGTGAGACAGGATGCTGGACTAGATGGGCTGTGGCCTGATCCAGCAGGGATCCTCTTATGTTCTTATAGTCTGGAGTTATCTTTTGCAATAAGCATCTTTAAAATTGCCGCAGAAAAAATACTTTAGATGTGTTCCCACTTGACTATTCTAGTCCAGGTTTGACTATCTTTTGGTGTGGGTTGGACTGTTCCCTCCGAGAACAGCACCGAGTACGTATTTTGGGCTGTTCTCATTTACTTGTTGGTAAACCAGACCCACATGTGCACACAAGCAGATTAGTGGCTTGTGTGGGGAGGGGTCCACCTTTAAAATGGCAGGGATTGGCTGTGTGTGTGTGTGGGGGTGTCTGCCAGTGGAGGAGCACAGTGGTTTTTTTTTTCCAGAAAGGAGAGGACAGGAGACATCACTGTGAAGAGGAGGTGGAGGAAGGGGCCACCATGGCTGGGCTTGCTGTTGCCTGGGCGTCCCCTCCACTCCCTCCTGTCAAGTCTCTGCCAAGCCATGGTGCCTCCTTCCTCCTTCTCCTCTTCATCTGCCCAGGCAACAGCGACCCAAGTGTGAGGAATAACAGCCGTGACAGCAGCGGCGGTGGCACTTCCTTCCTCCTCTGCAAGACTGCCATGTGTGCCCAAGCAGATCGGGGGGGGGGCACTCACAGTTCTGCTTAAAACGGTTAAAACTTTATCGCTGTATTCCTGTACTGCCTTTTGCTTTTTCTTTAGCATGATGGGCATGGCGAGCTGTGAGACCCCACCCACATATGGCTGGCATTGGGCAGGAGGGTGCAGCTCCACCTCAAAAAGCCGTGGAGTGTTCCCATCTAGGAAAAAAAAAGGCTTGCCTAGGAAATTGTAAGAAAAGTCCCGTTTTCCCCAGGGGTCCCCCCACCCCCCGGATTTTTGCAGGGTAGTGCTCAGAAAATTTGGGGATAAGAGGCGGAATGGTAATGCGGCTTGCCAAGTTCGGATGACTTGCCTAGGTAATGGGAATCCTGGATGCCGAGTTCGAATCCAGTCTGGATTTTATTGCCTATGGGAATGCAGCCTTTGAGCAGTTATTTGGACTAGATACTTTTCAGACCTTTTATCATGTGAACTGACAGGACCAAGGAAACACCCTTAATGACTATTTAAAGTTGGGTGAAACCATCCTTAGTTAACCACTTTCTTCACAGCAGACAGTTCATCCATCATGTTTGTGTTCATAAAAACAACAGCTCTGTCATAGCGGTAGAACAGCTGCATGCAAAACAGAGGCTTGCAGATTTCATTTGCAGCATCTTCCCAGGAGAAGGTAACAGCAAACCATTTCTACCAAGAAAATGGCATGATGTGTCCATGGAATCACCAGCAGTCAACCCCACCTCTGTGAAACCTAACAATAAAAACATATGTGAACTATTTGTACTGCAGAAATAAGCAGAGAAACCTAAGTCCACACACAGAGAATTCCTGTTTACATCATAAGAATGTAAGAAGAGCCCTCTGGATCAGGTCACAGGGCATCTAGTCCAGCATCTTGTCCTCAACCTTGGCCCATCAGATGCTTATGGGTATCTCGCAAAAACTTCACCTACTCTCAGATCCCTACAAATGGCCCTGAGAGGCATCCTACCTGTCTCTCCATCCTGCAGGAAGTGTCTGGGCATCTATTCTAGTAGCCATTTAATGAATTTGCCTAACCTGTTCTTAGAGCTATCCAGGCTGATTGCTGTCACCAACTTTTCAGGCTGTACATTCCATAGACCATCATTTAAAGTGTAACCATCACAACTATCTGAAATATAACAACTGTATTATAGCTAAGAAGAACATACCAGGTGCTGTGGATCATTATTTTAGTGCTTGTAACAGAGTAATTAGAAGGAAAGGTAGGCTTGTGACTCAACAAGGTTTCATAGTAACGAGGGAGATAACATTTCCCGCCTGCTTTTGGGTTCGCTTCACACATGCAAAGTCTTCTTTGGAAGCATGGATGCTTTCTAGACTGCATTTGGGACACATCACATCAGTTTTCATTCTGGTTGAGCAAAATGTCTGTTTTCAGCCACACTACTTGCACTCAGGGAGATTTGTCTGTTCACGCATTCTTCACTAGCATGTGAAAATATAGATGGAAGCAAGAAATATCAGAGATGAAACCAAAACTGTGTCCAAAGGTTTTTTTTATTTTTTCTTGTGATTTCCATACCTACACACCCAGTCCTTTGATCTTGCCGGAGATATCACACAATGACACTGATAGCAGAAATCACATGTTTTGTTAGAAGGATGATCCATAGGGAATTGAAAATTATCTGTTCCAAAGGGGAACTTAGTCCACATCACTGTTTTCCTGAATGCTGGTATGAGTCAGAATAGGGCTCACCATGCTCATGCAATCTGCGCTTTCATTCAGTCTGAGATAGGACCTCAGTCCTAGTATAAAAGGGATTTCCCTCTCTTTGATTGATCTAATGAAGGCCACACTAAATCTGCTTGTTATTTACTTGCATAGATGATAAGCATTTTATTATGGTCTGGACTTACGCTGCGCCGGGAAAAAAATAAAATCAAATGTCTGCACTAAAGAAAGCTAAATCCCTCACTGATCCTTTGACTAACACATCTACCTGTTTCTTTGACAAGCATTCCTGAAACACCTTTTTCAAAAAGCTTTGCCACCACAAGAGCTAGAAGCTTGTAAAGATTTCAAGGATTCCCTGTTCTGCCCAATATGATCAGCCTTCTCCTGCTGAGCTTTTAGCTCTATCCCTGTCAGTAGCTAGTATACCAAAGCTGCACTCACAACTAAGTTTTAATCTAGTTTCAGGGTGTTTTTCCACTGCAGCCTTAGATCCAGATCTAAGAAGATCTGGATCTAAGGAATGGGTACATTTCTTAATCCGGATCTAGTAGAACTGGATTAAGGGAAGCACCCAATGTGTTTCCACAGGAGGTGTAGCACCCATTAGGAATGGGTGCTAACACTCCTGCTGTGGAAACAGCTTTGCACCCATCTGGGGAATCCAGATCAACCCCCAAGGGGCTGATCTGTCACCCCAGGTGTGTCTGGGGACAGGGGTGTGTGCTATCTCCGAAGTCCCAGCTTCGGAGTGACTTTGGAGTCATTTTGGATTCCGGAGCGGCTTCGAAGTCTCTGTCGATCTCTATGGAGAGACCGATGGCAAGACTTCGAAGTCTATGCCCATCGCTTCGGAGGGACTTCGGAGGGAAGTCAGCGCGATCTCTGCTAATAGCAAACAGATTGCGCTGACAGCTCCGGAGCCTCTCTGAAGTCCATGGAGATCGCTTTGGAGGGACTTCGGAGTCACTTCGGAATGAATCCGAAATGACTCTGAAGTCAGTCCAAAGCTGGGACTTCAGGGCTGCCCCCCCCACCCCAAAGCTGGATCCCTTCCATTTGCACCCATTGCCTGTTTCCAGTGGAAACAGGCTCCCTTTAATCCAGATTTTCTGGGAGAAGACCCCACTGGAGACCCCATTAATGGGGTCTACAGAAAATCCGGATTAAAGCCCAAATAGTACCCATTAGATCCGGATTTCCACCAACGCAGTGGAAACAATCGGGTCCCAAATGGGTGCCGTAGCGGAAATGGGATCATGCTGCTCGCACACAAAAGGTACAAAAATGGGTGCAAAAATGGGTACTTTTGACAGTGGAAAAACACCCCTAGTCTACTTTCAGAGTGAGAGCACGCATCAGCAAAGTGAGAAGCTGATTTTTTCAGCATTTTCTAACCTTATAAAATCCACCTTTGGATTAGGTAAAGTGGAAAGAAAATTATTGTCCATTTTGCTGATGTCTTCTTCTGCTCCGAAGGTGGATCGAAGCTGGATTAAAACTTAGGTATGAATGCAGGCCAAATCCTAAGCTTCCTCAGCAGTAGATGAGCTGTTGCCATTCAGTTCAGAACCTGGGCTTTTTTTGATATTCAGTTTTCTTTCCTTCAGTCCTGGCCCTTGCTTAAACGAAATGCAAGAAATCATCAAATGTTACTTAACTGAAACTCAAGTACAATCAAGTTCTGGCCACTGCTCCCAAGGAGAGAATCATAGGCAGGATCAGCATGTGTTTTAGGGTATCATAAATTTATGACTCATCACCCTGTACCCCGATGGGACATCTAATGGACACAAGACTGATGCTGCCATAGGGTCTCAAACAAAAGATGGATGACCAAGCTGTGGTTTTCCTGCATTTAGCAGAGGTTTGGACTAGATAGTCTTACAGACCCCCTTTAATTCTGTGATCTCTGATGTTTTCTCTTTCATTTTTATTATTATTTGGTTCACTACAGGAATTATTGCAATGATCTGCAATGTATTTGCTAACGGATCTTGATACTGTACTTCTAAGTAATGAATCGAGGGGGAATTAAAGCACACTTGTGTTTCTTGGCAATGTTACTTCCTTCCCTGTTCCTGCTTTCCCTCTTTGTCTGTTCCCAATCTCTGGGACAAAGACTACATATCACAGAGGGACCCACATGCAGTGGCCGGCCTGCCTTGGTTCTAAAAATTACAGGGGGGAATGATGGGCAGTTTTAGAGATTATTTAAGGGAGGGACAGTTCTACTCCTGCTGTAGAGTGCAAAGATAGAAATAAATGCAGAATAAGAACTAAACAGCATGAGCTTCAGCAAAGGTGCAAAGACATTTAAAGAAACCTGTGGGCAAAGGAGATCTATAGTGTATATCCTCTTATTAGATAGATGGACGTGTCAGTATATGTTGGCTTTAACAAGATTTGGCAGGGGAATCTGCCTGAGAGCAAATGTTCCAATACTTATAGATAGCTAGAGATGAACCAATACTGCTGACGCATCTGTCTTCCTTTTAACACCACTATACAACAGGAAGCTGATTGGAAATTTAGCACCGCCACTGCAGCAGACCTTCAGTTTAATAGTTTTGATTGACTTCTCAGGTTATTCTGTACTTTTTACTACTCTTCATGCATTCCTTCAGCCAGATGTGGGTGTTTTCAGACATCATAGGACGTGTCTCAGTTTAGCCCTCATTTGCTCTCATATGACCTAGTTTTATAAATAATAAGAACTGGTACAGTCCACACTGGGAACATTTGCTGGGTCACTTTTAACCAGAGCCCACAGTGGGAAACAACAAAGAAAAGGTTCTGCCCCTTTTATGGATTTTATAGAACTTCCCAAAAAACATAAATCTAATATTTTTAGACAACTATTGTATCGTCTGGTTGCCCTGGAAAGTAAGAGGGAATACGGCATGGAGAAAACATCTTAAAGAGTCTGCTGGAAGCACCATGAGCAAAATGATATGCCAGTCTAGAAGTGTATGTAGGCAGTGTTTTGGCAAAATGTATTGTTTACAAAATAGGTTTTTAAATGTAAGCTTTGGTTTTTGCTTTGTTTCGTAATGTTTCATTCCAGTTTCACCACTGAATCAAGTTTATTTTTTTTTCTAATATGCACAAATGACTATGAACATATTTGTTACTGTTACTGTTCACTCACAAATGCACATCCTTATGGTTATTATATATATATATATATATATATATATTGCTTATATATATGCAGTTATGTATATAAACACTATGCTTGATTCTATGCACATGACTGATCTTTTAGCTTGTAAAAATATCAAGTCATCTGCATATATGTTCAAAGTGAAAAAGCCATGTGAACAGCTTTTTGAAATTTATACAGCCACCCCTTACCCTTGCGTAGGTTTAGCTAAAATACAGAATTTCTCCCCCATATGATCATGAGAGAGGACTCCTTTGTTGAAAACTGTTCAGCCCACACTTTTATATAGAGCAATCAGATAGGGCTTTTTTCAGTCGCTGCTTTTAGTGGGGGAAAAAACCCTCTTCAGTAGCCATCCAAAAACAGACATTCAAACAGTAAAAAGAATGACCCTACCTTCTATTTCCAGATGTCGCTGTTCCCTTGCCTCAGTGTCTGACAATACTGTCTTAACATCAAATGCTTGTCACTCATTGGTCCTGCCAACCTAAGCTTCCATGGCCCTGATTGGTTTTTACCAGCAGCATTTGTTCCCATGCTGCTATTGGCTAAATTCCCTTCTCTATTTTTATGAAACTCTCCATCAAATGCAACTGAAAAACTAAAAACTCCTTTGGTCTTATTATACCCACTATGAGGAAAAGCCAGTCCTTCCCAGACTTCAGAACGCGGTATTGTGACTGCAAGATAAAATGTCTGGTGTCCTCAATTCTCCCAGGGTACACCCTTTCTGTGTGTCTCTCCAGATTTAAAGAACATTAAAATCTCATTTTGTATCTTTCTCATTTTTGAATGTTCAAGGGCCAGACTTTAGCTCCTGCCAGGCACAGCAATAATGCTGGTAGATTGCTGGCATCCCAAATGGACTCTATGGGGGATTTTCCATCACTCCAGATCTAAGATGATCCGGATCTAAGAAATGGGTCCTTCAACTAATCCAGATTTAGAAGATATGGGTCTAAGGAAGTACCCAATGCATCTCCATGGGCAGTGTAGCACCCAATGGCAATGGGTGCTAAGCAAACTCACAGTGGTAATGCTGGGGCACCCATGTGGACCATCTATCTGTACCCAAGTGGGAGATGTCCATCATGCTGTACCTAATCTGCATTTGATGCCTGAAGACTGGATTGTAGACCCCTTCAACGGGGTCCTGAAGGATCCATTTAATCTGGATTTCCCTAGTACAGGTGTGAACAAATCAGGTTCTAATGGCATCTGCAGTGGAAACGGGGTCTTCCTGCTCTGAGCCTAATGGTCCCTTAATGGGTACATAATGGGAGTGCTAGTGGGAAACAACCCCTATGAGGCAGCAATGCTATGTTGGGACTCTGGCATTCTACTGACTGCTAAATTTGAAGTAAAAATTAATGCAGGGGATTCACTTACTAGAAAGACACTTGTGTCATTAGGAAGTAAGGAAGGAAAAGGGAAGGGAAGGGAAGGAATTTGCCAGGGAACTAATAATGCAGGATCTCACTGAATGTCCTAGTAAGTGAAATGATGCTGAGGGAATCCTGCACTTGTCTGATGGGCCACAGTGATGGGAAATACTGGATTCTCTTTAGTATTTAGCATTTTCCCTTGCCATCTGTAGGAAGTCTTTGTGAAGTCTCAAATCTGGGAACTTAATTTAGGTTCACTGAGATGGTTGATGTGTTAAAATGCTGAAGTAGTTGTAGCAAACATAATGATATGCTTGAGAAGGGTTCTTGTTGTTTAAGAAACAAAAAAAAAACCATCAGTGGTGATTATGAGAGAAGCCTGAGTCATTTGGCAATGATATTTGGGTATTTACCTAGCAGCACTTAACCCAGATCTGTCTGTTCAGCTAGTGTTGTCTTACCTGTATTTTAAAAGGAGGATTCCAAATCCACCAGGGCAAATGGAGAGGACCGACATTAGTAATAGCCACAAAGGAAAACCCTGCCCATGATCACTCATTTCAGCCAGTCAAAACAAAGTATTGCATGTACACCTGCCTAAGGCTCCTCATGTCTGCCTCTGGCTCCTCTGTTGTGCTTTCTCTCACCGGAGAGTTGTCTCACTTTTTCCATAGGCATGGCAACCCTTTCCAAGCCAAAATCCAAAGTGTCAATTGCCTCAATGTCTGACAATATTGTCTTAACATCAAATGCTTGTCACTCATTGGTCCTGCCAACCTAAGCTTCCATGGCCCTGATTGGTTTTTACCAGCGGCATTTGTTCCCATGCTGCTATTGGCTAAATTCCCTTCTCTATTTTTATGAAACTCTCCATCAAATGCAACTCCAAGCCAATTTCCACATGGTACTATGTGGTCAGTTCCGCGGACAACAGGATCCACATGCTAGAGCATTCCCTGGAAGTCACAACCTTCCAATGAATGTGCTGGCTACATAATCCAGGGAACTGGAGTGCTCCTGAATGTTGAAACTGCTCCTAGGAGTTGCCTCCTTCACATTTCTGGCCTTCAATCTGCTCTACCTGCCACCACAGATTGGCAGCAGTAACTGGAACAGAGTTTGTGATGCTCAAGGACCCAGCACCATTTTGAAAGGTTCTACAAACTGCCAACATCCAGGCACTTTAAGGAAATGCACTAAGTCCCCTGGCTCACAATTTTAGAGTGTAAGAAACTTAAGGGACCCAGCCCGTGAGAGGCATCATGCCTGTCTCTCCAACCTAGAGGCAATACCTAGACATCCACTCTAGTAGCTATTTCCCCAAGAATTTGTCCACATCTAAAAGCAATCCAAGCTGGTTGCTGTCACCACCCACTCTGATACTGAATTAGAGAGAACAGTGACTTTCCTCATGAAATAATACTTGCCTTTATCGGTTCCAGCATCCCTGCCCATCAGCTTCATAAAATGATTCCTGCTTCTACCGTTGTACAGTAAAGAAAAAAAAATTCTCTGTCCACTTTTTCCAGACCATGCATGATTTTATTAATTTCAGCCATGTTCACCCTTAAATGCCTTTTTTCAAGGCTGAAGAGGCCTAGAAATTGCAGCCTGATTTTGTAAGGGAGGTGTTCTGGCCCCTTAGTCATTCTTCTTGCCCTTTTTGGCACTTTCCCCAGTTCCTCAATGTCCCATCTGAGACACTGTAAACAGTAATCCAAATATGGTCTTACTGTCACTTTATAAAGGGGCACGATGATGCTTGTCGATTTATTTTCTATCCCCTAATTATACCTAGCATTGATTTTGCTTTTTTCACTGCTACTGTGCACTGGATTGGTGCCTTCATTGATTGTCCACCCAGAACCTCAGGATCCCTTTCCTGGTATGCCGCAGAAGGCTCAATCCCAATCAATTTATAGGTATAATTGAGATTTACTCAGAATAATTTGGTATCATCAGCTGACTTCGTTATCTCATTACCTACCTCTATTCCTAGATCATTTGTGGATAAATTAAACATCTTAAATCCCAGTGCTGAACTTTGGGTGACCTCACTTTTTACTTCCCTCCATTTTGAGAAATGCCTGTTTCTTTTCTACCATCTGTTTCCTGTCCTTTAACCAATTACCAATCCAGGACAGAAGCTGGAGGCCAGGACCATTCTCCAGCCTCCAAGTATGCCTACACAGGTAGCTATAATGTGGACAGCTACTGGCACAAAACCCCAGCATCTCACCCTGTTCTTAGTGTGATATTTAGGAGCTTTCCGAGGGTAATTTCGTACTTCCCTTCTCATCTGCTGGACGGGAAAGGAGCAAAGGAAAGGGTTAGGTAGGGTTAGACAAATTTATGGATGACAGATGTATCAGTGGCTACTAGAACGATTGCCTAGATGCAGCTTTCAGGCTGGGTGGGGGGAGGAACTGGGACACTTCTAAGGCCATCTGCTGGGACTCGAGAGCAGGAGAAGGTTTGTCCTTGTCTCTGCTTGAGATGCCCATGAGCATTTGGTGGGCCACTGTGTGCGACAGGATGCTGGCCTAGATGGGCTGTGGCCTGATCCAGCAAGGCTTCTCTTATGTTCTGATGTTCTTATGTTCACAATCACCTAACGTTGACTAGCACTCACACTTGCAAGTACTAGGCACTTACAGCCTAAGCCCTGCACAAATGGTCACTCGCCTGTGACTGATCCTGGGGCCATTCCTCTTCAGGACACTGCCATTTTGTTTGTGGTGCCCTCTGAGACTGCATGTGCATCAGCGCTGTCACTATGACAATGTTGATGCTCTGCGCACCTGGCAGCCACATCATGCCAGGTGCAGATACTCACTGATGGACATGCCAAGTAAGGTTTTGGGTAAGGTTGGTAAAAGCATGGAGCACAATTAGGAAATTTCTGGAAAGGGGGCACCTGGAGCCTGTAACAGCCTCCTTTAGGTGTGTATGCTCTTCCCCAGAAGTTGCCTAATTATGCACTACAGGCTGTGGTACAAATAGGCCCCAAGTCTACAGAGTCTGACTGTTGGTTATAGTTTCAGTAATTCCAAATCCTATTCTGTAGCTTCTACTTGTTGTCATGAAACTCACAGTTTCTTTTATTTATTTAAAGTCCCAGTGCGTTCAACAAATGTTGGTAAGTTTTAATCTAATAGCATTAGCATGCACGCATAGCATAGCATATATACCTGTCAGGCCTGCTCCTCCCTACTTCTGGAATATTTCTGTCTACTTTTCTTCTAAGTGGCCATTGGCAACTCAGAACCTATGATTGGCATAAATTATTTCTGCCTACCTTACAGGATTCCTTTATTTGTGCAGACAGAATGGAGAATTCACAAGGCAAGATACTTATTACGAGGTCCCTAAGCTAGAGGCTCAACCAGGTTCTACTGAGCAGTGGAATGTGCATTCTAACTTCTAAATAAAGATTGTTCTTTGATCTAACTTTGTTGCTGCATTCACATCTAAGTTTTAATCCAGATTAAGTCCACCTTCAGAGTGACAGAACCCATCAGCAAAGTGCTCAGTCATTTTCTTTTCACATTATCTAATCCCAGAATAGGTTTTCTAACTCTCCCACTCTGAAAATGGTCTGAAACAGAGGCCAATTCACACTTGGCCCCGTAGTACACAATAGGGTAACATCAGGTAAGGAGCATCTACACTTGCAGGAGGGGTTTCCAACCCAGAAACACCTCCTGTCTTACCAGATGTTACCCTATTGTCTTCTAGCTGTGGTGAATGAAATTGTGCACCACACACAACCCAACCTTAACTTAAAAGCATGGCCTGAAATGTCCAGTGCTGTGACCATTCGCACCATTTCCAGTGTGAGGGGTAATCTGAGGGGCCATGCAAGAATGTTGGCACCTCAGATGATCCCAAACTCATCTTTGCGTGTGAGGAACATTATTGTCACCATGGCAATGATGATGGTGTATGCACCGTCACACTGTGCTCTCCAATCAAGATGGCAACACCCTGCCGGCAACTGGGCCTGCACCTGGGCTTAGTGTAACATGTACTAGCATTCCCAAGTGCAAACGCTAGTACATGTCAGTCTGTCATGGACTTTTCCTACCTAGTGGACAGGAAACCAAGTGCAAAAGCAGCCCTGGATTAAAATTTAGGTGTGAACACAGGTGTGTTGCACTGTGGCTCCCAGTGGTCGTGGCATGCCTACCACCATTCTGGACAAAGAGAATGCTGAACTGAGGAAATTTTGCCTAGGGTCTTTTTGAAGAACGTAGAAAGTCGCCATGGAAATCGGTCATTTTTCTTTATTTCCTGATGAAGACCCCACTGGACCAGGCAGGTATGGACAACGTGGTGCAAGTCAACTACTGCAGAGCAATGCCAGAGCTCTCCTCAGCAGTTTACACTTACATTGCTGTGAGATCAGTGAGTGCTCCCAGGATGCAGCATCATGTATATTTTATACCACTGGGCACACAGCTGTCTTCACAGTGCATCCATGGCATCCTTAAGGGCCTGTGGTGTATCTTCCGTTTCTGTGCTCTCATATGGCCTCCTAGCACTGTTATCTTTGTTATCATAAACAAACAGGGAAAAGCCGAATAGCTGCCAGGCAGATACCTTTACTTCTCCATACCACAGTGTTATGTGTATGAAAACTGGAAGGTAAATAGGAAGGTAGGTCGATAGGTAGCAGGCAGGCAGGAAAGGAGGAAGCCTGTAATACAGCACAAGAAAACATGCTAGAAAACATGGGTTAGAGAAGAGTTGGGTACACAAGAGGCACACGCTGTCTTTTTGAGGCACCTCTGAGGCGTCCCTTTTGTTATGTCTGAATACAGCCAAAACTACTCTATCTTTTAATGCTCCTTGAACACCTGTCAAATTTTTGTTAACTCTTCCTGTTTTAATGGACTTGAGGGCACTGGCATAACTTTTCTCCCTAGGTTTAGTAAATGAGACAAGTGAAATAGCAGTCTATGACAAGTTACTACATGCTTTCTGACTCTTTAACCTGATCAAGGTAGTGACATGAACCATATTTTTACGATCATGGCTCTTTGCTGGGAATGAGCTTTAGTGTGTGTCTCTTCCTCCTTTGTGTAGCTCAGACTTGTCACATTTTGCTAAGAGCATTTTTGATTTGAAGAGTTTGCTCAGCACATGGGTGGGCTGGCCAAAGATTATTTGGGAGCTCTGTTCTTCTAGTATTGCAACCTCACACTTGTACATGAAACTGAAATGCAAATGATCTCTGCCTTCCTGCATAGTATTTGTCCAACAGAGTCTTCTCCAATTGTGCATTCTGTTACTTAATCTCCAAGTACGAATTTATGCTTCAGTGGTAAAATTATAATGACAGGAAAGGACAGTTACAGAACATCGTATCGCCCATTGTGACAGGATTTCAGGGTTTTTGTTTGGTTGTTGTTTAGGCAGTCCCAGTGGTAGGGAACATGTAAATCCATGACTTGTGATTGCAATGACCGTGCAAAGTTTTAAATAAAGAATTCTGTGCCATGAATCTTTTGTTGCTTAATAAACATCAATAACCTGGTATGACTCACAAAAAGGAACAACACCAGCAAGAATTTTGTTGGTTGCACACAAGGCAAAGCAACACAACATCTAAGAGAGTGGGAGAAAGGAAACTGTCAATATTATATACATCTGCAAAAAATTTTGCTGATGTGATTTTACATTCACGAGGTTATGGGAATTTAAGTGCTTTAAATATTTACGTTAACCCAAACATGGGCAATATGAAAGAAACCAGCACAAACGTCCAAGTTAAAATCAAATCTTAGTCTCAAAGTAAAAACAAAAAAGGGGGATCTTTAGAGGCAAAAGCCATCTGGAAATATTATTTACCAGCATTTCTCCATATTTATTTCCACATCTCAGTAAATGACAGCATTTCTTTTGCTGTGCTTTGTGTATTATAATTGAGCATTTTGACTCACTAGCCTGACTTGTGGCAAGTTATAAATGTGCCCTTAAAATCTGACTTAATATTAAAAATAAAATGTTTAATGGATTTGAGTGCTCTGAAAAATGTCATGAAAAACCAGTTCGTCTACTTTAAGATATGGCATTAAACAAATGGTTGATATTTGATGATTGATTTTAATTAAAACAGGAAGAATAGCACCTGATAGAGATCTCCTAGATATCCAAAGAGGATACAAGTCCCTATAATTAACCCACACAGTGTGCAAATATTCTCTTTCTTCATACCAGAATGTAAAGTGAAAAGGTGCTTGCCAGTCTTTATGTAAAAATATATGAATAATTTCGCTTTCCATCCATTGCCATGCCAGAGATCTGGTCTTGTAGCTGGTAACAAGACACTAGAATAATAGTTATTAATCATACATTGAGGAGAAATAAGCTTGGGACAACCTAGGTATTTATTTAAAGGATGAAAATGTGATTAGTAGAATGATAAACTATGAACTGTTCATATTTCTAATATTCACCATATTTCATGAGTTATCTGTGGCCTAATTGGCACAGCCTGAGGTGGGAATGGGTGCCCGGGGAGCGACTATCGCAGAGCTCCGACTATTGCAGGCACACAGAGATGGTGCCTATGTGCATCGCCAGTCACATGCTCATCCTTCACGTCTTCCAACAGGAAAATGTGTGGATGGAGCATCCAGGGCTTAACCAGCCCAGCCGCTAGTGTGTGTAGCATTTCTAAGTGCTCCACACTTATACTGCTTGTGGGAAGCTAGCCGGATAAGAAATGGCTCCATGAGGTGGAGATGCATGGTCTGGGAGCTCCTCCCAAGGGGGAACCATGTACTCACAGGTGAAATATGATATATATTAGATATATATTAGATATGTGAATACTTCCTAATATCACTTTACTCATCACATTGTACATGTCTTACCTTTCTTTAGTTATTCAAATTTATTGATTTATTTAACAATTTATATCTTGCCCGTCACCTAAAGGTCCCAAGACAAGTCACAATAACAGAAAGATAAAATATATACTGTAGATATGAAAAGAAATGAGAATACATAATTCATTTCATTTTATCTCTGAATCTAGTACCTAAATCACAGTTGAAGATTGGACATAAACCACGATATGAAGCCATGGCTTCAGATGGAATAGTGAACTGTGCTTATTCATTATTTTTTATCAGCAGTAAGGAAATAGCTTCCACACTTTTAACCCTACTAATGATTAAGGTTACAGATAGCAGTGGTTCCACACTGTCATTATACTGGGCCAGCGTGGAACTAGGAGCCTTTGGCTGCATCCAGATTTGCTTCAAAGCCACACAGCTTTCTTCAGCTCGCAGCAGTGGGCAGTATTAGACTCAAGTAAAAAGACGCTGATTGATCTGCATCCTTTTACTTTGCGTTTTCTGTGACATGCTACGCCCCTACTGCGGGAAGCAATGCATCCCATCTGACTGACAGGAAGCTGCATCGAAAGGACAGTGCAACTTCCGACCAGTCTGTCAGGCAAACCAGAAGTTTGCTGCGCCATCCCTGAACAGTTTCCAACCATTGCATCTTCTCAAGCAGAAAGCGGCAACGGCATGATGGTGCAGTATTGGATAAGCCCTCTCCCTTCCACACACTGATTTGTTCTAAGAAATCTGTCTGCAGAAGAGAGGTTCCTGACTAGTAGAGCTAGTTTGGTCTAGTGGTCAGGAACCAGTTTGGTCTTGTGGCTAGGGAGCCAGACTCTTATCTGGGAAAACTAGGTTTGATTCTGCACTCCTCCATGAAGCCAGCTGAGTGACCCTGGGCTAGTCACAGCTCTCTTCTGAGCTCTCACAGCCCCCCCCCACCTCCACCCCACCAGATAAGGTGTTCTGTTGTGGGGAGAATAGAAAGTTTTCTCAGCCACTTTGAGTCCCCTTAAATGGCTGAGAAAAGCCAACTCTTGTTCTTACTCCTGGTCTGGTATTCCACGAAGCGCAGAAACACCCTACATTTCACATGCATTGTATTACCTTATATAAGTTATGTTTTCACATAACTATTATGATCTTACCTGTTTTTATTCTTTGTACACCACTTTGAGATTATATTTTAATGGGAAATGGGGAAATATATAAATATTTTAAATAAATACATCTTGAGTGACCTAATTCAGTCAGTTAAACCATTGGTGTTCATTCATCAGTTTAGTGAGTTGCATCCTCCAGTTTGGCTACATCCCCCAGCTAAGACCACGTCCAGTCTTCGCAAATTCACTAAGGTTGGGTTGCCTCATGCATTGTAGTCAAGCCCACCGTAGTCCATTCTTTCTTCCCTAAAAAGGGCAAAAATTATTGCTGGTTATGGGTTTTCCATCAATAGTGTTGTTTAGGCCATCTTCTTCTCTTCTGGATGGTGCCCCCACTGTTCCATCTAATGTGCATGCATGGAGGCTGAAACAGATATCTATGCATGTACGGAAGTGAGGCCGCATCCCCATTAGAAGCTTAATGCAGTTTCCCTAAACCGAAATAACAGAACCGGATGCAAACGCGAATTTGCCTGATCCCATTCCTTTCAGCCAGAATCGTGTTCAATCCGGATTCTGAGGGGTGGATTTTACAGCTTGCTTTGGAAGCAAGCTACTGGGTGAGGGAAACTCTCATCCCTTAACACAGAAGGGCTCCCACAGTAAAAAATGTAAAACCTTTCAAGCACACGAACCAGAGTGAGACCTGTTGAAATGAGGATTAACATTTACAACGCTTTGGGGCGATTTAACACACGGAAAGCGTGTTAAGCCAAACTGACGTGGGGAGGATTGAAAACGGTTTGAAACTGAAACAAGGTTGTAATGGGGATGCGGCCTGACAGTGAGCACATCCAGGCATTCCAGATGCCCAGATGTGCACATGAGTTAAAACACGGAAAGACAGTGCTGGTCACTGCATTGTCTAGCCCCAAAGTAATAATGGTGGGGGAGTGATACTCCCACATTATTGCTTCCTAGTGCAATATCCAGCTATCATCTGGAGGTAACCTAAGCTGCAAAGCCTTTCCGGAGTGATGCTGCCACAAAACAAAACAGACAGAGGTTTAAACATGGTCAGAAGATTAGCAAACTCTTTTGAATAGTATGTTCAATGATATTGCACATCTGTCTTCTGTGTATGGGTAATATACAATTAGCAAATAAGATGCCATCTTGCTTTTCTGTACTTCATTTTTTTTACAGGTTTCCTGAATCATAACTGTCCTTATTTTTTTTTTTCCATTTTAGGGCTGGCAATGGAAATCAGTGCAACAAAAATCGTTCTGAGCTTTGCAGTTTGCCTTATGTCCCTTGTGATTTGTCAGGGGAATTCCCAAAAAGGCAATGCTTCATTCTTGCACTTTACATACCCTCTTTATAACACCACAATCTATGAAAATTCAGCCCCCAAAACCTATGTGGAGAGCTATATCAAAATGGGTGTATACATCACTGATCCAGCATGGGACATCAAATACCGAATAGCTTCTGGGGACACGAGTGGTCTGTTTAAGGCTGAGGAGCATGTCGTTGGAGATTTCTGCTTTTTGAGGATCAGAACAAGAAGCGGCAATACTGATCGGCTGAACAGGGAGTTCAAAGATAAATATATGTTAATAATCCAAGCCACAGAGAAAACGTTTGCTTATGAAGCTTGGGCCAAAGTGTTGATCCAGATCCTTGACAGAAATGATTTGAAGCCTCTATTTTCACCTCCTTCTTATAAGGTGACAGTTCAGGAAGGTACAGCCGTAAAGACCGCAATTGGTGTGGTCAGTGCCACAGATGCTGATGTTGGCCAGAATTCAGAGTTCTATTATGCATTACACAGAAGGTCGCCACTGTTTTCCATCCATCCTACCAGTGGAGTAATTATGACTGCTGTCAGACTGAATGCCACCCACAGAGGAAAGCATCAGTTAAAGGTCCTAGCGGTGGACAGAATGAGGAAGCCTTCTAAAGGAAGCAGTTCTGATAACTCTGCTAGTCTCACAATCCAGGTGGAACCACCCATCAGAAACCCCCCCATTATAGCTTCAGTGATCGTCAAAGGATCTGACTCTCCTGAGGATCTCCTTTATACTACTTTGAATGTGGAAGATGAATCAGGAGCTGGTATAGATTCGGTTGACATTGTGAATGGAGACCCAGATGGACTTTTCAAAACTGTAAGGTCATATGTGGGAAGTAATGAGTTCATGATAGTATCTGTCAAAGACATCAGTTGGAATGAGTACCCACACGGTTTTAATCTGAGCTTGCAAGCTAGAGATAAGAGTAAGCCACCTCTTTTTTCCCATATAGTACTCGTTCGTATACCACCTTCCAGGTACACATCTGCCAGATTTGAAAAAGATATATATGAAGTCCAACTCAGTGAATTTGCTCCCCCTGGAAGTCATGTTGCATTGGTTCAAATTACTCCAGTTCTCCCAAATCTAAAATACATCTTGAAACCCAGTTCTGATAGTACAGGTTTTAAAATCAATGCTCAAACTGGCCTAATAATGACAGATAAATCATTAGATTTTCAGGAACAGTCTCACTTTGAACTTGAAGTTGCAACCAGTTACAGCCAGGCCTCCGTCACTGTAATGGTCGATATTATTGACTGCAATAACCATGCTCCAAGATTCACTCAGTCTTCGTACCACGGCAGCTTCAATGAAAGTCTGCCAGCTGGCACCAGCATTATGTCAGTGAAGGCTATAGATAAGGACTCCGGTGAGAATGGTTTGATCACATATTCAATAGCGAACCAAAAGACTGTTCCATTTGTCATTGATCCTTTTTCAGGGATTATCTCTACCTCTAAATGGATGGATTATGAGCTAATGCAGAGGGTGTACCGTCTCCGCATCTGGGCATCAGATTCAGGATCTCCTTTCCGCCATCAGACAGAAGCTTATGTTTCCCTCATGCTGAATAACCTGAATGATAATGCACCAGTCTTTGAAAAAATTAACTGCAGTGTCAGCGTTCCTTGGGATTTACCTGTTGGCCACTCTGTGATCACTATGTCAGCCATTGATATAGATGAATTAAAGCCTATCAAGTATGAAATGATGTCAGACAATGAGAAGCAACTTTTTGAACTGGATCCCATATCTGGTGTGATTTCCCTTAGATCTTCTCTCAGAGATCTCTACCATGGGTCTCTAAATACCTACAATCTCAAAATTACTGCAACAGATGGAGATAACAAGGCTTTACCAACATATGTAAATATCACTGTAGTCAGCCAGGATAACCAAGTTGAATTTCAGTGTGAAGAAACTGGGATAGCTAAAGCAGCAGCTGAAATGGTAATCCATTCTGCTGATTTGCATTCTCCAGAGCAAAACACAGAAGATGACTCTTCCTTGAATATGCATCTCATAAACCATCATGCCCCACAATTTGATGATACCTTTCCAAGATCTATTGACATAATGGAGTCAACCCCAGTCAACTCAGCCATTGCTCAGCTGACAGCCATAGACAGTGACACAGGCTTTAATGGGAAGATGGTATATGTGATATCTTTTGGAAATGTAGATAGCTGCTTTTCTATTGACACAGAAACAGGCCTTCTAGTGGTGTCCTCTCCTTTGGACCATGAAAGAACAAGTTGCTATGTACTTAACATTACAGTGTATGATCTTGGAGTTCCTCAAAAGTCTTCATGGAAGTTGCTAGCAATAAATGTTGAAGATGCAAATGATAATGTTCCTAAATTTTTGCAAGATAGATATTTAGTCACCATCCCAGAGGACATACAGACGGGAACTACAATCACTACAGTCATTGCTGCTGATGCTGATACTAATGACAATGGGAGAGTTAAATACTCCTTTCTCACACCTACTGATAAGTTTGCCATCAACAGTATCACTGGAGATGTGATGGTGACTTCCCCCCTTGACAGGGAATTGTATCCTCATTACGTGTTAAAAATTGAGGCCCGAGACCAACCACAAACAGGCCAGCAACTTTTTGCAATAGCTGATATGATTATTTCTTTGGAAGATGTGAATGACAATTCTCCACGTTGCATCCCCGAGTTAAACAATGTGAAGGTTCCAGAGAACCTGCCCCTTGGTACAATTGTACTTTTTTTAGAAGTCTTTGACCCAGATGTTGTATCTTTGGGAGAGCTGAAATACAGCCTGTTCAATGACAGTGAGAATATTTTTCATCTGAATGAGAATACAGGAGCTCTGTCCTTAGAAAAAGAGCTGGATTATGAGGAAAGAGACTCATACAGTCTGTCTGTGAAGATAAGTGACACTGGAAAGCCCCGCCCACTCTCTTCTCTCTGCCGCATCGAGATTGATATTTTGGATGTCAATGAAAATTTGCATCCACCTTGCTTTTCTTCTTTTGTGTATGAAGGATCAGTGAAAGAAAACAGCCCAGAGGGGATGTCTGTGATGAGAGTAACAGCTCAAGATGATGATACAGGAGAAGATGGAGAAATCCAGTATTCCTTCAGAGACGGTACAGGCCTGGCTATCTTTGGAATTGAAAAAGACACAGGTAATAATGGGGCACTTAAATTATTGTTTTTTAGAAGCTTTGAGAAATCCTGGTAGACTAGAACTGAATGCGAGAAAATGTAATTTAACAGCAACCAAAATTGCTTGAATAACTCCCTCTCCTCTCCACTTTATCTCTTTTTCTGAGGCTGTATCCAAACATCACTTACTTATTCTGCTATATCTGGATATATCTCGATATTCTGGAACAAAGCAGATGTTCCAGAATGTTCATGCTTTATTTTGGAAAATCCAAATATAGTTAAATAATGCAGTTTGATTTCATAACCAAGTTCCCATATCTCCTTTGTTTAGAAACTAAGATAATCTGCATTTATATACTCTATGGGATCACTAAGCTGCATTTTCCATAAAAATAAGCCTGGTGAGTGCAGTGTGACTTGATTTCTCATTTAGGCTATATCCAGACATTGGTTACTTATTCCGCTATATTTGGATATTCCAGAATAAAACATGGATATTGCAGAATATCCAAATATAGCAGAATAAGGAACCAACATATGGATAAAGCTTAAGTGTACCTAAAATGTTTGCAAATTACTTCAAACTTTTAAAGATGAATTTAGCTTAAATAGTTCTGACAAGTTTTTAATGATTGTGTTGTAACAGGGTTATACTTAACAAGGCTTACTTTTAAGACAGTGATAATGAGTTCATCTTATATTTCTTAGATAATTAAATAACATTCTTGATTTCATAAGGATTTACTTAAGATTTTCAGAGATAATAAATATGTGAGACAGGGATAGTGTATTTTGAGCTGCTTTTGTTTACATTCCCAAAAGCAATTTAAATATTAAAGGATGAACGCACAGAACATGTTTTTCTTGCCTGCAAATTCCAAATGTTGTGTTTATGGTTTGTTTCTTTTCATAGGTACAATTTTTACCATAGGCCCGCTAGATCGAGAATCTACCAGTCACTATTGGCTAACAGTGCTTGCAACTGATAACGGAACAGTTCCTCTCTCTTCTGTGGCTGAAATTTACATTGAAGTCACTGACATCAATGACAATCCACCTCAGATGTCCCATCCTGTCTTCTACTCCTCTGTCATGGAGAACTCACCAGCTGATACCTCCATACTTCAAATGAAAGCTACTGATCCAGATTCCGGTTCCCGAGGGAAGTTGACCTTCCACATTGTAAATGGAAACCATCAAGGGCTCTTTGCCATTAATTCTATCTCTGGTGAGTCATAAATAAATGGAGATTCTGCCTTTGGCTTTTAAAGCTCTCTAGCATATATGAAGAGCAGTGAAAAAGAGGGATTTCATTATAGCATCTTTGTTCACAATGAAATAACGTTTATTACAATTCCTTCTCTTGACCCCAAAACTCTAATTCTCTAGAGCAGTGGTTCCCAAAGTTGTCTGGGCTACGACCCACCTAATATAAGTTTACCAACTCGGGACCCACCTCTAGGAAATTTAACCGTTACCAATATGAATAAAGGATTTTCAAATAACAAAGTTTTAATACAATTTTTTTTATTACTTAATTAAATAATTACATCAAAAAAGTTATTTCAAATACGGTTAAATTTCCTAGAGGTGGGTCCCGACCCACAGTTTGGGAAACCCTGCTCTAGAGGGTACAACAAAATTCTTTTATTTTGATTTGTTATATTTGAATAGATAGAAGACAGAAAAATAGACAATCATTTATTTATTTATTAAAAAATTTATATCCTATCCTTCGCTGCATGGTCCCAGGGCAGGTTACAATAAAAATAAAATATGTAAAATATTAAAACATAATTTTAAATATTACCTGCCTGCCTGCCTGCCTAGCAGGACAGCACCCTGAGGAAGCCAACTCAACAGCAAAAGCCTGGATGAAAAGACATGTTTTCACCAGGTGCCAAAAAACAATACAATGTAGCCACCTGGCAAACCTCAAGTGGGAGGCTGTTCTAGAGTCTAGGGCAGTGATGGCCAACCTATGACACGCGTGTCACAGGTGACACGCCAAGCACTTTTAGGTGACACACCTGGTCACCCTGGCACCTGGGCATGTAGTGCTTGCTTGTTCTTGAAGTGTACGAAATACCAACTTTCAATTGAAGATTTAGCAAATGTAAAGAATTATTCATTTTTGCTTTTAATAAATTACATATATCAAAAATATAACTTTCTTACTAGAGCTACAAATATCACAAAATTATGGATATTTCTGGAAGTGACACAGCACCCGAGTTAAGCTAGGTTTTCTTGTGAATTTTGACGCACCAAGCTCAAAAGGTTCGCCATCACTGGTCTAGGGGCCATCACAGTAGCAAATAGGTAACCAGTGCGGATTCTTTAAGACCAGCATGATGTGAAGCCAGCCGGAAACTCCCCATCAGCAGTCGAGCTGCTGAATTCTGCACCAGTTCCAATTTCCAAACAGTTTTCAAGGGTAGCCCCATGGAGAGCACATTACAGTAGTCTAATCTGGAGGTTACCAGAGCATGGAACACTGTGGCCAGGTTATCGCTATCCAGATAAAGCTTAAGTTGGCGGACAAGATGGAGATAATGACCAAAATCTGTTACTGAAATGCCAGTCCATTAACATGAAGAAGCAATTACCTGAATTTAGAATTTAAGCCGTTAAGAATTAGTTTATGTAATGTGAAATTAGTGTTACGACAGATTTTACTTAGGCTAAAGTATCCGTCATCTCTTACCACTAGCCCTATTGGCTGGGGCTGATGGAAATTGGAATCCAACAGTATCTAGAAAACCACAGTTTCCCATGCTATTATATGCTAATATAATGAACAGAGAGACCGGCAGGATGCCTCTGAAGGCCATTTGCAGGGTTTTGAGAACAGATGCAGGTTTTGCCTTTGTCTTCTGCTTGAGAATGCCCAGAATCAATTGGTGGGTCACTGCATGAGATGGGACGCTGGATTAGATGACCTGATCAAGTGGGGATCATCTTATGTTTTTATGATAGTTTTTTGCTTCGTCTTTTTCTACATATGCAGTACTTCATAAACTCCCCTTTTTACATCAGCATTTGAGTAGCTGATGATTTTGAAAAAATGAGTCAAGGGTATTAATTTCTCGATTTGTTGAACTTCTTAACTTTGAGGTCCAATATGGTGCAGCAGCTTTAAGCATCAACAGGTCAAGATGGTAGGTGCCCTTGAGGAAATGATGTACTTAAATGTATTGTAAACCTCATTCAGAAATGTAGTAGTATTGGGTGATTAATATATAGCTTACGGATACTTGTATGCTGCTTGTTTTCAGTTGATCCACAAAGTAAGTAAGTAAGTAAGTGTATTTACTTATTTACTTATTTATTTACTTTTATTTATTTATTTATTTATTTATTTATTTATTTAT
>MTQE01000401.1:12966307-12990970 GCA_014337955.1 Aspidoscelis marmoratus | reverse complement strand
TATTTATTTATTTATTTATTTATTTATTTATTTATTTATTTATTTTGGCTGGAGGTACCACAGAATACCACCAACCCATTTAGGTAAGATTTGTGCATAGGTGGATTCTGCCTCACTAGAGTAGAGTATTTCCAAGAATCAATATTACTTGAATACTGCTCCAGCTATAGGCCACTTCCCAGGTTTGAAAAGACAGGGTCCCCTCTAGCAATTATGACCGCAGACTGGATAGGTCTGCTTAAGTGGATGCAATGTGATGACAACACGGCTGCTAAAGGGCGAGATAAGCACTCAGGGAGTGTTTGGTCCCACTGATGTTTACAGCAATCTAGTGAGCACTTACAGCAGAATGGTAGCTGGCTGCATGCAGTTACATACAAACTCACACCCTGCCAGTATACTGCCCCAACTGCAAGAGTGTAGGACTAAGCAGACCATGTGTCCTTGCAACTGAGACATTGCTTACTTATTCTGCTAAATTTGGGTATTCCAGAATAAAGCATAGATATTCTAGAATATCCATGCTTTCTTCCAGAATATCCAAATATATTGGAATCAGCCTTAGTTTCCACACTTTTGTCTAGTGGCATGTTCTAAAGAGACCAGGAAGATGTTTATGGAAAGCTTGCAAACAATTTTAGCATTTTTCTCTCTCATGCTCTCAGGATGTTGGTCTTAGATATGTTCCATCTCCACAATGGAGGTAGTACACAACCACTATGATCAATGGCTATTGATGACCCTCTCCTTTAGGTGATGCATTCTGCAGGTTCTGATTTTTAACAGCCCATTCATTTATGTATGGCAACCTCCAGGCCTCTCCAACTTTTTTGCATTGTTTAGCAATACTCCAGAGTTTCGAACTCCTGGAATTATCACTTGTTGCCCATATGGAGTGGCTTACCTGTCTGGCAGTGTTGTTCTTGCAATGGCAGAAAATGTACATCTTGGTAATTCTTGATACAAAATACCTGGGAATGTACAATCATCACACCATGCAAATGCACAGCTACCATTTTGGGCTGGTTTTAGTCCTGTATATGTGCAGTGGCCATTCTTCAGATGGTGGAACACTCAAGCAACCATCCAGACAGGTAAGTGCTCTAACTTTTATATAAAACCCAGGTTGGTACTGTAGTTGATTATCCCTCAATAACGTTATTGTGGTATATCACTCCAATATCCCAGGACCATACTAGGATTGTCACAGACATGTGTGGCAATTTCAACATACTCCAGAATAATTCCAGGTTTTACCCACTTCCAGAGGCAGCCTAAGTCATCAGCTGCATTCACATGAAACAATAAAAGCCAGCTCCAAAGCATCTTGGATGCCGTAGCATATGTCATTTGTGTTCTCATCTCATCTTGAATCCATCTCTAACACACGTTAATGGCCTTTAATGTGCATTAGAGGTGGGACAGGAATACTGGATGGAACCATCTCTGAGTTGCCTTTGAGATCCTTCCTTCCTTCCTTCCTTCCTTCCTTCCTTCCTTCCTTCCTTCCTTCCTTCCTTCCTTCCTTCCTATGAATGTAGCCAGTGATGAACATGCACTCCCTTGAAAGCTAATGTGTTGTTATTGTTGTTGTTATTCAGCCAGTGATGAAAATGCACTTCTTTGAAGGACCTTCTGTAGTCCTGTTATGTCAACATATAACTAATGGCAGTTGTTGGAGATTGCATCCATAGCTCATCACAGTCCTTGCAGAAATGTGTCATGGGATAATTTAATAATTTGATTGACAACACAATATATGTACCACAAACCACTTTGCTTTTCAGCAGCAGCAGCACCAATAAGAAATGCTGTTGGGCTCCTAATTCATATTAAGTGCAAGCAGCTATCAAGGCCAGTCAGATTCTCCTTCCTTTAGGGCACCTAAAAACTTCAGCTGTGTTTATCGTTTCTTTTGTTTTCTGTCAATGCTTGAAAAGGAGGTTTCAGCACACCCTTTCCCTGTCTTTTGCCTGTATTATGTCTGTGTCATCTCTAGCTTAGATAACAGATCATTTTGGATTGTTAAAATCCTGGCTGTCAGAATAGTATTTTGGGGCTGGTATTGGGCCAGACTTAGAACAAAGCATTAAACACAGACATTGAGTGTTATTCAGTCTGAGGTGGAAACACTGATCTAAGTTCTTTACTGTATTAAGTATATATTAGGACTATGGGTAAGGTTGTTGGAGCAGTCCATTAATTTTGAGCTTGTAACACTTGCTGATGAAAAAGTAATGAGTCTGATTCACTATGCTTCAAATGTCTTTTCCACTAGATGAAACTGATGTACACAGGAACTTTTTGCTCTGGAGCTTCTTCCAGATTATATCCTGTAAAAGGGACCTGCTATCCACATACTACAGTAGTATAGATTGCATCAAGTTCCAGGTGGGGCCTGCCATAGTCTGCCCTTTCATGTGAATGGCAGGTCCTTATTTGGGAATATAATCCTGAAGAAGCTCCAGTGCAGAAGGGGCCTTTGTCTCCAGTGTCCCTGCATCTTTGACTCATGGTTGACTATGAGGGTGTTTCCGCTTTGGCCGCCAAGAAATGGATTAAGAAAATCCATTTCCCGGTGATCAGTCCTCCCGAGGATCCATCTGAAATAGGGATGGATCTGATGAGTCCCACACATCCGCAAATGCGTGGGGAGGACAGATCGGGCCAGCTGGATCCCCTGGGTGCTGTGTGGAGGCCACAGCACCCATTCCGAAGGACATCCGGCCTCCTGCGCTACTGATGCCACCCCTGGAGCTGTGAGACTGAGCATACAGCTGCCAGTCACTGCACGTTTCTGCTGGCGCGCCATACACAGGGGAAGGGCAGAAGGAGGCATACCGGCCTCCTTCCACCCTTCCCAAGATGGCGGCCACTAGCACATCTGGCCTGAAGTGTCCTGCTTTTGAATGGATTGAGGTGAGGAGCCAGATGGAAGACCTAATTTTCGAGGTCTTCCCGGAGGCCAGATCTTTCGTTGGTGAGATCCCATTAAGAATGGGTCTCATGCATTGGAATGCAGAAGCGGCCGCCGCAAAGAGTTCCGGATCCGGCCTCCAGTGTGGAAGGTAAGTTTTCTATGTGTGTTTAATGGGTCTTTAATGTGTTGTTAATGTGTTCTTACCACCAGTGCGGAAGCACCCTGAAATATAAAAATTTAGGGGAGGCCACATTATGCACTGCTGACCAAGTCTAGTTCACACATCTGTATTGAGAAGTTAATGCCCGAGGGTGAAAGAGTCCTTTTCCAGTGGATAAGACTCATCTGCACAACTTGCCATTGGGCCCTTTTGCTTCTTCTGCCAATTTTTCCACTGGTCCAATCACCATGGCAACAGCCAGAGCACATGACAGCAAGGCAGTCACTTCTGTTACAGCAGGGTTCACACTTACCAGCACTTAGTGAAGTGCTGGGCAACTCTGGGATGGAGTGGGTGTTCAAAATGGAAACACTTTATCTCTGACCTACACTTATCTGGGAAGTAAAGGTGTGAAAGTGCCTACAGTCAGTGGTTATAGGGTCAGAGCAGTGGCAAACTAGCTTAGGGATAGGTACTTTCAGTGTTGGTACAGCAGACAGTGTCACTGGAACAGCATCTTAAACTGAGCCAGGACACAAACCTTTAAAGGAGTCTTTCATGGCAGCGGCGTCTTTTTCATGTCATTACTATTTATAATCTGCCTTTCTTTCCCACCCTCAGAGACTATGTAATTAAAGAACTTTTAAGACTTTAAATTAGAGATTCAAGGGTAGTCAGTTCCTAACAGAAGGCCATGCTGGAAAATATTTTTCTGATACAAGGTTTGTCTCTTTTGCCCAGTGTTTTCCCCCCTGATGAACAAGTTATTCCTGCTGTCCCTGAACCCGGCCATGTATTGTGGCCTGTGAACTATATAGCAGAGGAGATGGGGATACTTCCCAGAGGACCTTTGTGCTGATTCCTTTCTCTTAGCTCTGCAAGAAAAAAAGGAGGAAAGGCAGGGAATTTTAAAGCAAAACTGAATAGGTATTAACAACAGATTGCCTTCCAGTTTCTGGGTGGTAAAGAAAGTGCCACTATTGCCTTTGAAGGGAATGTATCTGCAGGAGTTTTTTTTTTGGGGGGGGAGGAAGGAAGGAAGGAAGGAAGGAACATTTGTAAAATTGAACAGAAACTTGCATTTTCAGCTATATAAAAAAATACCTAGAAAGCCTTGGCATCTGTGCTTCTTATTTCAAAGTCTTTGTCCAGTGGAAGGTTGCCATCTAACATTCTCCTTTAGACTACTGTAGGAAAATAACTACAGTTGTGGTAGTTTTACAACAGTAAAAACTGCTGTACTGCTATACGCATGGGGGATACTCCTGCACAAGTGGAGCCGCTTCTGGTATAGAAGCAGCTCCATGCAGTGTGGATGTACCATGTGGGAGTGTCCCCCATCTTCAGCTTTCCTCCTAGTGCAAAAAGATCCTCATGTGACTTTAACTAAAAAGTGTCTTGCAATGTACAACATATCTCATAAACCTCATTCCCATTTATTTGCAATGAAAATTGGTTCCATATGTTCCTGAGGGTGCAAAGAGTGCCTTTTCTGCATCTATCCCCTATAATTTACAGTGAAGCAGTTAAGTTTCTGGGAAAGATGGCCAAGGCTTTTAGAAAACCCAGTATCCCATTGTCCCTATGATGCAACTGCCTCCTCCAACTTGCTTATTGAACTCATATTCAATGGAAACAAAGGCCTCATGTGCACATAAAGGGGGTGAAGCCACCACGAGCTTGCCAGTGAAGTGTGGAGATGACATGGGTCCCATCTGCCTTCGCATTTGCCTGTTTACAATTGACAGTTTAGTTTGGGGGGGGACTCCTGTCAGTGGCACTGAAACATCAACTGAGACTTTGAGCTACCATTGAGCCAAACAGTCTTCCCAGATGCTGGGATTTTATTTATTTGTTTGTTTTATTTATATCTATATTTATATCCTGCCCCATACCCAAGGGTCTCTGGGCGGCTCACAACATTTAAAAACGAACAACAAAACTGTATCAATCCTAAAAACAAGTACAAAATTTAAAAAGCCAGCATTAAAAAGTACAAAAACAGCGATGCCCTGGCTTGGTGCCATATCTGCTGTATTATGGACAATTTCTGAGCAGTACTGGGGGCAGGATGCCATGATCCCATTATCAGGCTCTAGACATAGTGAGGCTTTCCATTGCTTGTAAGACTGTTGCAATAGGCAGCGCACACATGCCCAGCCATTTATTTCCATTGTCATGATGTTGTTTTATAGTTCCTTTGCTGGATTCTTCCTGATTCATAAAAGAATTCAGTTCTGGTATCCTTTAATTTGGCTAGCGCTGTGTTTTTTCCTTCACTTTAGATATCATTTTAACCACAAATTACAAGTTGCTGACAAAATGGCTTGACTTTCTTTTTCACCAGTCAGATGTAGCTCATCTTATTACTTCAACTGCAAGCATTATAGTGCTAACTGTAAAATAAAAACGGTTCCATTATTGTTTTGGTTGATTGCACCATTGTCAAAGCTGTTTTCTTTTTAAGAAAGGAATGATGGAGAATGAATGAAAAGAGATGGGTGTGTGGATTTTGTTCATTGAGAATGCACAATCCTTACTGAACTGTTGGAAGATTTTCTTTTTCTTCACCTTCTGTCAACCTTGGCATTCCTCAGTGCTTTCTGATAGCCGATTCCTACATCTTGTATGCTTATTGTGGCATTTTGGCTACTTATATATAAAATATATATGTATACAAGATACATATTTCACGAACAAGCTGTGCAAGATACATAAATCACCAATGGAGATGCAGGAAAAGAATGAACATTGAAAGTGAGTCTTATGATTCCACTTGGGTTTGATGAGCAGTCTTGAGTTATACGATGCAGGTAAAAACATGAACTGGAAGGTTTGTAGAGCATTGAATGTTTTGTGAACGGTGCAGCACTGAAAGCTTTTGTAGTAACTGAAGGGCTTTGGTTTCTAAACTTGAATCCTGCAGGCAGCAAGCCCCTGCATGCTTGGACTGCTCCAAAACTTAATTGCTTGTCTTTTATTACCAAGACTTAGATTCCAAGATTTTACTCTTGGACTTAGGAAGTAGAGAAAATGAACCAAAGAAGTGCATGCTGAGATCACACATAAAACAACCACAACTGACATTGTTTTCTGTGGTCTTTTGTATAGAGACATGTAGCTCAAGATTTCTAGGGGGCAGGACAGATTTCGGCTGTATTCTCACTTACCTTTAGTATTCTGGTGCAGTGTGGGTGGCCTTTACCAAAATAAGCAATCTGTCCCAAACTGAGACAGATCCCTGACGGCCCACAGCAAGCCACCCACATTGGAGCAGCCAGTTCTACACCAATCCCCACCCCGGCTCTGAAGCTAGTGCCAACTTTGGAGTCATGATAGGAGCAACAAGCTATGTCACCAAAATGGTCTCTTGTGGTCTGATATACCACTCCCTAGTATACTAGTAGACCTTGAAAAAAGAGGTCTTCTGGTAGATAAGACCTGGACACCATTTTGGATGTCCTAGTTTGATCTACACTATTCCCTGTGCAGAAAGAGCACACCAGGAGGGGGAGGAGCTTCTCTGATCTGCTCTAAAGTACAGATGAAAGAGGCCCAGAAGCAGACCATGGTCCGGTCTACTGCCCAGGGCAAAACGCCCCATACTCTTTTTTCCTCTTAGCTAAGTTGTTTCAGAAAAGCTAATGCTATTTGTAGTTAAAGAAGTCACGATACTCATAGCTTCAAACTAAAAAAGGGAATATGGTTAAGAGAGACATGTTTTAAAGAGTTTCTTCACCTGAAGTGCCATCTCAGTTTAACAGCTTGTCTTAGAAGCAACAGGTTGACTGCTTGATAGAGCATTCATCATTCCCTACCATCATCTGCTAGCAATGTCTTACAGACATTAATATATTCACCTTTCAAATTCATATGTTGGACTGAATAATTCTTTTTTGTTTAAAATACTAGAGGCGATTCATTTAAAATATGGCTTCAGAAACACCAAATATGGGCTTTGAAAAAATGAAGGGCAGCTTTTAAGAGTATATTTCTCCTCATGGAAATTAATCAGTTTTTCAAAAGTACTGTGATCAGAGGCTATCAGCAAAGCTTCTTAGTAAATAAAATAGTTGCAACATAAACAATATTTTATAATAGTGGCATAATTACTATACATTTTGACTACCAAGAGGTTTGTTGACAATCCATTTAGACTTTTTTTTAAAAAAGTGTTCCAGGATGATTTAATGAAAACTTTTAAAACATCCAGTGCTAGGAGTCTTGAATAGGAAGTTTTAAGTTCCTCACTGTGCAATAGGTAAACAGAGGTCAATTCACACTTAGGACACTAGTCAACAAGTAGTGAACATCTGGGGAAGAGCATATGCATGTTGGCTAGGTTGCTACAGCCTACAAACGTGCCCGCTGTCCCTAGAAGCTCACTAATTGTTGGTAAGGTGTGGAGCACAATTTCATTCTCCACACCTTTACCAACATAAACTAGAAGCTTACCTGAAGCGTCTGGCAGCACAACCATTTGCTCTATTTCTGGTTTGCTGGATTTGGTGGGCAGGGAATGCGCCATCCATGCAGGAGCGGTGGCAATGACAGTGCTGATCGATCATTCACCCAAACCCTGGAGTGCCAATCGATCATAGAATCACAAGAGGGGCATGTGATTATGGGTTAGCCTGTGATCGAACATACCCCTCTCACAATGGCATCTGAGCAGCCAATGGCAGCAGCAAGGAGGTGGAACCTCTGGCTCCAAACTCATCGGCGCGGGCTGGTAAACAGGTGGACGATTCGCATTTCAGGCCGGTAATGGATGCTTTGGGGAAGCTTTTCTCCCGGCAAATGCGAATGGTCCACCTGTATCTGAAGTTTACTGGCTTTACTTTATGGCAGCCTTATCACCTAAGTGCAGAAAGGTCTCTGGTTGAGAGATGCAACAAAGGCTGTGTTCATACATAACAAAAGGGGTGCCTCAGAGAGACAATGGGTGGCCCTAGTTTTCCCAAGTCTTCCCTAAATGACCTTTTCTATCACAGAATGTTCAGGAGTAGGGCAGACTAGTGTGTGAACAATCCTGCCTCAAAGCCATCTCTAAGCCACCTATGAGGTACATCAGAGATGCATTTTTTTCTGCCATGTCTGATCACAGCCAAAGGCTAAATCCACACTGTGCCATTATGGTACACTGAGGGTGTAGTGTCTGATTGATACTGCATCTTCACTGCAGTCTCAGAATGGTGGCAAAGTGCAGCACACTCCATTAAGGTGCTGTAGTGACAGAAAGACTGAAGGGCTTGAAGAGTCTTTCTCCTTGTCTTGCCGCAACCACTTTGGGTTTCCAAAGACAGGGATAGGCCCTTCTCTTTGTCAAAAAACACAAGGATCTTCCTATTGCTGTTTTTAATACAAAAAACAACTACAATATGTACATTTTACAAATTCAAAATAATGCACTGAGTATGCAATGAGATATACAGGGCTTAAGCACAAATACTTCATTTGCAGCCCCCCCCACACACTTACTCCTCACTCCCCAGTGCTAGATGGAGTGTCATTGAACATCTGCCCACGTGAGAAGAAGGGTTTCCTACCCACCCTCACACAACTGAATGCAAATATCATCTGATCTAGTGGAGGAAAGCAAGCTTCACTTCCCCACCAAAATTGCAGTGAGGAAAAACTTTGCACCATTTGACAGAGCAGCTTGATAATTTGACTTGAAGGGAAAGGTAAAGGTAAAGGGTGTCATAGACTTATATGGATTCAGCAATAGATTTGATACATTCTAAACAGATTGGACTCCACCAATAGATATCATGTGACCTCAGGGAGTTCCAGGCTTTTACTCAGCCAAGGCCTGTGGCGCACTTTGACAGTGTTGTGGGAAGACTCACATTGATCTCCCCCAACTGTATTTTGTTCCACAGCTTCTAAACAAGGACTGCCCCTCCATCATCACTCTGGCTTTCCAGATCCATGGGTCCCTGCTTCTTTTGCTCTTTGCTGTATAGTCACACAAAACTGTGTGGCACACTCTCATTTTGAGTAATTTACTGCTGAATTATCCCCATTTACTGCCTTCATAGCTTTAGCAATATCCCAGTCTAGCCATTTTACTCTTGAACCTGCTGGTTCTCTGACTTTAGTCATGCTGGAGTCTGGCCAGCAGCATGAACATCTATATGTTATATTACTCTGAAACCATTCAGACCCTTCTTGTGCAGCCTGCATCCCCCAAAATCTGGCCACTCATGTTCTAAGTTTCTTGAATTTTAGAGGTTAAGCACTGCAAATTGTCTCTAAGGGCCTTTTCTGCCCCTACCTCTGTTCCAGATCAGACAATGAATTCTTATTTTGGGCCTCTTTTGTCTACAAGTTCATGCAGACCAGAGAAGCCCGGCTCCACTTGTATGCTCCACCTGTACAATATGAAGTATAACCCAGATCAGGAGGTCCAAAATGGCCTCCCAATCTGCTTTAAATCCAGAATACCAGTAAACCTTGATAAAAAGGTCCACTGGTATAATAGGTTTGTGGGGAATCCATTTTGGTGTCACATTTGTTCTTGGCTGACAGGGCTAGCTCTGAAGCTCACATGCGTTTCAGGGCAGTACAGAGGCATAAATCCAGACCAGATCAGGAGCAGCGCTTGCCGGACCCAGATCTGCAGTTCCAAATTATAACAGACAAGAGCAGAAAAGCCCTAAGATCTCATCCACACACTTTTAAAAAGCAGCTCAAAAGCAGCTTGGAGGTGAGACACATGCACCCTAGTGTTCTCACCTTATCTCTAATCCACATTAGATGCTAGAGAATGTACTTTGGAATTGTATTTTCAGGCCTTTAATATATACTGAGGGACTAACAGGTGAATGCTACCACCTCCAAGCCACTTTTATGCCTCTTTTTTCCCACTGTGTACGGGGGCAGCCTAAAACAGAACCCTGTAGGTAAATTGCTTCAATCCCAGTGAGAGTGACATTAGAAAAATAATTCACATGTTCAGGAAATAATTGCTCATTAATTCTTTAGTTGTCAGCAGATTATGACAGACAACAGACCTAAATATTGTCCTCGGTTCCCCCTTTGTTAGAAAAATGGGCTTCTGTGAGCACTTGATAAGAGTGTACTATTGACATGGGTGCTCTTGTTGAAACATGACTGGGCGATCTTTTTTCTGACAAAAAGCAGAAGACACGCATTCTACAACTCCATGCTGAAGTAACATGTTCCCAAGCCTTTGAATGAATCCAACTGCCAAAAGACAGGAAGCAAACTCCTGCCTGAGAGAAACGTCTCTATATAGTTTCTCTCAGGGAGAGTAATAGTGCCTTGTAATCTTCCATGCAGACTCATGATTTAGAAGAAGAGTCACTTTATATACCTCACTTTTCTCACCCCTAAGGGGACTCAAAGCAGATGACAAATCTCTTCTCCCCACAAGAGTCACTCTGTGAGGTAGGTGTGGCTGTGAGAGTTCAGAAAGAGAGCTGTGACTAGCCCAAAGTCACCCAGCTGGCTTTGTGTAGAAGAGTGGGCTCAAACCAGGGAACTACCAGATAAAAGTCTCTAACCATAAGACCAAACTGTACAGCAGTCAGTCATAGATATTCAATATCTTGTTCTCAGCCATAAGAACCTGAGAAGCCCTACTGGATCAGACCACAGCCCATCTATTCCAGCATCCCATCGCACACAATGGCCCACCAAATGCCCAATGTCAAGCAGAGACAAATCTTTTTCTGGTCTCAGATCCCAGCAAATGGCTTAAGAAGCATCCATAAGGTTGCTATTCCATAAGGTTATTCACCACATATAAATTATTTCTAAGGCAGCTTTTTGCAACCATTACACAATGGCCATGTCTTTTTTGAGTAACCTTATCTCGGATTCAAAACATTTTCAATCCTCGGAGTCCGCACAGCAGTTTGGCTTAACACGCTTTTCCCGTGTTAAACCACCCCAAAGCGTGGTGAATCTCAATCCTGATTTCAACAGGTCTCACTCCAGATCGTGCACTTGAAACGTTTTACATTTTTTACTGTGTGGACAGTACCATTTTAAGGGATGAGAATCCATGTTTACGGTTTCCCTCTCCCAATAGCTTGCTTCCAAAGACAGTGATTTCAGTGTTAAAAATTCACCCTTAACAGCAGTGCTACACTGTAGCGATGGAACCACTTCAACCTGATAACAATGTTGCAATTTTGCACAATTCTAAAAGTTCTGACTTTAGAAAGGGAAAGGAAGGGAGGAAAGCAGCTGAATGTGAATGTTTAAAGCAACAGGGCTTTAGTTGCCACTCCTGCTGTGTGCCCTGAGCAATGGGGAGAGGAGGGGAAAGAATCGCTGGCTGGCTGCCCGCTGCCATTTTTCCTCCATCCATGGAAGCGGCAGCCACCCAGCCACCCAGTTAGGCTCGGTGAAGGGGTCCGTTATGGGTGGCGCGTCCATGCCAGGAGGAAGAGGGCAGGGCAGCCCCGAAAAGCAGCTTTTAAAAAGTAGCCACTTGAGTCCCACCTTGAGTCACGTACCCCACATACGATCCTCAGAATCCGGATCCAACGCGATTAAGTTAATGGGAACAGGCAAATTCGTGTTTGCATCTGGTTCTATTATTTCGGTTTAGGGAAAGCGAAATAAGCTTGCTGTGGGGATTCGCGTAAGAACTCTTATTTTTAACCAGAGTTACCAGCACTGAGCTGATTTCTTTGCTGTTGCAGCATGTATTAAACCCATTAAAAGTATAAAACATACCTAACCTTAAATACACATACTGAAATATTTTTGAATGGATTTTTTCCCTCTCAAAATAACTTTGTTTGACACTAGAAGCCATGATAACTAGTTGTTTATGCTATAATCCTCTTGTAATTATCTCGCTACCTCAGGGATCTTAGCTTAACGAGGGATATATTGCTTGGTTTACTCATGTCCTGATCACCAGATTTAGCTCAAGCTTCCTCCCATTTCACTTTACACTAATTCTGAGTTGGAAGTGAAAGGAAAACCACAGCAGTTTTTAATAGCTGGCAAGACGGCCAGTCCAGACTGTATCCAAGGAAAACTGCTCTTGGGTAGACTGTGAAAAGAATGCTGCATGCTGCAGATCCTTATCCAAAGTAGTTGTTGTTGTGTAGTTATTACTACATCCCAGACCATCTGTAATCTAAATGGATTGAGCACCATCAACATATTTACAGCTTTTCAGAAATTTGGTAATAAAATACCTGATGTTAGCAATGAAGTAGAACTAGGAGGAGTAAAAACAAATGATTGTCCAAATGAAAATAAGGCCCTTTCTTCATGTTCCCACCCACATTGATTCAAGACAGTGCTGTTCTATGTTGAGATTGGTTGCCACTGAAAAAGTACAGGGCCATCAGAGAGCCCCCTGAAGCCTTTGATCTTTCCAGAGAGGCCGTTTTTGAGGTGTATCCTGTAGTATGGCAGATTGTGTGTGTGGGGGGGGTGTAGTCTATATGCCCTCATGGTCCAGTATACCTGAGGTACTCTTTGCAAAGGTATATTGATGGACCCTTGAAAATCTTGTGTTTGTTTCCCATGAATTTTTTGAACCCATGAAGCCCGCTTTGATCTTTTTTCTCATTCACAAAATCAAATTACAAGGAATACTTTGGAAGTGAGGTCAGGTATATCAATGCAATTAGAATGGATCCCTAGGTACTCTCTCCTTGTTGGAGAGACAGACAGGATGCCTCTAAAGGCCATTTGCAGGGAGTTGAGTGCAGTTGAAAGTACTGCCTTTGTCTTCTGCTTGAGAATGCCCAGAAGTAATTGGCTGGCCGCTGTGTGAGGCAAGATACTGGTCTAGATATGCTGTGGTCTGATCTAGCAGGGCTCAACTTATATTCAGAACGCAACCTTCCTGCTACTGGGCATGCTGCAGAGAGAGCAGCCCCTGTTCTGACCTAAACTAGAAGCCAGAGAACAAATATTCCCAAGCCTTGAATTTGTAGGCTAAGGACATTTCCCAAAGACTTTGGAAATAGGCTTGAAATTAGGCTTCAGAATGGGGCCTGAGCTGTTCCTGCCAGGGAGACCGTTTGCTCGGGGTCCACGAGACTGGTACGGTCCATGGATTCACATCTGACATGGCTCTCGCAAACCATGTAGATGTTGCCATACTGCTGGGTCAGTAATGGTTCTCCTTTCCAGCTTCTATGACCTAAGTAGCATCTATGGGATTTTCACCTCTAATATAAAGAGAACAGAAAGGATCTCAGCTGGTTATCCCAAAGTGGAAGCAGGTTTGAGCCTGAAAAAGTTTAGCAAAACTTATTCTTTTACTTCTTGCCTGGCTATGCAAGGAAACAGAAAATGCCAAAGCCTGGCAGGCCTCATTTGAAAAGCAGGACTCTTGAGCGTAGGGCCCACATTCTGCAGATCTGCTGCAGACAGAAGAAATTTCCATGGGGAACAGCACATTCTGTATAGCTCCAGGGACTGTGATGTAAGTATTTGGAACAGTTCTGCACAAGTTCGTTACTCAGTTTTCTCTGTTAGGGATTAGAGCTTTCACTTGGTTTACAAAGTATATTTAAGACTGAAGATAGCAAAGCATTATAACAAGAGGACCTTCACAAAAGACATGTCCAACTATGTATTCTGGAGTGCTTATTTGCTCCCCCCCCCCCCCGCAATCCTACATCTAAACATAAAAAACAGATCCCAAGGGCAGTAATAAAACCAGAATGAAATGTACAGTGCCCTGCCTTCAGGGCCATGAAGGCAGCTTTGGGCAAAATACTTAAGAATATGTTCTCTGAAGCACAACTCACAGGTCTTGTCTAAATTGAGTCATGGGCTACATGGAAAAATAATGCTTAGGGTACAAGGGCTTTTTGATAGGATTGCTTTAGAGATGTTCTAAGCACATGAATGAGCACATGTAGGTGAAGGAAGGCATCAAAACGGCAGTTCCTGGCCATATTTGCACTTACCTTCACTATTCCCGTACAGGGTGGGCTGCCCTGTGCCAAAATAAGCAATCCATTTTGAAATGGGATGGATTGTTCCTGGCACAGAACAACGCTGTTGCACTGGGACAAACTTTTCCATGCCAGCCTCTATGCCAGCTATGAAATTTGAGTAGGCTTCAGAACTCTTATGGAGGGGCTCCTAAGGCTCTCAAGGCCAGGAACAAAAGTGTTGGGCTTCGGAGCTCTGAGGGGGACATTTTAGCAGTGCACCTTGTTTCACCACCAAAATGAATCCCATGCTATACCAGATTATGAAGATATTCCATCCACATGGCTCTATGTTCTGGTATACCACCTGCTGAATGCCAGTAGACTTCAAAAAAAAAAAAAATAGGTCCACCAGTAGACTAGACCTAGTCCAGTCTACATCCTATGCCAAGAGAGCATATTAGGAGGGGGTCAGGCCTCCAGCATGTGGGAGGCCTGTAAACAATTTCTTGATTTAGTCTACCGAAAAGTGTAGAAATGGCCTCTGTCTTCTCCTATCTATCTGCACTCTACTTGCTTTTGGTCCAGGTGGATGTGACATTATTCATGATGTTAATACCAGTATAGGTTGAGGAGGAAGAATGATACGGACTGTGGTAGTAAAGAGAAAAGGAGTTGGATCCCAGCAGTAAACGTAACTTGTGGTATACTGAGGCCCATTAGCATTTGGGCCTGTGGACAGAATTAGGCAAGCCCTGGGACAGAGCATTTGCTTTCTGGGCCAGGTGGTTCTGTCCAGAACTGTCCTGTCCCAGGGCTGGCCTAGTTGTGGCCAGAGTGAGGAGCACAAAATCATGCTCCACACCCAGCCCAAGGTGCCTCTGGCCATCTCAGAGCTGTCCGGCAAGAAGACCATTCACACTCGGGGGTGCGCACTGCCCCCAGCTCCCCACACCCGACCTACCTCTTCAGATGCCTGGTTTGAACTCGGTAGGCCCTGGAGACAGAGCTTGTCGGGATCAAACCAAGCAGTAGAGTGGGGTGGGCACCCAGGAGGCCCCGTGGGCTGCCACCGGCCTAATTGGGGTGGCTGTAGCCCGCAGGACCCCAAGGCAGACCCGGCCTGGTCTCGCCCCACCCCTGAAAGGGGCTGGCAACCGGTGAAACTGATTAGGACCCAATGGCAGTGGCTCAGGGCAGGGCTCCAGAGCTGTCCAGCAGAGTGCAAAATGCTCTCCCTGTCAGACAGCTCTGGGATGGCTGGGGATGGCTTGTGCCAGGTGTGGAGCATGACTTCATGGTCCACACTCTGGCCGCAATTAGGCCAGCCCTGGGACGGGACAGGACGGTTCTGGACAGAACCACCCGGCCCGCAGAGTGAATGCTCTGTCCCAGGGCTGTCCTAATTGTTATCCAGAGGCCTAAGTGTGAACAGGCCTCAAGTTCCTATTCTGGGATATATTCCAGAGTAAGGCCAAGTGCAGAAAAGCCCTTCGTC
Source organism: Aspidoscelis marmoratus (assembly GCA_014337955.1). Taxonomy (NCBI): domain Eukaryota; kingdom Metazoa; phylum Chordata; class Lepidosauria; order Squamata; family Teiidae; genus Aspidoscelis; species Aspidoscelis marmoratus. Next base: position 12,975,503 of record MTQE01000401.1, on the reverse strand, counting down.
TGAACTAGGCTAGTTTGTGCAAACATGTTTTCCTGCATTGAAGTGTTCTTCTCATATACTTAATGCTACAGACAGTAAGGAGATGATACAAATCTTTAAAGAGATTGAGACCTGCAGATCTAAGCTGCTTGACTCTTAAGAATAAGAATGTTCATCTTTCTCTCCGGCGCCCTTGAATCTTATCTGTCGTCTGTTAGATTACTCACATCAGGTTCACCCAAAATGCTGCACTGACTGGTTTTTTCCATGCAATGCTACTTCAGCTTTGTTGTGATATTCTCCAGAACTTATTCCTACTGAAGAATACTGCCTGCAGTTCATACATACAGCAGGCCAAGGTTTAAAACTACAATACAGCACCAAATTGCATTGCCAATAGCCCTTGCATTTTTGGCTATACAAAAGGATATAATGGGTGATTAGAAAATACCATTTAAGTGCAGATTGGCATCAGCATACCTTCTGCATGGAGAAACCTTTGATCCCATTGGCCTCCAACTACAAAAATACAGCCCCATGCTTCACACTTGCAGGAGGCAGAAGAATTGGGGGTTGTGTTTTGATTGCTTTAGCAGGCAAGAAAAGTGCTTTGAGAACAAAACAAAGAGGCATTTATTAGGAAAGTAATGGAATACTTATTTTTATGTATTATTTCTACTTTTATCCAATCCATCACCAAAAATCTGGGTTGGTACAAGAAAAGCCAATGTATATTTATAAGAATGTAAGAAATGCCACCACTGGATAGAAATTGCTACTTAGGTAGAAAAGCAGTCTGCTTTCACAATGGTCAAGCAACTGCACAAGGATGAGGTGAGAAATGCTACCATCTCTGAGGGTTTTTTGAGATTTTATTTATTTATTTATTTATTTATTTATTTATTTATTTATTTATTTATTTATTTATTTATTTATGTGTGTATGCAGCCTAAGACCCCATAGAGCTATAATCTATAAGGACCAGTGATATGGAACAGTTAACCTCACAGATGTTGCCATACTACGACTTATTTTGTGGTCATGGTTCTTCAACTGTGGTATACGCAATAATGAGCTTCCGTGACTTAGTATCAATCTCAAGAGGTAAACAAATGGCCCTGCAGATGTTGCCAAACAACTGATGTTAGCCTAAGCCAGCATGCCTAAAAATGACTAAAGATGGTGGCATCTGTAGCCAAGCAAAATCTACAGTCATGTATTATTCAGCCCTTGTTTAGATTATCTTCCTATGTTCTTCCCCTGCTCTGTAACTAAATCTGAAACTGTACTTCCAGAAGATGGAGGATCTCAGCTATTTTGGTTCTTTTGGAAGATAAACTTTGAAAACATTTGGGTCAGGAAATGAAGTAAATTGTCTCCAGGCAGCAAGAGGCAATTGCAGATCCTAAAGAAGATCTGATGATTACCTCTTGCTTAGCTCCCACCAGAAGCAAAAGGCAATCATGGACATTTGCAAATACCTGGGAGTCAGCTGAGTGATCACTCACTTCCCTCTGTTTTTTCACTTGCTTGACTGACTTCCAGGTATTTGTAAGAGGAATGGTCACGAAAGAAGCCAGCAGACATGGGAAACCCAGTGTCATTGCCAGATTTCCTGTAATAGTGATCCTATGGAATATCGCATCAATATTTTGTGTGGCATTCTCAATACAGTCTGAGGAGAAGTGCAGGTTTTATTTAGCTGATATCTGGAGGCACCCTAAGTGTCGTGCTGCTCCATGGGTGAGGAAGGAGGCAGTGTGACCTTCCTTTCCTTGCAGTGTTGATGTGTTTTAGGAGAACATTGTTACTGAGATCAGCACACATTGCCCTAGCAGATGTATGCTACATGGTATCATGTGGCTTTCAACACTTGGATCCAACCATACTGTTTTATTTCTTGGCAGGTATCATTTATACCACTTCTCAGCAGCTAGATCGCGAATACAAGGCTGAACATATCTTAGAGGTGAGCAATGACAATGTTGCAATGAGTTTCATTTACTTGCAAGTAAGATTTTAAAAAATAAGTCCTCAGAGAACATTTCCTTACAAGTCAGAGCACACAGAAGAGGAGCAGGGAGGAGAAAGAGGATTCATTCCATTAGTTCAAAATTGCTCAGGAAGATAATTGCTTGTACTGAATTTTTGTGGCTTTGCCCTAGTGCCAGCTTCAGAAATGCCTTCTGGCTTGGCTTCCAGACTGAAGAATGAAACAAGAATCCTGCTCCTAAGCTGCTGTGCAAAATGAAACATTGGAAAAGTTGTTAAGCTTTTACATTTAACAAAATGGATGCTTAATGGTTTTTATTTATTTATGGTGGCAAGAAATAATTTTGATTCTGAAGCAGATAGTAGAGGAGAACTATTTTAGAGGTGATGAGAGAGTTCCAGATTTGAATACTTTGGGTCTTTTTGCATATGCTGATGCTCTAATGGGCTCCCTTCTGCATGTTAGTGTGGAACACAGGAGGCCCCACCCATCATTAGTACCTGCCTTATGCACCAGGTGGAGCATATTCCAGATCTGGAGGGCCTAGATCTGGATCACTGGTAGATCTGTTTATCAGCTCCATCAGCATACTAGCAGGTGAAACTCTAGAGGTGTACAGAAGCTGCATGCCTCCATGTTCAAGATCAACAGTGGGAACCCATTTTGCTGACACACCAAATTGTACAGCCAAAATGTCCCCCAAGGACATTAGTTCTTGGCAATCAAAGCTTCGGAGGCCAACTCCAAAGTTTGCATAAGCTGTGGGGACAGTACTGGGTCTGGACTTGAACAACCAACGTTGTGCAGACAGCGTTGTTCCGACTCACAGCAAACTGTCCCAGCCTTGAGATGGATTGCCTTGATGTAGATTGGCTGTTACGGAATACAACAGGTAAGTGCAGAAAGGCCCTTAGATTCAGTGAGAGAGTAATGACTTGGGCCGCATCCCCATGCAAGCCATTTGGCCCTGATTGGGCACGCATGTGACTGGGTAGGGACTGAGATCGGATGTTGCCCATCCCCATGCCATTCTCGGCAATGTGGGCTGGACACGGGTTGGGTGCAGATACAGCCGTCCCCATGCAAATCGCTCCAGACCCCGGCATGGGAGAGCAACGCCATCGCCTCTCTGCCCTCTCCTCACTGGAAGCTGGATTGACATCACCCCACCCGTGCCACCCACTGCAAATGCCACATTCCCCCCCCCCTTAGCGCCACAGAGAAGCCAGGACTGAACAGCAAAAATAATAATTTTTAAAACTCCAGCTGTTTGAGCAAAGCTGCTACGAGGGTTGGCAGCAGTTGAATGGCTGAGCAGTTTTGTGCACCTCTACTCTTCCCAAGAATCGCAAGAACACCTGGCAAATAGAAAATCAAGCCATTATCATGCCTGCCTTGGTGATTGGGAAATGGGGGTGGAATATTTTCTGTGTAAAAGAGAGAAAAATCAAGCCATTATTCTGCCTGCCTTGGCGATTGGGGAAGGGGAGTGGAATACTTGTATAAAAGAGTCTTGTGAAGCAGTGAAGGCCATTCAAACCCTTCATCGTTTTGGCTTTAACACCATTTACTCCCCCAAAATCTCAGTGTTTGTGATCTCCAGTGCACATGGCAGGAATGGCGAGCACAGGACATGAAACCCTACCTCCCAATGATGCGAGTACCTATCTCCTCCCCAAATAGCCCGGGACCATCCCCATGTGCAGGCTCGGCTCGCAAAGCAATGTGTGTCGGGACACCAAACCATGACGAGATTTGTTTTTTGCAGTACCAAATCTGATATGGCTTTGGTACGGGTTTGGGTGACGTGGTCCATGGAAAGCGGACAAAATCAAAAGGGCATGGGGACGACCCTTACCAAACCCAATTTTGATTCAGACCAAAACATGCATGGGGATGTGCCCGTAGTTTGCAATGTAGACAGGAAAAGAGGCTACTGACTAGAGAGTCTATTGGTCACATATGAATGTTATCAAAAAATAGACTAGGTGACCTAAATAGCAAAATTCCTAATTAAATTAAGGGATAGACCCCATGCAACAATTTATGAAATTTATGTGGTTATTCATTCTTACATATATAACATACATTTTCTTCTCCTCTGTTGCATGTCCATTTCAGTCCTCCCTCACTGCATATGACACCTACCAATTTATGTTTCTCTCCTTATATACTATATTACTAAAATCATTTAAAGTTTTATTCTGTCCAGTATTGTGGCTTAGGATCACATGGATGTATTGTGTATTGCATCAAGAGAAACCTGGATTATAAACATAAATACGTGTGTTCATCAACATGCATAAGCTTGACATTTCTTCTCTGATGAACAGGGTCACAAAGGCTCAGGTGATTTCATACAGTTTGTATAGTGCAGAGAGTTTAATAAACCCAGGGTTACTTTTTTAAAAAATTCAAAAGAGAAGTCAACATTATTAAGATGATACCCTCTTCCTGCTATATTCTCTCTCATGACCTGTCCTGAGCCCTTATGATCCTGTCCCCATCTTTTTTTCTCTTAGGCTGTAAACACACATACAAAAGCACCACAGAATGTGAGGCCCTCGTGTTCCCGTTGCTCCTCATATCCACCTTCTGTACCCTAGAATGTTCATGGTGGGGAAGGAGCAGACTGGCATGTGAATCAGCTTTTGAACCATCTGTAAGCCATCTCTGAACCACATGTTCTTCCTTGCCTGACCTTGGCAACCTTGCCTTTGCCAACAAGAGTTCTTTCCCTCAACCCCTATACAACAGCCACACATACATACACAAACACACACATACTTTGTCCTTCTTGTCCTTTAAATCCCTCTTGTGGGCTTACAAGAGCTTCCCTCCATTTTGTTCCATCGGACTCATAAAGTACTTAGGCAAAGTAAGAGATTAATGGTGTATGATCATCACTTAGAATAGAGTAGAAAACCTCAACAAGGAATGGAAAATGGGTCTCCTGTGTTAGAGAGTGAGGTTAAAAAAGGACGCAGGGTGCAATAATAATAATAAACCCAGCATTCAGTAGCCAGACAAATAGATCCCAGACAACAAGCTGAAGCTGATTCGCACTTTGGCCCATAGTATGTCGTGATTTTGAAACTTTCTACATTTAATATAGATGCTGCAAGAGCAATTTATGAGTCTCTTGCATGCAGCAAAAGACGGAAAGCATCACCACTCATGTAAGCAGAACCAAATTTCCCTTCAGCTCCCCTCTATCCTCAGTGGAGCCCTTTCCTTGCCCCTTCTGCCTCCAGCCACTCAGGCCCTTTTCGCACTTGCCTCTGTCATAGACCACGTTCCAGCCCAGGACCTACCATCTGTAAGTTAATGCTGAATTCAACAGGGCCCATTCCACCTTATCATATTTTTCCACACTTCATGAAGCTCCAGTCCAGAATATGCTGGCCTTGCTGTGGGCCTTTGGCTTACAAGCAGACCAAAGCCTGTATCCTGGCCTATAAAAAGCAACCTCATGGGTCAGAATACTATGAGCGCCGCTTTTTGGTGGTACTCCAGGAAATGGCTCTGGAAGTGGTGCACCATTGAAAAGGGCCCATCTGGAAACAGCAATGGTCAAGAATGAAAGTTCCTGGCTTTTGCTCAGTGTTGTTTCCAAGGCCTCTCCTGAGGCAATGATGATGGCTGGAACAGAACAGGCCACCTGAAATGTGGAAGGCCCTCACCAACTCCAGTGGCAACCCATCCCAGCATGCAACAACTTGTTGATCCTGGGAAAGGGTGGTCCACCCTGTCATGGGATGCTGGAGGTAAGTGTGGAAAGAGACTCAGTTTCTAGCAAAACTCAGCATTAATGGTTGTATGAATTGTTTTAGGAGAAAGATCTGGGATGTTTTTGCACTTCCCTTCCTGTCTGATGGACAGAAAAGGAGTATGATTAACCAACATTGACTCACACTCGCACTTGGAGCACTAGTTAACTTTGGCCATCCCCCCCACCCACCCCATAATCAAATACTTACCTGAATCTATACTGGGGCCAGTCCTCCTCTGCGTGCTGCAATTTTGGCTGTGGCAGCCTCCATGACTTGACATGCATCAGCACCATTGCCACGATGACACTGATGTTCCGCACACGCGGAGTCACGTCTATGGTCATCCAAGGTGCCAGCGTGTTTGCGCGGCACCTCGGACAACCCCAGAGCATCAGAAGAGGTGTAGCTGGTTATGCCACTGGATGCTCCAGGTAAGTTCCTGGTAAATGTTTGTTAAAGTGTGGAGCACAATTTCGTGCTCCACACTTAATCAACAATTAGTGAACTTCTGGTGAGGCAGGGCACACTTGGAGGCTGTAGCAGCCTCCTTGAAGTGCAGATGCTGTTCACCAGAAGTTCACTAATCATGCACTACTGGCCATAGTGCAAATGGGCCCCTGTTCTTTTTTCAAATTACTAAGATATCATTCAAGGCCATAACATCTACATTTTAAGATGGTAATAAGAAATGTAAGAGTCATACTTCTGCATAATTACAGAGCAACCTGATATGAAATACTTTCAGAAAGTGTTTGTTTTCGCTATAGTGCACCTGAAACATTGTGACTTTCCTATTAAAACATGCCCCCTTTTTATTACTGTGTGATTTGGCACTTTTTGGACTGTATTTGAGGGTGCAGAGAGGTGGAGGAGGACAATTGCCAGAAAGGTCAGCTGCTCTGAAAACAATCTTGTCTTTAGGAGGAGGATTGAAAAGAAGGAGAGGTAGCTGCAGGAGGTGAAGCGTAAAGCATGGAGGATGCCGAAAACGTGCTGAGAATGCTATCTGCAAGCTGTTGCCTCAGTCAAAGCAGCAAGGCCCCTTCATCCCATGCCTGTTGAGGCAATCCTGAAGGGTCCATGCTGCTTTGATTGAGGCAACAGCTTGCAGATAGGCTTCCCAATAAGGAAGCTGTCTTGTCTGTGCCTGTGCTTTTAAGCCTTCACCTACCACTACAATTTTCTTAGAGGTGAGATTGCTCTTGTAGAAATTTTCTTACTCTGATCTTAACCTCTCAGAAGTTGCTGTATTTGTTATAAAGCCAGTCAGCCTTTGGTAGGTTCTCTTAACCCTCAGATCAAATCAAGAAAAGTTAGGACCTAGAACTGCTCCATAGACACTGTCCCATCCCCCAAATTATACATAAATGCCATCATAACCTGAATTACCTTAGTATTGCTCTGACACATTTCGTGAAATAGCCCAGGCCACATCCATGGTGAATCTCCTAACCAACAAGCTACAACAGCAGAAATCAGCAAGCTGGGATCTTCAGTCTCAATTTCTCTCCTTCCTTCCTGACACTGCAGTTCAAATGTTCAAAATGGTTTCAGGCAACCTGGCACGATCTGGCTGATAATCATTGTTCATGCCAAAATTCACAATTGCTAGTAGAAACAATGAAATTCAATAAATTACCTGAGTCTTAAACTTGCCAGTTGTCAGGTGAGAGGAAGGTATGTAAGTGATACAATCATTTGGATGAAGTGGTAGAGAACTGTAAACATGAAGAGATTTTAACAACAGTATTTTGGCAGCATTCTGTGGGTCTGCAGCGAATGGAGCACATTTGTGATACTCAACTCTTTGTTCTCTCTCTCTCTCTCTCTCTCTCACACACACACACACACACACACACACATTCTATTTTATCATATATTCCATATATAGGAAAGTATAGCTAGCTATTTTCCCCTTGGAGACTGGCAGCCCCCTAAAAGTAAAGGATACATATTTGTCCCAACAAATAAGCTGCAATGGAACCTTATGTTACATGCCTGTGCATGCTGCATATACACAGTTGTTCTTGCATAAAGTGAGTCTGATGTCCAGATTCAATTTACACACATATTAAACTGGCAGAATTCTGAAGTGATTGGTGGTGGTTTGTTGTTGCTATTGTTATTTGTTTGTGTTTTTCTGTTCTTTAATCTTGCCTGCTGATCATCCTATGAATCTACTTCCATATATATAAATAGATATTTGTGTGTGAATGCTCAGTTGTACTCACACTTAACTATGCTGTCCCAGTACTGGCGGTAGACCACCACATCCTGGGATTAGCAACTCATCTCAAGCTGTGTCAGGTTGCTTCTGGCCCAGGCCCAGGCCATCTACATTGGGACGTCCTGTCCCAAGTCCCATGTCATCTCTGAAGCTCACACCAGCTTTGGAACTGGCACAAGGGGCCTACGAGTGCTCCAAAGGCTAGAAGTGAAAGTTCTCAGGAGAATTATTTCAGCGGTGCACTCTGTTGTGCTTCCAAAAAGGTGTCCTCATTCTATACTAGTCCATGTGGGTGTGTCATCTTCAAACCTCCATGGTCCAGCATATCACTTTTAGGATGCTGGTGGACCTCAATTTCAAGTTCTACGAGTAAACTAGGTGAGGGTGTCATTTTGGGCCCTCTAGCCCAGTGTACATTCCATCACATATAGACAGTGTATGCTATGAGGGAGTGAGGCTTCCATAATCTGCATTAGTGTGTAGTAGGGAAACCTCTGACCCCTTTCCTAGTACTGAGCCATTGTCTCCATCTTAAACAGTACCAGAATTTTCAACCTCAGATTTAGGTAAATAATTTATCATGACAGGAGGAATACTTCTCAGGGACCGTGGAGCAAAGTGCCAGATAGGTTTTACATTGTTCTGCAGTCCCTGACAAGTACAGCTTGATGCTGCAAAGTTTTTTTAAAGCTACTTACATCAGCATTAGCTGTGTATTTTCCCTTCCCTTCCCCTCCACATTTCCCCAGATGTTTGGGCAAGATCTCGCGAGATTTCACAGGAGTTTGCTCTCACCCAGGAGGGACTGACCGTGTGGTTAAAAGAGCCCTCCCCGCTGCTTCAAAGTATTGGGAGAACATGGGGATGTTCCATTCTACCTGCAGAGCGCCTTTAACTAACCGTAAAGCTTCACATTTTAAATTTATGTCTGGTGGGACCTAGGGGTCTACACAAATGCAACTTTCGGGATTCAATTTGATTCAAATTGAATATCTGAAAATTCAATTTGATACGAATCTTTAAAATTTGAATTAAACCAAATTCGATTTGAATTAAGCAAATTTGAATCTATTCGTTTGAATTTTCGATTTGAATCCGCACTTCCGAATGTTTACAACATTCGTATGTGCCCATACGCACTGTTATGTATCGCATACAAATCCATACACGTCAATATGCATCCCGTAGTTATCCTGTATGCAACCCATTTTCGTCCTGTATGGA